>OY757917.1:80162950-80537950 GCA_963585895.1 Sepioteuthis lessoniana | reverse complement strand
ATCAGCAGCAAATAAAAATTACGATCAAAGTTTTAAATGTTTTTTTTAAAATGTCTAAAAGAAGAAAAAAAGGAAATCTATAATTATGCATTATACACAAAGTGTTATCTTAAATCTCATGTTGACACATGGAAGGGTGGAGGTAAGTGATTATCCTAAAACCTAGTTTCTACTCTTTTGAAATAGCTCACTTGATTTGGTTGGGTTTTATGGTATATCAACCAATTGTTGGTTATTTAATGCCAAATCCTATTTTTACATATCAAATATATAATTTGTAAATTCATTTTGTAGATACATTTTTAAATGGGCCTGAGCTCATCTTTTTGTACACAGTTAAATGGTTTCAAGTATTGCTATGTAACAGTCACATCAGTCATTTTGTTTACACAATGTTAAATGATCAAATAGTTCTATTTCTAACAATTCAATTTAGCATAAGTCTTGTTTGCACACAGTCAAACAGTTCTACTTGACTAGCCCACTTGGGTTGATTATATGTGGATTACTTTCAAAAGGTATTTGCAGTTCATGAATACTGTTGAAATCCATTAAACCTTTTGGTAGAACACAAACACATACTAATAATATATATTGGCACAGTTATGTGTGCTTCTAATTTGGTTTGGTTGGTTGTGTTTTACTGCATATCAACTCTTGTAGGTTATTTAATGCAAAATCCTCTTTACATATATCATTTGGTTAGGTTTTATAGCATATCAACCATTTTAGGTTATTTAAAGCCAATTCCTGTTTATACATAAATATTGAATATGATTTGTAAACAAACAGTTTATAGGTAACAATTTTTAAACAAGCCTATTTGCATACTGTTAAATCATTTCAAGTATTGGTAACACTAATAGTTTTATTTGTAGAGTTAAATGATTTCAGGTATTACTGTCAAATACTAACAATTCAATGTCAGTCATTTGTCTGCATACAGTTAAATGGTTAAACAGTTTTATTTTACCCATAGATGGGACCCAAACAGATACTAGCACTCTAGGTCAAAGTAGACCAGGAAGTAATAACAATGAAGGGGAACTCCACATTCTCCAAAGCTTCAGGACTGGAATCTCCTCACAAGATGCTTAGTGTTATACCCAGACTCATTGGGGGAGGGTCTTACCCAACTGCAGAAGTGTAGTCTGTTTATTCTTAAGTCCTAGCTGACAGGGCTATTTTCTTATTTGGCTGCATCATCATTACTATAGTGTAATGAGTTAAGTTCTCAGAAAGTGCCTCACTTATGGTTTTGGGGCATTTAATAATCCAAGCTCCATAAATACATTTCCTTATTTAATCTCAAGCAGTATCAAGTCAGTACAAATTTCTCTCGAACTCTTTTTTTTTTTTTAAAAAGGTCACTGAAAACTTTAATCTTCATGTTAATCACTTCGTATATAGAGTTTTTATATCATAATTACCAGCAAGTAAAAGGAAACTACATCATAATCATCCAAAGTACAACTAAAAATCAAACCGGCTCATTCGCCTAGTGGGTAGAATGTTCGCCAATGGCCCGGGGGACCGGGGTTCAGTCCCAGGTCACATCATACCAAAAACTTAAAAAAAGTGTTACTTGATATCTCCTAGCTTAACATTTTAAGGTACATATCAAGGGAAAAGTGGAGCAATCAGGAGAAAGGAGTTGCACTCTCCTACACCTCAGTGTAGTAGCTATTGAAAAGGGAGCCTTTAGGTTGCCTTCGACTATGGTTGTCAACTTTACTTTTACAATTTAAAAAAAAAAAAAAAGTTTGCTCTACTTATATTTCTACTAATCAGCAAGAGTCTTGTGTTAAATGATTTTTTTTAATATACAGAGAGAACTAAAAGCAGGTATACAGTTGTTTAATCTTTAATTTATTTTTCATAGGTATTGCGAATAATGGTAAATAATTTGAATCAAGAACAAAGGATTCTTAAAGTAGTACTGGAAGACTGAAAATATCAATTGGGTTTATACAGAGTGACAAAAGCATTTGACATTCCTTCACCAACATAGGGATGTCACCCCCCCCAAAAAAAACCTAAGTGCATATCTACTTTCGGCCCATCCTACAGATATATTTATAAAGTTGCTGGGTTTGTTTACATTGGTTGGAAAGTAGAGAATACAACAAAGGATTATATGAAGAGGTTACGCACACATTTTGGTGGAAAACCAATCAAGTCTGGTGGTATCATAACAGACTGCTAGGGCACAGTATTAGTGGTTATGATGTTTTGGCCCAAACATTATGTTTTGCAAAGTTTATATATATGAAAAACTGTGTGCTAAGCATGCATGCATACATATATTATATATAGAATCATCAAAGCATACTGACATCACAGAATTCCAGGACTCTTGTCATCCATCCGTATTGTTCATTGTTTTTGGCAGGTCTTCTCAACTGCATCCAGTGTCCCCACAGAGCTAATCTAAGTCAGTCCTTGCAGGTCAGCCAACACTGGCACAACCATATATAAGAGAACATTGCTTATTTATGGCATACCAGCCTGTGGAGGTTATTTAACACCAAATCCATTTTTATACAAAAAATCTGTTCAATTTCAAACAATTCAGTTTAGCCTGAGTACACAGTTTAATTGTTAAAAACATTTCTATTTCAAGCTATTCAGTTTATTCAAGCAGTTCTAATTTAGCCAATTTAGTTTAATGTAAGTATAGATTTTGTTTACACAGTTAGATGTCAAAACAGTTCTATATTAAACAATTCAGTTAAGTGTAAGTACATTTTCAATGTCAAAAACAGTTCCCTTTCAAACAATTCAATTTAGCATAAGTATGCAGGTTAAATCTTAGTACACAGTTTAATTGTCAAAAACATTTAAAGCTATTCAGTTGAATCAAACAGTTCTAATTCAAACAATTCAGTTTAGCATAAGTATGCAGTTTAGTTCTATTTAACCCTAACCTTATCAGGTGCTAGCATTCCGGGTCCGAGTGGACCTGGGAGCAATGGCAATAAAGTGGTGCTCCACATTCCCCAAAGCCCCAGCATCACTGGAACTTTACTATCAGATTGCTTAGTGTCATATCCAGGACACTTGTTGGGGGTGGGGTTCTTTACCCCTTTGCAGAGGTACAGTCGGTGTATTCTATAACACTAGCCGACTGGGGAAAGCAGTGTTTTATCTGCCTTACTTGGATGGTTTGTGAGATGAATGAAAGTGGCTGTACAGCTGCTGTTTTGCTTCCAGGATTTGTTCAAAACAGCATATAGCATTCTAGTGCAATTCCCATCCAGGTTTTTCTCCATGCATTCCATTAGCATCTAGGTGGTGCATCCATACAGTAGTACTGACAACCACAGTTCGGAAGAAATCCTGTTTTATTTTATCAGAGAGAGATAAGAATTCTATATGATCAATAACCAGTCAATAGTAGCTCACACTTTTGCTAGGCATAAGCAGCTACTGAAAAATTACGACTAATTCGAACCATACATACAAACTGCATTACCTTTCAGGCAAGTAGAGGGGCTCACATTCTGTTGGGATTGGAGCTCTGTCCCCAGTGTTTGAAAAATCAACTAGAGAATCCAAACTAAACTTACTAAGATACGAAAGTATTGTCAACATAGCAACATTTAATGCTAAAACTAAATAAACCAGCTACCTGAGCATATGTAACCAAGCATAATATAGACATCATATGCATGCAAGAACACAGATATTACCATAGTGAACTAGAACTAAAATACCATGATACCGGTAATGGATAGACATTTGTCTCGGCATCTGTATGGAAAAATGTCACTATCAGAGGTCTACAAATGCTTCTCAATTCTTATGTCTTAAAATTACTAAATAGTATATATAACTTATGATTTAGAAAAATTAATCTTTGTAATAAGGTGTAGAATAATTATGATATTAAAAAAAAAGAAAAAGAAAAAAGTTAAATCTTTAAATATTTGAGGCGTGATAAAAAGTCTATAGGGACTGAAATAATGAATTCTTATCTTAAAATTTAGATGACAATGGGTGTACAAAGCTATATATATATATATATATATATATATATATATATATAAAGGCTAGTCTTGATACTTTTTGAACACGATGTAACAGTTTCCTAAAATGAAAATTTATCAAGGTTAAGATTTGAGGACATTTAAAACAAAGTTTCACATATCAAAAGTATTTCAGGTACTTTGATCATTGAAAAACTTGCTGGAATAAGGATTGATTTGGTTTCTTTGTTTAATGGCTATCAAACTTCATGGGTTATTTAATGCAAAAGCTATCTTCATAGAAGAACAGCAATGATACAGTGGGGATAAGGAGATTCATACCTTTCTCAAGGGTATTAGGTTGAAAGTGAACTTAATAGTGTGACTGGAGTTTGAACTTGCTTACTTTGAGGCTGCAATCCAGCAATTTATCCATTATGCCGTAGGGACTTCCCCTTGCTGAAATAAGTGTATAGAATATCAAGAAGACCATTTTGAAGAAAATTTATGTTCATTTATGTTTTGTTGAATACAATTCTTGATACATTTTGATAAAATCTTTTGATTATTTTACCCTTGAAATACTGATATATTTACTTTGGAAAATAAATTATTTCTGTATAAGAATATTTTTTTAAAGCAAAATAAAGGTATCATTTTATACAACAATTATTAATCTTTTCATTTATTCTCCACTTCGTGTTCAATATGATTTTCTTTTCAGCTTTTTTAACATAAAAAAAAGTATCATTTTAAGAGTTATCATAAATGCAGACAAAGTAGCAAATTAAACTGGAAATTGTTTAATTCAAGTTAGAGCATTCAAATGGTATTATCCTTATATAACTCTCACAATAATGTTTTTGCTATAACAATAAACAAAAATTGGATCATGATATAAATTTAAGTCTTAGGCTTATTTTCATATGAAAAGGGATGGGTTAAAAAAAAAAAAAAAAAAAAAAAAAAAAGTGTATATTTGTGGGATTATAGATTTGCTACTATATATTTAAACTTTTTGAACGTCAATGAATTGTACATACACACAATTTTGGGGAAAAGATCTCTAAATGTTTCTACTGTTCCATATTGTTATTACTTTTTGGTTTTTCACATCAGAAGAATGCCTCTACTGTTAAAAAAAATCCATAAGGTTCCTTTCACCACTTTCTGTTAGAGGAAGTGAAATGGAAAAAGGATATTCTTATTCAATATTTATTTTAAGAAATTCCAAAAGATTAACTTTTGACAGAAGGACGACAGGAAGAATTTGGTAGACTAGAAAATCTGCAGTTAGAAATCTATTAGGACAGAGTAGAATCTGTTGGGTGTGTGTATATATATATATATATATATATATATACACATACATGACCTATTGACCAGAATCTGAAAAATGTAATCCAAGGGAGATAAATGGTTAAAAATGTAATGGATTTCAAGAAATATATACCAAAGATCTTATAACATCCTTTGATGAATATTTCTAATGGCTTGTTTATTTAAATGATCTTAAAATGTTGTACTTATAAAGAACATTTATCAATACTGACAGAGTGGAAAGAAAAAAGGTTTGATTCTTAAATCCCACCTTCTCCACTTTACTGTCAAGTTTTTAGAAAAGTTAAAACAAAATTAAAAAAACTTTGCCACATTAAAATTCCAAAGAAAGTGAAAATTACAAAATTTTAAAAAGTGGGGGAAAATCCAAATCATTAATACATTAATAGTGTGAATGTTTGGGAGAGAAAGCGACAGACAGAAAAAGCCAATCTTTAATAAAATAAATAAAATTCAGAGTGTTTGCTCAGATAATAAAATCTCCTTTTGGCTATTTTTAAAGCCCCTTTCCAATCTTATTAAGAGTTGAGTGTTTTTGACAGGCTTTCCATAACTTAAAAAAAAAAATCCAAAGTATAATCAGTGATTTTGGAATGCTTTAATAAGGCATATAATAATAGCAGAAGTGTTCTCTGGTTTCTCATTGTTATTCATATAAGTGTGTGTGTGGAAAAACATCAGCGTTCTAACATCTAGAAGCTTTTTGAAAGGGTTATATTCATTAAAATCTATCTTATAAAAATATAAAAAAAATTAATGCCCAAATTTTTAAAGAAAAACCTTATTTGCAGTATCTTGCCTTGTTGGCATGGACTTAGAAATTGCTGACTGTATGCCCTGCTGAAGGATAAGACATCCTCCAGAAAAAGGGGCATCCTGGATATGATACTAAACTGCATTTGATGGCAAGGTTCCAGTTCTGGAGATCTGGGGAATGTGGAGTAATCCTTCATTGCTATTACTCCCAGATCCACTAAGTGGTAGTACCTATTAGGGTCCCCCCAATGACCAAGTAGATCTGTTTAAAATTTAGTCATTTGATAGGACTATGAAAAAAACCAAAAAAACATAGCATCAAGACCACAAAAACTTTGATAAAATTAAACCGACAAGTAACCAGTTTGAAATAACTTACAGCTTCTATAAAGCCAAACATTAATATTTTATGACAATTTAGTTGGTGTCAATAGAAAAAAAATCCTTAATTTGTTTGTCACTGTTTGGAGAGATTTTCTAAATGACTTCTTGTCAGATCTGTGAGTGGTGTTTTCTGAAAAATTCAAGTCCTATTACTGAATTTTTGGTGTGAAGAGAAGAGAATTTTATGACCATGTCTGGTGTGTACACACTAATAAGAGACAGGGGCAGGTGAATCAGAGCAGGATGGAGGTGAATTGAATGGAGGGAGAGAAAAAAATGAATATGTGGCTGGCATTTAGACAAGTCAAAGAGTTGAAAAAATAAAAAATAAAACATCTTTATAATTGTTTTCAATGGAGAGAAAGAAAAAGATTAAAAAAAAATTTTTTTTAGCTATGGTGAGTATGTGTGAGAGGGGGACTAAAAGTGGGTGTGGTTGAGGAAAATTTCACAATCAATTGAAATAACAGACAAATAATAATGATGATAAATAATCTGAGAGATTGGGCATTGTACTGGTCAGTCATTGTCAAAACAAAGCAAGACAATGAATAGCTATATTTATTATAAAAGGAAGTAAATTAATTATATCACAAAGCATCACTGATATTTATCAAAGAAATTCTTAGGACTGAAGTCCACATAATTAGGTTGACAATGTTTACAATAAAATATTCCAGGACAAAAAATGAGCATTAGACTTGTAATAATAAAAAACTTTAAAAATTCTTATTTTCTTCAAAGTAAGGTAACTATCATATATATTTGCAGATCATGCAGCTTTCTGAGATCTAGATTTTAGCCTAATTGGTTGCATCATACATGAGATACAAACATAGCGAGTGTAATAGTTGGCCAAGGCTAGGCCTAGTACAACTGGTACACCTACAATTTCCAGCTGAAAAAGTTCACTAATAGTCCCTCATAATATTAGATGATACTGGAATATATATGGGATTTAAAAGTAACTCCAAAAACATACTCAGTCCTATTTAAACTTGCTTAACAAATAAATGCAGAAACTGAGTTTATACTGAGGATGATATGAAATTAAGAAAATGATTTAATTTTTATATCTAATGTTATTTCAGATATAATTTTTATATATAAATTTTGAAGTCATTAGAGATTTTTTTAGGTAACAAATTACCTAAGTCATCTTTGTAAATCTACTTTCTAGTTTAATGTGTTTAATTCCCAGCAGATGCCCCACTACTGAGTCTTTGTGCCAGATAAAGCTCAGTTTGTGTGAGTGTTGGGGGAATGACAGTGATAAGTTTTCACTTTTTAAATTTTTTCTTCTTTTTTAAATCTCCTTGATATTGTCCATTGATTAAATTTTTTTTTAATATATAGTTTTTTTTATTTGTTTTAATAACAAGTTTTCTTGGTGTTCTCAAACCTGAGAGAAAGGAGAAATCTTAAGATTTAAACTAGAGTGAATCAGAGCAGAAAATTTCAGCAAACAGCAATAGAGGGCAACAAGACAAAGTTCGGGTTGGATGTAGTTGGGAATGGTTGGGTGAGGAGAAGAAAGGACTTGTCAGAAGCATACAAGAGTTAGAAGAACAAAACCCTGAAAAGGATGCACCTTTTGTTAAGAGGGAAAAAAATGTAAAAATAGTGGTATGATTAACAAAAAGGGGACTGGAGTAGATGATATGCATGGGCTGTTCTGTTAGTAAGGTGAAGGAGAATGGAGTGGGAGAATTAGTATTCGTTGACTGAATGACAGGAAAAGATGCAGGGTGAGGAGGGAAGAACAGAGACAGGAAAGAGATAAAATTAAGTTTTTTTTTTTTTTTTTTTTTTTAAAGAGTAAGTCTGCCGACAGAAAGACTCTAAAATTGCCAAACAGAAGAAAGGACTTAGCTCATAGTTATTAGTACTGAGTATGCACGCATGCACGCACACATTTTTTTTTTCCTGTTAATATTCTGTTTTGATTACAGATTATTATTTTTCAAGTAAAAATCATTTGCAAATATATTTACATTATACTAACCTAATATTTGTATGATACTGTAAAAGCAAAAATGAAGGTGCCTGTGGTGTAATGGTTATCGTCATAGGAAATGGACACGGTGACACGAGTTCAAATCCTGGATGAGACTGATTGCATTTCATATAGCACTAATACCCTTGGGAAAGGTATGAATCCAATTATTCTCCCTTCAGCTATGGGTAAATAGTAGGGCAGACTAGGTTCTTCAGCCTTGGTGAGGCAACTAGTCTAGGAGAAGGAAAACTCTGAATTCAAACCTGTTAAACTCCGCTTAAAAAAATGACCTTGTGTCATATCCTGCCCGAGTGGAGGGGTTGGTAAATATGGTAAAAGCAAAAATGGTACTAAATAGTGAGATTTTTTTTTGTTAATGCAAAAGTTCTTTAGTTTAGAGGATAAAGCAGTTTCCAGTCCAATTTAAGAATGGAGTTTTTCTTCATGCTCATTCCAATAATCATAATTTCTTAATGTATGGTCAAGGGTGACCTATCAAGTAAGTAGATATAATAGCTCTATTCTGTCAATGCTTATACATCAATTCTTCACCAAGAATCACTTTCCTGATTTTCATCACACAAAATCCAGATTGAGTGCTACTAGGAATCTTTTGTTAGTACAGAAAATGACTAAAAATAAAGGATTGGAGTAAAGTCAGTGGGCAGTGATAAAGCCAAAACCCAACAGGTTCAAATGCAGTCATCACTAAACTACAATTATGAATCGAATTCCTTACGGCTAGAATTTGCCATGTTGAATATCAAGGGTTGGCCAAACTCAAGTAGTCAAAAATCTACATGATAAACTTCAGATGTTTAAGCACCAAAATACATTTTATGCAAACAAATACACATACAAATTTATTTATGAATGAAGATTTTTTAGAAATTGTATTAGTTTCAGTAATTACAAAGAACACATACCAAATGTTACCAAAATATGATTATTTTTAACTACATTAAATCTAATATATTACAATTGAAACTAAGTATTTTTATTAACAGTGGACATTAAAATTGCATTTTGATTCAGTCTTATTTACAAGATATGAAATGCATACTAACTTTTCTTATCTGCGTTTTATATTAACTAATGAGAAATGGAGCTTAGACAATTTCTATGAGCTACAAGTTAGATATCAAAGAATTGCTGTTTGACCACCCTCAATATGGTAATCATTACTGTGAATGAAATTTTCAAAATTTTATAAAAGCATGCTTTCATGAATTGAATTGAAACATTTGTGGATGTTGGTAGTATGGCAATAGAAGTTGAACTTTTCTATTGGCTTTTTAAAGTTTGCAGCTAATCAGTCTAGTAAAAATGTTGGACATAAAAGTACATATGAAGCTTTTTATAAATCTAGAGAAAGTAATAGATATTTACGACATCCATTAAAGAGATAACAAAAAGAATGATAGAAAACAGGAAAATATACTGGCTAAAATAGTTACTTCCAGTTGGTGCTAGAGATTTGCATATACACAGGTAAAAATTAGTATCAAGAACGCTGATTCTCTTGATTGGTACTACACTATCTTTCATCCCTCTATTTGGCCTTGTTCCATGCTAAGCCTAATATTAAGCTTTTGAGCTAATGACTTGAAATTGAGCAGCAAAATAATGTCATTTTTGAGTGTTGGTGTTTAAATATTTATGTCCAGTACTTCATATAAACTAATGTACAAGCCATACATTTTTGAATGGGCTTAAAAAGAAAAAGTTTTTATTACCTATAATTGCGGGGTGTAAGAGTTTTTAACAGAAAGATATCCATATTTAGCAAATCTTCCAAACTATGTAATCAATTCTAAAGATTTTAGTATTTGGATGCCTAACAATCCATGCTCCTTTTTACCTCACAAGGTAAATTGAATCCTTAGAAAGGAAATTTATAAACATTCTAAATGATCCAGGTAAAATAACTTTCATGAAGGAAAATAAATTTATAGCACCCCCCAAACCTTTCAATTATGTATTCAGAGTATTAAAATAGACTAAAATTTTTATGCACATCAAATACATATTACACTTGTGGCATAATGGTTACTGTAGTGGAAAGTGGACTGCTATCCAGGTTCAAATCCTGAATAAGGCTGTTTGCATTTTACATAAGACTGATATGCTCTTGGGAATCCATGTACACTTCCTCCAGCTATGGGTAAATAGTAAAGCAGATTGAGCACTTTGAGGCAACCAGTCTAGAAGGAAAACCGAATTCAAACCAGTTTTAGACCTGGACAGATGGGTCTTGTCAGGCTATTCATACCTAGACATGATACATGAGTAGCACCTCCATGACCAACAAGGTTAGAAAACAAGTGATGAAGAATATGTAAAAAAAATAATATCACTAGATAAGAGTACAGGAACTTCAGCATGAAGTTTTGCATTTGAAAATTTAATGTTCAATCAAATAGAAGGGAAAAAGGAATCTCGTCTTTAAAATTTTCACTTGCTTTGGTTAAAGATAGGCTACATATTACCATTGTACGAGGTAGCACATTTATTTTAGAGCACTCATTTCAAGGTAACATTTTATGGTTGGTGATCCAGAAATTTCTTAGTTCCATCAGATTTTGTTGCAGACAGAGCTATTTTTTACCTTTACTTTTTAAACTGAGTAAGTGCTATGTGATAGATATACTCTGTCACCAGGCATTCAATATGTTTATCCAAAGCTAAATTTCTAGTAGTACCAACCAAGACTTTTGCTAGAGACAGACTCTAGAAATACATGCTAAACAATCAGATTTTAGAGATAAAGGAAAAAAAAATCTAAAGAACACTTTTGAAGCTTTTCAATAAACTACTAGAGCTAAGGAAATATAAAGTATGCTTTATGTCTGTACATTAAAATGTCATGAAATTTATTTTTAAGGCTTCTCTTTTCTTTTATATATTTTGTTTCTCTTTCAAACTGTCCAAAATGTGGAAGGGTTCATTTTGAAATCCAGTCTGAAATACTTCATCTTTTATTATTAAGCTATTCACACATTTCTCAATTTGTTTTTAGCTTTTGGCAATAACTTCCATAGTGAACCTAATTTATTTTTCTTTTTTCCTCCTTTTAGAAAATGTTGAGTATCTCAGAAAGGGATGCACTCAAAAGAGTGAAAAGAAAGATAGGAGAAAAGGAGAGTAAGCAGTTATTGCGAACCATTACAAGAGAAAATGGTAAATTTTAAACAGAATATTATGAACTGGCACAATAATGTTCTTCTAAATAAAAGATGAGGTGAGGGGAAGTGTGTGCATGTGAGAGAGCTGATTAAAAAAAAACTATAGAATAAAAAACTAAAACAATTTCCACAGTAAATCATGAATAACTTTCCTAATAAACAAAATATTTCCAGAAAATCTAAATACTATCATGGTGTATATTTTTATGTATACACGTTTGCATATTTTAGAAAATTTTTATAATACCGCAGTAAAAAGAATTTGCATAAAAAAGGCTAGATTAATATAAAATATAAGGTAAAATTCAAACTAAAATGTAGCTAATGAGTAAAGCAAAGAGGTAACTAGGAATTGTTTAAATGGTTTCAGAAGACATGTACTCACAAAGAAACTTTTTTGCTACATCTACATATCTATTTCATATAATTTAATAACTATTATAGGAATTATTTTTTGAAATTTATAAAAATTCATACATATAAAAAAGATAAGATTAAAGAAATTAGAAATTTTATAAATATAGCTATGTAAAACTATTATCTAATGATTTCCCCTAGACTACAAACTCATTAAAAATCAGAAAAAATGTTTTTGCAGAAAAAATTCTTCAACCAATGTTTTGACATGGTAAGTTAATGAAACATTATATTCAGAGTGGAAGGCCATTTCTCCATATAAGTAATTAACAATTCTAAATTCTTAATATGGATATATAAGAAAGAATATAAGGATTATACTCTTGATGTTGGTGAACAATATTTAGGCCAATCCATTCTTCTGCCTTCATCAGGTATATAATCCAAAAGACAAAGTGAGAAGGTTCTTTTTTTTTTTTTTTTTTTTTTTAAAGTTTCTCTTTTTGGAAGATTTGATTAAATAAAATCTTTTATTAACACCACCAAGGAAAAAAAGTAGTTCAAACGGTATCAATGTCCTGGATTCTATTTATCCTGGAATAAAAAAAAAAAAAAAAGAAAAAAAAGCCCTACTTAAATGAATGTTGAAATATACAGTTGAAACTCAACTTTCCTTTGTTTTGGAGCCTCCCCTGCTAAATCCATAATAAAATGGTGCTGTAAAATTCTTATTCTGACAGAGAGCCATAAAATGTACATTCATTTAATAGTTCAACAACATAATTTCTAGAATTTCTTTAAAAGATTTCTTCTTGGTTGGGCTAACTACGTTTTTAGCATTCTCTTGTATATACAGTACTGTACCACATCTCTAGTGTAAGCTGTCATTGTTGATACAGTGATTTTAAATGTATAAAAATAGATTTTTAGTTAAGCGTTTAGTTTCACATTTATTTGTGTTAATATGGTTAAAAGTATCAAATGTTATGGTTCAGGAGGTGGGGGCAAGAGATATTTTCAGTTTAATTTAACTACAGAAAGATCAAAGTTCATGCTACACAACATTTCAGTTGAGAGCATGTTAAGCTTCTCATGGGCAAACCGTTTTACAAGTTTCGTTTCGTTTTGAACCTACCTTGTATATTGTTGGTGATATGAAAAAAAGAAAAAGTTAATTGGATGATATCAAATGAGGTTCTAAAACCAGATGGGAAGTTTGAAAATATTTGTGTTAGTTATGACCATCTACATGTATCTTTGTGTTCCATTGAATTTTAAGTCAATGCAAAATTTAATTGCTTAGAGAGAGAATGAGTGGTTCCCAAATTATAAGAGTTAAAGGATAATCTTAAAAATCACTAAGTTCACGAATATGCATGCAAAGCCGGAACAAGAAAATTGGTCTATCAAGGCAGGCCAGACTCAAAAACTGTGAAAATGAATACTAAAATAGGTGGTTTCCTTTTTTGGTTTGGCTAAATGTAGAAACATGTAAATGTCTACAACCACTTCTAAGCAATTCAAAACCAGCTCAAATATTACTTTCAGTAAGGACTAAAAGACTCTTAAAATAAAAATGTCTAAAGTTCTTGGAGTATATACATGAAAGAGAAGTACTGACAACTTTCCATCTGTCTTCAAAGTCTGGTCATGGTAAAATGGTTAGCATTGGCAGGAACTTCTGTTAATTGCATTGCGACATGCTCCAAAGCAAGAATAGTAATTCTTCCAAGAACATGACTGCCTTTACTTTCCCAACAGACACTCAACTTACAAGAAACTACTAATATATCAACATTACTACCATTACTAATGTAGTTTGTGGTACTTTAGCTTCAAATATTTAAAGTAAACAAATTTTGTCCTTTAATATTCTTTGTCACTATCTTATTAAGAAAGGTTATAATCAACAAGATTAAATTATGAGGGTTGGCTGAAAAGCTCATAGGCTAACCAAGATATTCTTACTGAATGTGAACAAATAAGGTTTATTTTTCAACAGTCCTCATTAGAGTCCACACTTCTTCCATTGATATTGTAGTTCTTAGATCCCATTGATCAAAAAGGTCATTAACAATAGATATGATGTCATCATATAAATTTTTCAGCCCATCCTAGAATTAATTTTTACCAGTATCTAAAATTCTTATTTGGAAAAGAAAAAAATTTTGATTACTAGTAAGATGGTTAGTTGGTTTTATGTTGCTGGTTATTTAAAGCCAAAGTCAATTTTTTCTTTTAGGTTTACAAAAATAAGGTCTCAAGTAACTAATGATGATAATCATATATAAACAATTATAACTTCAAGTAAATATTCTTAATATAAATTATTTTCTAACAGATATGAACCACAGATGAGACCCTAACCTGTACTACTACTCCAGTTCAGACTGGATTTGAGAGTAATGGTAATGAAGGGATAACTTCAAACTTTATAGAGCTACTGCAGCCTCAATAATATTATCAGGTACAGTTTAGTGTTATACCTAGGACACTCATAATAGGTAGTCATTCTATAACAATACTTCTAAAAGATGGACAAAACAAAAGAAACTGAAAATTTAAAGATGAAAATACTTGTAAAAATTAATAATGGTTGACAATGTTATTGAACAATAAACAAAAGGTTAGGTTTTTTACTTTGAATTTTATGACACAGATGGAGGTTTAGTTGGCATGGAGAATGGAATTGAACATTATTCAATCGCAGTGAGACCAGTTTGATTTCAACCTGCACTAACATTCTTGAGAAAGGCATGAATCTACTCTTAGGTATAAGTAAATAACAAAGTTATGGACCCTTTTGAACCTTGTAAAAAAAATAAAAAACAATTAGAGTTCAAATAAAGAATCATTCTTTCCTGCTGTTACTAGTATAACATTTTACATGTTATTTGAAAAGAAAAAGATACTGCTAAGCAACCTAATTTTATGATTGATTTTAATGGTATGCCATCTGCCTAGGGTCATTTTATGCCTAGGGATTTGCAGTTGAATATTCATATTTACATTTTTTGTGTAGTAGATGAATTTCATGAGTTTTAAAATTAAGTGCCACTTTAAATAGGGTAGATGACTTTGGATTCTTTATTAATTTTCTTATGAAAAAAGATTTTAGATGCATTACAAGTGACAATTTTGAAAGTAAATGTGCTTCTCAAAATATTTAGGATGGCTGGATAATTCAGTGATCCAGAGTAATCTAAAAAACCCCATACTGAAGAAAAAGAAAAAAAAAATCCAATGAATAGTTAAGATGTGTTTAATGAAGAAAAGTTTTGCTGTCAAATAAACCTATTTTTTTCCTCTCTTTCAACAAAGAGTTTTCTCTGGCAGTCAGCCATTGTATTAATTGCTTTACATTGTGCACACTCTATAGACAGCTTCCCTATCTTAAACTGATAAACAATATTGCAAAACAAGTCTTTTATGAGTAATGTCCAAAAATAAGTCTTTTCATCACTGATTAAAAAAAAAAAAAAAAGAAATCAAACACAAAAAAAGGAAGAAAAAAATGGAATGGAAGAGGAACTTCCCTTGATATATTGTCTAAAGTATTGCCACGCTAGTGATCCACCAACAAACATCTAAGAACTGGTAAATCACATTTGTTCAGAATTAGCAAGTGGCAGGAGTGTGTGTAGTGTTGGCCAGGTTTCTGACAGAATTAGAATCAGCACATCTATTTTTGAGATGGGTTCCAGCCTGCTGCAGTCTAAAAGTTTGCAATTCATATCTTGTTTTGGCATCTTCCTAATGCCTACTCACTACATCTATATACACCAACCTTAAAATAAACAATAGCAGAGATAAAGTTTAATATAAAATTCAAAAAATGAGAGGGATATTTTAAGAGGATAATCCTGATAGAATTCTAAATATCAGTTAGTCTCCTTTATATGACTGTTCGAGGTATAACATGATAAAATGGATTAAAAAGTGACCATATGATTAGTCAAAAATAAAGATTACAAAGTCTTTTCTTCATCACAGTGTAATGCTTAATGGAAACATTTATGTTCAAATATTGAACAAGGTTCACCTTGGGAAAGGTATGAATTCAATTATGGCTAAATAGTAGGGCAGACATCTCTTTAACCTTAATATAGCAAATGGCTTTAAGTTCAAACCAGTTGCAGACCTGGAGAGGGATGGGCTCTAGCAGACTAATCTTGCTTAAGACATGCCATATGAATAGTGTCCTGATGACTAAATCAGGCTGAAGGACCCGTGGGTGAAAATGCTTAATGAGCTAATTTTGAAAGTCATCGACAGTAAATTTCTACTTTATTGGACCAAAGTTGATGTAATTTAATGAATATCTACTCTATTATTTACAGAACAATAACTTCAATTGATAATGACAAATAAGGAAATGCAAGTCTAGCACATTATGTTACTATCTTTCACTGCATTTACAAAACATTTGAAAGATTAGTTTGATAATGAGAATATTTTAATAAGGATTTTGATAGTGGGTTGTGTTCTCTGGCATATCAAGCATAGTGGGTTATTCAATGCCAAATCCTGTTTATACATGTTATTTTTTAGCAAATAGTTTGTAGGTAACATTCTTTAAATGAGCTTGAACTCATTTGTTTGTACACAGTTAAATGGTTTCAAACATTATTGAATACTAATAATTTAATTCAACATTAATCATTTGTTTGCATATGGTTAAATGGTTTCAAGTATAGTAAATGCTTAAATAGTTCTATTTGATCCAAAGATGGGGAACCTAACATTACCACTACAGGTCAAAGTCGACCTGGGAGTAATGGCAATGATGGGGTACTCTACATTGCCTAAAGCTTCAGAACTGGAACCTCACTATCAGATGGTTTAGTGCCATATCCAGGTTACTCATTGGTGGGGAGGTGTCTTACCCCAGGGCAGAGATGCAGTCAGCATATTTTACAGCCTCAGTAGACTGGGCTCTCAAGATTTTGTGTTGCTTGACATCACTTATACAACATTAGTCGGGATCAGTTGTGTTTTTTTCCTTAGTTGAGCACATCTCTATTGTACTCGAAAGCAAGGGTCAAAGTAACCCAACACATTGGTGGCATTGGCTATAGGGATATGACATTTGTGCATACTCTCATGTGTGGGCTTCCATAATACAGTGGCAATATGTCAAATTCTACTTCTAAGGAAAGGTAGTTAAATATCAGAGCAGAGTTTGATATCTGTACTCATGAAAATTTACATTATTACAATTAGATAAATCTAAAATGAAATAAAAATCTAAATATTGCAATGCAAAGATATTTGGTATCTTCAGTTATTATTGTTCTGAGAGTACAACCATTAAAACAAAAACTTGATTGATTAAAGACAATGACTAAATAAAAACTTGATTGATTAAAGACAATGACTAAATAAAAACTTGATTGATTAAAGACAATGACTAAATAAAAACTTGATTGATTAAAGACAATGACTAAATAAAAACTTGATTGATTAAAGACAATGACTAAATAAAAACTTGATTGATTAAAGACAATGACTAAATAAAAACTTGATTGATTAAAGACAATGACTAAATAAAAACTTGATTGATTAAAGACAATGACTAAATAAAAACTTGATTGATTAAAGACAATGACTAAATAAAAACTTGATTGATTAAAGACAATGACTAAATAAAAACTTGATTGATTAAAGACAATGACTAAATAAAAACTTGATTGATTAAAGACAATGACTAAATAAAAACTTGATTGATTAAAGACAATGACTAAATAAAAACTTGATTGATTAAAGACAATGACTATATAAACAAAATTCTTTTGTTTTTAATATAAACAGCAGAAGACTGTAAGATCTGACATTGAGAGGATAAAAAACTCAAATATCAGTAAAGTTAAATCTATAATACTCATGTAGTATAAATCTCAAATATGTAACTATTTCACATTTGATCTGGTGTGTAATTATACGGCTGGAATCTTACAAGCAAGACGGTGATAACCTCTTGGAAATAGCAGTTCACAAAGTCAAAAGAAATGAATTTAGCTTTACCTGTTTGACATAGCTGCAGGTGTTATGGTAGGTCATTCACCTGTTTGACCACTGAAGATCAAGTATAGACCAAGAAGCCTTCTCAGCTGCCCCAAAACATCAAAGCTATATTTTAAGAGTGAGTTTCTTTCAAGCTTAGATCTTTATAAAAATAAGGTCATGCACACAAAATAGAAAAGGTTTGACATAAGTAACAGGTGGCATTTTAACGATTTACCTACTGAAATGTCCAGTTCTACTTTGAAAGAACAGAGTTCAGAACCTCTTTTCAACCTTAAAACATTACTTTGTTTTAACTTTCCTTATAATCAAAGACTGACAGAATATTCTATTATAAATAAACTTAACCTCTGAATAACTTGTTATATAACAGCTCTATCTATATATTTTTGGAACCTTAAGGATCATGGGCTAACCCCCACCCCAAATAAAGTGGAAAATAGTCAAGTAGTCTTCAACCGAGAATAGCTTCAATGGTAAATGTAACTTGTATATCGATGAAAAAAATTAGTATAATTATTTTTAAAGATTGCATACTACTGCTGAATGAATGGAATGAGCTTGTGTTTAAATGGAGACAAAAGTAAATTTAAATTATCCTGACTGGGGGCCACCGAGGTTCCTACTCTAGATAATAGCAGGGATATTGATGTTGGATGATTTTTATTGGAAATAATAACATTTATTTCAGTAGTTACTAGTATTATATGACAGGGGATTTATGTAGAGAAGGAATTCTTGGAACTTTAGATATTAATTTAATTTCTGGAGAAGTTAATTCCCTTTGACCATTTTTGGGTTAATTAAAAAGGCACCTGATAGCTGCCAAAAGGTTATTTTTTATGAGGAAGACTACGATCCCATTAGCTGAGGGAATTAACATATGAAAAAGTAAACAGAAAAATATATGCAGATAATCATTTAGTTTACAAGCTTACATTTTTCATAAAATTTCACCTGCCACAAAAAATCTAGCATATGTTCAAATTAGGATAGGTTAATTTAGAGGAACACCTTTTTGGTGGTTTCTTAATTTTTCTAATACTTTGTTTTAACCCTCTTTACTTTCGCCTGAGAATTAAATTTTTTTTTTCCCTATACCCATATGTAGATTGTAATCCATATTTTCTGTTTTTCAACCTCATATTAAACGTGTGGAGTCATCTGATGAGACGAAGAGTATAATGATATTCTTATTGCATTATATACACACACACACACACATACAAGGTGTAGCAGAAAAACCTTCCACATTTTAAACTCATCTGTGTGGTGGAAGTGAACTTTAGCAAGTAGTAAAAGGTGGATATATATATATATATATATATATATATATATATATATACACACACACACACACAGAGGATGAATTAATTTATAGTAGTATATTCTGTCAATGTCAAACTTTTTATTATTAAACCATTATCAGGGCAATGTTAATGTGATGATGTATCTTATTAATAAAATTGAATAGGATTCAGAGGATATATCACATTAACATTGCTCTGATGATGGTTTAATATAAAAACAAACAAACAATTAACTTTGATGAAACATTCAACTAGGAATAAACTCATCTGCAGAATACCTGTTTTTTTATATTTACATATTAGATTTCCATTTTCTCATATGTATGTGTGTGTGAATGAAGAAAAAAAAAAAAAAAAAGCATTACAATTTATGAAAACCTGCTTTTTAAAGTCATTATGCAAATTAGATATCCCATGACTGATAAATGCCATTTGTTAGTACATATAATATAAATTGCATATTCATTATGTGTATTAATGATTTAACATAATGTGAGCCATTTTGATGTTAGCCTTCATGCAAAACATGCAGAAATTTTTTTACCTATCATACATAGATTTGGATCAAATATTATGACACTTCACTTTTTCATCAAATCACTTTATATTCAATATTTCAATTTCTTTCTAATAACTATAAGTTATTTGTACTCACCATATTACTTTTAAACAACTTTAGCCACAAGTTAAGTCGGTTTTAACTGAAGATATTGGACAAAAATCCCATTTCTTAGTTGAGTTACTTTTAATGGATAAAATGTTGCAAAAATGTCACAGGGTTCACCAATATCAAGACAATAAGCACAGCAAATTTAATGTTATAACTGTAGGAAATATAAGTTCCAGACAAGTGAAGTCAAAAATATAACTTCTTTAGTAGAGGCAAAAAGTACATTATATCTTAATAAAATAAAAAAAAAAAATGGATAGGAACTTACTAGCTAAAGTAGGACTGTACTGTATGAACAAACAATATCATTTGGTAGAAGCTTAGTATCATTTAAGAGTTGGAAATCAATCAAAATATATCTAGGCTTTTGTCCTTTTTAGCTTAGTTCAGTACCAAATGAAAGATATATATAGAGAAAAAAATGGTGGGATTTCATTACTTTGAAACTGTTCTTATTTTGAGAATTTGGTATTGATGTGTAAAGTGAATTTCAACACAGTTTCCAGAGAATAAAGAATTATCCAAGAAACTAGACTGATCATAGGCATATTGGGGTAGGATGAGGATATAGACAGTTATGTTCAGGTTACTAATGGTGATATATTGACTTTCCCATAAGGATACCTCTTTACCAAATTGTTATTTGATGGCATTTATTATAGACAAGATTAGACAAACTATTTTTTTGCTATGTACAATACATCTTAAATTCAGGATAAAATATGTAAAAATAAAATTTTCTAGAATCTGCTTTGAATATCACTCAGAGGGATTTAAAAGATCTTTAGGTTAACTATGTAGGAGAGAGATTTTGAAAAATTATGTGAAAATAAGTGTTCACTCAGGAGACTGGGATTCAATCCCAGGTCAAGTCATACCGAAGACTCAAAAATGGTACTTGATTCCTCCTTGCTTAACATTCAGTATTATAAAGTATGAATCAAGGGTAAAGGGGAGCAATCCAGGGAAAGGAATAATGTCCTTCCTTACACCTTGGTATAAGCCTTTGGGTCACCCTTGACTATGGTTGCCAACTACACACACACATATATATATATATATACACACAGGATGTTAGACAATTGTTGAAACAAAAAAGCAGTTTCTGAGAACTTCCCTATTGACTTTATCCTTTCAGATAATTTCTGGAGAAATAGTTAACATTTTGAGATAGATATATATATATATATATATATATACACACACACAACCAAATATAGTGAATCATGCCTTGGAAGATGGAGCAGAAAATCATTTAAGTGAAGATATTATAAAACCAGGTCTTACAAGATTGTTCAAGCAAGATAAAGAATGAAGTTCAATTTCAACACATTTCCAAACCGGAATCAGAGTTTCAAATTGATCAAGAATTTTGAATATCATGGCACTTGAGCAGATTTTAGGGCAATGGGTTCCTCACCATCAAGGCCTCAAATCACCCAGGAGGAATGTGCACACATTGATAACTTTACTACATGCAGCATTCAACAGTACCTTAAACTGAGCAGCAGACATCTGGAGCATGTACTCTCGGGCCCCTCTTGACATTTTTGGTTCATGTTTGAGATTAAATGGTTGCAGATCCTATGTTATCCTTTTACCTTTTAATAAATCTAATTTCTATTACTTTCATTTGTGGTGTTTGATTTTTACCCTAATCGTTTTAAAAATTGTGACGCACTTAGTGTGTGTATATATAAGTAAAGTTGGCAACCGTTGTCGAGGGCGACCCGAAGGCTCTCTTTTCAATAGCTACTACACCGAGGTATTGCGAAGGGCACTATTCCTTTCCTTGGATTGCTCCACTTTAACCTTGATATGTACCTTATAATGCTGAGTGTTAAGCAAGGAGATATCCAGTACCATTTTTTGAGTCTTTGGTATGACTTAACTTGGGATTGAACCCTGGTCTCCCTGGCCATTAGCAAACACTACCCAATTGGCCTATATATATTCCCTATCACTTGGGCCTCTCTATTTCATATATATATATATATATATAAAATAGAGAGGCCCAAGTGATAGGGAATAAAATTTGAACTTGGATAATATTTAAAAATAAAAATAAGTACTTTTTTGTGGACTAATCTATGAGATTATATATATTACACACATGCACTATTGTGCTTGTAAGTTCAAAAGCATTTTTGAAATTCATGAAAAAAAAAAAAAAAAAAAAAAAAAAAAAAAATCGAATCCTCCATTTTATTATTTTTTTTATATGTAAGGTATAAACACTTTTCATAGAGATAATATCAGATTCTCAGACTCCATCCAATTCAACTTTGTAATATGGAAGTAGATACAAGAACATTAGATGATGTATGCAGAAGCTACAGCTTTGTAGTATTGACAGTCTACATATTTATAAATATTGTTAGAGTGAAGGTGGGGCAGCATGTTGAATTTATAAAAGAGTTGTATAATGGATAACAAGAAAGGGTGGGGCAGTCATAGATATTATGCATAAAAATCCTTATTACAGATTAAAAAGATACTGACATTAGTTACAAGCAATAATTAATATTTGAAGAACCAAAATACCTAGATCAATTATTTTTCTCACAGACACACACATACACTATATATATATATATATATATATATATATATATATATATATATATATATATATATATATATATATCTCCTTCTAGTCAAGCATATCTTTGTATTTTAAAAATGAAACGACTAAATATTGTATATATGAATGGAAAAAAAAAAAAAAAAAAAAAAAAAAAAAAAATACAGTTTTGAATATTAGCTAATCTATTTACAAATTTGACTGGATTATTTCAAGAGAGACAATAGGTGTAATAGCTTCATATTGTTATCACTGCCTGGCAGTAAGTCAGTTATGGGAGAGTGATTTACATAAGTGCTCAGTCACCTAATCTTGTTGTGGCATACCAGTAATAAGACTAAGATATTTAAAGTTAGGACAGAGTGTGAATTCATACTTTTTCTAAGAGCTACAAGTTCTATATAAACACAAGCTGAAATCTAAATTCAGTTTGCCGATTCCATTTAACTGTACTGATGACTATTACACTACCCTGCACACTTACAGACAATTTTGAAAATATAATCTTTATTGAAAATTTACAAAAGTAAACATTCTTCTGCTTCATACTGTTTGACATTTTTCTTTGCTGAACTCTGCAGAATATGTAATAAAATCTTTTTTTAATGGAACAATGTTAGTTACACTGTTTTTTTTAAAAACAACCTTTAAAATTTTTTTTTTTATAATGATAAAAATGAATTTTTTTTTTCATATTGCTTAGACTGACAAACCCAAGTAAATTGCAATGAAAAGTGACAAAAGAGAAAATCCAAAAGGTATAACTAGTCTAGTATTGTTGTTCATAAATAGAACAAATGGTCCATTATTTAAAGTTAGTAGCTTGCTTTATTTTCACATACTATATCATAAATGGGAGTTCAAATCTTACCAAGAGTATCTTATTTTCCATTTGTGTTGTTTGTTTGCTGATATATATATATATATATATATATATATATATATATATATATATATATATATATATATATAAAAACAACAGTGTATGGTTGTCACTATCTCATTGGTGCATTTGTAGCAGACCAAATGCAGTATAATTTGGAGAGTGCTCAATATCTGTGATAGAACTATTACATAATGATAAACAAATATATATATTTTAACAGCATGGATGCTTATCAGCGACCACTAGTTTCATTCCGATCACCAGGCAGAGAGAAAAAATACACACACACACACACACACACACACACACACAATGAATGACTTCGTGTAATGAATGACACCTAATTTTTAGCCACAAAAAGATTTTTCGTCATATTCATCTAATTAACAACCCCTTGTTTTCGGGGTGAAAAATTGGTTTCAAAAGTCATACATTACATAAGATATAATAAAAGAGTGAGTAATGGTTGAAATTCTTTATCTAATAAAAAATAATATTTGTTCTTTGTTTCCTCTTGGGGATGATGGTTATCATTTGAATCTAAGTAAAAGCTAGGATTTTGGACAACAGATAAGCTGGTTAAGACATCATTATCTTCTATTTCATGTGTAGCTTTGTATTAAACCTTTAAATCAACCATAATGTGCATAAGTCTTTCCGTGTACTTTAAATTCTTAAATAAAAAGACGCTAAATAATATTTGTATTGTCAGATCAAAGATGGCATTATTTAATTTGATTTTATACTAAGAAAATTCAATTCTCAAAAGATCTTTAACAAAGCTATATTATTTAATTCTCAGAAAGTTAAGAAAGTCATTTTTTAATCATTCAATTTCTCAGAGATAAACTGAAATGTTAATCAGGTTTGGTTTGTTGGGTTTTATGGCATATCAACCTTTGTAGGTTATTTAACACCAAATCCATTTTTATGTAAATAATCTGTTCTATTTAAAACAATTCACTTTAGCATAAGTACACAGTTTAATTGTCAAAAACATTTCTATTTCAAATTATTCAAGCAGTTATATGTAACAATTCAGTTAAGTGTAAATACAGTTTTAATGTCGAAAAACAGTTCTATTTGAAATAATTCAGTTAAGCATAAGCACGCAGTTTAAATGTAAGTACAGTTTAATTGTCAAAAACATTTTTATTTCAAACAATTCAGTTTAGCATTAGTATGCTGTTAGTACTATTTAACCCATAGATAGGGCCCTATCAGATGCTACCACGCTGAGCCAGAGTGGACCTGGAAGCGATGGCAATGAAGGGGTACTCCGCATTCCCCAAAGCTCCAGCATTGCTGGAACCTCACCATCAGATTGTTTAGTGTCATATCCGGGACACTCGTTGGGGGGGTGTCTTACCCCTCTGCCGAGAAGCAGTTGATGTATTCTACAGCCCCAGCCGACTAGGCAAAAATGTTAATTAGGAACTTTCACAAGTTCCTAAATGAAGGGCTGCTGTTATAACAAGGGCCATTTAGTATATATTAAAGAAAAAAGTTATTTACTTCCTCCCTCTCTCACACTTATATTCTCATTTCTTTACAGAAAATTAGAAATGTTTGGTTCAAGCTCATATAGGGATAACAAATTTCTTTCCAAGTGCTTTCAACTCCAAGACAAACCAGTCATTTTAGTTATCTCATCAAAAAAGTCCAATAACAATCTTCATTGATTGTGTAGTGAACTTTTGAATATTTGTTATTTCAGCTCGTTGAAAGTTAGGCCAGATCATGGTTGGTCTTCAAGTGACATTTAACCTTGTTTGAAATGTAAATACCACTTGCACACTTGTGTTTTACCTAAAGATTCTTGAAGCATTACAGTTTCAGAAGCAGTTTTTCCTAAATAGAAAAACCTCATGTAAATACTGATCTTTTTATCATTAGTAGTGACAAAAATTGTCAAACATGCTTGAGACTACAGAAAAAACCCATTGGAAAGAAATCAGTTGATCGAGAACCATACCATATGGCATATTGGCTCAGAATAGTGCAGACTTGTGATACCTAATAGCATAATGTACAACTGTGGTCAGTTCACAAGTTATATGTAAATATTCCCACTCTAGACAGAGGAAATAATTTTCCATAAGTTTACAGAATTGTAGCACACAAGTTGGTTGATAGTGTTTTATGGCATATCAACCCTTGTAGGCTATTTAATGCCAAATTTTTTTATACATAGGTATAATGTAGTTAACATTATTTTTAAATGAGCCAGAGCTCATTTGTTTGCATAGTTAAATGGTTTCAAGTATTGCTAACAGTTTTATTTGCACACAGTTAAATGTTCCAAGTGTTGCAGTGTAATACTAATAATTCAGTTTAACATCAATTTGTTTTCCCCAGTTAGTTTTAAGTTTAGAAAATGATTAGATATTTCTATATGACCCACAGGTAGGACTAACAGGTGCTACCGTCCAGAGTGGGCATGGAAGTAATAGCAATGAGAGGGTACTCCACATTCTCCAAAGCTCCAGACTTTGCAGAAGTGAATGGTTTCTAATATTTTGGCATGCAAAGGATGTTGAGTTTGGTTTTCAGCCTGTATTCCTGATTTTGTGAGCATATTTGATACAAGCTCAACTACTAGATGAGTTAGTATCAATAGGGTTAATAAATACAGAAAAAACAAAAAGGCAAAAAAAGGGGAAAAAGAAAAGAGAGGAAACAGAAAAAAAGGAAAAGAATGATTTTAGATAAGGTGACTAATTTTTTTCAAGCCATTGAAAAAATTAGTCACTTATCTAAAATCATTTAACCTCTTACCACCCATTGACCTTCAAGTAAATTAAAATGTGATTATATGCTGTTTTCTTGTAAACAAGTCCATAACTTGTGTCATGACAAAAAAAAAAAAAATCTAAGTCATATACTCTGCACCTTAAAATCTATCAAAATGGGTTACTGTGTAAATAAGGAATTTGTTTTGAGTCTTTTGCACAATATTCATAAAATAAGCGAGTTGATTGATATTTTAAAAAATAAAATTCAAGGAGTTACAAAGAAATTCAAGCATTTTTTTTAACAATATAAAAAAGATTTCAGCTTGATTGTTGATTTTTCCTTTGTATGATTCATAAAGCAGTTTGCTATGGTAAATAAATACAAATATAAGCTACCCTTTCAGGTAAGTATTGTTACATGTATAGCTATTGAAGACTGAGGAGAGCAAATATAGCAGATATAAATTTTACGACATGAACACATCATGGAAATTTAATGAGATACTTAACGGCAAGATGTTATGAATTAATTATCGCATTTAAATCAACTTGTGTGATAAACAATTTTTTGAGACCAGTTTTTTACCTCAAAAACAAAGGGTTGTTTATTATACGGGATATGTTTTTGAACAAGTCAAAGTTTACTGTCGTTTATTATACACAATATGAAAAATTAGCGGCTGTTCAATACTCCAGTATATGATACCAACTTTTCCTATTATCTTGATCAATGTCTTTGCTTTTTAGACAAGTGTTCAGGAGAAAATTTGGCATGAAGACATGTTAAAGAGATAGCATAGATAAGATTACCATCAGTTTTTTTTTTTAAATAAATTAAATAGTAGAGGAAGGAGAACTTAATTTGTAATGAAACTTGGGTAAAAAAGCAATGAGATAGAGAATGGGTTTCCTATACAATAAAAATTAGGGTAGTAAAAAAGGATATTTTAATTTCTCTAAATTTGCCTGCCCCAATGTTACTACATTCAAATTTTACAAAGAAAAAAAAATCCTGATTTTGGATGCAAATTGCTTTACATGAAATGATCAAACAGTCCTATTTGACCCATAGATAGGACCCTCTCAGGTGCTACCACTTTGAGCAAGAGTAGACCTGGGAGAAATGGGGTACTTCGCATTCCCCAAAGCTCCAGCATTAATGGAGCCTCACTATCAGATTATTCAATGTCATATTTTGAACATGCGTGGGCGGTGTGTGTCTTATCCCTCTGCAGAGGTGCTTTGTCAGTTATTTTATGATGTCAAATCATATATATATATATATATATATATATGTGTGTGTGTGTGTGCGTGATTTGTAAACAAATAGTTTGTAGATAATTTTAAAATGAGTCAGAGCTCATTTGTTTGCACACAGTTAAATGGTTTCAAGTATTGATATTTTTATATTACTACCACTCCGGCTCAGAGCGTACCAGGCAGTAATAGCAATGAAGGGATATTCCACATTCCCCAAAGCCGCAGGACGGGAATCTCAGATAATTTTAGGTTCATATACAGGACACTTCGTGTGTGTGTATGGTCTTACCATTCTGCAGAGAAGCAGTTGGAATATACTACACAGCCCCAGTCAATTGGGCAGCAGGTCAATTTTGGATCAAATCATAAGAGAGGCGATGTGTACACAGACCATAAGATTTAAAAAAAAAATTAACACTCCTATAAAAATAAAAACAAAGCTGAAATTAATAAACAAACAATAGTGGTTACCTTGTTTTACAGATCAAAGTGATTTTCATAAATTTAAATATAACTGATGATTAAACCAAAAGCAAATTATAAACAAAGGTATTAAAGATAAAGTTAACATGCTAATATTGTTGAGTGAAAAAGCAATATTAATTTTCTGAAGATTTAAGTGTCAATTGACTTAAATAAAAATGTTTTTTTTGTTTAAGATAAAGAGTCGAACTATTTTATTTGAGGATTCAGTTTAACTATCAAAAGAGGTTGAAATCTTTAAAATTTTGACTAGTTTTTCTTTATCTATTTGTTAGAGATCTATTTTTAGGTGATCATTTCTTCAGAGTGTATGTGTATATCTAGGTGGTATAATGACATAGTTAAATGGGTCTATTTTCATTGACAAAGTTCAAATTCTGAACAAGACTGCATTTCACTATTCTCTAATACTTTTGGGAAAAGATAAATCCATCTTCTCCCAGCTATAGATAAAATAATAAGGTAGAATGGTTGAGCATTCACACAAAGAGAAGGAAAAGTTTTAATTCAAAACAAGTATTGTTTAAAGAATCTGTGAAACACCAGTGAACTATTCTTCTGTACTCAGCACATCTAAAATGTATGGCTGGCTCTACACAAGTATTCATCATAATAAACATATAACCTGAGAAGGTAGTACATTGGTTCACATCTTTAACTGAATTTTTGGGTAATCATATTTCATATTCAACAGCAGAGTTCATTTATCCATGCATTATATATATATATATATATATATATATATATATATATATATATATGATACTTCATGCCTGACTCCAGGGTCATCATCTGATAAAAGCTTTGTTGTTGTCTTTGTGGTAATAGATGTATGAATATATGAGTATTAACTTACAATTATATTGTCGGTCAGCTTTTACAACACAAAAAGTCAATATCCAATTGTTACTTGTAAAGACATTAAAACAATGACATTTCGACTAAAGGGTCCATAAGAATTATATACTATATACACATGAAAATGATTTTTACTTATTGTAGTATTTTCTAGTTTATGCATCAAACAATTGTACAGAACTTGAGAAAAGTGTTAGCTGTATAATTTTTTGAAGATACAGTTTAAAGAATGGAAAATATAGAAAATAAACATATATGGTAGACTTAGAATGAAGGAGTAAGACTATATGTAAACTTCTTAACAGGAAATTTTACTGATAGAATAAGAACTTTTGAGATTTATTATCCTTTCCGTTAGTTAAAAAAAAAAAAATCTTGCTTGTAAGAACCACTTTTTTAAAAAATGAAAATGTCACAAATGATTAATGAGTAACGAGGAAAAAAATGACAACTCAAAAATCAACAAAAGAAGGCTACAAAAATATGAAGTCTTGCATAAACTTAACACTGAAAATGTTTCAATCACAAATTCAGGCTAACATAACAGATATAGGCTATTAGACAACTAGAGAACTCTTTATTTCTAGTTTTTGAACCCTACACTTGGTCAACCAACCTTATCTTGGGGGCTGGGGATTGGTTCCGATTGGTTTCATTTGGCTAACTCAAAATGAGGCCAGCAATATTCACATCCCAGCCTACATTTTAACTGTTGTTTGTTTAATTATTCAACAACACAAAATAAAACCTTGAAAATGTAAGTCTTTGTAGAATTCTGTCCTTAAAAGCAACAGAGGACAAGAGCAGAGGACTAAATAAAGAAAAAGGGACCACAGATGATACAATATAAAATATCTGATAGTGTAGTATATCAAGAAAATCCTTCTCACACATGCTAACTTCCAATGGAAACTTTGATTTTGCATGTGTGTATGTGTGTTTTAAAGTGACACATGAAAAAATTAAAGTTTCCTTGGAAGAGTATGCTCTGTGACCAGACTATTATTAATAGAGAGTCAACTGGAACTAATTACAATGTAAAAAACTTTTTATAATCTAATAAACAAAGAGGCATAAATATCACTTGTTCACACAACTGGAACATGAATATGTTTATATTAAAACTAGTATTAAATTCCTATGTAATACTCATCATCATCATGTCGCACTGGTAGCACGGATATCCCTGACCCTCTCTTGCCACTCCTCCCTATCGTTCATCGCCCCTGGCAGGTCTTCAGGACAACATCCTGTATCCTTACATAGCTGCTGAATGTATGTTCGTGCTGGTCATCCTGCTTTTGCACGGCCATGTGTGGGGGGTCCATAAGAGTACATCACTTATGAGTTCGTCCCTGCTTCTCCAGCAGTGTCCTGCATTTCTGGTTCGTCTAACTTGAATAGTTTTCGTGATAGGAGGCAGGTGGCCGTACAGTTGGTGTCTTGTGGGGTGTTGCCGCCAGGACTTGTTCAAGATTGCACGCAGCATTCTTGTGTAATTGCCGTCTAGCTTCTTCTCGAGCCGTTTTGTTAGAGTCCATGTAGTGCACCCATATAGCAGTATTGATGTGACCGCTGCCTGGAAGAAACTGCGTTTCATTTTATCAGTTAGGTCTGATTTCCATATATCACAGTTTCCTTTACAGAGTAAATTATTGTAAGATATTTTTAGAAATTTAAAATGCAAGTATTTTTTAAGGTATTATTGTAAGGTATTTTTAGAAATTTAAAATTTAAGTATTTTTTCCAATGATATTAATGAAGTCCACTAAACTACTTAAGCTCTCTATTCCTTTTATTTAATCATAAAATTTTCTTTCCATAGGTAGAGTATCCTATTATTCATGACAAACTATGTTAGTATATCAATAAAAAAATACTATGGAGGTCAAAAGTTTTGCAATAATTTGGTAAGATGAGGCATAATTAAGCAGCTTCAGATTATTTTGCCAAGGTTGTGAAGGTGAAGCACACTGAACATTGAGATGCCAAGCTTGTCTGATACAGCCTTGGAATTCATTTATAGGCTTTGCCTGATTGTCAAATTATCAAAATTTCTTGAACCATCTGGTTACTATATAATGTCCTCACCTTTTTGCCCAACGTTTTCAGTTATTTTTGCAGTGTTTAGGTCCAGTTTTAACTCATAAATCATAGGCACTGGACAACCTTGCTCATTCATCTGTGTGGCTTTCAAATCCTGAGGGAAGCAAGGCAAAAATGTGTCAGCACACCAACTACTACAATATTACCAACCACAGCAGATATCTTCCTTGGCTTGAATTGGTTTGATCATATCACAATTTAACATCAGTCATTTGTTTGCTCACATAGGATCCTATCTATGGGTCAAATAGAACAAACTATCAGGTGCTACCACTCTGGGTCAGAGTGAACCTGAGAACAAAGGGGTACTCCACATTCCCCAAAACTCCAAGGCTGGAGTCTCACCATCAGATTGTTTAATGTGATATCCAGAACACTCGTTAGGGAGGGAGGTCTTACCCCTCTGCTGAGATGTAGTCAGTGTATTCTACAACCCCAGCCAACTGAACTGTCCATAGCTTGAATTGTTTTGGCCATGTGATATACAAACTGCAAACTTGTATATACCAAAATATAACATAACTTAAATGACCTTGTAAAAAAAAAATTATGAAGTAACTTAAATATCAAACAATACCTATGAATAATGTTTAGAGGCACTCATAGCATAATGGTTATCGTCAATGGAAATAGACCTGGCTATCAGAGTTCAAATTGTGGACGATGCTGTTTGCATTTCTCAGTACAGATACTTTTGGTAAAGGTATAAATCCGATTATTCCCCTTCCACCTCTGGATTAACAATAGAAATGGCTGAGATCTTTAACCTTGGTAAGGTAACTGGTTTAGAAGGAAATCCGATTTCAAACCATTTGTACTCTGCTTAAAAAATTGACCTTGTGCCATATCCTGATTGTGGCAGACAGGCTTGAGTAAATACAACCCATTTATAATATAATCATCAATTTAGGAAAATAGATGAATTTGATTTTTAATATGTATACTATTTTTTTTTAATTAATAAATCATTACATGGCATAGTGGGTAGAGTTTTAATAGTTTGGAAGACGGGGGTTCAATCTCAGGTAAAGTCATACCTAAGACTCAAAAAATGATACTTCAGACCTCCTTGTTTAACACTCAGCATTATAAGGTATGAATCAAGGGTAAGTGGAACAATCCAGAGAAAGAAGTAGTACCCTTCTCTACACCTCAGTGTAGTAGCTATTGAAAAGCGAGCCTTCAGGTTGCCTTCGATTACAGTCACCAACTAGCTTACACAAAAACAAAGCAATTGTTCCTAATTGTAAATACTGGGTGCAGTAGGAATACCTCCCACATTTTAAACTGTTACCAGTGTAGTTCAAGTAAATCTAAGCAAATGGCAATAGCAGCTCTATCAATCTTACCAATTTTTTAAATTTTTTTATATAGATATGTTATGAAAAGAGTTTGGACTGGTACGCACCATGTTTTGCTGTTGAAATGCTTTTTTAATACTCATAAATATGATTGCTACAGAGGACTTCTCATGCTCATTTCATGTTACGTCATGATGCTGCTACTTTGAATACAAAATCATTACTACTACGAGTTGAAAATTCTATCCAGAATAGCATCATTCTGATGCTACATGAAAAAGCACAAGAACTTCTTCGTGTAGTAATTACAGATTTACCTGTCTTAGAACTGTAACTGATCATATCTCTAAAAAGAAAAAGCAAGACATTAGCTAGATGAAGCAACCATTATCACTTGCCTAAGTTCACTTGCAGCATACAGGTGACAATTTAAAATGTGCAAGGTATTTCTGCTGTACCTTGTACTGTGTAAGAGAGTGAAAGTTTTCACTTTGAGATACCAAAGGTAACATAAAAGACAAATTTGGTACCTTTATTCTCAATATAAAAGAATAACTCAAATTCTGGTTCTTTTATTATTTTTCCTTTCATTCTAGCTACTCCTCTACTGTACACAGAGAATGTGCAGCTGAGATAACAGTTAATAAAGCCAAGAGGATTGTGTTCAAACTCCAGCTGGAGTTTGCATTACTACTTATGCCCTAAGGAAAGGCATGAACTTATTTCTCTCCCAAGATATGGGTAAATAAGACTGTTGGAGCCTTTTATTTTTTTGATAATAGCTCAGAAACTATTCCTTGGTGCTAATACTATGTAACTTAATACAATATGTTGCATGTTATTTTGAGAAGAGATAGGCACCACAAAGTAAACCTCATTGTCCTATGAGATGCTATTAAGGGGAATTACTTGGCATAGCATTCAGGTGACCTTAATAGGTTATAGGTAACATCTGTATATTGTAGAGCATTATTAAAGCTACTTATACTTTGAATAATCTGACATGGGTTTCTGGCTGTGAATAGCCAGAAATCAATAGTCAATGTCTGTTCCTCTCCATTGCACTGAGAGGTAGGGTCAAAGGTTTACCCTTAATGTCTGAGGCAATAGCTTAGAAGAACAAAATATTTGGATGACTCACTATGTGTTTCACCCTTGAGTTAAGTGGTATTGGGTAGGTATATAGATCAACTCAAACTAAAAACCATTTGTCAAATTTTACCTTTGTTGAGTTGTAAGTCAAAGCTTTATCCAGCCTTACACTTTTTAGTCAATTCATTATTACTCTGAAACAAAGTTGACTAGTATTTATCAGCAAAGTAAACTCTTGATATCAGATATTAAGTATCTAGAATTTACTTTATCATTAATATTACCATATAAACAATTCTTTTAAGATAAAAAACAAAAACAAGGAAAAAAAAAAAATTTTTAGGTTAGGTTATTTGGTTTAATGGGATATGCTATTTAGTGCTAATAATTTGTGCACAGTTAAATGGTTTCAAGGATAGGAAATGATTAAATATCTTTATTTGACATGTAGATGAAACATTGACGGGCACTACCACTCTCAATCAGTGTGGACCTAGGTGTAATGGCAATGAAATCTTCCAAAGCTCTAGGACTAGAGCCTTACTACCAGGTGGTTTAGTGACATATCCAGGACACCAGTTTGGTATGTGGGGGGGTACCTCTCTGTAGAGATGCAGTCGACATTCTTCAGCCTCAGTCAACTGGGCTGAAGAGTAATTTTATATAGTCAATGTTGTTTTCTTTACTACTTCATAAATACAACGGAACACATGCAAACATTATAACAACTTTATAGCAACTAACAATTTACTACAACAAGACAAGGGACATCACAACATATCTTCAACTAGCAGGTTAGATAACTCGGACTTCAACAAATGTTACTCAAACAATGTGATCTCTTTTTTCTCCTATTCTTAGAGTTTAGGTAGAGATAGCTTATCATGGTTAGTAGATTATTAAGTTAACTTTTGCATTAAAGTTAATCTTAACAGGAAAAATACAATGAATATATCAAAGTTAACAAGTAGTTTTTATTTATTGATATTCAATAATAATAAATGACTTAGTTTTAATATAAATAGATGATGTATTGAACAATCAGTTGACTTGAGTATGTAACATGAAAATAGCAGCTATTGAAAGTTTCAGTCAAAAAGAATTGAAATTAGTTATTTTTAAATATAAAGAATTTTTTCGTGTATATATTTCATGTTAAGTTGTAGATAGATTAATGTTAGTTATTTAATAAGGAAAAATTTCAATTTTAGAAGGTAAACATAACATAAAAATCACATCTGTGTAATAGGGGTGCTGTATTGTTTTTTGTTTTTTTTATTGTAAAATAATTCGAAATCATCTCTAAGGACATCATCTAGTAATATATACATCAAATATTGAAAGTGAAAATGAAGAACCTTTGAGTTGTGTACCAGCATGGGTGTGAGCATAACACGTACTACATACATTACAAATACAAAAATTGTCTTAATTTGTTTTTACTTGAAAAATCTAAAAAGTTTCAGTTGAAGTAAACTTTATTGATTGAGATTTAGGTTTTATGGCTGAAAATTTTATGATCTGAAGTAGTGCTTCTCAAACAACTAGTACCAAATTTCTGCCATATTATTTGTTTAATGATACTAGAAGATATTGTTTGAATATCCTGAGTGATGTTAATTCATACTGGAAAAATATAAAGATAAATCCATGTCTTTCAAACTAACTGGTTGGTTGTGTTTTAAGGCATATCAACCCTTGTAGGTTATTTAATACCAAATCTTGTTTACACATATATATTAAGTATATATATAATTTCTAAATGAATAGTTTGTAGGTAACATTTTTAAATGAGCCAGAGCTCATTTGTTTCCATGCATTTAAATGGTTTCAAGTATTGCTTTGTAATATTAATAATTCAATTTAACAGTCATTCATTTATTGGCAGAGTTAAATGGTTTCAAGAACAAAAAAATGATTAAATATTTCTATTTGACCAATAGAGGGGACTAACAGGTACAACCAGAATGAACCTGGTAGTAATAGCAATGAAGAGATACTCCACATTACCAAAAGCTCCAGAACTGGAGCCTCACCATCAGATGGTTTGGTGTCATATCCAAGGACACCATTTGGAAGGGGTTACTCCTGTGCAGAGATTCAGTCAATGCATTTTACAACCAGAGCTGTATTGGTGTCAAACTATCTGATGTGACATATTCGCAGGATATTTTCCAATGTTTCATATCATTAATCAATTATGATCCTAGAAAATATTGTTTGAAGATCTGTCATGATGCTAATTTATACCAGAAAAATATGAATATAAAAGTTGACAATTTTTACATTATATGTTATATATATTATAATAATGTGAAACTGGAAACTTGCCATATATGAGCACCAGTATGTATATTAGCACTTTGAGGAACACTGATCTAAAGTATTGGTATGACTCCCAACTCCTTGTGCATTGTCTATTATGCTCCTATATACTCTTCACTTGATCAATGAAATAAGAATAAATTCTCAAAATAAATAAAAACCAATAAAGTTCTCTCTTACCAAATCATTAAGCACTGAGCATCCCAATCAGTTCTGAAATGAGTGACCACTAAACAACTTGAGGCCTCAGTACTAGTTTATGCAAAGCTTAGTAAAAAAAACTTACTGCTCTTGCTTACTTTATATGATAATATTCTAATTTCCTTCAATCTCCTTCAATACTCCCAGAATACATGGAAACCTCACGTTAAGAAATCTTGATCTAAACCATAAGTCATTACACTAATATATTTTTAATTCCCAAAACGTTCCTCATAAAATTTACATTTGAATTATAGCTAAGAATAAAATATCAAGAGCAATAATTGTAGTTAAAAAAAATTCTGTCATGGCAGATAAATTTGAAATTATAAATCATAGCATTATTCTAGAAAATAAATTTCACTGGTTCAATGATCACAAAGGAAAAAAAAAATCTAAACATCTAAAATGAACACCACTTATAGCACAAAGTTCAAGATGTTTATCTACTTCCTGACATGTGCAAAGCTTTCTGAACTCTTGCTTAGAAAGTCAGAAAATTTTAGCAGGCATTTCTTTTCTCTTTCACATAAAGAGCTCCAGCTGATTTATTATGCTTCAATTAAATTTTATTTAATGCACATTTTTTCAAAATCCTAAAAGTATTTCATATAAGCTGATAATATATTTGGTATATATAAGCATATTAAATCATTAAAAAATATATTAATTCCTTGAAGTGAGTAAAAAAAAAGTACTAGTGTATTCAAATCTCTCCAAAGGATCTTTTCTTAAAACATTCATTTTAAAGACCTTCGCTAAAAGGTCAACACAGAAGAAAAAAAAAAAAAAAAAAAAAGCAGTAAATTTTGTCTTGAATTTAAGCCCAGCAATTTAAATCTTAAGGTTATTCTTTTATATTCTGTTTGATAATTGCTTTTTTATAACCTTTCAAAACCTTTTAAAAAGGCCAGGTTTAAATAAAGATTTCCAATCCAAAAATTAACTTTACATTTCTTCTATAAAGGTTAAGAAAATTATTTCTGTAATTTAATTTTGTTACAGGCATGAAAAAATGATAGCATCTTGTTCATAGAGACTAAGATCCATCAAGTTTTATCTGTATAACTTTCTATTTTAATGGGGAAAGGGAGGAAAAATAAAAAAAAGATTAAAGTATTAAGTACATACAGAAATCCAATCAATGAAGAAACAAAAAGGAAAGGGTTTCAAAAATAATTATTTTTTGGCTTTCTCTTAAACTTTTGAGCCCTGAGCTGAGTCTAAACCTTGGCCGTTTGAATGTAAACTTTGCACCAGTAAACCAGTGCTATGGTGAGAGGAAAAGCCAAGTATGACTGGTATACTGGTTAACAAACTCAAAAGGTTAAGGAATCTGTTTTGTTTGTTAAATGGAATTCAACCTTTGTAGGTTTACCAAAACCATCCTTATAAAAAACAGTAGTGGTACTATTTGGCCCATAACTGGGGGATAAGGGGATTCATACCTTTTCCAAGGATATTAGTTCAAAAGTGAATGTAATAGTGTGACTCAAGTTTGAACTTGCTCACCAAGATGTAGTAGTCCAATACACAAGGATCTTTTCCTTTAAGGAATCTATTTACATAATTTCAAACTTATATTTTTCTTGAAGATGAAGGGGCTGAATATTTTTTACTTTCATATCACAGCAGAGATAAAGACATTTAAAAAAAAATACACATCAAATATAACTCAACTTGATACTAAAAAGGGTGATTTTGTTTTTGTTTTATGGCATATCAACCATGGTAGGCTATTTAATGCCAAATCCACTTTTATACATATAAACAGTTCTTTTTCAAATAATTCAGCTCAGCATAAGTACAGATTTTTTTGTTTACACACAGTTAAATGTCAAAACAGTTTTATTTCGAACAATTCAGTTTAGTATAAGTACACAGTTGTTCTATTTGACCTAGAGATAGGACTATCAGGTGCTACCACTCCAGGCCAGAGTGGACCAGGGAGTGATGACAGTGAAGGAGTACTCTGCATTCTCCAAAGTTCCAGTATTACTGGAACCTCACAATCAGATAATTTGAGGTCATAAACAGGACACTCACCACTCTGCAGAGATGCAATTGGTGTATTCTACAGCCCCAGCTGACTGGGCAAACTAAAAGGGTAGACTCAAAAGTTCATATGATACCATATCTGCTATTGATGAATTTTTTTTTGACCAAATAAACCTCATTTAGTCACATTCAATGAGAATATCTTCATCAGTCAATGAACTTTTTGGCTGAATCTCATAATTAGATATTTGCTGTTTTATACTTGATTATTTATAGGCAGAATCTGGTCAAATAACTAAAGCTTAGACAAGAGCAGAAAACAATATTTAAAAAGTTAATTTATCTGTTGATAAGAACTGTTTAGTTAACACCTTACATACTGATGGAAAATAAAATGAAAACACCCAGAAGGATGACACCGATTTTGATCTGAGTACAGTATATGCATGGGGCATGAATATTTATACACTCATTTTGGAACCTGTGCACATATTCATCTATATGAGATTATTTTGTGTGATACAGCTATACCATGTTTGTTTAAGCTTGAGTAAATGGAAAAATTTATGGTGTACTGTATTCTATACCACAGGCAGCATTTGAGCGAGTCCTCAGATCGTAATGGCTAAAGTGCTGGACTACAGCCTCAAAGTGAGTTCGTTTGAACTCCAGTTGTGCTGATATGTTCATTTTTCTACTAATACCCTTGGGAAAGGTACTAACTCCTTTAAACCCCATCAGCTATGGGTTAAATAGAATCACTGCTTTTCTTCTACAAGGATGGCTTTAGCATTAAATAACCCTCGAAGGTTGATATGCTATTAAAGAAACCGAAACCTGAAAAGGTCTATTTTTAAGTGGAGTACAACAATTTGAAATCAAAGTTTTCCTTCTTAACCGGTTATTGTACCAAGATTAAAGAGGTTAGTCTGCTCTATTATTAACCCATAGCTGGAGGGAGAAATGCTAACAGCTTTGTTCAAGATTTGAACTCGAGTTGTTAAGTCCATTTTCTATAGCAATGACCAGTACACTTTGTTCACCTCCAAACATTCATGGTCTAACAATCTTAGTTATTTTGTGTGTGTGTTAGTATACATATATTTTTGGATATAAATCGTAAAATTTCAAAACAACTTAGTTTTTCCTTGATACAGTGCTCAACATCAATAGACAGAACCACAAATATGTGCTAAAACAGTAAAATTCTGAATTAAACCTGCTGACAAAAACAAAAGAGGATTTCGTCTAAAAATATTTTATGGTTTGATTTCTATGTTTAATGGCAGATCAACCTTCGTGGGTTATTTAATGCCAAAGCTATCCATGTAGAACAGTAGTGGTACTATTTAACCCTTAATGGAGGGATAAGAGGGTTCACATCTTTTCCAAGAGTCTTAATCCAAAAGTGAACGTGATAGTGTGACTGGAATTCGAACTCGCTTACTATGATGTCACAGTCCAGAACAATATCCATCATACCACTGGGACTCGTACATTCTCTTTGTTACTGTCAGTTTCAGGATGTGTTCCTAATCAGATAAATAGTGTGATTCTTTTCAAAAGTTAAATTCACTTTATATCCTTGCAAGTGCCAATTCCAGCATCCCTCTTCTACCCAATATTTGTCACTGCCTCCCACCAGATAGGACTTGACCCGAAGGTCGATTATAGTGGGGATTACTACCCTTTAAGTTGGATTAACAATTGTGGTCAGTACTTGCAAAATACATATTGCAAATTACAACTTACAAGTCTACTTTTTAAACCTGAAAAAAATTTTTTTTTTTAACAAAACCCGGACTGACTTATATGGTAGGACTAAAATCTAAAATCTATTAGATATGTTGTCTCTAGATGATGTGAATTCATTTGTTTAACCAGTAGATTATTTTATACGAAAGTTTTCTAAACTATATTTAGCCAGTTTATTTCAAAAGATGACAAAAAATTCTGTATGTTTTATTTTTGATTCAGTAAAAGTGACAAAAATCTAAAAATTTGAATACCTAGGAATATTAAAACTTATCTGATGTTAGAAGATTAAAGAATTCCCCATATTTATTTTTCTTCAACTTGAAGAGCCATCATATACAATGAAGTAAAATTGTCATTTTCTTTTAAATATATATAGATTTTTTCCTCACTGAGTAAAGCCAATGAGAAAAGTATTCTAGTGGTTTCTTTACATTTGCAGCGGGGGGGGGGGGAAGCAGTAAAAATGTGCACAGAAAGACAACCTCCTATACCCATCTAAGCATGAACACCCACACAATTACATCCTGCTACAGAAAAGTTTCTATTTGTACAGTTTTCTTTTTTAATGTTGTGCTAAGAAAAACACTTTAACCAGCTTTTGGTAACGACTTACAGCAACAAGTGACAATCAAAACAGAGATTTGCTGTTCTAGTAAACTATTAAGAAAACCACAAGAGGAGGAACACAAACAGTAGGAAAAAAGGAGGAATGCCAAAGAAGAATAGAAACAGTTGTAGGTGGGCAGTGCCAAAATGATTCCTTTGAGCCATGTCTTTAATGAGCTCAGTTATAGTAGAAAATAAAATAAAAAAAAATAAAAGAACAAAAAGTCCGGAATTTGGAGTTATACAAGGGGATAATAGGATTTAGATTGAGATTCCTCAAACTAAGCAGAGATTTAATCTTGAGCTGTAACAATACTTACATTCAAAGCTGAACCACTCACTACATAAACAAAATATATCAATGGGTGTACAGCAACATATAGAATATGTATAGAGATAAAACTAATAAAGAAATTGGAACGTGAAATTCTAACATTTATTCAGTAGCATATCATATTATAAACCACAAAATGTCTGTCCGTACAGGTAAATCTCTGCCATTTTGGGCTAGATTTCAAATAAACTTTTAGAAATTTTTCCAGTTATGCCCTGAAAAGTTTAAAACTATATTAGATCCAGTTCAAACTAGTTCTTAGGTGGATCAGTGTCTCACTGTCTCTTATTATCCTTCTATATGGAAAAGGGTGCCAGTCTAAGTGCTTACCTACTCTCTTGGTCGTCATTAGAAAGGGAAGAAGACCGCAATCTTCCTTCTGTGATTACACCCTCTCTGTTATGGCCAAATGTCAAAGTACTAAGAATTTATTTCATTGTTATGGTTGCTCAGCTTAAAAGACTTACTACGAACTTACAAAAGAAAATACCCCTCCAAGTTTAAAAAATAAGTATTTGAAATATTGATTCTTATTAATTTTTTTTGTTGAGTAGCTGAAGAGTGGAAAAGTAGCAGCAAGAGTCAATAGAATTTCACCAGAAATTGGGGGTGGGTCCAGAGTTGCATATGAAACTCCACTAACTCTTGTCTGCTGCTGGGAGCAGAGTAAACTACCATAGAATTTCCGCGATGCAATGATTATTATCCTGTACAAGAACAAAGGTGACAATCTGACTACTCCAATAACCAGGGGATTACTCTGCTTTTGATCACAGGAAAAATTCTCGCAAGGATTCTGCTGAATAGACTGGTACCCACCATACCTGAAGAACATCTTTCAGAGAGACAATGCGGTTACAAAGCCAACAGGAGCACAACAGAAATTGCGTTTGTTCTCTGGCAGTTCCAAGAGAAGTGACAGGAGCAAAACAGGAGACTATATGTAACATTCATTGATAAGACGAAAGCATTCAACACAGCGAGCAGAAGAGCAATGTGACAAATAATGGAGTGACTCTGTTGTCCTCAAAAGTTCCTGAACATGATCATCCAGCCGCACAAAGACCAGTGTGGCCAATTTAGACATAACAATGATCTTTTAAACACCAACAGCTCTTCCCAAACACAAAAGTTATGTCCTGGCACCAACTTTGTTCACTATCTTTTTCAGCATTATGCTCAAACATACATGAAAGACCTTGATGAAAACTGTGTCTACAGGAAATACTGTCTTGATGGCAGCTTGTTTAATCTCCAACGATTACTGAGTCACAAGAAGACTGAAACAACTGATTCGAGACTTTTTTGTTGACGATACTGCCTTTGTTGCTAACACAAAAAAGCTATCCAGTACAATTTTCTGCTTCAACAAGAGGCTACCTAGTTCTTTGGGCTAGAAGTCAGTTTAAAGAAGACAGAAGTACTCCACCAGCCTGCACTTTGGGAAGAGTACCACCTTCTCCATATCACCATTGAAGCAACTGAGTCGAAAGTGGTCTATCGCTTCACCTGCCTGAAGTGCACCATCACATCAAATACCAAGATTGACAAGGAAATTGACAACAGGCTGGCAAAAGCAAACAGTGCATTCGGCAGACTACATAAACACATGGTGTACAACAAACACCTGAAGAAGGGCACAAAGATCAGCGTGTATATAGCCTTGGCACCCTCCTATATAGCTCAGTCTTGGATCACTTATTGGCACCACATATGACTCCTCAAATGATTCAACCAGTGCTGCCCAACATCAACCTTAACATCCACTGGAGTGACTTCATCACCAATATTGAAGTCCTTGAAAAGTTGAAGTTTACCAGCATCAAGGCCATGCTACTGAAGTCTCAGCAACGCTGAGCTGGATACGTCTCCAAGATGGATAATCATCATTTACTCAGGATCATACTGAGCAGCAAGCTCTTTGCTGTCTATCGCGACAAAGAGGGATCAAAGAAGCGATTCAACTGCGGCGGCTGTCGTCTCACCACCAACCATGTCTCCTCCTATGGAAACATCAGAATAGCTGCTGTAAAAGGACAAAAGGCATAGGAGGAGGAAATGCAATACTATACCATGAGGATCATTACACAAGTTTCCAGACTTTTTTCGTATTGGCACTTTTATTGATAGTACACACATGAAACCCCTTTGAAGTAATCTCCTCCGACTGCAATGCACATGTTGTACCATTCCAACAACTTCTGGAAGGCCCCATGGAAGTCCTCTTGTGTGAGCGTGTCAATGACCTTCGTCACAGCCTCTTTCATTTCAATTGTCTCATAATGACAGCCTCTGAGCTTAGAGAATAACCAGATGTCACAGGGAGCAAGGTCTGGACTATAGGGAGGGTGAGAAAGTCTTGATGCCCATCTTGGTCAAATAGTCTGTGACAAGGATAGAGTTGTGGACTGGTGCATTGTCCTGGTGGAAATGCCACTGGCCCGATTTGAAGAGTGCTGGCCACTTCCGACGGAGTGTCTTCCTGAACTCCCTTAAAACCTCAACATAGTAATCCTAACCCTTTGGCCAATGAACTGTGGTGTATTGACTTCCTTACTCCTCCCACACCTCTCATCATCCCTTACAGACTCCGTGCCTTCCTTGAATCTCTTATGCCACTCAAAAACTGATGCTCAATTCATGCAAGATGCTCCAAAAGCAGTCTGAAGCATTCCATATGTTTCTGTGGCATTTTTTCCGAGTCTAAAACAGAATTTTATTGCATATCATTCTTCTAAAGTGTCAGATTGCATTTTTGAAATTCAGCAGCTATGACAATCAGGTTTTAGTAGGGTGTATTCCAATTGCTGCTGTAGCTGTTCAATTGAAGCTGAAATCATAAAAATTGGTCAGTCATCTCATAAGATGTATAGCAATAACATACTGACTTTTCAAGAGTCTACAACAATTTTAAATGCCTGTACAAAAAAAGTGTAGAAACTTATTGAATGCACCACATATCAAGTCCTGACCAAACTTTCAGCTGTATCTGTACTAACAGTTGGCATGGAGTAGCCCCTTCTTGATATTCGTTTCATGAATATTAGCCATGATACAGAATTGATCCACCCGTGTGTGTGTGTGTGTGTATCTCGAGTGGTATAAAAAAATTACAATATCTGAATTAATGTATTGAACCCAATACTTCTCCAGTAATCAAGCATTATACAGTGAAAATTCAACTAATAAATGTGCCAAGTTACAGAATATATAAACAAACGCCTACATGAGAGTGGTGAAAAGTTCCTAACCTAACAAAGAGGTAATTACTTTTTTTGTGGGAAAGGAGAGTTAAAATTGAGATAAGATTGTACCAAACATGTTGAACTGAAAGGTGAATATGTGGAATAGCATGAACATTTTATGGCTCTAGAGTATTCATTTCATAAGGACCAGAACAGAAGAGCAAAAAGAAAACTATTAGATAGAATGTGTTTTTATGACAACACTGCAAAGGACAGACAATATACAGTAATCTTCAAACAATTCTGTTAGTCAACTTATTAAACCCTGTTCATTCTTCTACTGAATAGACTAAGTATTTTTACATAGTTTATTTAATAATAAATGGTTTTATGAGTAAAACAGTAGGACTTCTACTTGAGTTGTAACAAGTAAATTGTAGAGGAAAATATTGCTCTTTCCTTTGTTCTTCAGAGCCCATCAAATATTTATCAGGGAAGGGGGGTTACATAAAACGCATACACACACATTTCTGGCATTGTCAGTTGAGAAAGTGGGTTACTGTAGAAACTAATTAATAATGTAATCTACATCATATTACACATCTCGGTAGATAAAAAGGTGCTTTTTTTGCCACCCATGCTGCTATCAAAAAGCAAGCAACAGTTTTATTGGTTATATCATAAGAGGACATATTTTTTAGATAAATATCAAGGGATTCTGCTAGATATAGGAAATACTCCAGAGAGTTTAATGCTTTTATTTTGCAGTTCTAAGTCACTCTTGTAAAATACCCACCCTAACCATGTTCTTACCTTCTCTAAACATACAAGAGTGAATGGGAGTGCATAAGACTGTATGTGTGTGTGTGTGTATATATATATATATATATATATATATATATATATATATATATATATATATATATATGTGTGTGTGTGTGTGTGTGTGAATACACATGAACACTAATGTCCCAATTATGTTTGTATATAGTATGTATTTGATCATAATATAGAAAAAACAAAACTAAGCCATACCATCAAAATGATTTAATTTAGGGAATAAAGCAATTTCCAGTCCAATTGGCAACTGCTATCATGCTTAATCATCATTCTTGATATCACAGAAACGCTATTTAGAATTTTTCCCTCCGCAAAAAGAAGCATCAATATCGTGGACTATTGTTACAACAGGAATCCAAATGGTTGATGGGTCATCTAGTACATTTATACAAGATATTCTCAATGGAATTCATAATTATTTGTACATAAATAAGGGAAAGTGCACTAACATTTAATAGTTATTACCCTTGAGGAATTATGATTGTAGTGAACCAGTGCAGACCCCACATTATCAAGTTGCAAATTGGATTAGGAATTTCTTTATTCTAAATTAGTGCATTTTATTGCACGAATAAAAACCTCACGTACCATTTTTTTTGTAATGGTACAGTAATATAAAAAGTAGAAGATTGAAATTTATATTTCCGAATCTTACTCCCATCCCCATACTAACTTAAGTTAAAGGTAGATTCTTGCATGACTTTTTGGGGAAAAAAATGTACATGGTCTTTTGAGGCAAATCAATTGAACCTTAAAATTTCAGTGTGTGTGTGCGCGCGACTTCCATGCTCTTTATATTAAGATGTCATGAATAATTTTCATTTTAGTAAAATATAATTCATTCATGAATAATTTAATGAACAAATTTCAATCAATAGAATATTTGCCATTATTATGAATCACCTCTTGCCATTTATCAGGTAGCTTGTTGATTCCTCTCAAGTATAAAATCAGTTGATTTTGAGCTCAAGAAGTTTTCCACTAACGTTTTCATCTCATCTTTAAGAAATTTTTTTTTCATTCAGAGCATTTTGTAGTGAACAACAACAACAAAAAAAAAAAAAAAAAAAAGATGGAAATCACTTGAGGCAAGGTTTTGTGAACATGTTGGATGGGGTAGAATAGACCAGCTGAAATCTTATATTTTTTCCTGCATGATTCTTGCTGAATGTGGCCTTGCATTATCACAGAAAAGCATAACGTTTCTCCTATAGATGAGAGCAGGGTGTTTTCTTATAAGATTTTCATGTATACATGGCAGCTGTTGAGAGTATAAGTCTGCATTGAGTGTCTGATCATTGTTTAAAAACTCAATACCACCATGGTGATCCTACAATACACACAGCATAACTTTTCTTCCAAGCTCCACCTTTGGGTTAAGCAGCAAATATTCATCCTTATCAATCCATTGCCTTTTTCATTGAACATTATCATAAAAGATCCATATTTTTGACACCTGTAATGATATTTTAGAGAAAGAGGTAATTTCTCTGTCTTGAAAGACTTGTTATTATGTATATGCAGTCATCCATATTCTTAGAGTATAAGGAACCCAAACACCCTGTGAGCTCAATTTTCCAATATTTTTTTTTAAATGGTAGCAGATTGTGGATTGGGATGTGCTGAGTTCAAGAGCTAATTCTTGAGTACTTTTGTGTGAATTGCATACTGCCAATCCTCTTAAAGCATCTTGATCAAGGTTGATAAGTGTCTGGGTTTGGGTTTATCTCTCAATGATAATTCACCAGAATAAAACTTTGAAAACTACTTTCAGACTTCATGGTCAGTAATAACATAGCCATAAACACTACAAATTTTCTTAACTGTTTCTGTAGTGTTATTGTTATTCGTAAACTACAACAAAATCACAAGTCAGGTATGCACTTTCAGTTCCTCAATTGGATAATAGATTAAATTATGAGACATGCTTTCACAAATGAAATTAGAATGACCGATGAAGGCACTCTTTAATCAGATAATTTGCAGTTGCACTTAAAAACAGAAGTTTAAAATGTGTAGTTACAACTTGGTTTAAATTAGAAAAAAAAAAAAAAAAAATGATTTACCGTTATCCAATATTTATCATTTCTTAGGGAATTTATATTCATCTGTTCAAGGATTTATAGTAGTTATCCTCCTCCTGTATAGACTTCTATACTTTTATGCTGATTCTTAATTCTTTTATGTATTTACTTTATCATATTCATACTTTTTATCTGATGCTGCTGAAAAACATGCAACACAAAGTGGAGATAGATATAATTAAGAAAAAGTCTTGATGTCTGCTGACATAGGTTTATGAGTAATTATTAATGCATTTATTTGTACCAGTTTACTCAACTATCTTGTTTCTGAATGCATAATTCTTACGAACCTTTATCATCTCAAGTTACCTAATCCCCCAGATTCATTCATGTTTTATACATCACAATGCTTTCATTATTTCAACAGAAATATTTTTATAGAATACATTAAAGTGCATATATCTAATCTGTATCTATTGTTGTACTCCCTACATAATGGACTTGTCCTCCTTCATAAATACACGTCAATGAGAGCATCAGATGGAGTTCCCCAATCAGTGTGACACAATCATGTGTGATACCATTTGTGTAGTGGACAGATAGTCACTGGACTCTCAGCTTCCTATCAAATAACTACTGTTTAACCAGGTTCACTTGTATCTTGTTTCTATTACTTAAATATGTTTTTCTATCAACCCTTTTTGTGTTCCCCATGTCTTTCTTTCGTCAGCATCAAAACATCTATCAAACCCCTCCACATAAGCAGGTTGTCACAGAGTTAGTTTTAAAGAAGTGTGTAACAGGTTTGAATTCAGTTTTCCTTTTTGACCAGTTGCCATACTAAGGTTAAAGAGTTCAATCTACCCTACTATCTACTCATAGCTGAAGAGGGAGTAGTTGAATTTATACATTTCCTAAGAGTATTAGTGTGGTTTGAAATATAAACAGTTTTGTCCAAGATCAAATCCTAGTCAAAGTTATTTTTATTTCAAATGGAAATGGACATGGCAAAAAGTTTAAAACTAGTGGCTGTGTCCATTTTATATGACAATAAGCATATGAAAGGCATGGATCCAACCATAATCCCCTATGGGATATAGTAGGGCAGACTTAGCTCTTTAACCTAAGCATGGTGACCAGTCTAAAAAATTGAATTCAAACCTGTTTAATTCTGCTTAAAAAAATTAACCTTGAGTCACATCCTGCTCATATGGAGAGTTTGGTAAATGCATATGTAGATTTGATAATTTTTTAAGTTTTCACTCATCCACTATACACCAGACATTGCATATTCAGGCTACCATTTTTTTTCTAGTCTTCACCAAATTGTCTTTAAAAATGTCCATTCTCTGGAGACTGTAAAAGGCACCTAAAGCAATTCTTTAAGATGGATTTATAAAGTTACCTGGAAGATGGTAAAAGATTGAAAATGTTCAATAAAAGTTAATGCCAAAAAAAAATTTTTTTTTTTTCCCTTAATCTGAATAAACTTTTGGTTAATCAATACTTCCCTATTACTGTTAAAAATAGGGAAAAAAAGATACAATTTTAAATTATTAAACTCAAATTCTAGTATAGACAAGTGTGTGTGTGTAAAAAAAAAAAAAAAAAAAAAAAATTTTTTTTAAATCCATCCTCTATTCTGATATTGTTTTCATGTAATAACGACTGCTAAATAGGATGAAAGCTGATAGAACCAGGGACATTGCTTTATGTGGTTTGTTTTGGAAATTATTGCGGATTCTAACAATCTGCAGGATTTTTTGTAATGCATGGGTTTGATTAGAGTGGCTTTGGAAAAATTAAAAGTATGTATGAGATCTAACATGGGGTGAATTTTTTTTTCTTTTTTGCAAAAACTAAGACATTTTCATATTCAACGCTACCATATTATGAACTATATGAGAGAGAGAGAGAGAGAGAAAAGCCATCACTAATACAATTGTGTCAAAATTTGCTTACTCCACATTTCAGAGCAATATGAAGAATGTTCCATTAATATTGATAACCTGAATTTTCTAGACATTTGGAATTTATAGAGATTATCTTATGAGGCCAACTAAATTCTGACAAGGTCTCAGTATCAATTTACTGACATCACACACTTTGGCTCTATACTTGACAGAATGATGAAATGGCAGTAGGAAGGGAGGCTATGGAGTGTGGTGTCTCCACCAGCAAAGTTGTCATCACACACAGTTCACTTGTCATTCATGCATAATTATACATATAAAACTAAATCTATCTTTATCAGGAAATTATTAAGTAGTGAGAAGAATTATAAAGATAACCTTATTCTGTGTGTGTGTGTGTAAACAAATTTAACAGTAAAGTCTACAAACAAGACTCAACTTTTTTTTTTTTTTTTTAAATCTAAGAAACTTTTGAATACAGTGGGACCTTGGTTGTGAACATAATTCATTCCAAAATTATGTTCAACTACTGATTTGTTAAAAAAACTGAAACAATCCTAACTGATGATGCTCGGGTAGACTTGGCCAGTCATTCGGATATGTTTGGATTGCCTTGGCAGTCATTCATGCTTATTCTGTTTTCATCAAACTTGTGTTCAAACTGCAAACATTAGTTCAATCACTGAGGCATTTTTTAATCAAATTCTTTTGTCAAATTCTGAATTGTTCGACTTGAGTTGTTTGCTAACTAAGGTTCCACTATACTAAGATTTCTTTTAGTATTGTATTTTGTTTTATGTTTTCATTGTTAATTTTCATTTCAACAAGCTATTTATTTTAGTCAGTGGATGATCAAAAAGCATAGGGATTTCTACTATGCAAGTTTACAGAACTACTTTTGAAGCCTTGCCACACAGGATATCATTTAAACTTTTCCCCATAGTTTAGAAATCTTTAAAGATTAGATTAAAAAATGAAAAAAAAAAGTTGTGAATTGTGATATTAAACATTATCAGGATCTGATGTGATTTCTGAGCTCACAATATTGGACTTACAGTATATATTAAAATAATGCAGAACCTAAAATATCAAGCTTATGGGTTCAATAGGTTGAATCTATAGTCTATTTTAAGTCAGACTAAAAGAGTAGATAAAAGAAAATTAAGTAAAAAGAAATTAAGTAATATTATTCACTATTAATAGTTGTTACATTTTAATATAAATTTCATACATTTAATAAAACTATTATGGGATGGAGGTAGTAACATAATCCTTCACTAAGTTTGGCACACAGACCTCAGGTTGTTAATAATAATTGCTGCTTTTAGTGGTCACTTATATAAGTATTGAAATAGCTCATCACTGCGCAACATCTTTGAGCCCAGAGGTACTTGTACTTTCTATCACACTTTCATACCAGTTTAAAGGGTTTAGAGATCATGCTCAAATAGCAGAGGGTAAATATAGGCTCAGCAGCTCAGGGATCAAAGGGTTAAGGATAGAGGCCAGAGTTAGTAAAAATTATAATATTGAAAGAAATGGACTTTCAACTACCAATTCCTGATTTCACTTGTCTTGAAAATAATACCCCTAACTTAAAAAAACTAAAGTATGTAACTTTTTCTTCTTTGTGCTTAATTCAATCATGTATTAACTTGATCAAGTCTATCAGACTGTTGCAATATGATCTGTTTTCTCAAAAGGTTATATAAAAAAAGAAATTATTGATTCTGATAATCTTTTCATTTATATATTTCTGGAGGAAATAATCTTGTTTTCTATTAAAAAAAAAATCCAAAATGATAAAATTATATTTCTCAGCCAAAAACAAAGAAAAATCTAACAAGAAAATAGACAATTGAAAGAGAAAATAAAATTTTGTTTTGTTTACTAGAATCTTGAATTTTTTATGATCTCTTGTATATCATCAAGAAGATAGTGTCTTCAATGTTAAGCAATTTTCAATTGTAGCTTCAAACACCACATTGAAAAAATAAAATTTCTGGACAAATGGAATGAGATAGAAACATTGATATGAAATACATTTTTTTTTAATACCTTAAATGATGGTACAAACAAAACCAGCTCAATGATTTTCATAATATGGCTAGTTCTCTGTTAAATGTTCATTAGTAAGTAGTGAAAAGAACTCTACATATTTGCAAAAGACAGATGAACAAGAAATACTTCGTATGAAGAGGCTGGCAGAAATTTAGAATTTTTATGTTAAAAATGCTTTCAATTATATATCTATATAATTTTCATATTTCTATATCTACAGAAACTTGCTAAAATATATTTCATTAAAATATGATGGTTAAAGTATTTAGTGGTGAGTTCAATCCCTGAGTTAGTGGAAGAGACAGACAAGTAAGAACATAGACAGCAGAATAAGAGCAATCAACCTCCACGTATTTAATAAAGAGTTCTGTTTGAAACTCAATGTTACTGATAATAGAAACAGGCCAGAGCATACAGGGGGTGTCCTTGTGGTGTAATGGTTAAAGTGATGGACTGTGGAATCGTAGTAAGCGTGTTCATACTCCAGTCGTGCTATTACATTCACTTTCGGGCAAATACCCTTGGGAAAGGTATGAAACCCTTATCCTCCCAGCTATGGGTCAAATAGTACCACTACTGTTCTTCTAGGAGAATGGCATTGAATAACCTACAAAGGTTGATATGCCATTAAAGGATGCAACACAAGGCCAATTTTTAACAGGAGTTTAACAGGTGTAAATTTAGAGTCTACTTAACTGGTTGCCATACCAAGGTTAAAGAGCACAATCTGTCCTACTATTTATCCATAGCAGGATAAATACTTTTCCCAGTGGTATTTGTGCTATAGGATTTGAACTCTGGTCACCATGTCCATTTCCTACGATGATAACCGTTAGCGCATCAGTGTATAATAAAATGAACTTTATAAATCTAAATGATTTCATACACATCACACACTTTCTTGATGTAACATTTACAAACTCTTCTTGCATTTATATTAAATAGCAACTAATTTTAATCACAATATCAGTCAAACACTTTTCCTTCAACAAAAGCACACTCAACAATTTCAAGTGTAAAGTAACATTTGAATTGCTTTGTTTGGGTTCTCTCCCTTGATAGCATGTATGAAAATTAGTGTATCTGACAGACACTGAGCGTCTAAATGTCCAGCTTGGAGGAATTAGGTGTGACCAATACGTGGAGTTTTACACCAGTAGATGCTAAAACTTCATGTAATCTCAGAAGCCAAGGAAAGTAAGAAAGCCTGTAAGAAGGAAATTGGGCAATGTTAAAACTCTCCAGTGACGAGTCAGGTAATTGTAAGCAGGGTATTATTGGGACAGGACAAAGACAGAGAGATAGATATAGAGAGAAATAAAGAAAGAAAAGATCTTAAGAAGAGAGAAGTTGGTTAGCAAGAGAAAGAGAAGAGAGATTCAAGGAACTTGAATTGGTATTACTTTTGGCTGGCTTAAAAGTTTTATCAAGCTGTGACTAGAAACTGCTGCCAAGATGTCTACAGACTTTAGAACAAGCAAGATTGGTTTGGAGAATTAACAATCTCATTCAGCTGCTCATGATTCAATGAAAGTTCAAGAAAAACTGAAAAGTTGGAGGAAGAGGTCTTTCATTACAAGAGAGACAACTTCTCTAAGTTTAGAATACGCTTTGATTTAACAATACAAAAAAAAAAAGAAAAAAAAAGAAGAAAGATAGCAAAATAGAAATTCAAACACAAGAGGTACAATAATTTACAAGTTTTATAAAAGATAATTTTGAATATCAACCTACAGAGAGTCTAAAAAAGAAATAGTTACAAAAAAAAAAAAAAAAAGTACTATAATAAACAATCATCTAAAATATTGACACTCAACAATACACAGTTCGGTGGAGAAACACTAAGCTTATCAAACCTTACAGTATTTGTTCCTCAACTTTCAGTTAATTTAGATCTGAGGCAATGTATCACAAAAGCCATTGCTACTGTAGATGTTATGTTAACTGTATTTGGTAAGATATATATATATATATCACAGTTATATATATATATATATATATATATATATATCTCACAGTTATATATATATATATATATATATATATATATATATATATATAACTGTGATATATAAAATGGCACTGAAAAGTTCTTGGCCCAACCAAAATCTTATCGACAAGGGGTGGGGTCACATACTGACCAACTATAAGTTGCAATAATTAAAAAATTTCTTATTTCTTTTTACACAAAATTATGTATCATTTTTTAATAGTTCTTTTGTAGACACCATATATAACTATAAAACAGCACTAGCCCCTGACAATGGAGCTTAGAATACACAATAGTCAACAGAGAGTTAATATCCCTCCCAGGAAAAAAAAAAAGGAGTGTCATGTGCATGATACTGAACAGCATCTAATGGCAAGGCTCCAGGTTTGGAGCTCTAAAGGGAATGTGGAATACCTCTTCATTGCTTTTATGTCCAAGTCCACTTTGACCTGTAGTAGTAGTAGTTGTAGTATCTGTTAGGGCTCAATCTATGGGCCAAATAAGTAAATAAAAGTAAAGTTGGCAACCTTAGTCGAGTGACTCGAAGGCTCCCTTTTCAATAGCTACAACACCAAGGTGTAGGGGAGGGTGCTACTCCATTCTCTGGATTACTCTACTTTACCCTTCATCCTTACCATATAATGCTTAGAATTAAGCAAGGTGGCATCAAGTACCATTTTTCGAGTCTTTTTTGGTATGACTTTACTTAGGAATGAAAACTGGTCTCCTGGAACATTGGTGAACACTCTACTCATTAGGACAATAGCCCAGTATGGGCCAAATAGAACTATTTAAAAATTACTTGAATACAATTGGACTGTGTAAAAAAAAAAAAGAAAAAGAAAATTTAAAAAAAAACCTTATGAAAAAAAAAAAAAAAACATACAATAAATATGAATGAAACTCCAAACCTCTAAGCATAAAATAACTATAGACAAATTGACATGCAGTTAAAATCAATCAAAATAAGGACATAATAGCAATATTTCTTTTATTAGAGAAAATGCTTTAAGAGAATAAAGCAATTTACAGTAAGATTTGCCTGTGAATGACAGTTTTGTGGAGCCTGCATTTGCAATCAATTTTTTTTAAAATCCAAATTTTTTATTTAAATGGAAATAATAAAATGCTTAGAACCTTTCACTCCTTCCAAAATAGAAACATCAATATCATGGACTCCTGTTAAATGAGAACCCAATAGGTTAACAAGCTGTCAAGTAAATAACATTTTGTGCTTTCATAGAAAAATAATTGAATCTTAGTTTTTATATGCAACTTTCACCCTAAACATAATACAAATATTACATGAATCACTATTTTATAGCCTTAGAGAGGACAGATCATTACTGTGATATACTGTAGTGATTAGAAAAATAAAAATAAAATAAGTTCAAGAAGTGCAGAAATTCCCAGAAGCTCTGGTAGCAAGTGAAGGTGATGCATGCCTGGAAAAAGAAATGTTCCTGCGAGAAGGAGAAACTTGACCTCCCTTCAGCTTCCATCTGAACACAGACAAGATGCTCTTTCATGGCTGTTAGCAGTGAACACATGGCTCATTAGGTTTAGTAGCCTGACACCACTGAAACCAACAATATAAAAAACACCAACTTTGGACATATCAACCACTAAAAATGACTAGTGCATTTCAATGCCTTATTTGGGAGAAATGACTTTACTCAAATAGTCCAGGAAGACATTCCTTGCTACAGAGTAGCCATGTGAAAGCCCAAAAATAAACTTGAAATACAAAAGCTATCTCTTATATTCATCTCCTTCCTTTGCAGCCTTCACAGACAAGATGCCAATGAATTAAGGTGGAGGTAAAAAGAAAACCAATAGTCAGCCATCTAAATCCCAAACTCTAAAAAACAAATAACAACAAATCTTCATAACCCCTAAAATACAAAAGGGTGCTGAAAAATCTTTGGCCCAACCAAGAAGGTTGGATCGTTTTGTTGAACTTTTTTTTTGGAAGGGTTAAAGATATTTGAGAAATTATGTGCCAAGTGTATTGGACAGCAAAATGAATATATGGATTAGCAAGTAGGGTTCATGGCTTTACATAATTCTGTTCTTAGTTAGGCTGAGAACTTTTCAGCACTATATACTTGCTGAGGTGATAAATGAATGAACCAATATTTAAATAAGTTTTATACAGCTAAGATATCTCAATAATGCTTCATTTGTAGATTTGTATTTGGATATTAGTTGTAATGGTAATGTTTTATAATAATTTCTGATAGCGTAAAATAAAAGTAATTATTTTGTTTTATTATAGTCAAGTGATAGAATAATTATCATTTCATTATGGTCAATAGTCAAGGTCTGATCGTCAGAAAAAACAGTCATCTAGAAGAACAATATATATATATATATATATATATATATATATATATATATACACACGCACACACACGAGAGAGAGTGTGTGTGTGTGTGTGAGAGAGAGAGAGAATGTAAGGTCTGTTTGAATTTCAAGAACAAGTTGCGCAAGAGACCTTACTGCACATTTCACATGTAATCATTTCTGTTATCATCATGGCTTACAGACAGCATGGATTCCCTTGACTTTCTTGCTATCCATCCCTATCAGTCATCATTCATAGTAAGTCCTCTAGATAGCATTCAGTGTCCACAAAGAACTGATGAATCTTTGCTAGAGAGCCAAAACAGGTGTATCCATGTGTAAGGATCTATTCAAACTGCATCACTCTTCATGAGGGTCAACAAAGGATATGTTCTACTGAGGTCAGAGCTCTGGTCCCAATGTTTGAAAAATTAGCTATGGATTCCAAACCAAACTTACTCTTAACATTGCAACTTTTAAAGTTCAAACCTTATATGCCATAAACTAGCTACCTGAGCTTACTGCATTTGCAGCTAATAAGAATATAGACACTGTTGTAAGGTTATTCAAATGTTTGTGAAATGTGATGGGGTTAGCTTTTGCACTGTGTGACTGACATATACATAACAGATTCTTTTGCTTCATGTAAGTTTCATATATGAAATGTTATATACAGATAGTGAACCATCTATATCAAAATGATCTGAATTTTGTATACATATATGTAACTGTATGCAAAACTGGCATATGTGATTTTTTTCTCAATAATATAACAATGTTCCAAAAGAATAATGTAATTTCTAATTCAATTAGCAACTTTCTCATAGTAGAGGGTTCACATTCATGTTCAACCAGGTCATAATTTCTCAAGGGAGATAACTAATCAAAGTAATTTCCAAAAATGTCTATATCAGGTATTTGAGAAAATAAGGAATAAATCTTATATGGTTATATTTAACAGACTGATTGGCTCTTGTAGCTTAATCAGAAAAGCTGGTTCCCAAGAATGAGATGAAAAAAAATTATTTTCAGTGGCTTATTCTTTGTTTACAGTATATGCTTCTTACAACTGCAAAATTACAATATGGAAGTTTAGATAAAGCAACTGAAAGTAGGACAAAAGAAATATAAGTTGATTCACAAATGCTGATGTTTGCATACAGCTTTAACTAAATCCTACCTATATTGTATATTTTATATATGTATATATTAGAATGATACTATCCAATGAAATTCTCCTTGTATGAAGGGTAACAATTGCAATCATTATATGCATATGCAAATAGAGTTAAGAGACAGGTGGAAGACAAACAGACCTGACCTTATCTTGAGTTAAATAAATATTATCTTTTTGTCTGTGCCTAAACAAAGAAGTATTACATAGACTAACAAGGGTTATTTGTCAAACATGCTTATTTTAAGACAGCAAGAGCCTAATTCCTACATTACTAAAGGTAAAAAAAGAAAAAAAAGAAAAGGGGGACAGTCATCTGAAAGTAAACATACTCTAAACCAGAACTTTCTAAATTGTCTTGACATTTCAGTGTATTGCCAATAATCTGCAGGTTTATTCAGTTTCTTTAATTATGAACTGAATTTTAAAAAATCCTTTTTAAACATCATATATACTTGTAAGTTGCGTGTAGATTCTTGATTTATGGTTAAGAAATCAATTTATGGAAAATAATTTTTGAAGCTATTGTTACTAGCCCTTATTATACAGAATTCTTAAAAAATTCATTTGAATTGTACAGGATGTTTCAGAAAAAGTTATATCATTTCATAATCTAATAACTTGACCAATTCTCAATCAAAAGATCTAAAAATTTAACTATGTTTTAGACAACTAAACATTTTGTTTAAAACACCTTTTTCCAATAAATGGCATACAAATGCTGTTAAAATTTGGAAATCACTTGAACAAGAATTGGTCACATTATTAAACTAAGGAATGATACAGACTCTTCTGAAACACACTATTTAAATCTTAACCATACAAAATTATTACCCATGCCAAGTTAAAAAAACAAAAAAATTTTTTAACAATACATGAGTGCACATGGTATGTTTTGAATAATATATTGAGCTTATCTAACAAGATTTAAGTTTTATTACTTTTAGAAAGTGTGCACAACCAATACAAAATGTTTAGAAATCTCTGCCTTAAACCATTGACCTTCTTTCATTTCTTTTTGAAAAAGACATTGCTACTCATTTCTTTTAACTCATTTTAATGTAATTTTATCAACTGAAATTTGATTGTATCACCAGCTTAGGATTGTTCATAATCCCTGCAAATTCCATTACTTCAAGACTGTTGTTCATGAGATAGTTAGAGCACTTAGCAATTCAAGTAAGGTGCATGCCTTGTGCATTGAGCTTTATTGAATTCCTCAAGAAGAAATTGGCTCTTTAGGATAAGGATGATTACACAGATTTCATTGGGCTTCCAGCCATGTACTTGCTGGAGGCAGACAAGCAGTAATAGAATTAGAAGTAGCTTACTTGGTCAAATTTGGGAAGGGGCAGTGGATTAACACAAGATGACATCCAGGTTTTTAACTTCTGTATATACAAAAATTATATATATATATATATATATATATATATATATATAAGAGAGAGTGCACAGATATATGCTTGCCTAATGTGCATATGAATGAACTTGCATAAATGCAAAAGTAAATATGCATTTACTATTCCTACAAATATTTTTGTACAGACACACAGGCATAAAAGATTCTCTCTCACTGCATCTGCATGAGAATTATTTTTATTCTATGTTATAAGCATTTGCAAGGGGAGTGGGAGGGTCAAGTGTTTAAGAAACCCAGTGTTACATTCTGAGGTTGAGGTCATTCTTCAAGGCAAATACAATTCTTAGACAGATTTTCTTCATCTACCCTGCAACTATAATCCAAGAAAAGGAAAGAATGCATATTTGGTTAGAAATTGGTGTAAACTGAAAATAAGTGGAAACAACTGGGAGAACCTTTTGGTTTTTGTGGTTTGCCAAAGAAAGGTGGATCTTGGTAAATCTGACTAAACTAAAACCACACCCATAGGAAAAAGAAAGTAAAGAAAATAAAAAAACTTAAAATAAACATTAAGGAAATATTCTAAATATCTAATGTTAAACACATGTTTAAATATGAGGTTTATTAGATCTTCCCATATGTAATTATATAAATAAAATGTTAATTGCAAAACCTTCAAAATTATGTAGTAAAAGTATTAGGAATTGTATTCTATAATTGAGATTATCTAAATGCTTTTCATAGCTCAGATATGACAATATATTTTCTTTAAGTAGTGAGGCACTTTTCAGTTTTAAACATTCCTAAAAATCACTAAAGTTTATTTGGTAATGAATAAAAACATGCACAGCTACTTATTCAAAAAGATAGTAGTTAATCTTGCCATAATTTGCTTAGTCTGCATAAAAACGTTGATCAAAACAAAGCATTTAAAAAATTCAAGACAAATGCTCTTTTTTTTATAATGCTTGAATTAGAAACAATGCAAATTTCCAAGGGGAGATTCTTAAATCAGTGTATCAATACCACTATGCCAAAAATTTGTTTGCTTAAGGATTATAGACAAATAGTTGGCAGGTACCTAATTTTTAATTAACTTTACATTAGACTCCAATGCAGATTATATAAGGTTTGAGGTCATCAGATGGCAAAACACATCAATTTTGAACAAATGGAGGAATTTTAAGGCCAATACAAAGTACAAAAATGTTCTTTAAACCTCAACTAGTGGAACAAACAAAGTTAGGTTAAATTCTAATTTTACATGGCCAGCTATAAGCAGATTTTTCAGGAGCAAGTAATGAAAAAGGATTCTACATCTTTGCAAAATTATTATATATAAAAAGAAGCTTTGAAAAAGTAATTAAAACTTCTTTTTAAAATCATTTTAGTAAGGCACTTGTGCCATGTTCATATTTATGTGTTCATAGCATCTCGCTAAAATATAAAATTTTTCATCAAAACATTTTGTTTCTTATTTTCACTGTCTGCAAGCAATGTTGGACACTTCAGCTAGTTAACATATTTTAGAGGGTTTATCTTATTTTTCTATATTTATATATTGATATATAAACCAGCAGGAGGTGCTTTTTATAGTGTTATGGCAAGCAGTCTCTTCTAGTGAGTTCAGTTTTTACTGGATGGCCCTGTGTTACAACTAAGTTGAGTTTAGTTAAAAACTAAATCATTAGAAAAAAGTCATTTTTACTACGTTCAAGTGAATTGAAGTTTATATAACAAAATTTTCTTTTAATTTTTGAGAAGAATTACTGTCATTATTCAGTAAATTATTCCAACAAGTAGTTCTGTTTTTTGTTTTTCCAATGTTTCAGCAATTGCATTCTTTGGCTCTCTTCAACTGTTTATAATACCCAATAATCTTTGTAAAAAATCCATTATCTTGCTATCAAATTGCTTCAAACCAAATTATTACTTGTTGAAGAGTGTAATTAGTAATTTGACTTTGTATACAGGAAGCTGCAAGAATTATTAAAAATTTTTTCATTTGAATTTTTTAGTTGCTTTTTTATCACAACTCATTTGGGCTGTCAATCTTGCTTGAACAGTAAAATTAATTTGGAAATACTAAATTAGGCAGAGCAGTTAGATACTACCCTGATCCGAGACAGAAGGTTGGATAGTGACTGATTCATATGTAAATAATCCTGGCATTTTTGATGGGTACTTTATGCTAGTTATTTATATATTTGTATGGATGTGGCTGTACAGGTTTCCGGGTATAATGTATTTAAAAAAAAAGAAAAAAAAAAAAAGAAAAACTGTACAATAAACAATAATTGAAATAATTGATAACTTAAAATTATAGAACTTCCATGGAAAAGGAAATTTTATATAATAATAGCAACCTAGTTAAAAGATAAGGAGAAACTAAAGATGTTTATAATATAAAAAAAAAAGAGGCTTGGAATTTTTTTTAACAAGCAATGGATTAAGTTAGGATAAAATCATTTTCTTCTTACTTTATTATAAGTTTGAGTAGATTTCAATAAGAATTGTACTCAACAAATAGAGCAACATCATTGGCACGTGTTCATTAAATACTCTTAAAAGAAACTTATACACATCTGTGACTATATATACATACAACTATTCAATACAGATGAAGTTTTAGCAATAACACTAACATTTTAAGTGTGTGTGCAATAGATATTACATATATAACCCATCTTTCATTCTTGGGTCTCTTTTTCTCTTGTAATACTTCATCCAATTTCATTTGGACAACGATGATGGATGATGTATATATATTCTGAACTCTTCAACTAATACATGAATATCAAATAAATCTCCCATGGGCAAAACTATTTTCTCCTCAATTTGCTTTCTATAACCTGGCAAACAACATTATCCATATGCAATGAAATGGGAATTTAATCAAACATCCCTTCTCGGCACACAACTATGAGGAAAAGTTATTAACATGCTTAGTGGCAAAGGATTAGTGGACAGTGCAATTAGGTAAAATGTTCAATTCATGGCCCTGGCGAGATAAAACTTGTTAAAATGATGGAACAAAATAGTATAATAATAAAAAAAACTATTAAAAAAAAAAAAAAAAAAAAAAAAAAAAAAAACCTCACAAAAATAAACTTCCAACATGGCAAAAAATAAAAGAAATAACAGCTGTTTAGAATCCATATTCTATAAGATATTATTTTTTTTTAGGCATCCTGTATAAAGAAATACTGGTTTGTTTTAATGGCATATCATCCTAGTAAATGAACTGTAGTGGTACTATCTAATTTATAGCTGGGAAGATGAGGGGGTTAATACCTTTCCCAAGGGCATTAGTCCAAAACTGAACATAATCGGGAGTTCAAACTCACAATGTTGCAGTCCAGCATGTTAGTCACAAAACCACAAGGACTCTCCACAAAGAATTACAAGTATCCTTCCTCAGCAGAAATAGCATTAAACAAAGGCCATTAATTTCTATCAGCTACAGTTTCAAAGGTTGAGATTTATCATCTGCTGCAAAAAGATTGGATTATGACATGTCTCTTTCTTGATTTATTTGCTAAATAGCATATCAACTCCTCCATTGTATTCAAAATAAAAAATTGCACTTTATTAGTACACAATCATTTGTTGGTATAGTTATATGATATCAAGTATTCTTAACAAATAATTCATACACAATATGGTTTCAAGTAACCATCCCTACTTAATTATTTGTTGTCATACAGTTTTAAACATTTCTAATTGATAATAATTTTCTAACAGATCTATTAGAAATAAATGAAACCCAAACAAGTACTATCACTCTGGGTCAGAGTAGAACTGGGAGTAATGACACTGAAGAAGTACTCCATACTCCCCAGAGCTCCAGAACCGGAGTCTCACCATCAGATGTAGTTTATTTGTATCATACTTTGTCTATTTCTATCATATTTTGCAGACATTCAAAACATCTTGAAAACCTCCATTAAACTTACATGTTGATCAAAATCAATTCTTTTGTAATCATTGCAGCTCTGTTAACCTTAAGAAAAATTTCATCCAAAGTTATTTGGGTGGGGGTTAAGAAATCTTGAAGATTTTCTCCACAAAATGATGTCAATGCTTATTCATTTCATGCAATTTTAACTTACGATAAGTTGATAATTTAGCATAGAGGTTGGAGAACCCAGAGACCAGTGTGATTTCAGTAGACAGGTTTGCACTCCTTCAGGGTGAAAAATCAAGACCTTATTTAATCTATCCACCTCAATGGTATCGGTATGTGACAAGGTCAGATTAAAGCAAACCTATTAGTGGCTGCACAAAAAAAAAAAAAAAAAAAAAAAAAAAAAAAATGCTAATTTCTATCGGCATTCTTGATCGGTGGTGCCTCAGGTGTGGGGTAATCAACCCAGCCCTTATTCTGTTTAGGCAAGTAGCTTACAGATCACTTGGTACAAATGAATTTCCACTGAAGGGTGAAAATCTAGACAGTATTTACCACCCCCAGTGTTGGAATATGATACAAAGTCAGATTAATAAGGGGTACCCTCAAGAGAGGGGGCAAAAATTGTTCATATCCTGTTGACATTTTTCTTTAAATGGCGCTTGAGGTACTAGACAATAAACTAAGCCCTTATTCCTTTCAGACAAGGGGTCCGGTTCTGCTTGAGGGCAAGGAAGTCCTTCTGGAACTGACCCGAGTAGTTTACAGACAACCTGACATGAATGTCAGGCACCCAAAAGTATTTCAAATAAGACTAGGGGGAAAAATCTAAAAAAAATCTAATTTATATAGCAATGAAGTCAGCTCTGATTGGCCAATCATTATTAACACAACAGCAATTCAAATTAGACAATAGCCATGCAAACTAGGATTAGCTTCCAGTGCTATTTCTTTAAAATTCAAAACTGGCTAATAAGGAGGAGGCAACTCACAATCAAAACTATAGGAATGCTCCACTTATGAGATAACAAGGAAAAATTTTTTAATTCCTTTTTCCTGCATATTTTTTTTATAGTCTACAATATTTATAACACATTTGTTACTTCTGCATTACATATAATGCACAAGGTACCATGCGGAACACACAACACAGATTGAACAATAAATAGTAATAATTATTTTATAAATACAGTACTTTCTCCATTATCATTTCATCTTCCACTATCTGTTAACAAGTAGTCAACTTCAGAAATAATTGATAAGTTTTACTTAATAATACTTCCCAAAACACAAGAGTAATGATACTACCAATTCAAATATGCCAAAAGAGAAGCTATAAATTGCTTCTTTTAAGTAAAAAAAGTCAATGTTCTTGACCTAAAAGAAAAAAAAAAATACTGAGGTTGCTAAAATCTATAGCAAAAATAAATCAATCACTTAGCTTTTATAACAGATCTTTATCCGACCTCCAAACAAGTAGGATTTGACACGATCATTTTATTGTGGGGAGGGTGTACGCATGAATCGAGATTCATGCGTAGCTGTCACAAAAAATGTTTGAACCCGTCGGCATCCCCCATTTTTTGGGTGTCTCAGTTGTCAAGCAATGAACTCAGCCCTGTAAAACAAGTATTGGTGGTATCTATTTGGTATCCCACAATTCCAAAGTACGGCACAAGGCCTTTTTAAGGTGGGAACCAGGTGCAGGGTCACAGCCCAGACACGCCCAGAGGCTCCAAAAATGCCTTGGGCTTCGTCGGCATTCCCTTAAAAAGAGCGCCTCAGGCGTCAGGCAATAAAACGAGTCCTGTCGGAGCAGGTAAGAAAATGAAGGAGGCGACTACCTGAGGCTCAAGGAGTGTTAACTTTGAGTCACGATAGAGACCAAGCGAACAAGAACACACGAGCCAGTCGCACACCACCTAACGCAGACAAGTATGTGGCCTGTCCACAAGGCCTCACTCGTTATTTGAAGGATAGTCTCCTGTGACCAGGCGATTTAGCTTAATAACATCCACCTGACGCGAACGCCAGGCAGGTCTATGTTACTTATAACTTTTATTGTAGTGTTGTATTATATTTTAAAATTACAGGAGTTATCTACCCCTTTGCTTGTTGCTCATTGTTAGGTGCTGTATAAATTTAGAAACATACCTTATTTCTCTCTTTACAACTAAACTCCATTTTGTTAAGAGCCTTTTTAATACTTCTGTCGCGGGCATGATTTTTACTTCTCCACATTTTCTTTCGTTGAAGAAACATTCAACTCATTGTTGCTACTATTGTCAATGACCCAAATAGCTTATTGCATTATTCCTGAGCAATTAATTTTCTTATCTTTGTCCTCAGACTGACACTGACTTTATTACAGTCAAAATTGAGTGTAGAGAGAGGAGAAAGAAAAATCTTCTGCAGTTATTCTGTTAACTTCTAATAAATTGTAAATGTGTTTTGTTTTACAATTCTGACTATTCTTTCCTTCAGAATACTTTGCTTTGAGGAACTGTTTGAGAGAGAGAGAGAGAGAGAGAGACTCCCAATAGAGAAATCTATTGGGAGCATTTATTTCTAGTGCTAAAGATTATATATTAATAAACCCAGATTATCAGATAATTTTTGTGTTTTGAAAGCACCTAGTCCTTAAAAATATATAGAAACCTATTGGGGGCGTTTATTTCCAGTGTTACAGAATAGGATTATCATCTGAATATATTTATAGGATCACAGTGAGTTAAAACATTTTAGCATATAAACATTTGAAGCCACTTCAAAAATAAAACAATGCTCAACTACTCAGTCCACCTTTGAATCTAAGGAAAAAAGCATATTTAATAAAATCTGAAGAAAAATTGTTTTTGTCCATGTTAACAGGAAAATAGAAAATAGCCCTAGCACATTTGATGCATAGTGTAATTTTGAGAGTGAATGTTCCAATAAAAAATAATCAAAAACTCACCTATAGCCATTGGTGATACGATGTCCCTTTCCTCTCTGCGGATCTGAAATCTGAAAGAAAATTTCTATTTAGAATAAAAGAAAAGTGAAAAAGGAAATATCGAATTTATCTTAGAATTAAAATAAAGACTAACTGCTGTTTTAACCTCAAAACGATTTGTATAGCCACAAATTTGAATTGGACAAAAATTCGTACCATCTGCTAACAATATTTTGATGGCGAATAAAACGGATTTTATAAATACACTTGACTCAGAATGTTAAGTAATATTCAATGATTTTACATTGTTTAAATGACAACATTCTGGCCTGTATACTTTCCTACCTTCAATGTATATTGCATTTGGTGACTTTCAAGGACATGAATGTAATCCTTTAAGATACAGTCATGATGATTTCATCTGTTTTGTAGGTCTTGAGTTCAATCTCTATGAAGAACAAGATTTTGAAAACAAAATTTCCTCTTCAGAACTCATGAGGTTAAAAAAAAAAAAAAAGAGTGATAGTCCAAATTAAAATTTAAAAGTTACTAGACAAACCCTGAACATGTAATGGTTCATAGGAAATATATATTTTATCAAGGGCGGATTTGACCAACGATAACTCCCAATTTAAAAACCTTTTAGAGTTGACATGCTGGAAAAAATCAAAGACCGCTGGCGCCTAATAACCCACGTGACACGTAAAGCTAGTTAGCCAAGAACATACTCACACCCACTCACCTCATGATCCTTATCGGGTGGAGGAAGAGAACGTATATATCTCTAACCTACCGACTTACTTTTGAAATTTTGAAAAGGGACGTTGGTGATGACGATCAACGGGTGAGGGGGAACGGGTAGTAGCAGATTGTTCGGGTTTTATGGCATATCAGCCATTGTATGTTATTTAACGCCAAATCTATTTTTATGAAAATAGTTCTATTTCAAACAATTCAGTTTAGCATAAGTACACAGTTTAAATGTAAGTACAGTTGAATTGTGAAAAAAAACATTTCTATTTCAAGCTATTTAGTTTATTCAAGCAGAATTCATTCAGTTTAGTATAAGTACAGATTTTGTTAAATGTCAAAACAGTTCTATATTAAACAATTCAGTTTCATGTAAGTACAGTTTCAATGTCAAAAAACAGTTCTATTTCAAAGAATTCAGTTTAGCATAAGCATGCAGTTTAAATGTAAGTACGGTTTAATTGTCAAAACACTTCTATTTCAAGCTATTCACTTTAGTCAAACAGTTCTAATTCAAACAATCCAGTTTAGCATAAGTATGCAGTTAGTTCTATTTAATCCATAGATAAGGCCCAATCAGGTGCTACCATTCTGGGAAAGAGTGGACCTGGGAGCAATGGCAATGAAGGCGTACTCTGCATTCCCCAAAGCTCCAGCATCACTGGAACCTCACCATCAGATTGTTTAGTGTCATATCTAGGACACTCATTAGGGGGCGGTTAGCCCTCTTCAGATGTGCAGTCGGCGTATTCTACAGCCCCAGCCGACTGGGCTAGGTAGTAGCAGAGAAGCAGGCATTAGGAACGCATGGTCGAAAAGTATTTAGTTTTAATAAGCTTATCACATCTTTAAAACCAACATAAATTGTACAATAATGATAATATATATGAAAGACAATTTTGTTGCACTTAAACTTTTGTTGATTTTATCCACGGTGGCATGTGTCCTCAAGGACACATGGCACAGTGGATAAAGGCGTTGGTTAGATCCAGTGACATGCCCGAAAGAGTGTGAGTTCAATACCCGGTGAAGACAGTGGAGAACTCAGAGGGGAAATCAACAGAAGATAACCGACATCCATTCAACATGGCTCGTGGAACTAGAACCGTCTACCCTGGTGAGCAAAATAAAGGGCTAAGTTCAACATTCCAACCACCCGAAGAAGGCCGGAGCATACAACCGCCGAAACGTTGTAATAAAGATGAGGACAATAGTCCGAAACATTTAAATAATGTACTTAAACTTTTTGTTTGTTACTTTTGTTGACTTCGTTTTATTTAAAAATTTTCGTTCTCCACCTTCCAATACGGACTTAGAAACATACACGCGAAGAAACACAAGACTATCCCAACTACAAACCTATTGAGTTTGCATCGTACAAGCGGAACATTAGTGCTTCTAATTAGAAAGTAGTGAAAGGTTTTAATTAGTATTAGTTACCTGTTCCATCGAGTATTTGAATGATGTAAAAATATCAACATGACTGTAAACGTCCACAAAATCATACTACTATAAATCGAATTAAAAACTGCTTTAATCTCTAAGAGCACCTTGAGTTTATTGCTCTAATAAATGTATTGCCATAATGTGCTTTTTATGATTATATACCATACCTCTCAACAAATATAAAAATCTTAATATATACATTCAATGGTAAATACCACTTCAGAATATCTGACAGAAAATGAAACTAAATCTACCAATGTCTTTTTTTTTTAAAGGTTCAACCTAAAGCCATTTAAAGAATTTTACCGTCTTATCAGATCAGCTATAACAGCTATTTGAAATGTAACCATTGCAGCAAAAATTCTCATTAATGCAGCCTACAACTTGTGGACTGCCAAGATATAAAATGATTAGGGCATTTTTTAAACTAGAAAAAAAAAAGGCAAAAGTATAATTTTCTTTTCTTATGCTGCACAGGATTAAGTAAATCTGTTTGCTTAACCAAGCAATAAAAACATGTCCATGCATTTCAAGGCTATAGTTTTTAGTCCAAGAGGCATGATCTCGCAAGAAGGTTTTTTTGGTTTTGTGCCAATATTTACATTTTTCTGTAATTTTTTTTTATTGTTTTATGGAAAACAGTTTTCTTTCAGGATTGCTGATTTATTATGTTCCTGTAATGTTGGATTTGGACTGTCCTAGATAATCTTGCTCAGAGGGACAATAACAGTGTGTAGCAGTTTGGTATTAGAAAATTGCAAGGAAAAAGATTAGAGAGAGAGAGAAAACAAAAACAAAGGAAGAATTAAAAGTAACTGATTTAGCATTGATCCACAATTTGAAATTCAATAGAATTCAGCATTTGGTTCTAACAAAATGAATTAAAGAAGCAGGTTGGTTTGGGATGAGTGGTAGGGCAAGGATAAGGAAAAGAAATAAAATCAATGCAAGAAAGAAATCTTTAAACCTGAGGTGATATAAAAATTCAAGCAACAAATAAAAAAAAAAAAAAAAAAAATGTAAAAACAGTAAAACATACGGTTGTATGAATCTACTCAAGCCTTCCTCAAGGTTTGTATGACATGAGTAATGGACCTTATCCTACTATGCTGGCCCATGAGTCATGATTGGCAAGCGATTTTAATTCAGAGTTTTTCTCCTAGGTTGGTTGTCCTACCAAGGCAAGAAAACCTAGTGTGTCTATTTTACTCATAACTGGTGGAAGAAAAAAAAAAAGAATTCATGCATCCTCCAAATATATTAGTGGAAAGTGACCACACAAACAGCCTCGGCTAGAATTTGAACTTAGCTTGCCAATTCCCTTTTCTGTGCCAATAACTATAATGCCATCCAAACACACAAATCTCCCCTCACTTAGTTTATGGAGAGGTAGCTATAAAATATTCTGTCTCATGTGGACTTTTTCCAAGAGGACAGTATTTATGATTAAGAAACATTTGCAATTCAGATAACCACTAAGAAGTTTTGATAACAAAAGATCATGTACTGTAAGGCTGATAAAATCCAGAAAAAAAATAGTTGGACAAAGAAAAAAAAAAAAGAATTCAAAAGAAAAACATAACTGTAAGCAACACAATAGAAGAAATGAAGTGAAGCATGTTTAATATAAGCAACAACAGAAATATCTTGGAAATGGTGAAATTAAGATTTTCATATCTAAGAATTCAGTCAAGCAGGAAAAAAAAGCTAGTGTTCCATTTTCAGAGAATTCTTTTAAAACCACCATAGTAAATATGGAAAAGAAATCTAATGTACAATTCATTGGCCATAGACAGTAACATATTAGTTTACAGTATTATTATTATTATTATAAAAGGAAATGCTTTAGAAATCTTGAAAAAGGTGTGCGTCTGAGAAAAATGTCTATATCTTGTGCTTGTCAAGTTAAAGAGTTGTTCAAGAAATGGCCCATGAGTAATAAAACTTTGTGTGAATTCATTTCTTTTTATATACACACAGAACTACGTGGGGAAGAGGAGAAACATTTGATAAGCATATAATTAAAAAAAAAAAATGCTTCAATATATTATTAATTCAAATATCTTATTTCATTCTGAAAATTCAAATTGCTTAGGCTTTTTAATTAGTTATTACGTTTATCTTAGTCTGTTATTATTGGAAGCTATATTCCTCACTTGGTACTCTACTCGTAGCCTTGTGCCAGACATTTACCCAAACCCTCTGCCATAATTGGAAGTGATACAAGGTCAAGTGCAGATAGTTTGAATTTAGAGTTTTTATTCACAAAGTCTAGTTGCCTAACCCAGTCTGCCCTATTATTTTACTATAGCCGGGGAGGTGAAACCAATCGCTCTATGTTTTTCCAAAGGGGATTAGTGCGAAGTGAAACCCAAGCAGCCTCGTTCATGCTTCTGAAAAGCATTTTCTTTCACTGTAAACAATATATATGTATAAAAGGATGCAATTACTGTTAATCTATAAGAAAATTTTTGAGTATTCTCAAACTCTAATAATAAAATCTATGTAATACACTGACAGCATTTGTACCAGTGTTATCACTTTGTTAATACAACCTTTAAAGAGTATATAGAAAAGTTAATGTTCCACAGGCATCATTCTAGATGAAGGTGGTGGTGGAATTTAAAATCATAGCAGTATTGTAATTTTTAAGAGCAAAACTATTTTACTGATTTTCTGATTTTCCTAACCAGGTACTGAAAATTTTAGACTATGCCCCTAGTTCTATCTATTCCTTTGATATGGTTTGACTTTGTTTAATGCCATATAAACCTTTATGGGTTATTTAATGCCAAAACCATATTTGTAGTACAGTAGTGGTAATGGGGGGGATAAGAGGTTCATACCTTTACCAAGGGTATCTATCATTTAAGTCATACACCAAAGTAGAAGGTAATTAGTTCAATTGTTAAAACCTGAACAATAATTTGATAAGTCTTCAGATATCTTAAATTGTTACTTGGTAATGTAAAGTGCCCTACAGCTATAAAACTGGAAACGTTCTATGCCATTTTCCTCAAGTTATGATAGTCTAAAGTAGATTGTAGAAATATACGCTGGATAGAAATGATACAAGACTTAATATCACTAGTTCCGGGCCTACCATGCCCGTAGCTACGACAACCTCCACGTTCGTTACGGTGGGGTTTTGTCGCAGCTACATTACTTTTATTTTCGGGGCATTTGTTTTGCATTTTGAGACTTTTTGTCAGCAATACGTTGACGTTCGGAGTCCTGCTACGTCCGAGATTCTTGATATTTTATTTTGGTCTCGCATGGCCGTTTCAAATGCTTATGCGTGGTTTACATTTTGTTTTAAGATCTTCAGTGACGCTCCCTGAGCCAACACGTCTGCCTGTAGCACGCCGTGGGCAATTCCGCGAATAAACTAACCTTTCATATACTCGTCTGATAGACGGAACATGTGAAGTTACAATCTCATGCTCCAGACCTTAGGCGAATAAAAAAAGCTTTGAATGAACTAGTGTTCGTCTTGGAAAAATGAACGAAAACAAAATCCTATCCACCATCGGATTTGATTTCTGAGCTACCAAAACTCCAAGCATGTCAAGGAACTTGCTGGGATCGGTGTTGATAATGGGGTACTCGACAGTTATGTCAGAACAACTGTTTAATTGAATGTTCAACTGTGTGAGAAGGAGGTTATTGTAATTTGTGTAAATACGTTCCAGTCTATCTTTCTGAATTGTGTTGTTATTTCCGAGTGGATTTGGGGAAGCTTTGCAGTCGGTGTTATAGCGTAGTTGGCTAGCAATGGAGATGAAAGTGGAGATTCTTTGACGAGCTTTAACATAGTAAGCATATCACCCATAATTTTTATACCCAACTCTTAGAGCATTGAACGGCCCAGTATAAGTAATCTGTTTTTCGTAAGCTTCTCGATTGCAAATGTCCATACATAAAGCTTAACAGAGGCAAACAGATATGCCAGCCTCAATAAAAAAAAAAAAATAATGCTTTCCAACTCATCTGGGTCTGATCCTATTTGTAGTGACATGTATTTTACCCTACCCCTCCACACGATCAGGATGCGACACTAGGTCAATTTTAAGTGGAGTTTAACAGGTTTTAATTTAGAGTTTTCCTTATCCTAGACCGGTTGCCATACCAAGGTTAAAGTGCCTAGTCTTCTCCACTATTTACTCATAGTTAGAGGGAGAATAGTTGGAACCTTATCCAGATACTTTGTCGGGTTCTAATTTCTTATTAACAAGGAAATATCTTGAAAACTAATTTAATGTGCATAAGAAAAATCATTCATAACATTTACCAATTCAAATCTCAGAAGTTTACAGTTCAAATTAGAAACGTATTCCCAAGAAAAGTAATAGAGTTCATGTGTTGATAATTTTAAGTGGCATAGTCTGATTTCAGTAGCATTTTATTTATGAAACTAAGATATAGATTAAAGAATCATTAGCTAACAAAAAATGCTCTGCGTGTACACACATACAAACATATGAGGGTAGGCTGAAAGTTCATATTTGTTGTGGATGACTTTTTTGATCAACGGGATGAAAGCTTTGCAATACTAATGGAAGAGTGTAGATAGCAAGAGAGACAATGTTGAAAAATAAACTTAATTTGGTCACATTCTATGAGTATCTTTGTCAACTTATGAATTATTCTGCTGACCCTCGTGTGTGTGTGTGTGTGTGTGTGTGTGTATATATATATATATATATATATGCACACACAAATTTTGAGGTTCTTTAAATACTTTTACCAGTTTCATTTTCAAAAGAGACTGACATATTTTGCCAATTGTAGGTACTTTAAGAAGGTACAGAAGAGTTCTCGGCCCAATCAAGATCCAAATGACAGTTTTCGTACTGAAAACTATTTTAAGAGTTTAAATATGTGTTGGTTTGGTTTTATGGCATATCAACCATTGTTGGTTATTTAATGCCAAACCCTTTTAATACATATGTATTAAATATGATTTCTAAACACATTTTGTAGATAACAATTATGGTTTCACTTATTTCTATCTAATATCAATCATTTGTTTGTTCACAGTTTGTTTTCAAGTATTGCTATGTATCACTAACGATTCAATTGAACATCAGTTATTTGTTTACACTCGGTTAAATGATCAAACAGTTCAGTTTAGCATATATTGACCTTAGTCAAGGGTGACCCGAAGGCTCCCTTCACAATAGCTACTATACCAAGTTGTAGAGGAGGGCGCCACTCCTTTCTTGGATTGTTCCACGTTACCCTTGATGCTTACGTTATAATGCTGAGTATTAGATTGTCAACTATTACATCATATGAGGCTCCCTATTTTGCCAAATGTAGTTCACTAATAGTTTTATAATCTTGTTGCTATGTTTCTGTTTTGATCAAATACCTCACAGCTGGTCTGTAGAAAGACGGTATGAAGCTAGTTCCTAATAAGGAGCCAATTCGGAATGAGTTGTGTTTAGCTTTGCTCGGCAAATTCGTCTCATGAAAGTCTCTCCTCTTCCTCCTCCGAGTCTTGTTATCATTCATTTCTTGACTTCTTTGGCTTCCCTGTTGAATAAGGAGTGATACTCAGATTTATAGATTTTTATCTTCATTTCAATACTAACTACTGCATTGCAACAGTAAGGGGGAGGGAGGAGAGCAAGCTTTTAACTTTACTTTTCTGATTCGTCAGAACTTTGAAAGAATAAAGAGCTGGTAGATGATCTTGCAAAAAGCACATGTATTCTAAGAGGATAAATATGCATTAAATCAATCATTTGCAAGTAATTCTTTCAATAAGCATTTTAAGTAAGACTTGACAAGTAGATTGATAGGCTAGTTCTGCAATCAAAATAATTCATATTAATGACAGTACAGCATGCAACACTCCGGTAAGAGTATTAATAATCTCATTATCATTCCTTAATTCCTAACCTTAACATATCCAAGTGCCTACAGTCTCTTACCATTGACAATAAATTTAATGAAAATTAAAATGGTAGAAATTTCAGTGTACACAAAAGAAAACATTCGAAGAACACAGTATATAAAGATACATTCTTCAGAGATCATAACATTGTCATCGGAACTGGTAGCTTGTCAAACGCTTTTCAGTGAATGATATCAACTGAGGTTAATGACCTTCTGTACATGTTTGTCAAGAGTGAAACTTGCTTTGGTCATATGACAGGAAATAGGCCACACAGGTTAAACAAACAGAAAGGTATTTTTACCAGACCATCAATCTGACTAGAGAACAAGCACAGAGGTCAAGACATAACTGTGAGTAGGCTTAAAAGGAGAAAAATTTTGACTGCTCTGGTCTTTCCTTTTTCAATGTAAATTTTTCTTTCCTGCTGAATACAAATACTTTGAATGAACAAATAGTATTACATTATGACCAACTCAACTAATCAACATCAGCCATAGCGATGTAATGGAATATTGAGGAAAAAAACAAAAACAATGATCTTCAATTAATGTCTTTATCTTGGTTGTTGATATAGTCTTAACATCTTGCCCATTGTACTCTCTGGTCATCTCCAAATATATTTGGCAACCTTCTAGAATTTCAGAAGGAACTCTTCATTTAATCCAAAAGGGGGAAAACTTTTCATTATGATATCTACATAGGTTAATTTTTTTTCCAGTCTTTGAGATCGATTTTGATTGGTTTCTTCGTTTAATGGCATATCAACATTTGTAGGTTATTTAATGCCAAAGCCATTCCCCTAGAAGAACAGTAGTGTTACTATTTAACCCATAGCTGGGAAGATAAGGGGGTTCATACCTTTCCCAAGGGTATTTGCCCGAAAGTGAATGTAATAGCGCGACTGGAATACGAACTCGCTTACTACGATTCCACAGTCCACCACTAACCATTACACCACGAGGACCCCCCCCCGATCGATTTTGAGTCTTTCAAACTTCTTCGAAGATTACTAGGACAGATACAGGGAAGAAAAAAAGGATACAATGGCTGAAAGCTTGAGACTGTTTAAACCAAGATGAAGACAGTCTGAGAACTATGTATTATGCTAATTCTTTATCTAAAGGAATATAAAAAGAACAGTTAATTTTGAACAAAAATTAAACTATTATTTATATTCTCTGTAATACTCGCATAATAAAATATCAACTATAACTCAAGGATATAACAAATGGGTACATAACCATATGTGTAGGATATATTAAGCACATAAATGTAATATCTATGTTAGTTTTGTTTTGAATAGAAATTTCATTGTCTATTTCATATTTCTATTTAGAAACAGGATGTAATATCTGTACCCTTGGAAATCTAAACACACATACCCAAATCATTGACAAACTCGGACTAGTGCTCCCATCTTGGTTGTCAATGTTTTGGCCATTGTACTTTAACCTACTTCAGATGTTTCTTGTAGTCAGTAACCGTCTGAGAATTTTGACAGACATGAAAGTCAGAGGATATAATAGTTGAAATGTGACTATGACAACAACCAAGATAAGGAATTTTTTATACACTTTGCCTCAGAAATTCACACCCAGATTAAAATCATGTATATGTTTAGTATTTTATATTCATTTTTGAGAAATGAATTACATTTTTAAAATAACTTTTGCCCACATTTTTTCATAGTTTTTAAAATATCTGTAATTTTCACTGGTATAAATACCACACTTATACTAGAAAGAATTGCCAAGGAGCAATATTGGTTTTAGGCAGAGTGGACAGATGAAATACTCTGATCCAAGATAGAGATGCTAATCCATATGTAAAAAGGTCCAACAATTTTTTTACAGGAATTATTCAAGTTCTTTTATATTTCATCGTAATAAAATTTACAACCAAGAGTTCTGAATTTGTGTTTTTATGGGTGGCACTGGGCCAACAATCTCTTCACCTTGTAAATCAGAAGTTACAATCAGGTTGTCTGCCAAGTGCTACTGCACCTTTTCTTATTTTATCTGACACTTGAAAAGCAATAAAGAAATGAAAAATATAAGTAAATAAATATAGGTTAAGAGAAAAAAATAAAGTATATCTAAAAGGTAACTAGTTCAAGACAGAAAAATAAAAATGCAATTCCTAAAATCATTCTCTTGCCTTAACGGTTCTAGAAAAAAAAAATCGATCTCCCAACCCCCTCTACTTTTCATTTAAATGGTTGGCTGTTTCATGCCTGCAGACCCCAATTTAACTCTTAAATCAACAGAGGTATAATTAATCGATAAATAGAACTTAAGTCATATCCAAACAGCAATTTACTTTACTCTCGAGTCACAAGGCATCTATAAAACACTTTCCAATTTTTCCTCTGCCTCCAAACTGATCTTTAATGAGCCATATACTACTAATCTTTTCTTTTTTTGGAAGACCCTTTCTCCAATATTCAAAGGCTCATCTAATATAATTTAATTCAAGGCAGATAAAACAATCTACAAAAAAAAAAAAAAAAACTTTAAAAAGGGTGGAGGTAATATTTCTGAATTCTTTGAACCGTGATCATCATTTCCTTACTTTTATCTTCTGTCAAGATGTGTGATCATGAGCAGCATTTCATTTTTAATTTGGAAATGATTGGCTTGGTGATATTATACAAGGATGATTTACCAGTGCTTCTTCATGATACTTTCATCAACAGACTTTCCACAAAGCCTGTAAGATGTGGGGTTTAATAGCCTTCTCTTGCTAGTGGATGGTTGTTTAAATTTAGCTGTCATTCTCGTAGGCTGGTTGCCAGGGAGACCAGTCTGCCCTACTATTTGACATAGCTGGAGAGAAGAGAGATCATGCATTTCTTAAAGTTACTTATGCAAGGTAAATGCTAACAGTTTCAACTAGAATTCATCTTTGCTAGCAGATTTCATTTTCTGTGCCTTTAATAATTTAATATTCTTTGAAAACTGGAAAAATATCTCAAGTGACAAGTGTTGATAAATTATTTTAACAATTCAGTAATAGCCTTGTTTAATATCTATCCTGAGAGTTTTTGGGGAAAAAAGTTGGCCTAATATTCCAGTTTTTGCTATTTTGATAGCAACATTTTGGCCAACCATTTTGTAGTTCTTGTGCTGCCCAATATTTTTCATTTTTATAAGAAGATATTTGTATATTTGAGATGAGGCATTGTTATTCTCATCTTAGATGCTGTACTCTTTGGCCTTCTTCAGGTGCTTTTGTTGCACCCAATAACCTTCTGGGAAATTAGAACTCAGCTCTTTACTTAAATCACAGAGGTAGTTTTCATTCTGCCATCAAATAAAGGTTTAAGTTCTAAATACTTGGAAGGTTACCAAGTATGACAAGAGGGCCGGAGAGTACATTGAACTTTTGTAAGTATAGCAACCAAGATAAGTATAGCAGTCAACAATAATAATTTATAGAAAAAGTTCATAAGTCTGAGTATCAGACTTCCTCTTGTTAAAATGGGAAACAAAATCTTAAAACTTAACATTAGCTGAAATGTGATACCCCCCCCCCAAAAAAAAAAACACCCACAAAGATGGAGATATTCTCTCAGAATGACTAACCTAATTTTAATGATTTGAAAGTATTTTGCATTTCAACTTTATTTTTGATTGAAATGCCCTTTCACTTGAGGAATATATATTTGCTTGTTATTATTCTTCAAAAGTGATTAAATATTAGATGCATGGAGACCTTGGAACAGATAACTGGGATGAAGTAATATAAATTTTCTCTGATGATTTTAGAGACATGCAACTCAGAGCATGCAACAAAGGATCATATATGGGCATGAGATATAAAAAGGTTATATTTGGATTATATCTTACAAGTAAATTTATTAAAGGACAGGAATTGTCCTTGCAGAGAAGATGCTGCATTCACTACCATTTGTCATATAAGCAAGTTGGCGATCGTAGTCGAGGGCGACCTAAAGATTCCCTTTTCAGTAGATAATCCACCAAGGCATAGGGAAGGGTGCTACTCCTTTCCTTGGATTTCTCCACTTTACCCTTGATATATACCTTATAATGCTGAGTGTTAAGCAAGGAGATATCAAGTACCATTTTTTAAGTCTTTGGTATGACTCGATCTGGGATTGAACCCTCGTTTCCCGGGCCACTGGCGAACACTACCAATTAGGCTAATAGACCAAAAATTTGTCATATAAGCAAAGTATAACTCACAATATGATGTAAGTGTGTGTATATATGAGAGAATTTGTATAAACAGAAAAGGAAGGTATGTGTAAAAAAGTAACAGAATAAGTGAAGGCATGTTCAGTATTTACTATATTTGAATCTTTACAGTTTTGTTTTAATTAGAACTAAGGAAAAACTGATCATTTACAATTTAGTATTAGCTTCTTAATCAGTGTATGTTTTGTTTGGAGTGTGGGAAGTTTATTACCTGTCCTATAATAGTGGTTATATTTAGTATATGCAATTCAAATGCAGCCAGGATAGGAGTAAGTTTTTTCTAGAAAAGTTTACGTTTGTCATCTTTCATAAAGTGTATTTTTTTCTCTACACTTTAGAGTCAAGGAAAAAAAGAAAAAATATAATACTGAACTCAGATGCGTATTTTCTAGGGCGGTTGGTGGGAAGTTAAAATGTATTGTTTTTGATGACAGTAATCTTAATACAAAAATCTTAGGCATGTCTAAAAGACCAGTATCCTTTTTTGAAAAAGGAAATAAAATAAAAAATAAAAACCTTGGAAATTTTTTTTGCCACAGAAATTCTTAAGTAGGTATTGGACTTTAAAAAAAAATTCAATTTTCTGCAACATTTTTACCTGTGAGAATCTCAGTTCCAAACATTAATTCATATTATGTTGACAATTGGATAACAAAAAAGGTAGAGAGCAAACAATGTTTTCATCTCATAAAATTGTAAGTAATAATATATATTTTTCTTTTAGTGTTAATAGCTAAAACAGTACCAAATATTTTTGGACAATTGAATCTCTTCATATTCTAAATGATGTTAACATTAAAAATATGAAGTAGTTCAATTGTCCAAATGATTTCTGGTATTTTGATGACTTTTATAGTAAACAATAAAATAAACCTGTCCATTAAAAAATCTAAATAATTGTTCTTCTTTTGAGAAACAATATCTTATTTTTCTAAGATACTGAACACTTTTTGCCAACTTTCTATATACTTTTGTCAGCTTTAACTAGATTATATATTCTTCTTCAAGCAAGCCATCAATGACCTTTCAACCTTTTGCATCTTAAGCTTTTTGTTCTTTCTAATATACAAGCAGCAAAATAATCCAAGTTAATCGTTTCAAAATAACTTGAGTGCCTGGGATACGATCCTGGCACTTGAAACACAGGAAGTTAAAGCCTGAGAGATTTGCCTACATCCTGACAGCTTAAAAAATAAAGCAGTAATAATTTTGTCAGGTTGTGGCATTACCTGAGAGGTTTGGACTCTAAAGGTAAAGTAATTCAACTGTTCAATTTTAAATCAAGATATTTCTATTGTCAAAGATTTTAGAAGTATGTGGTCTCAGACTTTTTTTCTTACAGAATGAAGTTGATGCTACAGATAACACTGATTTACAGCTGGATTAGATCTCAATGCTTGACACTACAAAATCTTACAACAGTGAATAGATAAATAGATTTAGCCTAAAGCAAGAACACGTGTTGATGCCCAGGAACCATGTACAAGTTGACCATCATTAATGTAGCTTCCATGAATATTATTTTACTGCTACCTGGACAAATTTGGAGAAGAATTTTAGATTTTCCAGGTCATAGCACAAACTGCAAACTTTTATGCAAGTCAAATTACTTGTATCCTTTTATTTAAAGATTTTTGGCATTATATGCAGTTTAAACCAATTCATGAATTATTTTACAAGTGGTTAGCTGTGTTTTATAGTATATCAACCGTTGTAGGTTATTTAATGCCAAATTTTGTTTGTAAATACATACATATTAAATATATATAATTTGTAAATGAATAGTTTGTAGATAACATTTTTAAACAAGACATTGCTCATTTGTTTGCAAACAATTAAATGGTTCCAAGTACTTCTATTTAACACTTGTTTTATTTTCACAGTTAAATGGTCCCAAGACTTGCTATGCAATACTAATAACCAAATCAGAGTGGATCTAGGAATAATGGCAATGAAAGGATACTCCATATTACCCTAAGTTCCAAAACTGAAGCCTCAGCATCAGATGGGTTAGTGTCATTTGAGGGAGGGGTCTTGTCCCCTCTACAGAAATGCAGTTGGCATATTCTTCAGTCCCAGCTGACTGGGACTCTTTTACAAGTAAGATCATTTAATATTATATAGAAAGTAAGACAAACATTTATCATCTATCAAAATAACTTAGGCAATAACCTACATATCCCTCTGGTTGGTTTTTCGGTGTATCAACTCTGTTCAGGTCATTTTATGCCAATTTAAATTTCAAACAATTCAGTTAAGAATAAGTGTAATTTTTGTTTACAAACAGTTAAATCTCAAAACAGTTCTATTTCAAACAATTCAGTTTAGCATAAGTACAGTTCAGTTCTATTTCAAACAGTTCAGTTTAGCATAAGTATGCAGTTTCAATGTCAAAAAGTTATCTTTCAAACAATTCAGTTCAACATAAGTACACAGTTTAGTTCTATTTGACCCATACATAGGTTCCTATCAAGTGCTACCACTCCAGGTCAGAATGGACCTGGAAGCAATGGCAATGAAAGGGTACTCCGTATTACCCAAAGCTCCAACATTACTGGAATCTCACCATCAGATTGTTTAGTGTCATATCAGAACATTCGTTGGAGGGAGATGTCTTACCCCTCTGCAGAGGTGCAATCTATGTATTCCACAGCCCTTCTAGTGGTGTAAAGGTCTGAATCTAACTATTGTTTCCACCTGCAACCCTTGATTATTTAATGCCAAATCTTAATTATACACACACACATTTCTAATTGTTCAACTGTAGTTGAGGGTGACCAAAAAGCTCCCTTTTCAATAGCTACTACACTGAAGTGTAGGGAAGGGTGCTACTCCTTTCCTTGGATTGCTTCACTTAGCTTGGATCCATTCCTTATAATGCTGAGTGTTAAGCAAGGAGGCATCAAGAACCATTTTTTTATGTTAAGTGGTTTCAAGTATTGCTATTTAGCACTAGTGGTTCTATTTACACACAGATAAATGGTTTCAAGTATTTCTAACACTAATAATTCCATTTAATATTAACCATTTGTTTGTACACAAATGGTTTCAAGTATTGCTATTCAACATGAGTAATTCTATAAATCTAGTATTCCTATCTAATTCAAAACTAATTTGTTTGCACACAGTTACATGGTTTCAAGTAACCTTATTTAACACTAATAATTCCATTTAATAATAACTCCTTGTAAAAGATTGAACAGTTCTATTTGACCTATAGATGGGACTGACAGGTATTACCACTGTGGGTCAGAGTGAACCTGAGAGTAATGGTAATGAAAGGAGATGGTGCTCCACATTTCTCAAACTTCAAGATTGAAGTGACGCCATCAGATGCAGTTTAATGTCATATCTAGAATAGGTCTTGTGGGTAAAAGATGGTCCAGGAGAAGGAATATTGAATTAAAACCAACATATTTAAAGAAGCCCAAGCTCATTGTTTTGCATACAGTTAAATGGTTTCAAGTATTTCAAAGATAATTCAATTTACTATTGATTATTTGAACTCAGTTAAATGATTTCAAGTATTGCTATGTAACACAAACAATTTAACATCAATCGTTCATTTGCACAGTTAAATGGTCATACATAAATCATTTGTGAGTGAATAATTTGACGGTAATTTATTATTAAAGGAGTTAAAACTAATTTATATTGCTAGAATTGCGAGGCATACTCCTCTTTTGAGGGTGTGTCCACCGATCACCGAATAGTCACAGCGAAAATACGGTTAAGCCTACGAAAAAACGACAAACGAACAGCGACCACCAAACACTATGACTGGGCCCTATTAAACAACAAAGATGTCAGAGATAAATACGTATTAGAATTGAGAAACAGATTCGAAACACTACAAGAAAAGACGGAAAAAAGTACACCAAACGACGAATACGAAAATTTTGTCAATGCACACCTTGAGGCAGCAGCAAAATACATTCCAACAAAAATTAAAACTAAATATAGAGTCCCATGGGAAACCTTAGCGGTGAGAGAAAAACGTGCACTAGTGAAAACAGCCTCCAAAAACTATCGAAAAAACCCAACAAACACAAATGCCTTAAAACTAAAAACGGCACAATATCAATTAGCAGGCATATATATAAAGGAACAGACAGAATACATTCAAAATCAGATAGATAAGATCAGAGACTCGGTAGAAGATAGACAATCTAGAATTGCCTGGCAAACAATAAACGAAGTGAGCAGAAGAAAGAACACAACCAAAGCAAAACTTAAAGCAGCAAACCAACAAGAAAGAATAAAACTGTGGAAACAGCACTTCGAAAACTTACTTGGAAACCCACCAAAAATAACGCATGAACCAATCACCAGAATAATTAGCAAACAATTAGACATTAAACTTGGACCGTTCACACAAGGAGAACTCGACTCGGTTCTCAGAAAAATTAAAAATAGGAAAGCTGCAGGACTGGACGAAATTCCCCCGGAAGTATGGAAGACCAGACAATTCGACGACATACTGCTCCGACACTGCAACGCAGTATACAATCAAAATCCGATAGATAGATGGACGAAGGGATGCATACTCCCCTTCCCTAAAAAGGGAGACCTCGGATTAGCCAAAAACTACCGAGGCATAACACTTACATCCATAGCTGCCAAAATCTACAATGCCATACTACGAAACCGCATAGAACCCAAAATCGACAACATACTTAGAAAAAAACCAAAATGGCTTCCGAAGAAATAGATCTACGACCTCACAAATACTAACCATCCGCAGAATCCTTGAGGGTGTACGGGCAAAGAACCTACAAGCGACATTAATATTTGTCGACTTTACCAAGGCTTTCGACTCCATTCACAGAGGAAAGATGGAACAAATCCTACTAGCGTACGGCATACCTAAAGAAACCGTAGCGGCAATAACGATTCTCTATAGAAACACTAAAGTAAAAGTACGATCACCAGATGGAGACACAGAATACTTCGACATTGTAGCAGGAGTACTACAAGGGGACACGCTGGCTCCGTATCTCTTTATCATTTGTCTAGACTACGTACTTAGAACATCGATTGACAAAATCAAAGAGAATGGCTTCGAACTGACGAAGAAAAGAAGCAGAAGATATCCCGCAACAACAATTACCGACGCCGACTACGCCGATGACATAGCGATACTGGCAAATACACCTGACCAAGCCGAAACACTTCTGCATAGCCTGGAACGAGCAGCAGCAAGCATAGGCCTCCATGTTAATGCACACAAAACGGAATATATGTGCTATAACCAAACAGGGGACATCTCCACTCTAGAAGGAACCCCTCTTAAACTAGTAGACAAATTCACGTACCTAGGAAGCAGCGTCGAATCAACCGAAAAGGACATCGAAACGAGGTTAACGAAAGCATGGACAGCTATCAATAGGCTATCGACTATATGGAAATCAGACCTAACCGATAAAATGAAACGCAGTTTCTTCCAGGCAGCGGTCACATCGATACTGCTATATGGATGCACTACATGGACGCTAACAAAACGGCTCGAGAAGAAACTAGATGGCAATTACACAAGAATGCTGCGTGCAATCCTCAACAAGTCCTGGCAGCAACACCCCACAAGACACCAACTGTACGGCCACCTGCCCCCTATCACGAAATCTATTCAAGTTAGGCGAACCAGGCATGCAGGACATTGCTGGAGAAGCAGAGATGAACTCATAAGAGATGTACTCTTATGGATCCCCACACACGGCCGCGCAAAAGCAGGACGACCAGCACGAACGTACATTCAGCAGCTATGTGAGGATACAGGTTGTTGTCCTGAAGACCTACCTAGGGCGATGAACGATAGGGAGGAGTGGCGAGAGAGGGTCAGGGATATCCGTGCTGCCAGCACGATATGATGATGATGATGATATTGCTATTGTTTCCAAATATGATTGAAATTACTGATATCTAACACATTTCTATTTAATATCAATCATTTTTTGTACACAGTAAAATTGTCACAAGTATTGCTATTTAACACTAGTCAATAATTTATGCAGTCAAATGGTTCAAAGTATTGCTATGTAATACCAATAATTCTATTTTGCATTCAGGTAAACGATTTCAAGTATTCTACATTAATAGTATTATTTGCACACAGTTGAATGGTTTTGAGTATTGCTATGTATCATCAACAGTTCAATTAAACATCAGTCATTTGTTTGCACACAGTCAAACAGTTCTATTTCTAACAAAGCAATTTAACATGTCTTGTTTGCACATAGTTTAAGTTGTCAGACAGTACTATTCGATCCATAGATAATACTCCAGTAGCCCCAGTGCTTTCTAAATTTGAGCTTGTATAGGACGTATTGCAAACCTCACTAAATTATCTGCAGCCATACTCAATAAAACAGCTCAACAGCACCTTGTAGGCTATACTACACTACATAGCTGCTATTATTCAGGTGAAGGAGAGATAGCAATCAAAATTTTTAGCACTTCAATTTATATTGATTAAGTAAATTAAATGGCCTCAAATTATAGAAAGTTTATTTTAACAATGATGTCTTTGATATGGGAACAAAATTGATGAATTTGCTTAATAAAGAAATTCTAAGGATTATGATATCAGAATTAGAGGAAACTTTAAAATGATTTTATCTGCTCTAAAAATAAAGGAAAGGGTCAGGAATTTTAATCTTTTGGTTAACTCACTAATTTCTTTTGATTTAGTAATAAAAAATTCTGATAACTCATTTACAACAAAGCCAGAAGTTAAAGATAAAAACTTTAAATTCTATTTGACAAACAGCAATAATTCAAAATTGGATAAGAGCTTGAAGCATTAATTGTAAACCTTGATTTTAAATATCCAGAATGTTATCTGTATTGAATTACTATTCTGTTCATAAAATTGAACCACCCCCAAGAAAGGAGTTTGTATTTACCCAACCCCTGCACATTATCAGGATGTGACACAAGGTAAATTTTTAAACAGTTTAACAGGTTTGAATTCAGAGTTTTTCTTCTCCTAGACTGGTTGCCATACCAAGGTTAAAGAGCCCCATCTACTCTGGAAGGAGAACAATTGGATTTATATCTTTCCCAAGAGTATTAGTACAAGGTGAAATACATACAGCTTCGTCTAGGATTTGAATTTGGTTCTCAATGTCCATTTTCCACATCGATAACCATTACATCATGGGCACTTCCACACAACTCAGGTGTTAGTGGGTAATGGAATTCATCAGTCTTGTGAGACCATGGATCTAAGCACATGCTTAAGGAAGGTTGTGCAGCAAGAGGCAGTGGAGGTGTCATCATGATTTGCCAAAGAGATTAAAGGATGTTGAACTCTGAATCCAGCTCCTGGTCACCCTTCTTTGTCTGGCTGCCAACCAAGGCTAGTAAGGTATTGGCTCCATTTTTCCTAGACTTAGGTATAGGCCTTTCACAAAAGCATCAATGGAATCTAATCACAAATACACAGCTTCAACCTTCATTTGAACAGCCAATTCTATTGATAACCACTACACTAAAATTTAGGCTATTATGCCAAATTTTTGTCTTTAGTGTGTTAAAGGATCACAGTTAAATGGTTGGTTGGTTGTTTGTTTTATAGCATATCAACCCTTTTTTGGGTCATTTAACACCAAATCAGGTCATTCTGATAAACGTTTCAAACAATTCAGTTTAGTATATTTTTTTGTTTTCACAGTTAAATGTTAAAACTGTTCTATTTCAAACAATTCATTGGGTACTGCCACACTTGTGATGGCAATAAAGTACTCCACATTTCCCAAAGCTCCAGCATTACTAGAACTTCACCATCAGATTGTTTAGTGTCATATCCGGGACACTCGTTGGGGGACTCTTATCCCTCTGCAGAGATGCAGTTGGTGTATTCTACAGCCACCACTGACTGAGCAAACAGTTAAATGGAAAGTTCCAGGGATCTGACTTTTGAATAGATATTGACTTTGGTCTCTAACAGACTATTTCAGATCGATTTTAGAAGCTGTTTCAAATCATTGGGAGGCCGTCAGATAGCAAACAGTAAGAGACTTTGATGAGAAGTATAAGCACGTTTTTTTTTTTTTGGCTGCATGAATGATAGAATGAGTAGGACTTGATCATTATTTTTCACAAAGTTAGCTATTTATATAATATATTTATAGCAACTAGTAAGAAAAAAAAATTGTAAAAGATGTAGAAAATTTTCTATGAAGAAGCAATGAAAAAAAAATGTTATGCTTAAAACTTCGATTTATGTTCAAACTTCTGTATCCATAAAACCTAGCAAATTATATATATATATATATATATATATATATATATAATTATTTCATTAAAATATTCCGCCAACAAGCATCACCCAGTATCCCTGATAGAATAATTATACAATTATATTTGACTATGAAATTTTACTAGACATCTATTTATGAATTAATTTATCTTTCTTTTTCCCTTGATTTTTTTTTTTTTTTTGGCGGGGTCTATGTAAATATAATAATAATGGTAATAATAAATAGTAATTCAGTTATTAAAAAAATACCAGTGCAGGCAAAGGTAGTCTTTTTCTAGAAATGGGTCGCATAACCACAAAAATAAATATAAATCAAGGTACTTTTACGTTGAAAGTATACGCAACTGTTTTCGCTACAAAAGACCATATGCATAAGCATCTGTCTTAGATAGGAAAATGTTGATTTTTATTTCCTCTTCGGTAAAACAAAACAAAAAACCCCCTGAAGTCTAAAGCGGACCATTAAGAAATCACAACTGGCGGCTAGAGTTTGCCCATAACTGATGTAGGCTAAACAGACACACAAAGATAAGTATGGATCTCAAAAGACCTACATATTAAAATAAATAAATTAGAAGTAAAATTTACGCAAAATGTTTTAATGAAAAGAAAAAAAACAAAACAGAATGAATCAAAAGAACTATACACTTTATATTAGATGGTTTTGAGTACAGAAATGAAGTCATGTATACATGGTGTTCTTAAAGATAGAGTTTGTGCACTTGCTTGTTTAGTGATTGTGAATAAGAGAGGAAAGAAAGACTCACCATTACCACTACTACTAAAATTTAACATTAAAAGTTTTATAGGGTGGCAGGGGAGGTGTATAGTCAAACAAAAGAACTCTCTCGAGAGGTCAGCTTAAAAGAATTTATCAACATCGAAATTCACCATAAATTTGAATGTGAAGTGGTTTCACTTAAAAATAATGTAATAGAAGGGGGTGGAAAAACATGACCGTTTTATGCTTAGTGAGTGGATTTTTTCTTTTTATTGAGAGAGAGAGAGAGAGATTTTGAGGGGCAGGAGATAGAGGAACACAACTTTGACAGTAAATGTCACACTAGCATAAACCTATGCAGAGAAGTGACGACATGCTTAAAGATGCAAGGGAAATTGAACAAGAGTGAAAAACGCTAACAGCAGTAACAACAATACGTGCACAGAATTGCACACATGCAATTATAAGCAAAGCTTTTGTTTATTTATTCAATTTACATCTTGTTGGTATTTTTTGTAATTCCATTCTGAATATAGCAACCTGTAAAAGGTTTAAATTTTATTTTAAGAAAAAAAAAAAAAATAAATAAAGAAAAAAAAAAAGAAAAAGGAAAAGAAAGCGGTTGTATATTTCAATGTACAGCACAAAGAACAAAACGGGTTGAAAATAGATAATTTTTGATGAAAACCCGACGGTAGAAAAAAAAAAAAAAGCTCACGAGTAAGAAAACTAAACTGGAGATTGTCATGGTTCAAGTACGAGCGCTGTGAAAAAAGTAGTTACAAATAGGCTTCGTTTATTTGTTTAACAGCATACCAACTCCTTGTGTGTTATTTAATGTTGAAATTTGACTTATTTTTAAATGATTAAAAATATAGTCATGATTGTAATCAGTATTCCATTGCACTTAAAAAAAAAAAAATACTTTCCTTTGTCTATAATCACTTGTACACATTTGTCGGGTTTCAAGTATTTTTATCTAATGTTAACAATTTTAAAACATTTTTCACCTATAGTTGGAACCCTAACAGGTACTACACCACTAGGGAGTCAGGGTGGACCTAGGAGTAATAGCAATGAAAAGGCACTTCACACTCCCCGAGTTTCAGAACTGAAGATACAGTTGAGGAATTCCAAGAATACCCCTTTTCTTGGGAGAAGGGGCGACGGATCATATCCTTTTGCAGAAGTTTGGTTGGCTTTTATGGCCTATCAACCCTTGTAGGTTATTTAATGCCAAATGCTGTTTATACATGTATATTGAATATATATATGATTTGTAAACATTTTTGATAACATTTTAAAACGAGCCCAAGTTCATTTTTTTCTTGCATACAGTTAAATGGTTTCAAGTATTTCTATCTAGTACAAATAATTCTATTTACTATTAATCATTCATTTGCATACAGTTAAATGGTTTCAAGTATTGCTATGTAACAGAAACAATTTAACATCAGTTATTTGTTTGCACACAAATGGATTTACATATATGATTTGTAAGTGAGTAGCTTATAAGTAATTTTATTTTTAAATGAGTTACAACTAATTTGTTTGCACACAAGTACTGTTATTGTTTTTACATAGTTAAATGGTTTCAATTATTGCTATCTTTCAGTGATAATCTTATTCAATATTAATCATTTGTTTGTAGACAGTGTAGTGGTTACAAGTATTGCTATTGAATACTAATTATTCTATTGAACACTATTAATTCATTTAAATAAGTTAAATGATTACAATTATTGCTACATATCACAAACAATTCAATTAAACATCAGTCATTTGTTTCAACAGTTAAATGGTCAAACAGTTCTATTTCTAACAATTCAGTTTACCATAAATCATTTGTTTGCACCCAGTTTAAATGTCAATCAGTTCTATTTGACCCATAGATATAACCTTATCAGGTGCCACCACTCTGGGTTAGAGTGGACCTGGAAACCATTGCAATAAAGGAGTACTCCACATTCCCCAAAAATCCAGGAATGGAGCCTCACCATAAGATTTTTTTTGTTTTATATCCAGGAAACTCATTGAGGGGGGGATCTTACCCCCTTTTCAGAGATGCAGTCAATGTATTCTACAACCCCAGTCAATTGGTGAGGATATGCTTGGTGCACTCTAAGCTTCGGCAACAGAGCGGTAGGAACAAATAGTCTTTCCTTTTACTAATTTCATTTCAATAACCATGAGAAACATTAATCTTTCGAAGGGGCGGGCGAAATTTTGTCACTGATATATGTTGTTCATGAAATATTTAAAGAGCTATTTACTAAAAGCTTTAGTCACATCTGTGGCTATCAAATATAAGCTGATTATTAAGACTGTGTGAATGAACTGAAAAGTTGGTTGGTTGGGATTTATGGCATATCAACCTTTGTAGGTTATTTAATGCCAAATCTATTTTTAAACAACTCAGTTTAGCATGAGTACATAATTTGCCAAAAACATTCCTATTTCAAGCTATTCAGTTTAGTCAAACAGTTCTAATTCAACCAATTCAGTTTAGTATAGATTTTGTTTACACACAGTCAAATGTTAAAAATTCTATATTGAATGATTCAGTTTTGCGTAAGTACAGTTTCAATGTCAAAAACATTTAAAACAATTCAGTTTAGCATAAGTACGCAGTTTAGTTCTATTTAACCCATAGATAGAGTCCTATTAAGGTGCTACTACTCCAGGCCAGCGTGGACCTGGGAGCAATGGCAATGAAGAAGTACTCCATATTCCCCAAAGCTCCAGCATCATTGGAACCTCACCATCAGATTGTTTAGTGTCATATCCAGGGCATTCGTTGCGGGTGGGGTCTTACTCCTCTGCAGAGGTGCAGTTGGTGTATTCAACAGCCTTAGTTGATTGGGCAATACACAGAGTTAAATGTAAAAACAGTTTTATTTCAGATAAATCAGTTTAGCATAAGTATGCAGCTTAGATGTCAAAACAGTTCTACTTCAAGCAATTGAGTTTAGCATAAGTACGCAGTTTAAATATGAAAACAATCCTATTTTAAACAATTCAGTTTAGCATAAATATGCAGTTAAAATGTGAAAAACAGTAAACTCAAAACCACGGTTTAGTTCTATTTGACCCATAGATAAGAGCGTTATCAGGTGCTACCACTTTGGGCCAGAGTGGGTCTGGGAGCAATGGCAATGAAGAGGTGCTCTGCATTCTCTAAAGCTTCAGCATTACTGGAACCTCACCATCAGATTGTTTAGTGTCATATCCAGGACACTCGTTGAGGGGAGGGTCTTACCCCTCTGCAGAAATGCAGTCAGTGTATTCTATAGCCCCAACCGACTGGGGAAGAAGTGGAAAGTAACAAAGAAAGTACACATTGGATATCCAATGACTTATTTTAACAATAGAAATAATGTAATTGGTATGCATACATGCAAATTTTTTTAGCACAATATAATTGTTAGTATTGTTCTAATTGTTTGTTTTTTTTTAATTATTGAGAGCTCACGTTTTTTAGTGGCTTATTCAGCAGTATTTAAACAGAATATGCCAACTGTAGGTCCTTCAGAGCTTCTTCCCCAAAAAGGAGTGTTCTGGATATGACACCAAATTGCATCTACTGGTGAGGCTCCAGTTCTATGCTATTAATCTCAGGTTCATTGACCTGGAGTGGTAGTACCTGTCAGGATCCTGTCAATCAGTCAAATGGATCTCTGAAAATTATTAGTACTGAATAAGAATATTTGAAGCCAAATAACTGTATACAAATAAATCATTAAATAGAAGTAGTTAGAACCATATAGTTGCTTGCAAAAAAACAAAACAAAACTAACTTTGGCATTAAATAATCCAACAAAGTTGGACATGCCATAAAACCAACCATCACCAGTAAGCTATCACTATCAAGTGCATATTTATACATAAAATCTTGCTTTTTGGTTAAAATTATTCTAAAACTATTCAATATGAAAAAATTAACATTATAAAAATTGTGGGAATTTTTTTAAACATTAATTTAGGCTACTTATAAAACCAGAAAAATTATAAACCAAATATATTTATAATGGTGTGTATTAGGCACAAGGTAAACAGTAGCAGCATGTCCCTCATTCCTAAGACACAATGCTTTATTTTGCCTACAGTCAGTGAGGCATAAGCAAGATGAAATAACTTGGCCTGATGTACATTAAATTCTGTGTAGAAATGACCAAAGCTATACTTGAAAAGCCAGATCTTCTTTCAAGGTCAAGCAGGTTAAAAAGGTCAAGATTTTGCAGCTGCAAATATGACAAATTGTTTTTGTAAATACAAAGTCACAATGAAAGGTTATTGAAGGGTTCTCATGTACCTTAGATTTTTAAAACTATAATTTGGCAGGAGGAAAAATAAAATACATTTGAACCTTGACTTTAGTAGATTCAACTTTCATGGGTTTGATTATTCAAGTTTACTGTCAATAGTTAAAATGGTAATGTACTATTTTGTGGCTTACTGTGAGGGGTAGAGTATGGTAGACTATACACAGAAACTAAAAAAATATAGAGGAAAATTTAAAAAAAAAAAAAAAAAAAAAAAAAAAAGAAGCTTAGTATGTATAAATGAATAAAGTATATACATCATGGTAATTTATCATTTACTAATATAAATTTTTGTACAGAATGTGCTAAAAAATTGGATTTATCAATGCACAAATGTACAATAAAACCTTTTCTTCAAAATAATCAACATGCTTATTCCTGCTAATTTTCTATTGTTTGAAGTATTTCTAAGATTCCTTTGATATGATGTAAGGCTGTGTTGTCATTAAAAACGTCTTTCATAAACATTAAGATGAATTTCCATTTTTGGAAACAAGTTACATGGAGCTAAATTGAGTAAGTATAGCAGGTACTGCACAGGCACAATCCTGTGTTTCATCAAAAAGTTTTGATCAAAAATATTAAGAATTAGCACTCACTTATCAACAAATGTTGAGATATCACTTTATTATCTAAGTTACTCAACTGTGTACTTATATTGAATCTTGAAATTTCCTAACAACTCAAACTTAATATTGAAATAAAATTTTAGTTTTTTTAAAGAATTGTCAATTATACACAGATCAAATAAGTTTTGTGTCTCAGTGTGTGGTATATCTTGTATAGTTAGTATAGTGTAGGTTTGGTTTCTTTGTTTAAAGGCATATCAACCTTTGTAGGTTATTTAATGCCAAATCTATTCGCCTAGAAGAACAGTAGTGGTACTATTTAACCCATAGCTGAGAGGATAAGGGAGTTCATACCTTTCCCAAGGGTATTTGCCTGAAAGTGGACGTAATAGCGCGACTGGAATTCGAACTCGCGTACTACGATTCTGCAGTCCATCACTTTAACCATTACACCACGAGGACACCCCCTACCCTAGTATAGTGTAGTATTTTTTGTTTTTTGCATATTGAATATAGTCATTAGTATAAAGAGTTATGGTTTAGGTGAAGACTAGAAATAGTCACAGTAGTTGAGGTGGTAGGTATTCTAATGTGATGTGTTAAAAAAAAAAAAAAAAAAAAAATGTTGGATTTAAGTATAAAACGCTCAGTGTACAAATTATTCATTAGTGTTCATAATAAAGTTTAGAATTACTAACTGATGCCTTTGCTTATCTCTAATAGATCTAATGAAGTTATTTTTTCCTCCTTCATAAGATGGAAAATTACACGTTTGGAAAATTACTTTCTAGATATTGCAACACAAACTGGTTTCTTCAGAGGTAAAAGAATAGATCATCTAAAGTGTTGTGGTATGAACAAGATTTAAAAAAAAAAAAAAAAAATATCAGTAGTTTAAACAACCACAACTGGAAGGGTAAGTCAATTTCAAGGTTACGGGATTATTCAAAGATAAGTCTATCAAAGGCTATGAAGCTATGAAATGCAAGATTACTATATACAATCTAGTTCAGTAAATATTTCTTGCAAGTTATAAATTTGATGAAGATTTATTTAAAAAATATCAGGTGTCTAAAGTTTTCAAATTATTAAGTAGATTAACCAGTTCCTTACCATGGAACATGATTAGAAATTATGCTAATTCACCATTACTGTTTGTTTGTCTAACAGGATAAAAGTTATTTATTTTTGGTTTGTAAAGCAGTGGGCATCGAAAAGTTCTCGGCCCAACCAAGAAGGAATTTTAATTGCATTTGGTTAGGATGAGAATTTTTTAGCATTCCTTGGTTACAACTGACAGGCTAATCAGTTGGTTTGGTTTAATAGCATATCAACTCCTTATGGGTTATTTAATAGTAAATTCAAATCAATTTTAAATGTTTGATTACAATTATAACTCTTTATGTTCAATGATCCATTGCATTTGAGTTTATTTGTCTATAAACATTTGTTTGCATGTTTATGATTTCAATTATCTCTAATACTAATAATTTTCAAATACAACTATTTGACTCTTTGATGGGACTAACACATTACCACTCTGGGTTTGGTTTGGTTTTATGCCACATAAACCATTGTAGGTTATTTAATGCCAAATCCATGTTTATACATATAAATAGTTCTATTTCAAACAATTCAGTTTATCATACATACACAGTTTAAGTGTCAAAACAGTTCCATTTCAAACATAAGTACATAAGTTTAGTTCTATTTGTCCTATAGATAGGACCCTATCAGGTGCTACCACTCCAGGCCAGAGTGAAACTGGGAGTGATAGCAGTAAAGGGGTACCCACATTACTGAAAGCTCCAGCATTACAGGAACCTCACCATCAGATTGTTTAGTATCATATCCAGGACACTCAGAGGAGTTTTACCCTTTGCAGAGATGCAGTCAATGTATTCTGCAGCCCCAGCAACTGGAGCAACCACTCTGGATTAGAATGGATCAGAGGGTAATGGCAATGAAAGGTTACACCACACTCTCTCAGAACTCCACTATCAGATGCAGTTTAGTCATACCCAGGATACTCAGGTTAATCAAATTTCTAAAACTGGCTTAAGAATATATTTCATTGAGTTATTCACTTAATGCTTTAAGTAATTTTTAGTTTGCACAAATATATTGAGAAAATTAACTACATTTCCAAAGTTCTAAGCTAAATGTTAATTGCTGGCATAAAGACATGCAATCAATATAGATAAACCAGAATAGTATTTTACAATTTATATCTTTACACCTTTATTGATGGCAAATACAGAAAATTGTCATTTGCAATTAGGGACAGAGTTGTGACAAATATGAGTATATAACATGACAGTAATATCTGTACTACCCATTGATATTCAAGTTGTTGAGCAAGTTTAGTATTTGAGTGTATTCTAAATCAGGTTATCTCTGAAGTCAAATATACTTTTACAATAACCAGGATGTTGTGGTCAAAAGTTAAAAAAAAAAAAAAAAATAAAAAAATAAAAAAAAAGCAGTTTTAAATAGATGACTTACTTGCCAGCCAATATAATCAAGATCATTTTCTACACTAAAAACAATCTTTGATATACAAGTAAATAATAATTAACCAATGTTAGAACAATACTTCTCAAATGACAAACAGTTCTTGACACTGTTTTCACAACTTGGGTGAATGGCTGAAAGTAACATATGGCAGAATGGTATGCATGGTAGTTTACTTGGTGAAAACTTTAACCACCTAGAAATTGGGTGGTTTAAGTTTGCACTCAAATACTCGCCAAGATAATGGGATTTAGTGCTTAGGTGGAATATTTCATTTCTACAGAGAGGTTAGTTATATTAATGATGAAATTATAAAATTTTCAGAGACTGCCTCCCTCACCAAAAACAAAAAAAACAACAAATGTTCAATGGTCTAAGTGTGGTTAGGTGTGAGTAAAAAGTTCCTATTGCTTTAACCTTGATGATCCCTACAGGTTCTGACTTCAATATAGATAACTGAGTATCAATTAGTGGAAAGGTGGAAAATCCAAGATAGGGTGTATTTCTGCAATTTAGAAATAAAACATTTTAAATAGTTAAAAATAGTAGCTTAATAATGAATTTATAAATCAGAGAGGAAGAAAAAAAAATTTCATTTTCAAGTACTTCATAAAACTATTTCTTATGAAATAGAATGTTTAAATTGTAAAATGAACTCTTACATGTAATTCTATATCACCAAGAGTATATCAGTGCTTCATGTTACCATCATTGAATTGCTCATTGAGTGAGATTAGTTTGCATGACTAATAATAAATATTATAAGTCACATTGCATTTCATATACAAGTAGATTCTGAAATGTTTACTCATACCAACTAATGGTAATCAATGGAATGCAGCTAAATTTAAAAAAAAAATGTTCAAAATGTATACAGCCATTTATAAGTGTCTAGCTAATTCTTTTTTGTAAGAGGCTCTAAAACTGATAGAAATGTTGCCCTAATGCCAAAAAGCCTCAGTCTTTGTTTCATTTTGGGAGTGAAATTGTCTGGAAGAGTTGAATGATTTAATGCACTGCAAGGTTCTGCTGACATTGGGTTCTTCATGTAGAGAATCCATGCCTGCCAGTTAAATGTCATGATAGTTTGGTTTAGGCAAGAACTCAAGACCAAAAGATAAAAGACAAAGGAAGAATTATTTGTGGGTTAAATAGCAAAGATTACTATTAACAGTTGAGAAAGAAAAATGGATGAGAACTAAAGGAAGACAAAGAAAAAAAAATGTTATGCTTACATACTCACCTGTTTTATGGGAAGAGAGAGAGAAGAGAGGGAAAAGGGAAATAAAACAGCAGAAACATAGCTAAAAAAGTGGAAGTGGAAGAGCAGCAGTAGAGATAAATAGAGACAAAGGCAGTGGATGGAGCAGGAGAATAAAATGAAGAATAGGTAGAGAGTGAGTAAAAGAGGAGGCAGAAGAAGAAAGATGACAGAAAGAAAAAAAAAAAAAAAAGGAGAGGAGTGTAAAAAGAATGGAAAGAGTTAAAAGAAGACAAGGGATGGGAGTAGTAAATAGAGAGAAAGTGAGTGTCATTATGTGTTTCCTATTAAAAAAAATTAACATATGGTCTTTTCATAGACTTACAAAATTTGTGAATGCACATAAATTGATCAGATTCTGAATGCTTTAACTTTTTCTATTTAATGCTACATTTGGCTATTTGTTGTTTAACCTTTACAGCAACAGAAAATAAATTCTACACTTTAGCTCAATTGTTTCTTAATGGCTTCCAAGAGGGAAATCCAGTGCCTCACTTTCATTAAAAGCCAATCCTATACCCTCTTCCAAAGACACTAAGAAGGTGTGTTAAAAAGTATTAAGACTGAAGCTGTATTTACCAAGACAGTATTTAGCAATGAATGAAACATTTTCTTCAAAATTTGCCACTTTGCATTCAACACACTTATATTCCATTGGATGAGGCATCTCTGAAACTCCTCTTGGTATGTTTTGAAGCTGTGTACTTTTAATGAGCTTCATGTCCTTTAACTCTTTGAGATGAATTTTCAGTTAAGGAAAAAAAAATGTTGTATGGCACTAGATCTGGTTAGTATGGAGGATGCTAATCTTGAAAAATTGTTTTTCATCAAAAACTGCTTATCAAAAGTATAGAAACTAGTTTCTATTCCAACAATCCCAAATTGATACACAAGATATCTCTTTATCAAAGTTACCATACTGTGCAGAAGTCTTCACTTAAAATAAAAAATATAGATTCAGTCTTAATATATTTTTAATAACACATAGTTATAACAACCCAGAATCACAACTACTTTACAAATTTGAATTTCTGGATAATGACCAACTTAATTTTGACTAGTATTTACTTTCACCAGGCCCTGGTCAAATGAGTAATGTGTTCGCCAGTGGGCCAGGAGATCAGAGTTCAATCCCAGGTCAAGTCTTACCAAAGATTAAAAAATTGTACTTGATGTTGCCTTGCTTAGCCCTAAGCATTATAAGGTAAGGATCAAGGGTAAAATGGAGCAATCCAGGTAATGGAGTAGTGTCCTTCCCTATACCATGGTGTAGTAGCTATTGAAAAAAAAGAGCGTTCAGGTCACCCTCAATTATGGTTGACTATTTACTTTCTTAAACTTAATACACTGAACTCTTTCACAGCCATGTGCAACTAAAGTGAATTTGCAGGTGTATATTTTCCACCCAATGGAAAAACAAATCCAACAATCGTATACATTAACAGCCTGTCCTATTTAAGTTGAAAGCAAAGTATGGATGTAAGGATGGAAAAAGACAATCTTTGCCTGTGTTTTCCAAACTGCTTTACAAAATACCATGTGGTGAAGCATTAACAGATTCCATTTAGAGAAAGAGAAAATTTTCTGATTATGTTCAGAAAGTGTTGTTATTCTAACATCAGTTTTACATTTACATTATCATAAGATTTCATGGTTATTTAAAGGTTTTAAAGTAATATTTTTTGAAACTGTTTTTGTTGGAAAATGAAGCACTGGAAGCTACCCGAGAAATTGGAAAAGGCAGCAGCTAACGGCTTTAAAGGAGGAGAAAAATAAAAGCAATTGACTTATGCTATCAATCTATTGTAGTGAGAAAACAGCACAGATTGGAAATAAATGATAAGCTCCCTGTAAGTTCATGTTCCTTTTCTTTGGGGAAGCCTGATTGATGACCTGTGAGAGTTGAGAGAGGGGGAAAAAAAAAAAAAAAAAAAAACCTCGTCAAAATTAATAATGACTGACAGTGGTATATCTAAAAATAAAAAAGCCAACTAATAATACTTATCAAAAGTTTTCTAACGATTTAACCAGTTGTTAAACATTGATATCGAGTATTAGATAGCAACTAACACAGAACATCAGAAATTTTTTTTCCATAAATGAAATAAATAAAAGCATTTAAACCTTCATTGCAGCCTGATTGATATGAGCAAGTCCTACAGCTTCCTGTAGCAAGTTGATTCTAATTTTTGTTCATTCTATTCTAAAAAAAAAAAAAAAAAAAAAAAAAAAAAAAAAAAAAAAAAAAGTGAAATATTTTCCTCTAACAGTTCCTATCTTTTATTTAAGATGTTTTCTATCTAAGCAATAAAATTATTTTCTAACATATCACCTAACACCTTTTAAGATAAAAAAAGGTTGGACATTTGCTTGCCATGAGCAATTTGAAGTATATGGTCAGGGCAATCATATAAGTACCATGGCTTGATACAATCAGTCAACTGATTGGATTGGGCTTTCTGACCATCTGCCTATCCCAGTATGGGTCAAAATGGAATGTTGCAGGTCCACTTCGACTGTTGAGACATGGACTGTGTAGCCACCAGGATCTCAATCCTGAAGCATTGGGGATTGCTACCCATGGCCAACAGTTGACCTCAATGGGGAAGGGAAGATCTTACTCCTCTGCAGAAGTACAGTTGGTGTATTTTTCTGCCCCAGAAAAAAAGGGCAGTCAAGTACAAGAAAATCAGTCATAAGCTATCAACAAAATGAATTTTGAAAGAGAACTCAAACTCTAAGCATGGCCATTCTCCATCTTAAAATACTTTTCACAATTAGCGTACAGTATAGGTTTATTTATACATAAATGACCAGAATACTCACACAAAGAGGGAAAAGAAAGGAGGGAAAAAAAATTGATTTAAATCTGTAATAAATAAAACATTTGTAATTATTTCCTTCAATAAGTTAAAATATTGAAACTTAACCCCTATATAAGTATATCAGCATTTTTATTTCTTTCCTCATGAGAAAATTTTTTTATAAAAAAGGCCAAGGTCATTTTAGTATGAAATAATTTATTTTGCCACCCCCTACTAATTATATCATAATTATAACATTTAATTATATAAAAACATGGAACCCAACAGTTTTTTTTTAAGTGTATGAAGGTCAGCAAAAAGTTCATAAGCTGATCAAAATACTCTCATAGAATATCACAAAATGAGGTTTATTTTTCAAAAGTCCTTGAGGTTGACACAATTTTTCTATCAATGTTGTGGTGCTTGGATCCAATTGGCCAAAAAGCCATCAACAGCCGATATGACATGAACTTTTAAGCCCACCTCCATATATTACCTTAGTGTTAACATTATATACCAAAAAACCATCAAATACGCTACCTTCACAATTTGACAATATCTATTGTAGATCAAATTAAGAGGAAATCAGTTCACACGCTTCATGGACAATGACATTTTAAATATTCTTGCATTTCAGATGGAATCTGACCCTTGTATCTTTTAAAGTAATGCTGAGAATTCATACTCATATATAAAACCTCATAAATCTATAACCATGAGTTAATAAGAAAAAAAAAAAAAACAATGACCAAAATCTTAAGAGTAAATAAGAGGTATGGCAAAATTGCATGCTCCAAGCATGCATTTTATACTTCCTTATTTTAATTGTATCAATAATCAGAAATAAAAAGAGCAAAAAACATTTCTCTATCTCCAATATCTCGTAACCTTTAAGAGAATTTTATTAAACATAGCAATATCTTTAATAGAGCTTTTTGATGTACCATAATATTAAAATATAAATATTCCTGAAAAAGTTTTCAAATTTTAAACATTTTTTTCTTTACATCACAAATGGCTTTTATGCAAATTAAATCATGAAGAGTAAGATTTATTATTTCTTCTATCTAGGCTGGAATAATTTACATTGAAACCCATTATAAGATCTTCAGTCATGTGGGTTTTAAACAATCCAGGGAAAATTTAATAATAAATTAACAGCACTATTCAAGGTAATTCTTGATATTACTAAATTGAAAGTTACATTATAATAGCATCTTTTTTTTCTTTACAAGTCTATTGTTAGAGATTAGTTTAAAAACATCTGCAATATGAAAACTACAGTATATCAAAAACTAAAATTAGTCAACTTAAGATAATGTTACCTAAAGTAATAAAGAAATCTAAAAAAAAGAAAAAAAAAAAAAGAAAATTACCAGTTAATAAGTTTGAAATAAAATTCATGCACTTGGTACAATATTCACCTGGAAAATTCATTATAAAGGCTTTCTTGATTTCCAAAGATTAAATAGTAATGGGAGTCCATTGTATTTGTTTCTCCTGAGATATAAGATTTACACTGCAAATCATATAGAAATATTGAAGTTTTTCATTAAGTAAAAATAGGAATTTTCTTCACATTAACTTTATCAAAAAAAATTATAATTTTGTTCCTCTATCTTTTAGTCATATCTATAATACCAACCCTGCAGAATGCATTTTGTTTTTACTTTTCAGCAAATAACCATTTTAGGAAGTTGTTATGATCAGAATAGATGTTAATCAAAAACTACAATGCAGGCTCTGAAGTTAGAAAGGCAAGAATAGTATGGAATAATTTTTAATTCATTATTTTCTGTTTGTACTGATAGAGCTACATGGGTGTTTCCTAGGGGGAAAAATAACTAAATTGGACAAAACAATCAAAATAAATACTTTACTATAAACTCTCCTAAAAACACAAGGTGTATATTTCTAAAGGGAAGCAAGGGTCTAACTCCTCTCAATTATTTTTGGTCAAATTGCAATATCTTTTGCACAAGTTATTTAAATTAAAGGGCTGAAGGATTTATACAGGAAAAAAATTTAATAGAAACTTAGAAATGGACATTTGTGTAAAATGAAAAATCCTTCATTAAACAAATTTTTTAAATTAAATTTCAATAATTCATTCTAGGTAGAATTTAACAATCAAAAGAGTTTTTGCTGTGTTCTTATGCAAATACCTTGTACTACGTTACCCCCCCCCCAAAAAAAAATCCACTTCAATAAGGTTTTTATTCAAAGAAATTTTACACCAGAATTTTATCAAGTGTCAAAAGATTTTTTGCTATTTAAACAAATTGGTACTCCCATAGATATTTGAGGAAAAATTGTTTGATAAAAATCCCCAAACAGAAAATGTGTATAAAAATCCACTGTATCATTCATAAGGAGAATAAAGAAAATTCTGACTTAAGAAAAATTGTTTCTAATGTTCAGAACTGTAAAATTTGTTTGATCATGGATTGCAGATGACCTAAACATCAAGCTCATATAGCTTATGTTACAAGTAGAGGTTTTGTGAGTTTTCATTTTAAAAATAATGCCATTTATTAGTAAAGATTTATTTTCTATTTCAATAGAATCATTCAAACTCATATTGGAGATTGTGACATGGAAAAGGTGAAGATCCTACAGCATCAGAGAGGAAGATATGATATAAATGCTTGTTTTAATCCCGACTTAAAAAATCTTCCTTCTATAGCAATGTTACTGCTATGTTACCACCCAGAAAAACAAATCCATGTCTCATTGGAAAAAAATGAAACGAACCCCCCCCCAAAAAAAATCGCACACTAATTGCAGGTGTCCCAATGGAGCAAAGAGTTAAACTTTGAAGAGTTAAAAATATTTTTATATAACATGCAGTTCAAAAGCAATGATATTGCTACTCCATATTGTATGAAATTATTTCTCATTTACACTCAAGTCCCTTTCATTTATTTCCAGTTATTCCTTTTTTTTTTTTTTTTTTCTTTTGTCAAATGAAGCAATGAAGCTATTTCAAATATTAACAGCCAACAGTCATCATCAATGTTTTTGTAATAGGCTTGCAGCAATTGAATGAACATTCACTTTTCAAAGTTAATGATGCTGGCGAAGGAAGAGAAAAAGATGAATAATTAAACAAATGATGCTGCTTCAATGATGAGAAAATAAGGCAATTTTCATAGACTCAATGCAGATCGATGATCAGACTCAAAAGGATTCACTAAGAAGCAAATGATGGTCATATTAGTTAACATGGCTGAAAAGATGCTGTGTATTGAGAAGGCATTAGTCAAACAATTCTCATTAGTTGATGAAGGAGGGAAAAAATATCTTTCCTTCCAATGTTTTGTATTTTTAAAAAGTTCCAAATTTCTGAGTTCTGTTTTGGGAAAATACTTCTAGATAACTAATTTATTTTTACCATTATCTATCTAGCCAAAATGCTTAAGTTATTGCATTTTAGTGGGTCAGATAGAAACCTGGTTGGAAACTAATTACAAAATTTGATATATAAAATACCTAAGGAAATAAACTTGTATATAACATGTTTGTAGATAATTAAGTAATAAAGGAAATTGGAGTGAATCATTATTTTTGACAAACATCTTTTTTCATATTTTAGTTACCCCTGCCTTTTTTAAAAAACCAATTAAGTGATCTTATACTTCACTGTTTATCATTGTATTCAGAATATTATCTACGTACAAGCATATGATCTCAAGTTACCTTCAAGCTATAAGGATAATGCCACTGATCTATTTCCAAAAAGAGGCAATTAAAAAATTTTCAAAAAATCCTTGTTAAAAAACCAAAAATCTTTTAATATCTGCTGGTCAATCATTAATTTGTTAAGAATCTAACTTTATATCCCCATTCCAATAGACACTAAAGAATTAAGGAGGTAAGGATGAGTGATTGCATAAAACAACTTTTTCTTTTCATCTTATTCTATATCCTATGAGCTTATATTTCAATGATGTCTTAATTTAACTTTAGAAAAATCTCTCATTGTCACTTTTACCCAAAATCCTTAATGCTGCATTATTTTTATGAAATCAATATTCAGTCATTGAAAAATTCCTGAGGGGGGAAAAAAAAAAAATGCAGCAACATTAAGATGAAAAACTAGTTTTTAAGAATATTGAAGATGCTTTATTTCAAAACTTAGAAAGACTTAATATTATAAGCATTTTTTTCAGCAGTATTCAAACTGAAGATATCAGATTTTTTATATGATAAATGTACTGAGAATAGTGTTAGAGCGTTAAAGAAAAAAAAAGAAGAAAAAAGGTAATCTTTTTGAAGACTCTTTGGAAGCCTTGAAGACTGTAGGCAGTAGACAACCACATGCTGTAAAGACAGCTTTCTAAGTAAGAAAGTTAATAGCCAAAATTCTTGAAGATATCTAAACATTTAAAAATGGCCAGAACATTTCCAATTTCATGAAGTTTATCAATACTGTTGCCTTGCAGGGAAGTGTAAACTGAATAGATTTATTGTTAAATGCTTCCCTCATATGATTAATTTATTTTTTTATAAGAAATATATTCATACTTGGAAAGTGAAAACATCAAGAAATGAATCCTTGAATGAGGCTAGCACAGGATGCAGTCATTCTAATGGATACGTCTGCTGTCTCTGAGTTTAATGTTGCCATATGACAAATATTGTAACATGAAATTTGTGTATGCATAAATTCTACTCTTATCCTTAAGGTTGTGTGCTTTTTGGAACACACTTGTTAGAATTAAAAATTAGGAGAGAGTAAGAAAAGACTACAAGGCAGCAACACATTCCTTTGTTAAAAAGACCATTGTTTTGAAAGCCATATAATAATAACGAACAAAGATTGGTTGCTTCAAACTTTGCTGTATGTGTTTTGTTCAAGTTGACATGACGTCACTTGCCACTTTTGTAGCAAAGGATATACAATTTCAGCTTTCAAATGATGGGTAAAAATGTAACTCCTCCTCCTAAAATAAAAACTCAGAACTGGATCATGTGAATGTGGAATTCTGCTTGACATTCCATCTGTCAGCAACCCTTACATAATAGAATACACTCTCACATATATGCCAATATTTGCATGTACGTGAAGTTTTGGCAAATCATTACTTTGTGGTACAATTGATTTTATTGATGTTCAAGCCTGAACTGAATAGAAACATAACTACATACAAATAAGTTAGGGTATAAAAATGTTCCCTTTATCATGCACAAATCCATTTACCTTTAAGGGGACATTTGTATGTATTGTACTCTATTTCTCAAATTTTTAAAACAATCTTTAGTTGTTAGTTATATAAATATGTAATCCACATTTTGGTTACTTGATTTAATGGCATATCAATCCTTGTGGGTTATTTAATGCCAAATCCATTTCATACATATGATTTGTAAGCAAATAGCTTGTTGGCAACATTTTTAAAAATATGCTAGAGCTCATTTGTTTGCACACAGTTAAATGGTTTCAAGTACTGGTATTTAATACTAATAATTCTATTTACTGCCTGTGGTGTAATTGTTATCGTCGTAGGAAACGAACACGGCGACACAAGTTCAAATCCTGGACGAAACTCATTGCATTTCACATAGCACTAATACCCTTGGGAAAGGTATGAATCCAATTATTCTCCCTCCAGCTATGGGTAAATAGTAGGGCAGACTAGGTTCTTCAGCCTTGGTTTGGCAACTAGTCTAGGAGAAGGAAAACTGAATTCAAACCTGTTAAACTCCGCTTAAAAATTGACCTTGTGTCATATCCTGCCCGAGTGGAGGGGTGGGTAAATAGGATTAGACATCAGTGAGTGCATAGTTAAATGGTTTCAAGTACTGGTATTTAATACCAATAATTCAATTTGATATTAATCATTTGTCAGCACACAGTTAAATAGTTACAAATAAAGGAAATGATTAAATAATTCTATTTGATTCCTAGATAGGAATTTAATAGGTACTATCACTCTGGTTTAAATTGGACCTTGGAGAAATGGCAATGAAGAGGTACTCCAGATTCTCCAAAGCTCCAGAACTGGAGCTTCAACATCTGATTATTTAGTATCATATCCAGGATACTTGTTGGGGAGGGGGCTCTTACCCATTCTGCAGAGATGCAGTCAGTACATTCTACAGCTCTGGCAAACTGTGCAGTGTCCACATTTTATCACATTAACTGTGTGTGTGTGTGTGTGTGTGTGTGTGTATATATATATATATATATATATATATATATATATATATATATATATATATATATATATTCATATATATATATATTACATTTATTGCTTCCTACCTTTTGGTTCATAGAAGCAAAAAGAAGCTAATATTCTAGTTCCAGATGAAAAAAATGGACCATTTCCCAGGAAGCACTCTCCATTGTACTTAAAAATGGTAGAGTCAGAGTGAGTCCAAATGCTTGTCAAAAGACATTCTGAAGGAAATTGGATAATTTTTTTTCCTAACCTAAGTACATGTAGTTTCCATATTAAACTTTAATAATCAAGCAACAAGTATCCCCAGTATAATCCAAAAGGATGTTTAGAAAAAGTGTCAGAGTCCACAACTTTTTTTTATTTAAACACAATTTATGACAGAATAAACAGTTAAATAACATGTTTTACAAAGAATAAAATCAACATATTTAGAGACCAAAAAAGTTTTATTTTATGATTCAAAGAGAGTTGAAAGTCATGAACATTTGTAACTTGGTGACATGGTCTAGACAGGACATGTACCACACACCAGTCAGATTAGACAACAAATGCCATGGGGTTTGGTTTTCATTGAAGTTTCATGTTTGATAGACCTAAGACTATGACTTAGTGCTATTTTTCTGAAATCTTTAGTAGATCTAATACAAAAAAATGGAGGGGGTGTCTATTGGGTATGGATGGCAGGTTATGGAGAAAACTAGAGAGGTAATCAGAAAGCCAAAGAGTCAGCAGCCTGAAAAAGCTAGGAAACTGCTGTTTTACATGAATGAGTAGAAAAATTGTAAAGAAGTTTTTCCACATGAATTCTGAGAATTTTTTCTTTTCCTTAAGTTTGAGAGAGAGAGAGAGAGATTCATTTGTTGCACCTTGAGCAATAGCAAAGTAATATGTAGACTAATAAACTTGTCATTTGAATGGGTTCCAAACAACTCTTGCAATAACACAGAATTATAGAAAATGATGCATTTTTATATAAGGCAAGCAAAGTAATAAAATAAATTTCTATAATAAACTCTGGAAAAAAAAAAAAAAAAGGATATATTAGAGGAAAAACATTTTCTTCTATTATCAGGTCATAAGAATCCTAGGACTTTACTACTTAATAAAAAGTTACAAGGTAATATTCCTCAAGAATACAATGAGTATAACTTCTGTATTTGTTGCCATTGAAAAGAAATGATGCATAAAGATAATGGCATGCTGAGTACATGGGTCATTTAAGCAGTCCATTGGGAGGGTGTAAAGCAGCAGAAGTCCATAATTGAAAATTGTAGGGAGAAGCAAGATAAATAAGAGGCTCTAGATTTGCCATTTTGGATCTTATTGTCAGGGTGTAGTTAAGAAAGTATATCATCTATAGAAATGGATAAGTAAAGAGCAAAGCAGTAAGAGAGAAGATGTGCTCGTTGTGTTTGTCAGTGATAGCAAAATTACCAAGGGAAAACAATAAGTGGAAAAAGAGTGGAACAATAAACAAAACAACAAAATGTGTTGGCCGAGACTACATACATCCAAAGTCATTACAAAATTAACTAGACATCAATTTTCAAATGAGAACCTTTATTCAATTATCTTATAAATCCATGATTATTTTCATCATTAAAATTGGGTGGATTTTCCATTAGCATATTTGAAATATTTTACAATCTCAGGCACCAAAACTTAGATCTATTTTATTTTTAGGATACCTGATTAGACAGCAATGAAAACATGAAGCAAATCTATTGAAAGTTTGTTTGAAGAAAAAAAAAAGCCAGGTTACTATCAAGATTATAAGGTCCTGTCTAGCACTTCAATTGCTCACTGCTTTTACAGTTAAGTAGTTTTCTTCTGGCTTCTCTGATATAATAGCTCCTGTGATAAAGTTAATGTACTGCCATTCTTGAGCTAATTAAGAAAGTGTCATATCTGCTGGCATGTAACAGATTTTCTAGTCTAATCCTATAAAAGACACCTATTTTCTTTCCTTCATTAGGTTTATCACTTGAAGGGAAATTCACAATTCTAATTTGACACTAAATAATTAGACTCTTTGGGATTGACATAGATATATATCTCCCTACTCCTTTTAAAATTTGAATGTTTTCAATTGGATGATTGATTGTGTTTTTACAGCACATCAACCCTTGAAGGTTATTTAATGCTAGGTTCTGTTTATACATATATTAAACGTGATTTGTAAACATATTTTGTAGGTAACAATTTTTTAAAAAATGAACCAGGGTGCATTTGTTTGCTCAGTTAAATGGTTTCAAGTATTGCCATGTAATACTAATAATTCAATTTAACAGTCATTTGTTTGCACATAGTTAAAGATTTAAAAAATAAAAATGATTAAATAGGTTTATTTGATCCACAGATGGGACCCTAACAGGTACTACAACTTCAGGACAAAGTGGACCTCTGGAATAATAGCAATGAAAGGGTACTCCATATTCCTTTAAGCTCCAAAACTGGAGCCTCACCATCAAATACAGTTTAATGTCATATTCAGGATACTCATTCAGGGAAGTTTTACCCCTCCGCTGAAATGTAGTCAGTGTATTCTACTGCCCAAGCTGACTGGGGTTGAAGGTTTTGTTAAGTGATTGTGTGGTCATTTCATTTTGACAATAAAGAATATGGAATCTCAATTCTTATCATTCTTGTAAAATGTTTTGTTTCATAACATTTGTAACTGTGTGCAGGGGAATAGATAATGATATATACCAAACCAGATTTGTGTTATAATATAAAACTGTCTAGAAAATAGCAAGTCTTATCGTCATATCCATCTTGAGAGTAAAATGTTCTTATATAAAGTACTAAGTCAGCAATCAAATTCCACCTTTTGAAATAGCCAATCAATTCCATCTGTTCATGGCAGCTAAAAGAATCTCAAAAGAATCAACTAGTGCAAATGATGCCATCTTTGAGCTCAAGTCCTAATTTTTATGACTTTTCCATGATACGTACAGGATATTTTAGAGTTTTCTAAACACTTTATGTAACCTGATGCAGTTATTTCCATTTTATAATATTGAAAGGAAAATGTAAAGCTCATCTTTTAATGCAAAATTTATTTTAATTTTACATAAAACTATTTCCAAATTTACTTCTTAAATGAATCAAATTCATTGGTCATGTATGAAAAACTGTTCTCATTTACAAATCCTTTTGGCAACAAGTCACAAGTTACTAATTGAGTTTAACTGCTTTCATGATAAATCAATTGAAAGTTGTCTTCAAGTATTAACTGGATTTACATCATTGGCACAGAGGGTATGATTCCAACCAGACCTGATCTTAGAGATTAATAATAACAAGATTGCTTAATACCTAGGATTTTAGTTGTAATCTTTCTATTAATCTTAAAAGGACAAAGATTAAGGCAATTAGTCAAGATAGTTTTTGGATAAAATACTATATTATATAGATTTAAGAAAAAAAAAAATCTCTTTGCGCCAAGTATATGAGCTGATACACTTGGGAGGATGTCCTATAACAGTTATTTTTTTATATGTACAATTATTGCAGGACTAAGAGAGAACAGAACACGTTAGATTAATTATTCACTGACTTCACAATTTAAAATCCATTATTTAGTCTACTTTTTATAAGATTGGACAGTGCAGAACTTAAACTGATGCTTTAAAAAAGTAAAGTTGGCAACCGTCGTCAAGGGCAACCCAAAGGCTCCCTTTTCAATAGCTACTCCACCAAGGTGTAGGGGAGGGCAATACTCCTTTCCCTGGATTGCTCCACTTTATTCTTGATCCATACCTTATAATGCTGAGTGTTAAGCAAGGAGGTATCAAGCACCATTTTTAAAGTCTTTGGTATGACTTGACCTGGGATTGAACCCCATTCTCCTGGGCCATATGCTAAAACTCTACCCACTAGGCAAATTGTGTGATAATGTTTTTTCTTTAGGTGTTGTACTGGAAAAAATAACAGTTGGCATTTAAGAATGAATTAACAATCTGGAAATAAAATATTAATTCTAATTTTACTACCTCCCCCCGTCACAACATTGTATTAGGGGATATATAGATCTCAGTTGAGAGCCAAAGTTTTAAACTCATTCCTTTAAACTAATGCTTAATTACAGATTATATTTGTATAGATTGGTACAAATCACTGAAACCAATCGTTATAAGACAAAGTGTGATTTTGATCAATCCAGAGAAAATTTTGATATAAGTTAACTGCATTATTTAAAGTAATTTTGAATCTTATAAAATAACGAGTTATAAAATCTCTAAAAATCAATATACTGTAATTACTCATAACTCATTTTAACAGCAATATTCAATGACATTTACATTTCAATGGCATCTTTTTACATTCCAGCTTGTCTATTGTTAGAGATTAGTTTTAAAACATCACATATGAACATTATGGCATTTTTAAAACTAAAATTAGTAAACCCTTAAAATAATTCTGTCTAAAGTAACAAAGAAATCTGAAAAGAAATCCAACAGAAAACTTTTATCAGTGAATGATAAGCTTAAAATAGAATTATTTGGTATAAAATCCACCTAGCAAATTCATCAACAGATTAAGTTCAGGCGCTAAAAGTATCAAGATTTTTATATTATGCACTGAGTTCAAAGTCCATACTGACTTGAAGTTTTAAAACAAAAGTACATAAGCTGAGTCCAAAAAGAAAATGAATTTTTAAAATAGCAAACCAGTGAGAGGTTTTAAGCATACTAGAAACTGAAGTATTGTGTAGCAAGGATTTTTACCAGTTATATATATATATATATATATATATATATATATATATATATATATATACATACATATACACACACACACACACACACACACAGCACATGTGGCATAATGGTTATCATAGGAAGTAGACTTGGCTATGAGAGTTCAAATCCTGAGAGAAGCCGTTTGCATTTCACATAGCACTAATACCCTTGGGAAAGGTATGAATTTAACTATTCTTCTTCTATAGATCAATAGTAGGGTAGACTTAGTTCTTTAAACTTGGTATGGCAACCAGCCAAGGAGAAGAAAAACTGAATTCAAGTCAGTTTAGACTTGAGAGATAGGCTCCATCATACTATTCCTGCCCAAGACATGCAACACGAGTAGCACCCCACCCCAACTAGGTTGCAGAACCAATAAGTGAATTAATATCTAGTTTGGAAATCAGATTGACATTTTTTTTGATAGAGGTCATATACATCAAAACTACTAGATTACATTGATTGACAATTGATGATTAGTTTAATTATATGGCATATCAACCCTTTTAGGCTATTCAATGTCAAATCCTGTTTATACATGATTTGTAAGCAAATAGTTTGTAGGTAAAATTTTTAAACAATCCAGGTCATTTGTATGCACTCAGATAAATGGTTTCAAGTATTGTTATTTTACATTAGTAATTCTGGTTAGGTTATTTTGTTTAATGGCATATCAGCCTTTGCTGGTTATTTAATGCCAAATCCTGTTTATACGAGTGAATGGTTTGTGGGTAACATTTTTTAAAATGAGTCAGAGTTCATTTATTTGTGCTAAGTAAAATGGTTCCAAGTAATGCTATGTAAGTAAGAAAAGTCACCACTCCTTTCCCTGGATTGCTCCACTTTTCCCTCGTTACGTACCTTATAATGCCGAGTGTTAAGCAAGGAGGTACAAGTACCTTTTTTTTTTTTTTTTTTTTGTTTTTTTTTTAGTCTTTGGTATGACTTGACCTGGGATTGAACCCTGGTCTCCCAGGCCATGGGTGAACACTACCCACTGGGCCAATTAGTTAAATGGTTTCAAGTATAGAAAATGATTACATATTTCTATTTGACCCATAGATGAGACCCTCACAGGTACTACCACTTTAGGTCAGAGTGGAGCTGAAAGTAATGGCAGTTAAGAGGCACTCCACATTCCCCAAAGCTCCAGGACTGGAGCCTTACCATCAGATGATTTACTGTCATATCCAGGATACTCATTTAGTTGGGTTTTACCCAGCTTAAGCCCAGGCAACTGGTCCTATTAGTGATTAAGCTGCATGTGCAAGAATAAATATCTATTAAACAGTGAAGAGTCATTGGGCGGAAATTCAGTTTCAAATTATGTAAGAACTTTAATGGAGAAATTTCTCCATTTGCAACAGGCTGATTAGGAAGGTTGTCTGAGTCATGCACAAAATTATGAGTGGCACCAGAGTTTCAAATCAGAAAGAATATACTAAGGAAACTATAAATATGAACTATCGTCTGTTAACAGATGATCACACTGAGGGGGGGGGGGGAAGCGCAAGACAATTTTTTTCAACCCAGCTACCCTACTCTAAAATTGGCCCCTACAGACACCTTTTTGTTATTGAAGAGAAGTCCATTCTGAAGGGTTGTCATTTTCAGATGAAAATGAACTACAAAACCAGCACAAACTGGTTTAGTTGTAGAAGCTCTTATGTCTCAGACAAGAATAGCTCAATGGAACACATCTCTCTCCAGATGTACAACTGGTTTGAATTCAGTTTTCATATACTGGTTGCCATACCAAGGTTAAAGAGCCCAGTCTGCCCTACAATTTACTTTTAGCTGAATGGAGAATAGATTTATACCCTTTTTTTAAGGGTATTAGCACTTTGTGAAATGTAACAGCCTTGTTCAGGATTCAAACTTGGGTAGCCATGTTCACTTCTAAGATAACAACCATTATGCCACAAGAAGTTCTTATTCCATAAAATAACTTTCTAAAAAATTCCAGAATGGGAAAAAATGTTACAGGTATAATTTTGAAAGAGGTCATATTCAATTGCAGGAGAAGCAAGACTGAGGTCAAAAAAAAAAAAAAAAAGAAAAAAAAAAAAAAAAAAAAAAAAAAAAAAAAAAAGTAGTTCATTTTTTGAAATTTATTTTTACCCAGCCTATGCTTATGCATTTCAAGCTGAATTTTTTCTCATTAAAATGTAGTCAACTTATCTTTAGTCTAAAAGTATTGACATAAAATTTTTATATCTTAGTATTCAAATGACTAAAAGACAAATATAGTTAAAAAAGAAAATGCTCTTAAAGATTACAAATGGATATTAATGTCATTTTTACAATATGAATATACAATGTAAACAACTATGTCAGCAACTGTCCAATAAATTCTTTCTACCATTATTTATTTAAATATGAGGAATCCTTTGTTTCACATTTAATGCTTGCTTTCAGATATCAAACTATGCATCAAGCATGAGGAATTATCTTGGAGGTGGAGCCCTTGCTAAGATATGAATCATAAGAACAGAAGGTAACAGCATTTTAGCTGTCCTTGCTAAAGTCTCCGCCTCTGTTGGGAGTACAATACAAATGTAAATACAAGTAAAATGGAAAAATAAAATGTATGTTTATATATATGTATATGTGTATTCTTTTCACTTTTTACCTCCCATGGTTTTGAACTTTAAGAATTATTACAAACACAGAAGTCAGAATAGAGAAAATAAAAATAAAAAAGGAATAAGGCATTCAAATAAATATTGCTGACAAAGAATGTGTGTGTGCGCAGGTTAGAATATACAACAAATGTAGTCATACATGTAATTTCTCTCACATATGTTCCCTTATTTCTTGTGTTGTCATTGTACAAAACCTATACATATATAGCAACTAAACATTTATTTTAAAACTGACCTACTTACAACAAAAGTTTTATACATTAGTAGAGAGAAGTAGGTGTTCAAAAAACAAAAGGAAAGTAATTTTTTATTACTTGTAAGATAAGTGAAATAGGTAAAAACTATTTTTTTATACACACACACACAATTTGGAAATATATAAGGTCTGTGCTGACACTGGATGCAGTCTAGTGGATCTGCCAGGAGCAATGGATGATAGGGATGGATATCAGAAAGTCAAGGGACTGTATTATCATCATCAACACAACTTGATATATCTCTTCAAAACTTATTTTTATGCTGTACAGTCATTTCCATTTTTGGAACCCCCCGCCCCAAAAAACTACACTATCAAGATTATTTTTCCCAGTAAAAAGCCTTTTGAAATTACATTTTTATTTGTTGCTCATTTCAAAATTTTTTGTTTTTTGCTTACATGTAAAATAAAATAACGGATTTCAATGTAACTTCCCAAATAAGAAAAAAAAAAAAAAAAAAAAAAAATGAACATTATAAAAAAGTTTATAGCAAATTAATTGCACTATTCAAGGTTAATGTATGGGCTGAAAAGTTCATTTGATGTCCTACCAATAGGATCCAAGCACTGCAATTCTGATAGAACTGTGTGAATTGCAAGAGGGATTAGAATAAACCTCATTTGGTCACATTCCAGAGTCTCTTCATCAGCCTATCAACTTTTTGCAATATACGAGTTGAAAACTCCAAAGTTAAAGTTTATACAGATCATAAGACTGATGGTAAAAATATCTCACTTTCCACTAATTTTCCCTTGAATTTTTATTCTTGTCTTAAGGATCATTGATAGTAATACTTGTGGCTAGATATTAAGACAAAGCCAATAGCATTAAAAGTGTGATATATTCTTGATTCTTTCAATTACCCAAATACTTGTAAAAAAATAAATCAAATAATACTTTACTGCAATGTCTGTAGAATAACCAATAAAGAATGCAAATCTTCTTTATTGCTCTCCAGAATCTTTCTCTAACAGTTTCTTGTGCAACCTTACAACATTGCTTTCAGCTAAAACTCTAAAGAATGCCTTCAAAGTACATACATAGGTGAGAGAAATGCATTTATCAGACATACACATTATATATTGAATAGAAAGTGCCATGTTCTTTCAGGACTTGGGTAATCAGTAAACTGAATTACCATAACGATTCTAAGAAGAGACAGTGGAGAGGTTACCCTGCTGTCTTTTCTATTATTTGAATTCAGAGTTGTCTTTCTGCTAGATTGGTTATCCACCATCATAGGGAGCCTAATCAGCCTTACTATTTTACCCAAAACTGGTGTGTGTGTGTCTCTCTCTCGTGTGTGTGTGTGTGTGTGTGTGTGTGTATAATTTTTTTATTAGCCATAAGAAGTGATGTGATTATATATAGATTGGTATTTTTGCCTAGGACAGGACTGGTTTTTGTCTCCTGCCTCAGATCAGAGTGTAGTATCTTTGTGCTCTGTGAAAAGTGTTACACAAATATCTTAAAAATGGTGCAATGTAATTTTTATATATTAGTAATAAGTAAAAAAGACAGTATTTCTAACAGAAATGGTTTCATTCTCCTACTTATAGAGATAATGCAGTAATGATTGTTGTATCCAGTATTTCTCTCTAACAAGTTAGTAACCTTATAACCTATACCCAATCTTTTTTGGACAGTATTTTTGTATATATATATATATATATTTATATATAATGTGAGAAAGAGATGTCCATATATGCTAAAATCATTTTACATTAAATACAATGATATATACTGGTTAACTTTATCACCAACATAAATTTAGTCAGATTAAGTCTCACTGGATGCTCTAAAAGACTAACTACTAATGAATCTAAAGATTAGGAAAATAACTGCCAGCCATATTTTAAGCAAAATGAATATATAACCACGCTTTTAATCAGTTATTACCTCAAGTTCCACACAGTTCTTTTTCTAACTATAGTGTGCTTATGCACACGTGTATATGCAATTGAAAACTCAAGTCTATTCATTTATATCTTTTAGACGTTAATATCCTGATGATATACATTGGTCTCTTGGGTAAATTGATTTGTGATTTGCTTGAAGAGATTAAATATAAAAACCAGGAAATTGGAGATATACCAAACTAAAACTGGTAAGAAAAGATTGTTGCATTTTCAATATTTCAGCTATTAATGACGAATCACTTCCAATATATATATATCAGTTCTTGCGTTTGAGTACAGAGAGAAGTTTCATGATTTTTTTTCAAATAAATTTCCTCATTAATTATTCTTGAGTAGAGTATTTCCATAAAGGCAGAAATAAGAAATTATAAAAATAAAGAGACAGAATCAGAGAGATGGGAGGGAAGGGAAAGCAATCCTACGAATGACATTTCAGTTTTAATTAAAATGCCTGTTAAAAGAAAGAAAAAAAAAAACAAAACAAAAAAATACAGGGACCTGTGTGCAATTCGCATATGAAGTAAAATAAACAGCTCCACAAGATTGTAAAGAGGAGAATAAGAAGCAGAGAATGGTGGTGGTTCTTTCAGATCAATGAGCCAAGCAGTTCTAGGCGACCATATTGAAATTAACTGCCTTATTAAAACAACAGAAGGAGGAAAACAGCATGTGAGCAGGCAAGAAGCTAATCGTGTTTATTCCTCTAGGAGTTTAGAAGCATTCTGATTGGCTAATTATTGCTTGCAGGTTTTATTTCATTTTAACTACTTTATCAAAAGGATTCATTTATAATAAGTGGACTAAAAAGTTATATATATATATTTTATTTCCAAGTGAAAATAAATATTACAATTACATTTTAGAAATTAAATAAAAAGACTAATTCCTATGCATACTTTGACATTCATTGTCTACTTGGAAAGATTGGCCGAGTATCTAGGGAAAAAGTAAGCTGTGAATAAAGGCAGTTAAAGTTTAAAATAAAAATTCTAATTATAATATTCAATAAGGGAAAATAATTTTTTCCAGCTGTTTTCATTTTAAAAATAGTTGGCATGAGTTTTGTTTTTATTCCTATCCAGTCTTATCATTTGTAATGAATGACCAGTCCAAGCATATAACATTAAATCTTAAAATGGCCTAAATAAGAAATATCAGAATAGAGCATTAGCTGTTATACTTGTATAAACTTTCAGAATAATGTAATCTTTATTTATCATCTACATAAGTTATTGAGCAAGTGAGTGAGGAAAGAGAAAGTGAATGTTTGTGACAATGTATTATTCAAACTTTGGAAAAATTGGATTCATTTCAACTAAATCTTTATATTACTAAAGTCAATTAAAATATTTCTTACCCTCTTGGTTGAAAAAGTTTCATAAACTGATTCAATAGATCTCTTTAAACATGTTTACAGTTGCTGAACTACCATGTCTTGAGTGATATGTTTTGTGAACTAGGCTAGCATACCATTAATAGTAATGAGTTTGATTCATACTAAGTGTTTCATGTTTTGCATTTATCTTAATAACATGTCAATTGGTATAGAGTTATTTTAGCCAAGAGGTTAGGGAATCTCATTCATTGTACATATTTACATTTTTTGTATAGCTGTTTAAGGTTCATTTTTATTTACATATGGTCCTATTAAATACAAATAATTTTCAATTTGATCCTTAGTTGGGACTAACAGGTACTACTACAAAGAGTGGACCTGGTAGTAATGGCAATGAAGGAGTACTCCAGAAATCTGGAGTCTCACCATCAGATGCAGCTTAGTATCATATCAGAGACACTCATACTTCTGATCTTGTTCTCAACAAAGCCAAACTTAGAAAATGACATGTTCCAAACCTACTGCCAGCCATCTGCAGGTTACAATAAAACAGCCTTTCATAGTATCAAGCTAAGTTGGATAGATAAAACACAGATTAAAAAAGAAGGGAAAGATATGCTTAGTGATTGTTTTTAAAGATTTATATATTCATGTGAGTGAACTGTCTTTATCAAATTAATTTCTACTCAGACTGTTTAGAAGGGAGAATTTACCATTGATTGGTTTTATGAATGCTAAAACATTGGTTTTTTGATGCTGAAATGAATTTTTTAAATCACTTATTTGTACAGTTTTTAATTGGTTTGGTTGTATTTTATGGTACACCAACTCTTATGTTATTTAATGCCAAATCCTCCACGTGTGTGTGTGTGTCTCTCTCTCTCTCTATATATATATATATATATATATATATATATATATATGATTTGTGAGTGAAAAATTTGTTGGTAACTTCATTTTTAAATGAGTTAAGAGCTCACAGTTAAATAGTTTCACGTATTATTATCTCAGTGCAGTTAATCCTTAGCTACTACCCTCTAGCACCTTTAAGATAAAACAAGGCTAGGTACTTGTTTGCCACAAGCAATTTCAAGAAAATGGTCAGGACAATTATATAGGTGCAAGGGCTTGACATGACCAGTTGAAAGATCAGATCAGGTTTCTTTGACCACCCATCTAGCCCAGTAAGGGCCAAAATGGAATGTGGTAAGTCATATGACCAATATGGTTGGACAGCTCAACCACCATGATCAAGCATTATAGGTCGCTACCCATGGCCAAAAGTGCCTCATTAGGGGTAGTATCTTACTCCTTTGCAGAGGTGCAGTTGGCGTATTCTACAGCTTCAGTCAACAGAGAGGTATGTTTTTAAGTATTTTTATCTAACATGGGGATGTTGTTGAAGTGATTCTGAATTATTTTTTGGAGATAGTGTAAAGTATTTTAAAAGGTACTATTTACCAACCCCTCCGCTCGGGCAGGATATGACACAAGGTCAATTTTTAATCGGAGTTTAACAGGTTTTAATTCAGAGTTTTCCTTCTCCTAGACTAGTTGCCTCACCAAGGCTGAAGAACCTAGTCCGTCCTACTATTTACCCATAGCTGGAGGGAGAATAAGGGGGTTCATACCTTTCCCAAGGGTATTTGCCCGAAAGTTAACGTAATAGAGCGACTGGAGTACGAACTCGCGTACTACGATTCCGCAGTTCATCGCTTTAACCATTACACCACGAGGACACCCCTAACACCACGAGGACACCCCAAAGTAAAGTATTTTAAAGGTGAACTATATTTCAGTTAATGACTATAAACTAGTTATAAATCAATTACATGTGGGCTTTTGTAGTTTGAGGATTTGGGGTTATACCATTCTCTATTCAATTTCTTAAACTTAAACCTTCTCAAAATGTATTCCTATGTTAATTTATAGTTAAAAACTAAAATTTATAACTAATAAAAACCTAAGTACTGCTTTCCTTTGCAGTCTTTTAGTTTTAGTTATTCAAATATATATATTTAAGTCATGAGTGATTTACTTCACTAATGGGAGAAAAAAAAACAACAAAAAAACATACTTGCCAACATATTGGGTTCAAGTTCAGTGAATACTAAATTACAATCATGAACATGGCTTCATTTTTCCTCCAACAGAATTTGCAGTGTTACTATATATAATCAAGAAGGTTAATAACATTTTTCAGAAAGTATTTGCTTAAATAGTTTTCATTTCATTTTGTGTTAATGCCTTTGAGAAGGATGTACCCATCTTTTCTCCTTCGCCATGGGTAAATAACAGGGCAAATTAGGTTCCTTAACCTTTGACTGAGCAATTGGTCTAAGAAAAAAAAACTCAATTCAACCCTCAAGCTTAACTGGTAAGATACTTAAGACACCAGGAAGGATTTTAAAAAAAATTGCTATTGGTCAACAACCATCTAACACAGTAATCCCCAAAATGGAGCCCATGCCCCACCGGTGTAGCATGGTAATAATTTGGTGAGGCATGCAATATTTTAGTGGAGTTTGTTTAGAGACCAAGTTAAAGGCTTTTTAAGCTTCCTTCACAAGAATTGCAGAAGAATTTTGAATATGTAAGAATATTACAGAAGAACATCAGAATTTAAGAAATAAAGTGAGGCATAGCCCAAAATTGGTTGGGAACCACTAATCTAACAATTCTTCACCAAGACTTAATTACTGAAATATGCACAGATAAGTTTGAATGTCATCCATTGAATCTGTGGTATATCAGTTATTAACTCATCCCAAAAGTGTGGCTGACTCTACACAAACCTCCGCTTTAAATAAACCATATGTGGTTGGCATAACTATTGGACTTTATATCAAATGGAAAGGTCCATCATGTATTCATAATCCAATAAAGATGTTTGTTTTTTTTATTTGAACAATATTCTTAAAAATGCTCAAATATAGAGCATAAAGTAATTTCCAGCTCAATTTACAGTTGAATAATAATTGTGGGTTTGTGTTTGTTCTGAACATGTTTTAATCATCCAAACACTCAATATTATGGAGAGAACTATGAAATGCTAAATAGAATATTTCTGTTTTGTATAAGAGTTATGGGTACATCAAATTTTGAAAATTGATTTTGAGAGGGACCCCCCAACAAAAAAAAAAAAAAAAAAAAAAAAAAAAAAAAGAACAAAAACCCCCAACTTTCTATTAGAAAGGTAAATGAAAATTCAGACCAAAGTTCAAAAGGTAAGTTTTCCAAATGAGGCAAGGGGATAGAAAATCAACTGAGTGAAGGACCCTCTTTAATTAACAAGTAACTAGAGGCAATAAACTACAGGTCCATTGTTGGCTAATTAAATACAAATCAACACAAGATCCAAATGGAAGCAGCTGTGGGAATTCCCCCTTTTGTAACTAAGAATCATATTGTAAGACTCTTCCCTTTTTCCTATCTCCATCCAAGCTAATTCACAATCTCACTTATGAACTTGTTAGTAATTTTCAAGGTCACTGGGTTTCAACTGTGGGTCAAGACAAGTATTTAACCCAATTTCTGTGGAGGGTCTGTCATTAAGGGAAAACAAAGACCAGTAACTGGAATACAATTAATACATTGACAAGAACTACCATATGATAAATATTTATTCACCTTTTTATCTTGGCTCACTCAAATTTTTTAATACTAGTTTGCATTTCCAGGTAGAGTTTAGAGGAAGAATATGCATTTTATTGTTGACACTTTTGTATTCCCTTTGCATTTATTTTAGTTGACAATACTAAAAGAAAAAAAAAAAATCCAAATTATATAATGGAATTTTACTGTTTACTTTTGGCAAAGAGCCATTTAAAAGATTTTTTTTTAATCAATATTAAGGAAAAATATATATATAAGGACTTCAAAATATATCTCATTGATATAATTCAGCAATATATTGTTTCAAAATTTATTGCGAATACAAGTATTAAAATTCTAGCAATTAAGTATTATTCTAAACAGGGTCTCGAAACTGCTTAAAGGAAAAATATCTCTCTCTCAACTGCCCAAAATTGGTTCAAGTGTTTTAAAAGGTGGTGACTTGTCACTTGAAATAAAGTCCAAAAGTGAACAAGTATTAACTGTCAGTTATGATGCTTTAAAATAAGGTAACTTGAAGAGCCAGGGGCCTCAAGAGAGATAGAGAGGTATATGAAAAAAAGAAGTGATTAACTAGTGTAGTCTACTTAGTCACTTCCTTGCTTCAAGTATTATCAAACAATGCCTCACATTTACCTTAACAATGGAATTTCTCATACTGAAAAAGACCAGGTTGTATGATATTTCATATATATCTTATAGATAGGATATGATTTTATATGTAGATATATTCGTTTTTATGTTCTTTAAGAAAATTGATCTTCATAAAACTTGTAAATCCTGCAACTTCAGGTAATGATAAAAAAGGAAAAGCATGTATATTAAAATATTCATCCTGCAATAAGCACTTTAGCTCACAGCAATTACAACCCAATTTCAAGAAAACAGTTCTTGCATTATTTCTCTTTCCCTCATCATTTTAGCTCCTGTCTCTCTGCAATCATCTTCCTGTATTTGTTAATTTACAATCTGTGATTGATTGTCTTCAGTAACAATTGATGAATCAAAAAACTGTTTGCATTTAAATGTAAAAAAAGAAAAATAAAAAAATCTTTTAACAAATAATGCAACCCAATCCCTTTTCCTTATCTTCCATTTCTTTAAAACTATTTCATCAAGTTTAAACTAATGAGATTTAGGTCCCATTTTAAAAAGGAGGCTAATTAAAAAATACATTAAGAATTAAATTTCTGCTAATTATGAAAAGTTTTAAAAAGGAAGTAATGAGTTTTCAGCATTTTATTTCTATGCATATGATATCTGTCTGGCCAGTATTTGGTCATTTTAAGAATAGGTTGTGTGGTCTTGATATAATTTACAACCAATCAGAGAGGATCTTACTGCATGTGTGGATAAATACTTTCTTGTAGGGTTAGCTAGCAATAAGATACCATTGAGTGAGCTGGTGTATCTTGGACTATCACACATTTACAATGTCCAAGTCAGTAGATCAGTGAATGTACAGGCTCCAGAAGAATGATCTCAGGTTTTGAGCCTAAAAAGGGCAACATATGTCCAATTCAAAATTTACTCTAAGAAAAATATTTGCTATTTTATTGTCATCATTTTGTTTTAAAGATTATATTGTCTAAATGCTTTTACTCATGAGCTATATATGTATGAATCTTCACCCTGAAGTTCTTAAGTGCATTGCTGGTATTGCTGCAATTTCATGATGAATAAAATCTTACATTCCTATGTTTAAAGATTAGAAACTTCAGATATCCGAAGGAGATAAATCTGGTGAGTGAGTTGGCCACAGGATATCACAATGAAATGAGATGAGAAAAAGTTTCTCTTCCATAGATGCCTCTGGCAAGGGGGCAGTGGCTCAATCTTGTAGGAAACCCAGAGATGGATTTTTAAGCTTTTTGAGTCTTGGCTCAAGGAACTTATATAACATCGCTACAGAGCAAATTGGATATAATTGATACTGCAGTCCTTTGCAACAAAAAAGGTCCCAATTAATCTAAATGCTTATAAACTAATCACTGTGTTGCAATGATAGAGTCACTATTTTTCAAATAAGTTTTAATGACAAACGCATGATGCTTTCTGCACCATACCATAATGGCAACTGAAACGACATGGTTGCTGTTGCTCAAAAACATACCTCCACTCACACACCATAACTAGTTTCTCTGCAGTAGCAATTTCAGATCCAGGAAATCGTTCTGCTGGATCTTGTACATTAAGTTTGGTTTGAAACTTTCATATTTGAAGCTATTTGATTAAGATGGCTTTTTATGGAGGATTGCCTACTGAGCAAAACCAAGATAAAACTTTGGTAATGGTGGTTCAAACTTGACATGGAATCTGTTAAAAGCAGTTGATGTTCTGAAAGCCAGACACCCCAAAATGTTGAATATTTGCAGACTAATCAAAGAATACCAGAGTTTGAAAGTGTGAGAATTAGAAGATCTGAGGATTACATGGACTGTCCACAAGAATTAATCCACCCATTTTGAATATCTCAATGGACCATTCTTGTATGGGTTCGCTTTTAAAATATCACATCAACCAAGTTTGTCAATCAACCCCCACTCCAAAGTTCAAATTTGGCTTCAACTTTTGCCTTTTCCCAAGACTAAGATTTATGATTGAAATGAAAATTTCAGACAGTGGATGAGATAACTGATGGCAGTCCTGAAAGAGGGCTCTGCAGACTTTTGAAAAAGTAGAAAGGACGTTGGGATAAATGTGTAAAGTCCCAAAAGAAGTAGTTTGAAAGGAACCAAGTAATTTTTCCATTAATATTAAATGGTTGGATACATTCCAAACAGACATGGTAGTGGCATATACACTGAAGCAAGGATGACATCAAGTGCAGCCCTCTAATGCCTTGTTAAAAGATCAATTAAAATTATCCAGTTCTACTTTAAAATCTGATATCAGAATGCTTTCTTAGAGAAAAAAAAAAGCAATCAAAAAGTCATTAGTAAAGTTTTGAATTTCACTTAAGTTGTATATATTAATTAAATTTGGACCAAGTTATTAACAGATTGTTTAAAGAAATTTGAATTTACTAAAATTTTATTGAATGCAGCCTTAGTAGTTGACAAATTTCAGTGTGTCCTTTAAACATGAAAAGGTTCCCCACTACTGAACTAAAAGCAATGTTTATAAAATGCTGTCAAATTTATAACAGAAAAAGACCAAGTCTTATCAGTTTTTGACTATAAGAATATTTTCAGCTTTATGCAGTACTTTTGATAATATGTATAATAATTTTAAGTTTATTTGGGTACATTCTTTATCAGGTTTTCCAAAAATATTATTTTGAAATTGCAGTTAATAGAAAATAAAAACCTAAGTGCTATAAAATTCAATTTAATCAGAGTGAGTGTTCAACTTTGGTCTGCATATTCCTGCTAATAGAACAAAGCTGTTTATACTCTGTTCAGGAAAATAAAAAGAATTTTTGTGGTCAATGAATTCTCTGAAGGATTTTTCAGCAGTTGCCAAGATATGAAAACTTATTACTCAGAAAGTTGTCAAAATGCTTGAAGACATGATAATCAGTGGAGGGAAAGGTCATATCCTGAGGGATAATGGCGGGAATAAAAATGTAGGAGTGAAAATCCTCCATAAAATGGTTTGCCTTTTTAGATATTCAGCAGAATCTATGCATGAACAATTTCTTATATTCTCTTCTATGCATGTACATGAAGATAATTATAATTTTTTTCTGACACTAAGCAACACCATAAGCTTGAGAAAAAAAGATCTAAGAAAATATACACAAAATTTTTCTATCTATATTATAATAAAAGGGTTTTTCTATGCATTGGTATATTGTAGTTATATTTTTGCAAGTACAATAATAGCTTTAAAACTAATAAAGAATGTTATAGTTAAAATAATTTTGTTTCAAACTTAAAATGTTTGACTATTTTGCTATAGTTTTACTTTGATAAATTCCATTGAATCAGTTATACCCTTAATCATCCAGTACAATAATAAAGATTAACAGTTATAACTAGAGTACTAGTTGTATCTGCAGAAATTCCATAGATTACATGTACAATTTGGTTTGGTTTTATGGCACATCAACCATTGTAGGTCATTAATACCAAATCCATTTTTAAACAAACAATTCTATTTCAAACAATTCAGTTTATAAGTATAGTTTTTGTTTACACACAGTAAAATGTCAAAACAATTCTATTTCAAACAATTAAGTTCAGCATAAGTACAGTTTCAATGTAAAAAACGGTTCCATTTTAAACAATTCAGTTTAGAATAAGTGTGCAGTTTAAATGTCTAAGCAGTCTTATTTCAAGTAACTCAGTTAAGCATAAAGACAGTTTAATTCTATTTGACCCATAGGTAGGACTATTAGATGCTACCACTCTGAGCCAGAGTGGACCTGGGAGCAATGGCAATGAAAGGGTACTTCATATTCCCCAAATCTCCAGCATTACTGGAACCTCACCATCAGATTGTTTAGTGTCATATCCAGGACACTCATGGAGGGGGTGTCCTTACTTCTCTGCAGAGAAGCTGACGGGGTAATACGTGTACAATAACAGCACAAATTCAAATGAGTTAAATTGTACACCTGTTTTGAGATTGAATAAATAAATACCCAACAAAATTAAATTTCCAATACAATAAGAGCATAGAGGTTTGCATTTGTGCTCACCACAATCATACTTTTTCAAAAGAGATTGCTATTAAATGTCATAGGATTTCCCTTTATTTACAGTTGATTATAATATAAATTCTATAATTAATGATGTGACTTTATATTGAGATTAATGGCTGCTGAAGGTAATTTTCAAGCAAGTAAAGCTAACATGAAATTGTTGATTAAAAACCAGGTTTCATGCAGTTTGCCAACAAGATTAAAGTTCCTTCATTTTTCTCATGCTATTTTATCTCTGGATGAAAAGAAATATATGTACATATCTGCTGCAAACTTTGGTTATCTTATCAAGAACTTATCTTTACAATTGCACCTAACACTTTCATTCTGAAGCTTTTATACACAAAGATTAAAAAAAAAAATAAATAAATAAAAAATTGAAGTTTTCAACTCATACTTCCAGTTGAAAACAAACCTGCACTTGCATGCATAACCCAATAGGAAGGGTAGACTGGTAGCAGCAAATTCAAATATTTACAAAGAAAGGCTAGATTGAGCAAAATACCTTTGTTCCAGTGGTTAGTCTCATAATACCTAAAGGATATAAATATTTAATCAAGAACAAACTTATCAAATCTGAAGGTTATGACCCTTCCCTAAACTAGAGGGCAGCACTGATGGAAGCAGGGTCAATATGCTGAGTGGACATGAGATATAGATAGAAAAGGAATATTAAAATAAATACATCCAAGCCAAGACATGAGCAAGATGTCTGCTTCAAGAGTTCTTTACTTTAGGGGCCAATCCAGACATAATAGGATTCTGATTAATCAAGGATATCAAATTACCAGGCTAGTACTGTACATAAGCAGGGAAAAGCTCAGAACTTGTAAAGCTGTCTTCAAGGAATTCATATTCTGGATAAGATAGATGGCAGAAGTGCTGCTTGTCATGAGAGAATATCTCTGTCAATCCAAGAAACAGCTACAAGCTAACATATTGGTTCTTAAACAGAAGAGAATTAGTGCCAATGCTTTTGGCACACAATATTTGAGAAACCTTAAGATACTAGAATATTTAGGACATGTATGTGTGTGTATAAATATATCACACATTAAGCATAATTCCCATAATAGATAAGATTATTTACATTTGAATTGGTATTTCTGTTTGTCTATGAATTCAAGATTGTGGTATGAGTCATGAGTTGAGAACACAGGATCATTGGTCAGTTGAAATTCTTTCAAACCACTTAAGTAAACAAAAGAAAAAGAATAATTGCAAAAAGAAAGTGAAGAAATTAAGTTGGAAGGAAAAAGAAACTGAAGAAAAATTAACATGAGTATTGATGCCAAAACATTTCCAATTTCTCTGGAGTGAGACAAAGTTGTGTGAACATTATATATGTAAATAAAATGATAGGTTTGATATGCCATTGAATAAAATAAACTTTGTAGGTCATTTAATGCCAAAATTTGATGCAAATAATTTGTAGTTATGATTTCAAGCATTCCCATCAATACTAATAATTTCTAAATAAATCTATTTGACTGATGTGACCTTTACAGGTACTATTACTTCAAGTCAAAGTGGACCAGGAAATAATGGCAATGAAGACGTAATTCACACTCCCCAGAGCTCCAGAATTTGAGCCTTGTAACGAGATGCAGTTTTGGTGTCATGCCTAGGATTTTTGGTGGGAGAAGGAGAGGGTCCTACATTTATAGGGGATACAGTTAGTGTTTGGTTTGGTCTCTGTTTAATGGCATATCAACCTTTATGAGGGATGTAATGTCGGACATTTTGTAGAAAAACAGCAGTAATATTACCCATAGCTTGGAGATATGGGAGCTCATATTTTCCAAGGGTATTAGCCCAAAAGTGAATGTGATAGTGCAACTAGAGTTCAAACTCCCTCATTTCAAGGCTATAGTCCAGCACTTTAGCCAATATGCCACAAAAACTCCCCCCTACAGTTGGTGTATTTTAAGCCCCACCAGCAGGCTGACAAAGATATTTAACATCCTCCACAATATCATAAAATTGATAAAGCAGTATAAAATCTATTTTTATTCCTAGTAAACCCACAATGGTCTGCAACTGACTTGTTATATCTAGATACATTCCTGAATTTTATTGTTATGGAGTAGAACTGTTAGAAAAGTAAAGAAAAAGAAATGCTTTGACTTAAAAGCACTAACAGGTTTTAGTCTGATTACCTTCTCTGACAGCACATTTCCTTTACAGTTGGCAATTTATGGCCAAGACTGAATCAGATTGGTTAGGGAGATTGAGGTGCCAGTCCTCTAAATGTGACATGATAACTATCAACCTTATCATCATATTCTTAGTTGGTCAGCCAACCTAGTGAACCATCAGTTTCTGATAGAGCAGTAAACTTTAAAATGATACTTTAATTTTGGATGAAAAATAAAAGATTTCTCTTTTTAAAGGGTTGCATCAGTAATTGCTAGCTTCTAGTCACTAAAGAGCAATAAAAAGAGGAATCTTGATACAGTGACTAAATGAAATGGTGGAAAGGTTAAATTTGAAACCAAACCATAAACAGACAGGAAATTTAACCAATGATACTGTAGTCAGAAAAAAAAAAAACCAAAAAAAAACAAAACAAACAATACTAACAGTTTAATTTAAAAAAAAAAAAAAAAAAAAAAAAAAAAAAAAAAAAATTATATATATATATATATATATATATATATATATATATATATATATATATATATGCTGTGCAAGCTGTCATGCAATATCAAAATTGAAGATCTAGTGATGTGATTTTTAACTTGAAAAAGCTGTCTACAGATTTTCTAATTAAATTTTAGTGAAAATGAAATTTAATCCAAATTATAAACCTTTTATTTAAGCTTGTAAATTGTCTATTTTTCTCCTAGAATGAATCATGTATATCATGTTTGTAAAAGTTAGATAAATATATCGAATATTTATATATGAATTTATACAAACTTTTAAAATCTGATTAATTCACTTGATCATGGATGACCAAGGACTAATATTTGTACAGTAACTTCAGAAGGGCCATTCCTCCAGCTAGCACCCTCCCACCATTACAACAAAATGGGTAGAATCAGGATGAAGCTGTTCCATAAGTCATCCTAAAAAGAAAATTTTGAAGGAACAGCAATATTTTCTCCTATGCTGTGAATACTTAAGGGTCTTCCACATTGAAGCAGGTATTATATCGAGAATTTGGATGAGTAAAAAGAAAAAAAAAAAAAAAAAAAGGTTCAGCACAAATGCAATTCCCACAAAATTATTTTTCAGTTGCAAGTTGGATTGACATTTGCTTTATTCTATGAGAGTATCTGAAGTATTGTTCAAATAAAAACCTCACAACAGTGTACTGTTTTAGCTAGGTTAGTCACACACATGCTATTATGAATACTGACCACACACACACACACACACACACACACACACACACATATATATATGGAGAAAAACTGATAACGATCCAAGTGGAAGGAATGATTTATTAACGGGTCAACACTATAGCGTTTCGGTTCTACTGAACCATCATCAGGACCATGAGGGGTGATATTAAATAATAAATCATTCGTTAATAAATAAACCGTTAATAAATCATTCCTTCCACTTGGATCGTTATCAGTTTTTCTACATATTGTCGGATTACAATCCTTTATTTACTCTTCATATATACATATATATATATATATATATATATATATATATATATATATATATATATATAGCAAACTACATTATTATATGAATATTTATATATAGGCAATAATGTAGTTTGAATATATCACACACACACACACAAGCAAACACAAATGACTAAAATTTTAGCAATAGACATTAATTGTATCCTGGATATACCTGACAGTTGAAGAATAGGAGAGGGATAATGAGTGAGCATAAGCATAATATTGCAAATAGGACATTGTGTTAGCTATACTCTGTAGACACTTAACCCTTTGCTAATTATAGTCAGGTGACCTTCTCTTCATTGGACTGTAATTGAAGACAATCCAATTAAAAGTGTTCATCACTTTCATGATGAGTATATTCTATCCCATTGACTCAAGAACTTAAGCTTCTACTTAAGGTTCTTTAATGTAAGGTTCAAATCAGAGCCTTCTCAGATTTAGGCCATGAGAAATATTTCACACTTTACCAACAAAAAGGTCAGTCTGTTAATTAAGCTATACAGTAACATTTATTAAAACATCAGTTTAATACAAACATTAATTTTTCAATTATCCTTTTGCTACACTTAAAAGGCTTAAAGCTCAGTTCATTTTTCATGAATAATTAATGAAGTTCCACAGGAAAAAAAAATAGTAGCAGATATTTCATGGCCTTGAAATGAAGACTTAAAATGTTAACAGTTTTAAAGAGAAATCAAAATTACAGACGCCACTGCATTTGTTTATTTACTAGCATATTAAAAACGAATTAAAAATTAAAGCTTAGTTACATCAAAAGAAATCTTAATAAGCAATTTTAAGCAAGTAAATACTGGATAACCTAGTCTAGACATAAACATCAGAATGCCACAGCTGCTGCATACATACACACAGAAGCAACTATGCACACCAATTTTCTGGTACTTAAACTCTAGTCACACCAACTGAAATCAAGTAAAATTCTAATTCAGTTGGCTATTTTTCAACTATTCTTCAACAATCAAACTCCTAATTGTTTAATCACTTTAACAGAAAGGAATCCTAACATGCTTCATACAGTTAATGTTTAAATTTACATAGTTAAATACACCAATATAAAAAAATTGTAATACATTGAATATGCTTTTCAGTTTGCACAATCTTAAATGTACTGATGATAGAGCTGAATTACAGTAAACCATCACATATGCAGGACAACATATGCACAGATATCAAAATGTAGTGTATCAACAGTACTGACCACCATGGGTGTCAATACAAAGCTATATTCTCAAATACATATACAGTAGGAGATATAACCCTAGATTGATTGATATCTACGAGTAATCATTTACTGTAATCTACCTGCATGTTTAAACTTGAGTAAATTAAAACATTCAAATGTATTGCAATTTTATTTTCCATCAGTACATAAATAAGCTAAGATTGTTACAAAGAAATAATGACCAGAGTGAATTGATAAAAAAGCAACTAAAATCAAAAAATACTAGAGAGAAAAAAATGTTTGTGCTATTAAAAAAAATCCTAACATTCGTTTTTAACTTTTTGACCTGTTTATTCTCCAACCATCTGCAAGACAATTTTGTTTGGAACAGAATCTGTCGTCATTTCTTATGTTTCTATATCCCAACAGGTCAAAAATCAATATTAAAAGTGATTTGTTTATATATTCACCTGAAAAGAAAATATTAAGAAAATTAGTCACTTATGACCTTGTTTGTTGAGGATTCATTTTCTTTGTCAAAGAGATCTAATAATGAAATACAGCTTTACACTTTAATAAGCATTTCAAGTCCTCCTTGGTATCAAGTTTTATTTTTCATAGAATTGCTTCTGTAAGGCAGGTAGGATGAAGTTGTGATCTAGTTTTTTTTTTTCCTTCTTTTTTGAGAAATTGTTATCTGCAACTGGTTTGGATTTCAGAATTTTCCCTCTAGACCAGCAGTCTACTAAAGCTAGAGTGTTCAGAATATCCAACTGTTTTACCAATAAGAAGAGATGGAATCCTGCCTATCCCAAGAGTGTGAAACAAATGAAAATAGTCTTTTGTAGAATTTGAACTTTTTTCACCATTTTCATTTTCTGCACCATTAAGCCTAATGTTTAAGTTTATATATTTTAGAATTTAATTCCATGAAATAATCCAGAATAGTTAGGGGGAAACAACTAGAAGTTATATTGAAAGAACCTGTAAACCTTATCTGCAGATTTGTAAATAATTAACTGCAGATATAAGCAAGATCTTTTTTGGTTTCTGTTAATTCTTTCACTACAAGTTACTGAAATCACATTTATAAATTGAATTTTAGATATGGTTTCTGAGTTTAATGACATATCAGCCTTTTTGGAGTATTCAATATGAAACCCATCCTAAGAACAGTAGTGGTACCATTTAGCCTAAAAATGGGTGGGGATAAGCGGGTATTATAGTGCGACTGGTGTTCAAAATCCCTTATGATATTGCAGTGCAGCATTTGAGCAACTACACCATGGGGACTGATTTTTAGGTCTGAAATAAAAAGTTAAGAGCAAGAATCCCCCTCAGTGTGGTATATCAGTTAGTAAGCAGACCATTATTAGTTAGTTCAATTCTCAGACATCTCTCTACTTCTAGTCTTGTGCCACAGCTATACTTAAATAACTATTTAATCAGAGTAATATTTCCAGAGTTTGGTGGAGTGAAAAGAAAAGAAATTGGCTCAAAAGCATGACAAAAGATAAGGAAAATCTTATGCTTGAAAATCTTGCTTCCTTTTTTCTATGAAAGATTTGTACTTTGTTAGTCATAAACCAAAATGTTGCTTCCTTTATCTTTCAGCTAGTTTGAGGCTTAATAGACTGGAAAGTTGCTGACTGTCTAAATAACATTATCTAATAGTATCAAATAGAAATAGTAATAAAGATAAGGATACTTGACCAAATAATTCATGGAATATTGACAATCTCCCCGATAAGCTTTTTAATCTGGCCAGGTGGTCAAGATTTTCTGAACATTGTTTATTCAGTTATCTATTTTATTAGGTTATCATAACAATTTATAGGGAACTGACATTTATCAGATTGTTCTGGTTATTTTCTAAATAGTGAGTTTTCTCATTTTAGATTGTTTAAACATATTTCACAGTATTTTTTCTAGAACAAACCAGTTCTACTAAAATGATATCTTTATGACCAATCTTTATATTGAAAATACAGCCTGGAAAAATGATATAAATAATCACCAGGAACTTAAATGGAAGAAGAAACAAAAACAAAAGACTTATCAAAAATAAGACTTGAAACTTTTAGATTGTGCATGCCAATCACAAAGATACTCGCATTTTTATTAAACTTAAGAGAAGCAGAAATTTCAAGTTAAATCAAAGAGGAAAAAGAGATAAGGTACTTGTTTTTGTGAGCTCAGTATAATTATCAAGCTTATCTCCAGAAGACTGTCCTCAAAGTCAGCATCTACCCTATAGTACTAATTGGTTGTAGAGTTAGGGTCACTGATGTCTGAAGCCCCCCCCATTAGGTTTCCACTTGCCGTTATAGTGATGATCTTTGATTCTACTGACCCATATATAGGAGGATTCCTGTGAAAGAAAAAAAATAACCTTGTGTAGAAACAGCCTTTACCAAGAAGGCTAGATAAACAGACTTATCTTCTTTGATAGGAAGTAAATGTCTTTTAAATGACAAATTGTATAAAGCTTATCTAGTTCTTGAAACTGGTGAGCCAGTTAAGTGATTACAGAATTGAAAATTTCCATGCTATATTATTTGATAATATTTTTCTTTTTAAACTTAGCAACTTCATAGCATACAATGATACATTTAAATGTATACGATGTGTATTAAAAAGTATTGAGAAAGCTGCATTTACCAAGAGTACAGTGGACAAAATGTTAATTTTCTTTTAAATAGTCCTCTTTGCATTTAACAGACTTACTCCATAGACTTTTCTATTAATTGAAGCACTTCTGAAACTTTGGATATAGTGTGAAGCTGTGCCATCAGATTTCTTTTAATGTCTACCATGTCCTTGAATTTTACCATTGAAATGAATTTTCCTTTTAGGAAATAAGATAAAGTGGCATGAAGATAGATCTAGTGAGTATGGTGGGTGCTGAATTTTCATAATTTTTTTCACTCAATATTTCATTCAAAAAGTATGAAACTGTTTTTTTTTTTCTTTCTTGAAATTGTAATGACTATACTAGAAAGTCTAGAATCATTTTATAAATTACTGAGCTGTAGACATACCCAAATTAAAATATTAAGGAAAGAAAATAAAATCTTCAGCCTCAATACTTTTTGATTACACACAGCTATTATTTAGAGTAGTCACCATCTGCAGATAGATGAATTCCAAAACTAAGGTGACTCAGTCCTACTATATCAAAAAAGTTTGTTTAAAATCATTAAGTGTAGTGAGTTTTGCTCAAACATTTCTACAGCTTATGAAAGATTTTCTCAAGGTGTTCAACTATATAACATGTTAAATATGTTACATCTTTGCCAGATGAGCATAACCCTAACCAACATCAACCATTGCCACCTTGTCTCCAGTACTGAAGGAAAGAACTGAAGCCTGGTAGATTGTCATCATTGAACTCATTATGGTTCAATTGGGAAAAATACGGAAGCTTGTAATTTCTCACTTAACTTAGAGGAAAATGAGTAACAGTGAATAAGAAGGAAATGTGAGGAGATGCGAGTATAGTACTTGAATTAAGCTTTGTCTGCATTTAATGAGAAAGATCTATATGCAGAATGAATATACTCTAATGATATCACATGTAATAAAGATAGCACTTGATGGAAGTAGATGAGATCATATATAGACATCTGGGAAGAGCTGCAAAAGAAAAGCTTTTCTGTCAACATGAAAATTTATAAGTGTGTGTGTATATATATATATATATATATATATATATATATATATACACACACACACACAAGGGCTATTATGCACTGTGCCAAGTAGATACATTTTTCTAGATGAGTAGAAAAGTACTTAAAGCATTTCTCATATATGACAATGTAAATACTCAAAAAAAAAAAAAAAAAAAAGTAGGCAGAGAGAAAAAAAAAAAAAAAAAAAAAAAAAAAAAAAATCACCCTACTTTAAAGACAAAGCCCTTCATTAAACCAATTAGCTTTACTACTTCAGACATTCCCACTGTCAGCAGGGCTTAGAATACATTAAAAAAAGAAAAAAAAAGGGTAACTTAAACAGTGTAGTGAGGCTCCAGTTCTGGAGCTTTGGGAATATAGAGTATATCTATATTGATATTATTGCCAAGTACACACCGACTTGGAAGAGTAGTATCTGTTAAGTTTTTATCTATAGGTCAACAGGTTTGAGTGGACCTGGTAGTAATGCCAATACAGGAGGACTTCACATTCTCCAAATCTCCAGAAATGGAGCTTCACCACTGGATGTAGTCTAGGGTTATACCTAGGACATCTTTTGGGGGTGGGGGTTTTACCACTCTGCAAGAGATACAGTCAGTATAATCTAAGCATTACTGACAGGAAAAGTATGAATCTGTCTTCTGCTTTCAGCTATGAGTATTGGTATATCTTAATATAATTACAGATACTCTTGTGATATTAAGTATCTATTCTTGGAATAAATGTACAAGTAAGGAAATACAGTATACGGCAAGTATCCAATTATTACGTCCTTCGCTAGCTTCAGTTTTGTTTCTTTATGGGCTTGGATCAGTTCATTCTTGTGGAGATGGTTCCACACACCACAACAGGTATACATCAGGGAAAAATAGGCTTTGTAATCTTGGTTGGCAACCAGTCTAAGACAAAGCTAAGTTTGAATTTAAAACCAAAAGTAAAGCCCCTTGAAATACTCTATAAATAAATATTCATTTCTTCCCCGGCAAATAGCACAACAAAAGTCAACCATTGAGCTAGCAACTCTAATAAAAACCTACTTGCTTTTGAAATTGCAGCCATGTTACAGGTATAGTATGGTTGCAGTCCTATGCTCTGCAATCAGTATGCAGGAATTAACAATGTTATGGATTTCAAAATATTTCTTAATATAGTATTTTTATTAGCAATTGATGAATAAAATATGCACAAAATCTGCTTTTCTATGACTTACAAAATAAACTACTATCTAAAATGCATCTACTTTTGAATACAAGATGGAGGCTGATAATAAAAATCACATATGGGATTTTGGGAGTTGGCTCGACTGAATGGAGGATCCAGACAATACATTCAGCAGGATTTGTTCAGTTAAACTACAATAACATTTGTTTTAGCTTTGATTCTCTATTACACAGCTTCAGAAGTGAGTGCATGCATAGAAGCACATAAGCTGCATACAATGAGTAAAGATGCAAATCCAAGTAAATCCCTTCCAGCAAACAAATCTTTTTGTGCATGTTATTAACAACATATCATACCATTTGAGAATGAATCTAATCTGGTATATCAATGTAAATATTTAGAGCAATGCTATTAGGATTGGTTTCATTATTTTTATTCATACTTTGGCACTAAAGTAAAATCTATTGATTGACAAAGACAGATGACACTTCCAAATATGATAGGAGAATGAGAACAAATAAAAGATTGGGAGAAAATGGAAACCTAGAGATAACAATGCAAATCTGATAATGCACCTCTCCAAGAATGAAGTTCTTCAAAAGATTATTAATAATAATGGCAATACTGTTATATTCCTTTTGTTTTAGTGATTTTTGCTTTTTTTTCATAAGATTTATGAAAGTTACTTAATGCCAGAACTATTTAGAATAAAACAAATTACAGTTTTTTTGTTTTTTTTAAATAAAATGTTTGATGCTTTTCTTCTTTGATGTATATGAAGCAAAGAAGATTAAAAAATTGAACCAACTTCAAAATAGAATAAGCACTTAACTTGAATTTATTGTTTACAGAAAATGTATGAAGAAATTTTAAATCAACTGTATTAGAAAAACTATTTGCAGTTATGAAAACAGATTTATTTTTGCAGTAACTTGTTTCCAAAACTTAGAATATAGAGAGAGATAAAACATTTTAGATAAAAAAAATTCTTCATCCTTAAAGTTAATGTTAAACAATATTTTTCATTTAACAAGGTCCAGCTGAAAAGTTCTCAGCCTGATCAAAATGTGATAATCTAGACTCATATGTATATGCAATTCCTCATATCCATACAAAGGTTCAACACATTTGAAACATTATTTTTTTAAAGTTCTAACCCTTTCTAAAAAAGTTCAATATTTTTTTAAATTAAAAAAAGTCATTCTCTAAATGGTTAGGCCTAGAACATTTCAAAGACTACTCAAAATTACAAGGGAATGCTGAAAAGTTCTCATCCTTACCGAAAAGGTGATAATCAAAATTCAACTCATTCATCCTGCAGTACAACACACTTTATACATCTTTTGAGTTCCTTATCCTTGTGGGGTAGGGAGTCACTTCCTTCATTTGATTGAAAAAACTTCCATATTCCTTACATAAGAATGCATATATTTTGCTATAAAATCAGCCAGATCACATCGTTTGCTTTTCCCGACTATTAAAAGATGTTTATGTATGGAAAACAATTTTATAATAATGTTATGTGTTATTTCAAACAAATCCTGGAAGCCACAACCTACAAAACAGCAGCTGTACAGCCATTTACCATCAATCTCACAAACCATCCCATAAAAAAAAACAAAAAAAACAAGCTTTGCTTGGAAACCAGTCTAGGAGAAGAAAATATATTCAAAAGGAGAAAGATTTCTTTATTCAAACCAGCTTTACATCACTTAAAAAATAACCTTGTGGCAAATCCTACCCATGGCAGAGGTGTTGGGTAAATACATGAGTAAAACCAGTATTTACAAAAATCTGCCAACTGGGGTACCTGGTTGGTTGGGTTTATGGCATATCAACCATTGTAAGTAATTTAATGCTAAATTCTGTTCATACTTATATATCAAATATATGATTTGTGAACACATTTTGTAGATAACGTTTCTAAACTAGCCTGAGCTCTTTTTGCACACATCTAAAATGGTTCAAAGTATTTCTATTTACTATTAATTATGTTAGCACCCATTTAAATGGATTCACATACGATTTATAAGTGAATAATTTGTTGGTAATTTCATTTTTAAACAAGTTAAAACTAATTTGTTCTAACAAGTATTATTATTGTTTCTACACAGATGGTTTCAATTATTGCTACCGAATACTAATAATCCAATATTAATTATTTGTTTGCAGACTGAAGTGATTACAAGTCTTTCTATTTAACATTATTCATCCATTTGTACACAGTCAAATGGTATCAAGCATAGCTATGTTATACCAATATTTCAATTTCAGGCACACATTTGAAGAGTTTCATGTAATTTGACACTAATAATTCTATTCAAAAGTACTTATTTGTCAGCACACAGTTAAATAGTTCCAAGTATTGCTATGTATCACTAACAAATCAATTAAAACAGTCATTTCTTTACTCACAGTTAAATGGTCAAACATTTCTATTTTGAACTATTCAGCTTAGTATAAGTCATTTACTTGTGCTCAGTTTAAATGTCAAATAGTTTTATTTGACCCATAGAGTGGCCCTGAGAGCAATGGCGATGAAAGAGTACTCCATGTTCCTCAAAGTTTCAAGACTGGAGCCACTCCATCAGATGGGTTAGTGTGATATCCAGGAGACTCGTTGGAGGGGGTGTTTTACCATTCTGCAGAGATGCAGCCAGTGTATTCGACAGTTACAACCAACTGGGCTTTGGGGTACTAGGTATACTTGGAAAGAAATAATCAAAACAAGCAAATTCTAACATATCTAAAATATAAAGGATAACTGAATAAGCATGAAAACTTTTGTCAGAATACTGTTTATGATGCTTCCAGATAAAATTAGAAAAGGTTGTTCAAGAGTAGGATCTTCAAAAACTGTTCACTCTTGCTCTAAAAGGAAACACTTTAATAGTAAATTGATTATCTCTTTCCATTTCCGGAAATAGTACTTTTGATCCAAAATTGACCTGTGATAACCTTGGGTCAGCACAACTTATCCCATGTTCACCCTTAAGTCAAATTACCCTTATAGACTAATTATCAGCCCTTAGGGTTCAATTGCTTGGCCGCTAATAAAATGCATGCAAGAGAGCATTCACTGAGTTTATTAGTATAGATGCAGTTTATAAATATGCCATGGTTATAGGAAACTACAGGTAAGTATAATGGTGAGTGCAGTCAAGTACTATAATTTTGTAATTGAATTTTTAAAAAATTCTTGGTGCAGTTGTGGTGGTTTTTCCTTAATTGATTAGAGACGCCAAAATGAAACATGTAATCGATTACAAACAGGTCTTTCTTGTTCACTATTAAAAAAGTTTTCTTTCTTCTAAGTTTAAAAAAAAGAAAAAAAGGTTGAATCTCATACAAAAAATAATCCAAATTTCATTTAACAAATGGATACACTTTGTTAGGTTCATTCATTGTAACAGTCTTTTTTGCTGTATAAAAAGAAATGTTAAGTTTTTGAAACGTATTGAATTCTGTTTATGAGGTTGAAATGAAACTGGGAGAGAAATATAAAAAGTAATAATACTCATATATATGTGTGTGTATTCACACAGAGTTAAAAAGAATGCTGCACCAACATACTAGGTAAGACAGATTTTATTTAAAAAAAAAAAAAAAAAAAAAAATGGCATGAGGAAATAAACAGAACAGTCATGACAGGTTTCTTCAAGCCGCTGGTATCATGTAACCAAATACAACCTGTCGCATTTTACCTGAAGAGGGAATAGGCACTGCCAAGCAACTACTACTGCTTCTTTGAGATGTGTCAAAGAGAAATGACTTAATCCAGTAACCTAAACGGTTACAGGGTACTTCCATCTACCCAAAATAAGACTAATAAAAGTTTAATAAATTTTTTATTCAACTGGTGTCTGAGTCATGAAATTAAGTATCTTAGACATCTTTAAAATGAGTATCTTCATCTTTACTGTTTTAAAATCACATTTTGGTTTATGCTTACAATCTTTGTTGTATATTGTATGCAGTGATCTTTTAAATTTGGTTAAATATTTAATCTCCTCTTGCTCCTTAAATTCAACAAGAACACAGTTCATAGGGCTGGTGGTGAAGAACTAAGTGAATGAATGGAATAAATTTATATCACTCATAAAAAGGATTGACAATTACTAGTTGAAAATAATCAGCTTAAATCTAATCAAATGATTTCCTCTATAAAATTAATTAAAAAATTACTACTTTCTGAAATTTCAGTTTCATATTACACAGAAAATGTTATATTCAGTAAATAATTACATTGATCTAAAATTTTTAGAATCTAAAAATAAAATATAAATGAAATATAAGCCATCATGGAGAGAGCAGGTGTGCTAAGAATTTCATAACCCAGTTTGACATTTGAACTATATAGTTAAAGCATATGTGTGGGTGGTAGTTAGGTTTCACTTAGCTTCGTCTATTTCTACTGACACATATAGTTACAAGGGTATTATAGAAATATATAAACATTTTTTACTGGTGATGAAATGTTTAAAACAGAGGAGGGTTACATTGTCTGTACCCATATCTCAATCTGAACTTTAAAACTGCGTTCAACCGGATGGGGTGGGGACAAGAAGGAAAAAAGTCTGCCATCTGGAGATGCAGGGGAAAATAAATAAAAAATGCTGTCAACCAAAAATGAGAAAGTAAATGAAGTGGGGAGGAGAAAAAGAAAATCAAGTACATACCAACACAAAATAAACATTTCAAATACAGAAAAGAAATACCGACGAACTTTTGTTTATTCCCATTGATGTAGAAAAGGGCTAAAAAAAAAAAAAAATACCTAAAAGGTTACTATTCATGTAGGAAAGGAACAAAAGAGCTATTTCACATAGAGACTAACACACAAGATCTAAAATATTCTCATTGTAGGTTTTTGTTATGTGTCTGCTCTTAGTTGATGTGTATGCAAGAGGCAGGAAACTCGAAAGCCTCACACAAGATGGGAAACCGATTGTAGGGCTAGAGAAAGGTACATGTGTATGAGCAGATACAGTTAGATGAAATGGAGTTCAGTTTAAAGTCAGGTATTTGACAGTAACAAGTTCGCCGTCAACAATATCTTCAATCCTTGTTTCTATCTTTTAATAAAGGACTTCCAGAATCAGTGTAACCCCCACCAAAAAAAAAAAAAAAAAAACAACCTTTCCTCTAAAAATAGATTTTTAGAGAAGACTGTATGCGTAAATGTGAAAGTTCATGTACACAATTCCCATAAGTCAAACGTTACATTAATATAACGAATTCTAATTCATGTATGAATGTAAAAGTTTGTATAAAACAGCATTTCAAAAACTTTTTCAGGTTGACTTTTGGTTCACCCACCTCGTTTCCTCTGCCCCGTCCTCGAAAAACAAACATTTCTTTCTCAATATCAGTCTACTGGAAATTTAAAACAATTACTAACTATATCCATGATGATACTTACTTCAAGCCTTAGCTCTTACAAATTTGAAAATGCTATGACAACCAGTCCCAATAGCGTCTGCTGTTTGGTCTGGCTAGTAAGTAACGCATATCCTGTCTAGACCATATCATCAAAATACAAAACAGTTCAGACTTAATTCAGATCACAAAATAAAATATCTTTGAGTAGAACTCAATTTTATTCTTTGGAAACCATGTGTTTCTTAACTATTCGTGATTTAAATTTTGTTATATTGTTTTTGTAAAAAGAAACTGTTCCTTTCGTTATGTTAATATTTGACAAGCGCCTTTTCCTTAAAACAGCATACTGGATTTCCCCCATTCACACCCACCCCCGGGTAGAATTACTGACTTCAATAATTAGAGCATTAGCAGAATTTTAGGTTTGGTTTATTCAACGTTAACTCTAAGGCTTATTTAAAGGCCGAAATGTTATATCTAAAAAATTAAAATTTTGCAATCAAAGTTCTATGGCAATCATATTTAAGACACTCTTTTGTCAATTAGTTTGCACAGAGTTTCAGGATATCAAGTATTCCTATCTAATACAAATAATTTACACGGTATTATGAGGCCCATGAAGGTAGGTTTTGATAGTGGTGAATTGTAGTTAGGAATTCTGAGGTTTGTGTGACTCCTTTTTCTTCTTGCCCCATTCAATTATCTTATTTGTTTGTCGAACCTGCAAGGGAATTAAAGACGGAAGAAGAAGAAAAAAAAGACAAGGATACCATTAGCCTCAAATTTTATTTTTTTAGGGTTTTGCGACTATTCTGTTGGGGAATGTTTACCTGAACCAGTAGAAATAGTTGTGCTCCCACAGTTAAGGCGTTTGAAAAACATAATGGAATCATCTTTGGCAAATTATAAGTTTGATGGGTCCACCATGAATCTGTTCAGTGGGTATATTCGGCAGAGGCTGCTATTAGCAGGAGACAAAACGCGCAGCTAAGTTCGGGACTCAGCAGGCACGTGCGTTCCCTACTAGCAACCAATAGAAAAAGGTCGTCTGTCTCAGCCGAGGAGGTAAAGGCTTTTGAAGGAGAGTTTCTCTTTGGCGCCAGGAAGTCCCTCTTTAAGCATGCGCTTCCTGTTTGCATTTATTTAATTTTTTTTTTCATGTTATCTTTTTTTTTTAAAATTTATTATTCAGTATTAAGTAACTATTCTTACTTTGTAATAATCCTATTTACCAACCCCTCCACTCGGGCAGGATATGACACATGGTCAATTTTTAAGCGGAGTTTAACAGGTTTGAATTCAGAGTTTTCCTTCTCCTAGACTAGTTGCCTCACCAATCATTTGTTTGCAGTTATATGGTATCAAGTTTTCCTATCTTATACAAATAATTTGCATAGAGTTTTATGAATTCAAGCATTCCTATTTAATACAAATTTTCAAACATATCGATTTGAGTCATAGAAAGGACCCCAACAAGTACTACCGCTCCGGGTCAGAGTGGATCTGAGATTAATGGCAGACACCAGAGCTCATAAAAGGAGCTTCACCACCAGATGAAGTTTAGTGTCCTACCCGGGACACTACTTTTGTACGTGTATACATGGGCGGGGGGGGGTACTCTTTTACTGAGGATGCAGTGAAGATACTTTTGAAGGAAAAATAAATTTCACCTGTTTATTGAAATATTTCATTATGTAAATTAGTTTATGTTCATGAAATCTGATTGGTTTGAGAAATTACAGGCCCGAACGAATAGCATTGTCATTCAATTTTACTCACGTCTTAGAAATATTAGATGAAAGGTAATTTTCTGAGATTTAACTCTACTATTCCAGCTTACATTTTCTTGCTTATCGTAAATGATTAAAATGTTTTCAGGTGTGTGTATACATATATATTATTATTTGCCAACGTTAACAGTTTTGGTTTTTACATTAAACCTTTATCAGGGCGTTTAAATATGTAATATATCTTCTGAATTTTATTTAAATATTTTTAATTCAAATGAAACAAAACAAAAAAAAAAGTTCTAAACATTCTATTTCCGTTAGTGGAGTTCTGTTTTAAAACAGATGTAATTAGTGTTAGAAACTTATTTTAAAAACGAAACATTTCTTTCAGAATAGAAGTATTTGAATTAAACAACATCCATATTTCTACACTCTGACGAAGGAATAAACGGCAACCCCTGCGTAATGCAAAGTTCTTCTAATGAATTGAGCACTCTGGTATCCGGTAAGGCAAAATGTAAACAACGGAGAGTTAATACATAAGGCGTTATAATCCGAGCTGATGTATGACCGCCTGGTGGCTAAGGGGTGAGATACTAAGTCTAACATAAAAATGGGTGGGTTTTGATACCAGCTTGAAGTGTTCTGCATGTCTAGCCACACTGAAGAGTTGTCACACAACGAAAGTCTGAATGACTATATATATTATATAGTAACAGTGTTGGTTGTCACTAATTCACTTTGTGGCGAACCAAGTGCGATATAATTTGGAGAGTGCTCAATATCTGTGATAGAGCCATTATATAATAATTATAATAGATATATAAGAATTTATATATCTAATACCATGGAAGTTTGTCTGTGACCTTATATATATATATATATATATATATATATATATATGCGCGCACATGCGCTTACACACAACTAAATATTCTGTAATAATTAGGCCATGAGATTAAATATGAAGTTTGTCTGCGACCTTAGGTTTCATGAAGTTTTGTTGTTTGTAAAACTTCATGAAACCTAAGGTCGCAGACAAACTCCCATGGTATTATATATATATATATATATATATATATATATACACACACACACACACACGCTTACACACAACTAAATATTCTGTAATAATTAGGCCATGAGATTAAATATGTAAGTAATTACGGCAAAATCAAATAAAGTAAAAACAATATAAGATTATGACTATATTAAAATATTCATAAAGATGATTCATGAACCCAACAAGTTTACATTGAAACAGTAATCCAGGATAATGATACTTTTATATTGGAAGGAATAAAAACTTTATAAGCATTTCAAAAATACATTCATTATCTTGAGAATGAAGATGATTAAAAGTGTTCAATACAAATTCAAAGTCCAAAAAAATTATTATTCAGTTGCAAACTAGACTGGAAATTGAATGATTCTTTAAGAGCTGCTTAAGAAAATAGCTTTTCTAAAAATATCACTATGAAAGGCTGTTTTTGTCGAGTTATAGTTATACTCACAACAAACCTAATGAGATTTTTATTAATATATAGATATTAAGTGTGTACAGATAGTAACACTTATAGTGACACACCTAAATGAGCCACTAGTTTATTTTTCATGCAATTTGATATTTTGAGATACTTTGAAGCAAACCAAATCCAATCCAAGCAAATGCTTATCACTTTATCTCAGCTGTTTACAAGAGAAAAACTGATGTCACAAGTCTAATGCATTCTGCTTATTATAAGATGCTATCTCAAAGAGATCCTATACAATTATGTCAGTTAGAGCCAAAAAGAGAAACAGCCTCACCCAATATATGAACACACACAGTATGAGATTATAAATGAAGTGCTTCTAGCATCTGTAAAGGGAAAAAAATATATATGTATAAAATTATATTCAATCTGAATGGGAACTGATTTATTAAATATATTTAATAATTAGAAAACAAAAAACTTTGTGCTACTGTTAAGACATTTTTCGTCTTTATTTTTAGTATGACAAATTTTAACTTTACACATTTTTCCTTATTTTTAAATAAACATCAACTTGCCCAGGTGGCAAATTTTCAAGTTAGTTTTTCTTTTGTTCTTGATCCAATGTCTTTTAAATTGCTTTTTGATAAGCTGTAAATTTTGAGTCAGGACAAAATATAAATATGTACTGGTATAGTGATTTAACAGTTCATTTAAAAAAAAAAAAAAATCATAAAATTCATTCCATCTGAAAATTTGGGTTCATTATCATCATTCAAAACATCTACATTAATAATTGGAAAGAGTGTTCTCTATAGATGGTCAAATATAATAAATACAGAGCTAGCAAATTTGGTATGTATCCTTACTGGATCCAGTGCAGGGTTTTAACCTGAAAATTGCTTTTCACAGGGACAGAAGAGGGAGCAGTGATAGCTCTCATCAACAGAGAGTCTAAAAAGCAATCAGTGGGAAGTTTTTAAAAAGTAACTAATCATACCGAATTAAAATTTCCAAATGTTGATATTCTATTAACTGCTATTAATTAGGTTTGTATACAATTCTTCAAGATGGACATAATATAAAGCACAGAGCATTATTACTTAGCCAAGATTAATAAATCTGGACAAAAACAGACATAAAAAAAAAGCAGTGTTAATTGATAAGTCACTCACTTCAAAACAAAGTATATATACATATGCACACAATAGTTTCACGTAGCTTGATTGACAGAAACACTTACCAACTCACCATCAATACTAAAAAATCATTTTACTATCATTATAACCAGCTGTGACCCAAGTCAAGTCTTCTTACCCAGCAGACATATTTTAGTTATATATAATCCAGTAGAAGCTTCAATTCTTCATGTTAAAAAAAAAAAGTGAGTTTATTAAACCTATGTCAGATATTCTATCCTAAAATGTACACACACACACAAAATAACTTAAAAGCTTCTCTTTGGCAGCAATTAAATATAATATCAAGACATTTTATATTTATGGAATTTATAATTGCAAATAAAGGAAATACTTGGTAATTAAACTTTAACATTATCTTTGAGAAATTACAATGATCAGAATGAGCCTGAACTCAGTCCATATTAATAAGTTGCAAACTGGACTGGAAGTTGTTTTTTCTCTAAGAGCATTTTAATGTTGTAGCATCAACAAACTCTTGTGTATAATACTTTAACATTGCAAAAAGAACATCACACAAGCATTTTTATTAGCACAATGCCATAAAATGTTCTTAGTACAATTTGCAAGTGAATGATACTTTTGTGAGGTGTACATTCACGCAGAATTTTTTTAAATGCTATGATATGACAGTTTTACAGTCATGGTAACAAAAAAAATAATATATATATATATATATATATATATATATATATATATATATATATACACACAATAGATGATCATTTTTGTTATTGTATGAAAGGATTAAAAACATTTCCAAAACTGATTTGAGATCATTTTTTTTTATTTTTTTTAAACTTTACCAAAAGTAAAAATCACAGTAAGCAAATTCATTTTAGCATTCATTAGAGAAATTAAAAGTATTTTAAAAGTATCAGAGAGTTATTCAAAGAGACTTCAGTGATTATAACAAAGAAAGTATTAAAGTACTAAGATCAATTGAATTCTAAAAGTAGGATCATTTACAAATGATCCCAAAAGTTTGACCTGATTTAAGTAAATTTCTTTTGAAATTTCACTATAGCAAAGTACACACACACCTTTGAGTGAATTTGTCCAGCAAAATGTTCTATATCACCATTTGGATAATCTTTGTTGGTTATCCACCAAGCAAATTGCAGTGAACTAGTTTTTGAGGTGTAGCCAAAAAGGGATTATTGATTTGTCTTTTTTGTTTTCTTTCTTTCCATCTTTTCCTAACCATCATCTTGCTATTTTCAGACAGCTCAGAAATTCAGAGTCACTTTGAAAGCAGGTGCACTTTTTATCTCTTTAAGCACATCTATAGAACAGTTTTCCGATGTCTCGAGTAGCTCCAAAAAGCCACCTCACAAAGATGGATATGCCAGCATTATGATATTTAGGCATGTATTATCACATTTCCTATTTTATCTATTCTAAGAGATATATATAAAATAAAAGTTGAAAAAGCTATGTAAGAGATTAAAAAAAGGAAAATATAAAAGCATATACTATATATGAACATACACAAAAGAAAAATTTTATGAAGAAATCTTATAGCTCTGTTTTTATTATACTAGAAATATTAGTTACATTACTTCAAAATTTCTGAAATGAAGCATCACAAATTTCTAATAGTTATTCATTGTATTTGTTACTTTAGTTGCTTGGTTTGGTTTCTTTGTTCAACCTTTGTACCTATCCTAGTAGAACAGCAGCAATACTATTTAATACATAGCTGTGTAGGGGTAAAGAGGTCCATGCTTTTCTCTTTGTTGTAACTCTCCAATTGTTTTCACAATCTCTAAGTAGTAATTAAGTTTTTTTGCTAATATTTGACAAGGCATATGAATGGGGCACCAAATCAGACTCAAACTCACTCATGAAAGTTTGCTAGTCTAGCTTGCTAACCATTACACCACCCAAGGTGCCCACAGGATCTTTAAACAAGCAGTGCAAATCAGAAATAAAAACAAGCCTCTTTACTGATTATGCTACAAAGGCTAACCAAGTACAGTCATATCTAGCTATGTAAAGAATATGTATTCCTTACTTCCCTCTGAAAGCCCAATATGTTGCCATTAAACATTTTTTTAACACTTAGAATAGTAATTGTAATAAATTTTATATCAAACCAATATCAAATGTACTTTTCAAGGAGAGATGATATATTTTATGATAAATTTTACCAATTACTTTGTAGGTTAGATAATTGTAAATTATTACCTGTGCCAATGGCCAGGGTTCAAACTCAAGTCCAAGCCAGAATCTTGAATTGATTTTCAAGGTAGCATCCTACTCCCACTTGGCCATGTACTGTAGTAACTTTACTTAATATCAAATTCTCACTCATATCTAAACTCATGTTTCACTTAAGATAAAATTTAAAAAATAAAGTATAGGTAGATGATGCAGATATAAATAACTATATTTCAGGTATCTATTAAATATTAACTGAAATACAGACCGATTCTCCAGTTTTGGTTATCTTTAAATTCTCAGGAGTTTATAACTCACCATATGATGGCATGTAAGATTCCTCTCTCCCACCCAACAAAAATAAAAAAAATCTTAGGTTCTTTATGTGAAATTGAGGTATCTGATAAGCTAATGTCTATCCAGATGCCATAGACTACCATTACTTGTACCTAGCCTAACTCCATAATAGCATAATATTAAGTGTAAATTGAGGGGTCTTATGTCTATCTAATAAGATATGAGTTAAATTGTTACACTGGCCTTTATAAAGACTGAGTTGTTAACTTAATTTTGATCTAAAATTTTCTGGTTGCAGACTAAGTGATCCTATATATAACATACATAAAAATAGGAAAGTAAACCCTTTAATAATTGTCAAGATAAAATGATTATATATAATTTTATGAATAAAAGACATCTTATCTTTCATTAAAACGAAAGCTAGAAATAAGAGTCTATTTAGGGAGAGAAGTTTAGCTATTCAGGGAGAGTAGGCTGAAGTTGGGAAATGAAGTCATCTGATAATTCAAGCCCACGAGAATTCAAGAATGTCTTTGGGGAAAACCAGATAAGCTAGTTATAATGCTCAAAATTCTGTTGTAATTAGCAAAGATTCTACATACAGCATATAAGTTCAAGTAGGCCATGAAATTTAAGTTTAAACTCAGATTCATGAAAATATTTTCAAGATATTTTAGTTCTATTTTTCTTCAAATAGTTTATACCTACTTGATATAACTTTTCAAGACAGATTAAAAGTTTAACATAGTAATCTTGCAAGCCATTGATAGCGAGTTCATTTCTCAAGAGGTGTTCCAGTTATGTTGTTTTATTACACAGTTGGTTTAGTGCAATAAAGACATCTATTTATACATTACTAAAATTCTTATAGTTGTGTATATAACTATAAGCAAAAAAAGCACCTCAAAGTAAGATTTTTATTAGCACTATGCCTTAAAATGCTCATAGAGAAAGCTATTTCTTGTACAATTTGCAAGTGAATGATACTTTTATGTGTGAATTTCTGCTGAATGTTTTTCCTTTTTAAAAATAAGCTAAATTGTTGATATAAGGGGGTGGGAATATGAAATGCTAAGAAGAATCTTTCACAATTTTCTAAATACAAGCATTGATATCATAGACAGCTGTTACAATGGATACCCAAATAGGTTCATAAGTCATCTAGTGTAATATAAAAAGCACAGTCAAAACAAATTTTAGTTTGAATAGTTTTCAGACTTTGATAAAAAGTATTGTTTATTACTAAATTTTGACTAGCATTTCTTTTAGAGAGTTGAAATAAGAATATGGGGGGGGGGGAAATGTTCAAAGTTGTAATGAATTTAAAGCAAATACTGTTTAAATGCATATATCTCAATATTTTATGAGTGTGGCAGAAGATTTATTACATATAAAAGGCAAAGTAACTTTGCTGTATTATGTATAAAGATTAAACACTAAATTCATGTAGGAAAAACAAGCAGGCAGATGTGTTCATGATTATTATAAAAGATAAACAAACTAGTTTGACATTTTTGTAACTGCTGAGATAGAAACTGCAAACTCGGTGACAGGAACTGGTTTTGCCGAGCAGGGTGATTGAGTGCAAAGACAAAGACAAAATAATGGTTCATTGCAAGAAAAACTGGAAGCACAGAAAAATCAGTAATACCCAGCAGAGCTGGACTTATAGTGCATTGGCATTCTAAACAGAAACTAGATTAAAGCCAGTTTCATTGAATGATAGGAAAGCAAAAATTTTGACCGATCAAATGCCGAGATGCAGACAGGAAGAGAAAAAAAATTTTCAAAAAGTCCACACAGATAAGCAAAAAGTTTGATATTTTAAAAAGACGAGAGAGATATTTAGCTAATCAAAGATTTTACTTCCTCCTATCGACAGAAAAGCCTTGCTTATTGTAAGGTAGGAACCCCCTTCAACTTTTGCAGAAAAGAATCTTAAAACAATATGTAAGTTTTGCTTGTAAGTCAAGATTTGTGTTATTTATGGACAATGTTGAGTACATAAACAATTTAAAAAAACCCAAACAAAAACAAAAAAAAAAACAAAACAAAAAACAAACAAAAGCTAATTTTCTTAACCAAAAGGTAAGTAAAGTAAAGTTGGCAACCATAGTCGAGGGTGACCAGAAGGCTTCCTTTTCGATAGCTACTACACTGAGGTGTAGGGGAGGGTGCTATTCCTTTCCCTGGATTTCTCCACTTTACTCTTGATACATACCTTATATTGCTGCGTGTTAAGCAAGGAGGTATCAAGTACCATTTTTAAAGTCTTTAGCATGACATGACCTGGGATTGAACTCAGGTCTCCCTGACCATTGGCGAACACTCTACCCACTAGACCAATTACTAGGATTTATTCTTTCTAGTAAAACATACAATCAGAACAGACATCATTAGGTATTATTTATTATTAAATTGTACAGCACTGAAACATTATAACCAAAAATAAAATTTATAAATACACTTCTTTTTGTACAGCTACATATTCACATTTTAGGTTACAGGGTTCTGATGCTATAAATTTGTCAAATACCCAACAATATTTTCCTTGTATGCTGTTTGACTAAAAATAAAATCCTGGTACCTTTGATTTAGAAGAAAATTAACTTCTATTTAAAAAAAAAAAAAAAAAAAAAAAAAAAAAAAAAGAGTGATAATGTATATAAGTAACATTGGTCTTTAAATTTATTTGTATTACGAAGGACACTGATCAAGGACATCAATCAAGTAATAAATTGATACCCTAGTATGTTAGTGTCAATGACCTCTTTCTACATGAACAACTGATACAGAAGGCATCTTTGTGTTATTATCTTGGCAGACAATTACATTAACAACTTGTCGATGAAGTCATGTATCCACTTTTCTCAACCAACTATCATGCCACTTCAAGAAATAAGGCCCTCGTGCTTGCTACTCAGTGATGGTTAGGAAGTTAGTCTTACAAGTGTAGTAAGTGCTCCACTAGACTTATGAGTTAACATTAAATTTAGTAGTTATTGATACTTACTAAACTTATATGACAATATCAGTGAAACCAGCAAGTTTACTATACAAAAGTTAGGAGTTTAGTGGGAGGAGGATATTTGAAAACATCCTTCTTGGCCCCTAAGAGTTTTCTAAATAGTTTACCTTCTGCATTTCAGTTGACATACAACAAATCTTAGTAAATGTTGGGGCAGGTTACAGCATAGTGAGAATTTTCCAAAACACTTGTATTGATTTTTAGCACAGCATTGGTTTCTTTGGATAGACAAAATGATTGATATAATCATAAATAATTTTTGTTGCGTTCCATTAACCTGTGTAGCAATGTTCTCTTTCGATTCTGCCAGACTAATGTTTTCTATATGATAACAGGTATGAAGAAAACTGGGTAATGCTGATATTGATCGCAGATTTATCAGTATGTGTATAATACTAAATGTTTGTAAATTTTTTACATGAAAATAAGACGTTAAGAATTGCTTAAACAAATAGCTTAGAATAATTCTATAATGAGTGGAAGGTGAAACAATGAAGGAGTGACTAGACTTTCTGACTAGCATGTAAACAAAAGAGGTTGGGTGGGTAAAATAGATGTTTTCATGTAATGTTTATTATGGACCAAAATCAAATCATTTACCTATAAGGACTGCATAATTTTTAAATGAGGTGAAGAGTGTTTCTCTGTTCATAGCATCTATCATACCATGATAAATGAATAAAAAATTAACAAGCAGAGCTTACAGATACTACACTGATTTTAGGTAGAGAGCCAATGAACAGCTCTAATACAAGACAGAAATGCTAATCTCTATATAATTCCCTCATTTTGGATACTACTATGCTAGTTTTTAAATAAATGCATTTATAAAATATAAGGGTTTATCATAAATGGAATAAACAACTTTGTCAGTCACCAGAAATCAAGTTTTGATACCTTATAAAAAAAAAAGTTCTTGAATGAAAAGTGATCAGTGATATTGTATAGATAATCAAAATATTTTAGATTTTATACTATCTATGTGATGACTGTGTGCCCACCACATGAAACTTCAAATATTTCATATTTCCCCATATAGAGTTGTTTATAGAATGGATTTTGAAGACTTGGATTTAGAGAAAAAAAAATTTACATAAACCTATACATACATAAGTAATAATTTTGTAAGGTTGAAATTCAAACAATGTTTAGGAGTGACCCTTGGTTTAAAAAATTAACTATACATTAATGATTTTGTGACCATAAATCAAGAATCAACCTATACATAAGCATATATGCAATGTATAAATGAATTAAAAAAAAAAGACCAAACCAATAATGTTTACCTTATATTTTATCTTAAAATTTACTAATCACTGGTTAGTATGCCACAAGAAGAAATTGTATTAGGAGGAGGATATGTTCTAGTCTTCAAAATGTAGAGTTGTGGAACATATCGTTTGAAGTCCTGGTATTTTACTATGATTTGAACACCAAACTATAGCACTAAAAAGCAAAAATGCAACTATTCCAGCCATGAGATAGGTCAGTTACATCTTATCTCATTCTTGTACAGTTGATTTGAAAATTTGTTTGGCTAAGGTCTTCACATAAAAAGAAATATAAAAATACAGTTCTATAACAAGGGATTGATTTTTTAAACCCATACAATTACTAGTAAAATCCAGGATCTTATTTACACATTTTCACAGAGTCAGCTGCAAAATAACAAATGGCTTTAAGCCATTAGGAGCAGGACTTTCTTTGAAAAAGAGGGAAAAATAATATAATTAAGTTTCAAGAAATAAGAAAGAAATAGGCCAATATCCAATTTAAAATTTCTATAGACCTTTTTAAAAAGGAAAGAAACCGTCTTGAGCTAGAGATTACCCCTCCCTTCCCAACAAAAAAGCTGAACCTATTTGAGGAGGTTTTCCAATACCCAGAAAAAGGGCAGATGTTGGTAGGTAGTGTAACTTAAACATCCTTGGCTTGTCATCAAATTAAACATTCTTGAACATGAACAAATTGGCAGGTGGAGCTATGTTAGACTTAGGTGTGTGTTATAGTTACCTGATAAGTAGAATCAGGTATTTCCTATTTCAGGGTGGTGTTAGAATAACTCACAGAAAAAATGCATTATACTCTGAATCTACTTCTTTTAGTACATCACATACAGTTAGAATTTTTTTTCTGTTACAGCTATAACAAACAATGTTAATATATGCAAAAAGATGACTAAAATTTAAAACCTTTTTTGTTTTATAATATCTGGTATTACAAAGGAAAAATTTTGTCTACCATGTTCCTACTTGATCTTTCAGTATTTTGATTGACAGGATATACATAAGTAGTTCCAAATTACATGATATTGATGATTAACTTTGATTATTTTAAGTGACTAGATTAACTTAAAGTGAATAGCGCAAGTCAATGACAGCAGATTAAAAAAGAAAAGACCACTGCACAAAGAACAGTATGCAAAACTAGCTTGCTAACAAATCACTATGGCAAGTGAACCCAAATCTTTCCAATAAAAGATAATCCCAATCTGTATAACGAAAACAAAACAAACCCCAAAAGTTTTTACTTAGCTGTTTAGCCTAAATAGAAAAAATAGGTAAACACCTAACCAAGTACACTACTAATAGTTATCTAAGTTTACAAATAAATTTGTTAAAAAACCCACTCAATCCATATAGAATGTTTTTAAAAGATATTTCACTAATTTCTTGTTAGAGAAATATGAACACTTGAAGATGGCTATAAAAATAGAACATTCAATACTCTAGATCAATTTCTTTGCTCAGTAAAAATTGAGAGAATTGTCTATAAATCATCACATCCCAAGTTACATAGGTAGATTGAAACGAGGTTAACGAAAGCATGGACAGCTATCAATAGGCTATCGACTATATGGAAATCAGACCTAACCGATAAAATGAAACGCAGTTTCTTCCAGGCAGCGGTCACATCGATACTGCTATATGGATGCACTACATGGACGCTAACAAAACGGCTGGAGAAGAAACTAGATGGCAATTACACAAGAATGCTGCGTGCAATCCTCAACAAGTCCTGGCGGCAACACCCAACAAGACACCAACTGTACGGCCACCTGCCCCCTATCACGAAAACTATTCAAGTTAGGCGAACCAGACATGCAGGACATTGCTGGAGAAGCAGAGATGTACTCTTATGGATCCCCACACACGGCCGCGCAAAAGCAGGACGACCAGCACGAACGTACATTCAGCAGCTATGTGAGGATACAGGTTGTTGTCCTGAAGACCTGCCTAGGGCGATGAACGATAGGGAGGAGTGGCGAAAGAGGGTCAGGGATATCCGTGCTGCCAGCACGATATGATGATGATTTTTAGTGTACAGACCTTGACCCCACAGCTTATTTCAAGGACACATCTAAAGACTATCAGTATTATTATCATTACTTACATCAGTAATATTCAGCTGTACCTTCAGTTTCTAATATATTGGCTAATGAAAGTATTGTGATTCTACTATTTTGAAGTATTATTCTAAACTAAGTCTCAAAGTCACTGAAGCTACTCAGATTTTGGAAAGTGGGAGGAAATGAAACATTTTAAGGGTGGTGTCATGTCCTTTGAAATGAAATCAAGAATTGGACAACCATCATTATTGATTTTGATGCTTTAAAACACAAAGTAAAGAACTTAATCATGAATACTAAAAAAAAAAGCCAAAAAAAAAAAAAAAAACTTGCAAAAGAGCTTAGATCATCAAAAGATACCATAGGGCATTACATAAGCTTAAAAATATACAGGAGCTCTCAAGAGATTCTCCATGAATTCTCAGTTGATTTAAACTATTTCATATAAACCTCATCAGAATTATTTATATTTCAAGTTGATGGAACAAAATTAGAGACCTTTATCTGGCATAAAAGTATTTACCCCCCCCCCAAACAAAACCCCTTTGAATTGTAGACTATAGAAAGTTTATAAAATAGATCAATAGGCTATCAACACAACTGAAAGGTATTCAATTATCCAAAGAAAACTATATAACTTTTGGGTCAGTAACATTTAAAGATTGATTTTAATGGCATGTTAACACATCTAGGGTTATTTTATGCTGAGAGGTTAGGAAATCACATTCATCATATGTTCATCATATTTACATTTTTCATATAGTTGTTTTTAAAGGTTTATTTTTTGACATGGTTCAACTGAATATGAATAATTTTTAAACAGATTAAAAAATTTGATTCATAGCTAGAACTCTAACAGGTACCACAACTCTGGGTCAAAGTGAACCTGAGAGTAATGGCAATGAAAAAGTACTTCATTTTCCAGGACCGGAGCCTTACCATCAAATACCTTTTTTGGTGGGGGTGATAGTGTCCTTAGCTCTCTACAAGGGATGCAGTCAGCATACTCTCAGCTCTGCCAACAGGGTGTAATGTTACAAAGAGAAAATCAGTTTGATATATCTTACAAATGTAAAAAAAATCATTTCTATTCTCATAAGATCAAAATGTTAGGATTGGGGGGGGGGAAATACGACTCCAAAATACAGTGTTCAATTTTTTTGGTGTTACAGTAATATATGAACATACAAAAATCAGTTAATCTATATTATAATGAAATGATTTTTGTATGCTTGATAATTTGAAAACTTAATCTAAAACTTAAAAAAAACAAAACAAAATCTGACTTTTGTAATCTATATTATAAAGTCTTCCAATAATCTCCAACATTCAAAAGATGCAGTTAAACCAATATTTACAGACTGAGACACCTAATATTCATGTCAGTTTCAATCTTGTGTAAGCAAGACAACCTCTCCCTTCACAGAGAAAAAAAAGTCAAAAGAAAAAAGATAGAAATTAAAATTAGCCAAAAAACAATTACAAATATCAGAGAAAAACAAAAAAGGTGACAGGTTCTTTTCTTTTATGAAAGCCATTACTAGATATTCTTATGTTAATAAAATCCATGAGATTCATGTGATTAAGAATCACTAAGCAGTAGAAGCTGTCATTATGACTCAAGTGAGAATCAGGTGGTATATGAAATTTTCTCTAAGAAAATTAGAATGTTTTGAGTAATAAATACAAACAGATGAGAAAGGGAGGTTAGATTCACACCCTAATATTTAAAAACAGCACCATAAGACATTTGCAAAAAAAAAACAAAACAAAAAAAACAAATAAATAAAAATAATGAGAGGGCCAATTTATAGTTTTCGACATACCCCCATCCCCTATTTCAGAAGAAATCTCCCAAAACAAGTAAATATATTATAGAAAAAAAAAAAAAAAACGATAAATGAACAAAAAGGAGGTTCTAAATAAACACCAACTCAGAAAAATATCCAAAACAAGTGTCTTCTAACTAATCTTTCCTGTTTTTAATGCAGTTGCTAGAGTAAAACATTCAAAATATAAAATGCAGGTATTGTTACAATGCTAAAAAATTTCATTTATTGAGAAACATCTGACATTAGTGTATTTAGGTTAATCTTTACAGAAATGATTTTCAGATGCAGAATGCATAAAAGAGAAAGATGCTTTTAAATTATTCTTACCCATTTTTATTCAATATTGCTGCACAATGACAATGTTTGATGGTTTTGAAGTGAGAACAGAAAAAAAGTTATAAAATTATAAAAATAATTGTAATAATAAAAAGGTTGGAAATAAATGAAATATATAAATTTAATCATTGTTTGCAAGCTATAAAGAAAAATATTAAACTCTTGTGAATTAATTTCATACACAAATTTATTCACGTAGAGAGCAATAACCTTTTCTGCTCGTTTCTCTTTCTGTAATTTCTAGGATGAGAGTGCTCTGCCTTAGATCAAAGTGTCACTTTCTAACACTTCTGCTCATGACCTGAATGCAATATCTGTATCTATGGTGGTGGTGAGAATATGCCTGTTTTTTTTGTTTGTTTTTTTTTTCATATTTTACACTTATTTTGGAGGAAATATTAAACGATACATTCTTTAAAATAACTGTTTTTTCAGGTTTTATATCTTAGTTTTTTTCATAACTGTGGGATTTCCATAGATACTATAAACTGATCCAAAGCAGGGCATACAGATACTACCCTTTGATCCTTGGCAGAAGTGCCAACCCAGATATAATTAAACATTGTTTACATTTCTAAAATGAAGTGTTAATTACATTGTCTTGGATTACTGTCCTTATCTTGATTGTTTTTATGTTTTTGCAGTTGTATCTTCTGGCTTTGGGACATAATGGTTATCATAAATGGACACAATGAGTCCAGCTCAAATCCTGGACATAGTTGTTTGTGTTTCACTTGGGAAAGGAATGAATCCATCTGTTCTTAACCCCTAGGGTCGACTGGATTTTTTAGCCTTGGTAAGGCAACTGGTCTAAGAGAAAGAAAGAAAATTGAATTTAAAACAATTGTACTTTGCTTAAATATTGAACTTGTGTCATATCCTGTATGAAACAGCATAGAGGTTGGGTAAATACATGCTCTAGTTTTCTTTAAAAAGGCTCCTGAAGAAATGCCTGAGAATACAGTGACTTAAGAAATAATTAAAAAAGTAAACTTCTTTTTCAGTTGGAATTATACAATACTTAATTTGCACTCACTAAAAATATTTTGAGTTTTTTCTGTACTTAAATACAATCTGAAAAAATTGGTGCACAGGCTCATCTGATTTTATGGTGAAGAATGAAAAATGTAGATATATTCATAGATCTAAATTATTTGATTTAGAATATATTTTATAAGCATTAACTACCTACATAAGCCTTGTATATTAATCTAAAAATTCATTTGTTTGACAATACTGATAAGTATTTAAGATTAAGAACTTGTTTTGAAACTAAGTTTTGTTTTTAACTGATTATGATAGAACATAACTGGAGTTAGATTTTTTTTAAAACCCTTATTTGTCAGAGGAAATAAAAATTCTTATCCCTTCATGTTAACATAAGAAAAATATAAGAAAAGACTAATTAAAAAAAACGTTTAAATATAGCTGCCAAACCAGACAAAAATAATGTTATATCAGAATTATTTATGTATTTTCCAACCCCCCAGCAAAAGCAGGAAGAGACAAAGTCAATTTCTTAAAGCAGAGTTTAACAGGTTTGGATTCATACTTTGTTTTCTCCATTGCTATACCCAAGTTAAAGAGGCACAGTTTGCTCTATAGCTGAAGGTAAAATAGTTGGATCCATCATCATCATATCGTGCTGGCAGCACGGATATCCCTGACCCTCTCTCGCCACTCCTCCCTATCGTTCATCGCCCTAGGTAGGTCTTCAGGACAACAACCTGTATCCTCACATAGCTGCTGAATGTACGTTCGAGCTGGTCGTCCTGCTTTTGCGCGGCCATGTGTGGGGATCCATAAGAGTACATCTCTTATGAGTTCATCTCTGCTTCTCCAGCAGTGTCCTGCATGTCTGGTTGGATCCATACCTTGGTGAAATGCAATCAACCAAGTCCAGGATTTGAACTTGGTTAGGTTTTATGGCATATCACAACCTTTGTAGGTTATTTAATGCCAAATCTATTTTTATGCAAATAGTTCTATTTCAAACAATTCAGTTTAGCATGAGTACACAGTTTAACTGTCAAAAACATTTCTATTTTAAGCTATTCAGTTTATTCAAACAGTTATAATTCAGCTAATTCAGGTTAGTATAAGTACATATTTTGTTTACACACAGTTAAATGTCAAAACAGTTCTATATATAACAATTTGGTTTAGCATAAGCATGTAGTTTAAATGTAAATACAGTTTAATTGTCAAAAACATTTCTATTTCAAGCTATTCAGTTGAGTCAAACAGTCCTAATTCAAACAATTCAGTTTAGCATAAGTATGCAGTTTAGTTCTATTTAACCCATAAATAGGGTCTTATCAGGTGCAACCATTCTGGGTCAGGGACCTATGGCAATGAAGGGGAGCTTTGCATTTCCTCAAAGCTCCAGCATCATTGGAACCTCAACATCAGATCTAGTGTCATATCCAGGACAGTCGTTGGGGAAGGGGGGTCTTACCCCTCTGCAGAGAAGCAGTTAGTTTTACAGGCCCAACTGACGGGGCAAATTTGAACTTGGGTTGCCATGCCCATTTCCAATGACAAAAACCATTACACCATAGGTACTTCTAAAATGAAAAGTATCTATAGAAAGAAAACTAAAAATATGATTAATATTCATCCTTTAATTTAAGGATGATGACTTAACTAATTTGAAGTTTAACACATGAACTATGCAGTTGATTTGTTTGTGATAAAGGCTCATGTAGGACCAGCTGCACTTTTTTGGATGAGCTGACAACAGAAGAATGGTGCACCACTGTGCCACAGATTCTCTGAATAACACTTCTCAGTTTTTGAATTAAGAGTTTTCCCACTTAGCACAGTCTACCCTACTATTTTATCCATATCAGAGGGCAAATGAGATGAATTTATGTCTTTCCGAAGAGCATTAGTGTGAAGTAAAATGTAAACAATATCATCCAGGATTTGAACTTTGGTTTTCTGGCATATCAACCTTTGTTTGTTATTTAATACTAAACCCTGTTATATATATATATATATATAAAATATATCTGTAAACATTTTTTAGATACACAGTTAAAGGACCAAACAGTTCTATTTCAAACAATTCAATTCAGCATAAGTCATTTGTTTGTACTCAGTTTAAATGTCTAACAATTCTATTCATAGAATTCATAGATAGGACCCTGTCAGGTGCTACCATTCTGGGTCAGAGTGGACCAGGGAGCGATAACTATGAAGGGGTACTCTGCATTCTCCAAAGCTCCAGCATTACAGGAGCCTCACCATCAGATCATCTAGTGTCATATCCTGGACACTCACTGAGGAGGGAATCTTACCCCCTCTGCAGAGATGTAGTCGGTATATTTTACAGCCCCAACCAACTGTGCTGCAGGATTTGAACTTGTCTCATCAAGTACATCTTTAATAACAGCACCACACACACCTAAAAATACAACTAAGTATATGACACACCATTTTTAGAAAGTTGTTACAAAAACAAAAAGCAAGATTAATTTTCCCATGAAGTGGGATGAGGTGGAAAAATACAAAGGTGCAGCCTTTAATAAGTGAAGGATGAGTCAGTAAAATTTGGAGGGGAAAATAAAACAACTCACAAATTTTAATCAAATTCTTTAAAATCATCAATTACTTAATTTTGAAGAGCATATGGGATAATTCTCAGGGTACACAAAGAAAAACACTTTTCAATCACCCCCCCTCCAATTTAAAAAAAAATCCATACTTTGTGTTTTTATTTTTATCAGGAATTTAATTTTCAAAACAGTAAAAGGCTATTGTTTTGAAAATTAAATCCCTGATGAAAATTAAAAAAACATGTGAAGTATAGTTGTTTTTGTTATTTTTTTTTTTAGTATTTACCCCAAGCCATTTTATTCAACTGGCTCCCTCTAAAGAAGGGCTAGATTTTTATAGTTAAAATTCTTCATGATGAAAAAACTTTTTCACCATTCTTTTTCTTTAATATATTCCTACTTCAATAATTGTCGCTTTTTTTTTTTGTTTGTAAAAAATCTGAGTCACATATTTGTTTATAATTTTCATCAAGCAAACTACTTTAAAAAATTCATCCAAACAACATCAACCTACACACTTAAGTGGGTGTAAAGTAAATCAAACAATAATAATATAAAATAATTGTCTATAATAGCAATTAAAGAAAAAAAGAGGTAATTTTAAAAAGGAAACCAAGTACTAATATACCAGTCAATCTACGCAGAGGCTGACAGAGACTAAGGACATGAAAATGATTGAGTCACTAGTAAAGAGGACTTAACAATGACATCTAAATTTTTAGTGCTAAGTTCTAAGAACTGATACATCATATCCGTGAACAGTAGTGAGTCAGTTTAGGAATTACATCTGCATGCCTTATTGACAACAATAGCAAGAAAAACATTGTGGAACATAAGAAAACAGCTGTTTTTAAGTCTTGTAAAAAGACTAATACAAATGTTGCAAACATAGAACATGTTTTTAACTAATAATATATGTATGGAAGTATGTGTGGCATAGTGAGTGTCATAGGAAATGGATTTGACAAACCAAATTCAAATCTAAGTTGAAGCAGAGTTTCACTTCATACTAATGTTCTTGGGAAAGGCAGGACTTCATCTATTCTCTTCCGATTTATGGATAAATCATTGAGCAGACAGGGATTTTTAGCTTTGGTAAGGTAACAACTCTAAAAGAAAATTCAAAATCTGAGAAGTACTGTTTGAAGAATCTCTAGCACAATGCCCCATTGTTCAGTTATCATCAGCTCACAATAGAAATAAAAATGTGGCTTGTCTTACACAAGCATTCACCAATATAAACAAATCACCTGTATAAGCAAGTTTAGCAGTTCACATCTTAAATTGAACTGTTGAGCACTCATGATTTGCACACCAGAGGGCTTATATATATATATATATATATATATACATTAATTTTTATAAATTTAATAGCGTGGGTGCTTATCTCTGACCACTGGTTTCATGCCATCTTTATATGGCAATATCGAGCAGAAAAAAAAAATTATGAGTGAAAGAGAAGAGTAATAGAAATAAGAAAAAGTTTGGAAACAGACTTCTAAGCAAAGCATGTCAATCATCAAAATATAAATAAATTTATAATTCATTTAAAAAAAAAAAAAAAAAAAGTTTAAAATTAAAAAAAAAAAAAAAAAAAAAAGTTTAAAATAAAATTTAAAAATCAATTTTCCAAGATCTTTTTTTCTCATGTTTCTCAGGTAAAATTAGAATTACTGAGGTTATAAGAATTTGAGCAATTTTTTTAAAGTAGCATGTATTGTTAGTAATTTTGACAATTTTAAATAGTTAAAAAATATTATTCACTATCACTAGATTTCTGGTGTGAAGCCAGTAGTATTGAACATGAACTTATTCCATTTTGAGTTTATTAAAGCTGTAAACCATGTTATAAAACTGAATTTAATATTATTTATTTCTGACTGGCTAACTAAATTTCTGTAATGTTGAAAGAATTGAATTATATCACTCCTATTTGGCCTGGACATGAACCATAAACTTTTCAGGCATCAGAGTACTACAATGAGCAATTCCCCATTATAGCATCTCTTGGAGCAATGGCAGTTACTTAGCAGTGCCCATTTTCTCTTCAAGTAACATGTGATGGGTTCTTCTAAGTAACATGGCATGAGCAAGATCATTTAAGTTAGATTTCAAATTGCTGAAACTCATCTTGATCCACCAGCAGTACAGTTTGAGAACTGGTACTTAGCCTCCTATCAATAATACCAATACATTATAAAATTTGAATGTTATTTAAGCACCTCTAATACAGCAGCTGGTTTGGTAAATGATATTCTATATATTTGTGTGAAACCAAAAATGAAAACAGCCTGCAGGTTTTAATGAAAAAACTGTCAGCAACATTGCCAGATTTAGAAGACCCAAATTAACAAATTTGTGAAAATTTAGTTTGATGGGTGGATGGGTGGGTGGGGGTGGAAGTCGTCTAAAGAAATTAATAGTAGCTTTATTTTGAAATGCATTTTTATTTCTGCTTAATTGGTACTATTTAATACCAGCTAAGTTTTTCTTCATGCTTTTACAAGTGCTACGATTGGAAAAAAGAAAAAAAAGAAAAGAAAAGAAAAATTGTGAAATAATATAAAACTAAAAATAATATGGCATACAGAAACCAGACAAAATCTCTCTCATATATATATATATATATATATATATATATATATATATATATATATGAATGAGAGAAAGACATACACACACAAGCATGCAATAAATCAGGAGAAAAAGCCACAGTAATGTCAGAAACTCAAGAGAAAAAAAATAGCTGAAAATAAAATTGAAACAGTCACAAAACAAACAATATTTTAACTAGGCTCTAATCAAATTAAAAGGTTTACATTAATCAGGAATTGATTAAATACAAATAAAAAGCACTCAACAATGGAAGCAATTAGGAAAACAATAGAAAAAAATCTTTACAGGTCAAGGAAATAAGAATATCTTATGATGACAATAGAATGTTTAAAAAAAAAGTTATGAAGCCATCACAAAATGTAGTTTGAATATAGCAGATGGAAACTAAGTCTCAAGATGCCTCAAGAAAGGCTGATACTAAAATAGAACCTTGAAATGATTTGTTCATACTATTAATTTTATGAGGCTTGTCTGAATGTTGTATGTCTGGTAAATCTTTTTCCACAAAATCCTTTAGCTGCAACCAGAGGACAAGGCCAAAGTAGAAGCAGTAATGAAGAGATAAAGTAAGGTATGACCAGTTTTCTTTCACACACACACATATATATATATATATATATATATATATATATATAACTGTTAACTTAAGGATGTATTTGGTTTAGCCATAAGCAGGAGTTAATTTTGTCAGATGAACAAGAGAAAGAGTGAGAGAGATATAGTGAGGTAAATGGTGTGTGTGTGGAGGGGGGTTAATATTTGTCTGGAAAATATTTCATCATACAGAGTGGCTGCTTTACACAGACTTGTCAAGCCAAATCTGAACATTGTAATTCTGACTAGTGACTTAAGACATCAATACCTGGAAGCATAAGTGCTTTTTTTTCCTTCTTTTAAATTTTTTTTTTCTCCTTCCAAAGATTTGTTTGTTATGACTGCCCAAGTTACAAGTATTGGTTTTGATCATATTAGTGAAATTTGCAATGACTTAGACAAGCACTCTCTCTCCATATATATATATATATATATAAAAACTGGACAAAGAAAAATTCAATTGGGAATTATAAGAAAAAAAAAAATCAAAATAAATGAAACTTATTCTGTGATAAGATATAGGATAAGAAAACAACATTAATTACATCAATAAATATTGACAAGAAATGTCTATCCTCACCATAGAATAGAGTGGGGCAATGTCACTGACATAGGTTTCTAATATGTATATCTGAAAAAGGCAGACACACACTATATGTATATAAATGAAATGTTTGTGATGCCATATTCACATGTGAAGGTACCTACACATTTTATATATATATATATATATATATATATATATATATATATATATATATATATACACGCACACACAAATTAAATAAGTGGTATATGGCCAAAATTGCTTAAGAGCCACATAAATTTCACATATTTGAGAGCTGCAATACAAAATTTACATAAATGTTTTTATTGTTACAAAAATTTTATATGAATACTATCTGTACCTGTGGAAATTTCATTGAATATATGAGTGATGATTGCAAGAATTTAAAACATTCTAAATCATTGTTGATTCATACTTAAAAATTTGGTGAATTAATATATATCCAACCAGAATAAATGAAATATGACCTTACAATGATTTAAAAAAACAAAAAACAAAAAAACAAACAAAAAACTTTAATTGAAGATTTAGTTTTGTAAAAGTAGCTCACTTTTGTAGGTAAATATATATTGGCAGTTTAATATACAATAAGGCTAACACTGTCAGTTCACAAAAAAGTCAAAGTTCATAATATCACGATTGAGAATAATTATAAGACCTATTTATACAAGTATTAAAAATAAGATTAAAGAATAAGATTGAAACCGAGTAAAAGATATATAGTAATTTTTTTTCAAATAAAAGTGATTAGCTATTCTCAGAGTAAAAATTGCTACCTTTATCAAGTCAACTATTTGAAAATGTTTGAGGAAGGACAAAGTGGTTGTTTTGGCATTTATATATAACATGCACACTTAATACATGTACAAACAATTTTAGTAATTAAAGTAAATATAGCAAAATGTTTCCAATACTGAAAAGTGCTTAAATCATTAATATTATTTGAAATTTTGAGACAAAGCTTGATTTTTTATCCTCCAACCTTCTTCAGGTATTTGTTGAACTCGGGAGCCTACATGGAACTTTGAACCACGTCCTTTATCTTTAATCCATGAATTAATCCCGTGGATTAAATAAAGGACATAGTTTGAAGTTCCGTGTTGGCTCCCAGGTTTGACAAATATCTGAAGACGGCTGGAGGACATATCGGCTGAAACGTTGTGAATTTATCAAAGATGAAGACAATAGTCTAAAAATCCTGAACGATAAAATCATTAAAATTATATCAAAATCATTTTTTTTAAACTATGAAAATAAAATTTTTAATCCAATGTGGTCATAGTTCAAACCCTAAATGGGCCCAAAGAAATTCAGAACTTATGAAAGTTAATACATTCAAAAGGTAAAGTTTTGATGACACAAAAAATATGACAAAGCTAAAGAAATTCATAAAGTTTGAGATTTCTTTTTCACCTTTTACATAAATGTAATGAGAAAAGGAGTTCAATCAACATATTTCCAAGAATCACACATTAAATGTCAAAGAGTGGCATGTTGCCAGCAAGCCACAGTGTACAAACTTGACCTATAGTAAGTGGATTGTGTGTGCGTGTTATACTGTCAAGGAAAAAAAAAATGAATTGCTTTATGTCTAAAGATAAAGGTATTCCAGGCAATTTTATGAATATGTAGTTTAGGATTTTTAGATGATAAAACAAAAGGCACCTTTCTTATGAAGCTAAAAGTCTCTCAAGCATGCAAAATAAATCTATAGCCCTGAATATAAGCAAAAGACTCACCTTGGAGAGAAAAAAAAAAAATCAGTTTTTATTTTTTATCTTTATAGTTGATGCCTGGTGTATGATAAGACTTGCCAAATTCTTGTTAGGGTCTCCTACCCCTCTTGGATTTGGTGCTTGTGCTGCTGGCACCACTTCTTTAAGTGTATTAGATTTCACCACAGATGCAGAACCTCGAATTGAGGATATTGCTGCTGGGAAGGGTTGATTCTGTTTTTACTTTAACTATTTTTTCTTTCATTAGGTAAGGCCAGAAGATGTCGATAAAGATGGATAAATGAAAACAATTGAATCTTAGCTCTTTAATTTAAAGAAGACCTGAATGCTTTGAAACTGACGTCTCAAGATGGTAGATCCCTCTCATTCCCTCCCTATAAGATTACATAAACCATGGAGGAGTCAGTAGAAGAGTGTTTATATATAACAAAAGGAAGAAATAGAAAGGTAAGAGAAAGTTCAGAGGAATGGTTTGAGGAAGGAAGAGAGGGATATCATGGAATGAAAGATGAGAAATGAAGATAACAAAAAAGATAGAAAAGAGAATAAGGAGTATAAGAATAGGGTTGAAAAGAGGAAAAAGAGAACGTAATAAAAATTGTGCCAGATGACAGAAGAAAGATTAAACAGAGAGGAGGAGGAAAAAAAGAATCCAGAATAAAATAGAAAAAGAATAAGAGTGAAAGAAGATTAAATTGAAAGAAAAGAAAAACTAAAGTGGGGAGAAGAAGGTAAGTACGAGGAACAAAGGAGAAAGAGGGGAGGGGAGGGGCATGTTAAGAGCAACAGGAAAACGGAAGGAAGAAGAGATAGCAGGAAAAATAAATAATGTATTTCTAAGGAAAAAAAATAAAATAAAGATTATTCAGAGGTGATTTATTTCTTTGTCTTAATGCATTTAAAAGTATCAATTTCAAACAAATACGTTTTAATTACAATTTTCTTTCGTAAACTACACCCCAAAAATAAATCTAGCACCAAAATCAATACTAAACAGGAATATCATCGTGTTTTTTTTTTAAGTCTAAATTCAGAACATTAACAAACAAATCACAATAGTTAGGGAAACTTCCGGACTGGCATCAGATTGAATCATTAAACCCCTTTTTCCATCTCCCACAGCTTCACCTGCTTTAGGTGCTGTAAGGAAGTCTTGCGGAAACGGTAAAGAGAATTGAAACTATTAGTCTTGTAATTTCTTTATTTTTATTTTTTTTAAGAACAAATTCAAAACTAAGTTCAAGAAACAAACTTTTACATTTGTGAAGTAATATAATTTTTAGAAAGAATATCCATTAAAGCTTTTAAATTTAAAGTTTATATATTTTTTTAAATCCCAAGATAATATAATCTAAAAAGAAAGGACTACCTGATTAAAATTTTGCATAGTATTAAAATTTTTAGAAGGAAGTTTTTTTTTCTTCTTAATACTATTCATTGTTGTATACTACACTTCTGTCTCAATAGTTGTTACTTGTATGAAATTTAGATGTAAATGTAACAACTATTATAGAAGTTTTTCTTAATTTGGTACACAGGCTTCAGATTGCTTTCAATATATACAGTGAAATCCATCTAAGTATTGTCACTACTCAAATTCAGTGATCTAGCAGGAAATGATGCTGTAAGGACAACTTGACACACACACAAGCTGCAAATATGGAATACCTATCCAGATTGAACTCCGTGATAATTCTTTTGCAAGACTAGTTTGCTAGCTATTACATCACAAGGAAGCCTCTAATAACAAATGTAACAGCTGTTGTAGTACAAAGCTGAGAGTATTTCTTTAATATTCTAATAGATAGGTAGAAAATACACTGATAAAATGATTTAATTCACAAAGATAATTGATTATGCTATTATTAACCTATAACATTTGTTGATTGCTGATGTTAAAATCCAGAAGTTATTAAACAAGCGTCTTTGATAAATCAATATAAAAACATTTTACTATATAAAATCATAAAATAAAAGGGAAGGAATATTGCTAATTTGTAAAGAGAGCCATTCTATTATTATTGGCAATACCAAATAACCTTGTAAATATTCTATAAACTTCAGCAAGGTGCCACAAAAAAAAAAAAAAAAAAAAAAAAAAAAAAAAGTCTGCTATAGGCATCATATTTGAACTTGGCACATTTGTAAATGGACAAGTTAAGAGACTTCAAATATTTCCTTATCTCTAAGCAAAACGAATTTGGCAAACAGAAAACGAATCCAACTTTCCTTAAAACAAAAAGACGTGGAATAAGCAGACTTTGTGGAGACTGAATACCTACATACTGATCTGGTCAGCAGACAGGCAACCTGGGAAAAAGGTTTATTTTCTATCTTTGACTTTGTGCAAAGCACATGTAAAAAGCAAGTCAAGACAAGCCTACTCATAAATAATTGGAATGGGAATAACAGAAAGGAAAGAATTATCTTTTCTCATGAACCGTTAGAATAACCAAAAAGCAGCAGAGGTCTAAGTCTAAATAGTCAGGGTCTTGCCTAGTTCAGAGTTCAAATGGTGGAGGGAAAAAAATACTATTTTTATGAGAATGGCTTCCTGTTCAGAGACCTAAGCAGTAACAATAGTCTTGAAAATACTGCCCCTGTCCCGTATTTGTTTAATGGCATATCAATCTCCTTTGTGGGTCATTTAATGCCAAAGTCATACTTATAGAAAAACAGCAATGGTACTATTTAACCCATAGCTGGAGGAATAAGGGGGTTTCTGCTTTTCCAAAGGGCATTAGTCCAAAAGTGAATGCAATAGTGCAACTGGAGTTTCTACTCCCTCACTTCAAGGCTACAACTCAACACATTATCCATTATCCTACAAAGACTCTCCATATATAAACAGAGAGAAATGATCAGTGACAGGCTTGAGGACATGAAAATAAGAATTGACTTATCTGTTTGGGAGTTTTAAGATATATTTGAAAGAAAATTTGATTAGGAAGAACAAAATTATTTCCTATCTCTTGGACCAATGTGTCCCACCTCCACCTTTTAAAAGAGATTTGGATAGTGCGGTACTTTTTGATGCAACTAATCTCATATCACAGCAAATGCTATACAGATAAACTAATTAAACTGTTGGATATTCAGCATAAGTATGGACCATTGTTTATAATGATGCACTAAAAAATAAAAATGAAAGAGTATTATACTCTTTTAGTTAAATTTTTTTCTGGCAAAATGAGCAATAAATCTTAGAGCTTTATTTTATCACTAGATAATAACTCCTTTACAAGAGTACAGTAGAATTTGGTTAAATGAAACATTGATTACATGGAATAATCACTTAGTAGGGAAAACTTGTGTAAAAAAGAAGTGTAATATTCACTTCTTTTTATATAAATCTGTATAAAAGCAGTGCCTATCTATAGGGACTAAAATACATGGTGCTGGTGTGTTTCAAGCAGAATTCACTGTTTGGTTAGGTTTATTTTTAATGACAAACTTTTGTGGGATATTTAATGTCAAAACCATCCTTGCAGTAGGACAGTAGTGGTGTTATTTAATCCATAGCTTGGGGAATGAAGTGTTTCGTACCTTTTCAAAGTGTATTAGTCCAAAAGTGAAAGTAATAGTACAACTAGAACTTGATCTCATACTACGGTCTCTCAGTCCAGCACTTTAGTCATTACAACACGGAGACTCCCTCCCCTGCATTCACTGTATTACAGTTTATTTTTTAAAAATAAATACTATTTAAAAAATTAATCCTTAAAATAATTTTCAATAATCAACATTGTTAAATATTTTATTATTTAAGAATATATTAACCTGTAGGTGGGGCTTAGAATATGCTGAATGTATACTCTGTAGATGTAACCCCCCCCGAAAAAAAAAGGGTGTGTAGGGAGGTTACATCTGGATATGAAACTAAAGTGCATCTGATGATCATGCTGCAATTGAAGAGTGTGAAGTACCCTATGCTTGCCATTACATCTGACCTGGAATGGTAGTACATGTTAGGGTGTCATCTATGGGTCAAATAGATCTTTTTAAGAACTATTCATATTTGATAGGACTGAGTTTAAAAAAAAAAAAGAAAAAAAAACCCAAAAAACAAACAAAGACTACTTAAAATATGTAAAAAGGGTGAATAGGAACTTACAATGAATGCAATTCCTTAAGCTCTAATCATAAAATAATCTTAGATGGGTTTACATGCTGTTAAAAAAAAATTCTATCAAGATTATATTAAATCATCTATTTACTTCAATACCTAAATAACTTCAAGTAAAAAGTATTACATTAACAGTATTTTTTCAAATCAACAGAAATATTGTTTAAGAAAGGACAGCTACACCGTTAAAGAATGTAGAGTATTTAATAATTAAAACTAAGTTTTCTATATGGATAAAAAAAAAAAAAAAAAAAAAAAAATTCAAAAATTGCTTTAAAAGGATGCTTAAGAAACAAACCTACATGGTTAAAAACTACATTTTTATTTAAAAATATACAATTTAAATTTTACCATAGGTCTACAAAGAGAAATAAGTTTATTTTTTGGCATTAAAGTAAAACGTTTGATAATTTCTTTAAAAGTTTCTAGTAATAAATATCTATATTATAGCTATTGCTTTTTTATGTATTACCCTGAAAACAGCAAATTGTAAGGAGATTGTGAGTGCAATAACATTAAAATCTTAGATAATAAAGCAATCCAATTTGCAACTCAGGAGTGTATGACCTTTGACTATAATTATAATCATTTCTTATTTATAATTAATCTGCTTATATATAGAATACAATTCAACTTAATATGCATTCTCACACAACAGTTTGATTAGAGTAATAAGTTGTGTTCTAGTTACACAGATTTATTTGTTTAATGACATATCAATTCAGATTATTTAATGCTGAAACTGGATTCACTTGTAAATGATTGATTTCAAATATTCCTCTCTAACATTAATAATTTCAATATTAATCCTTTGTTTACACACAGTTAAATGGTTTCAAGTATCCTTCCTAATATCAATAATTCCATTCATCAAATATTCCAAATACAAGTAAATTGCACACAGCTATATGGTTACAAATATTTAATAATCCATAGTAAATGATTGAAAAGTTTTGACTTATAAATGGGACCCTGACAGGTATTACCACTCTGGGTCAGAGTGGACCCAAGAAAAAGGTAATGAAGAGATACTTTATATTCCCTAAAGCTCTAGAAAAAGAGCCTCACCACTAGATGTAGTTTTGTGTTGTGCCCAGGATGAGGTAACACATGATGTTTATCAACCTAGAGTAAATATAAATATTAGTTTCTATCCAAAAAGAAAGTCTCAGAAATTCACATGTATCACAGTGGGTAAACTCCACTTAATCTTTTTACTTCTCTAAAATACTTTGTACATAGTTTTCTCTACATCACTGTTCATTTTATTTTTCAATTCCTTTCCTAACAACTTATTCTTTTTGCTTTCTTCCCATCTGTTCGTTTGATTGTTTCAATTTTGTGAACCTCTAGACAAGCATAAATGCTAATCCAGTTATCTTGAGAACTATAATAGAATAGTGTAGTGAGGATGTGACTAAATAGATATTTTATATTTAGAATATTAAAAGTTCAAATCTTGAAATTAATCGGAGAATTTAGTCACAATGTCAAGATACACAGTCTAATCAGTTCATTTAATCAAAAACATTATCAAACTTATAAAATAGCTTTTTGTTAAAGTTATTTCTTTAAAAGAATAAAGTCAATAAAATTTATGAATCAATAATTCAAAGTTTTTTTTTTTGTTACGATTTTATCTTTGCTGATATTCATGACTTGCTTTGAATAAAAATCATTTGGTTGTCTGTCATTGTTGGGTATAGAATTTTAGGGTATATGATTTTTTTTTAATATGGAGACCAAAGTTTTTGTAGCAAGTGGAAATATGATTATTTCATTAGTTTCTACCATAAAAATAACCCTCACTATAATGAGAGGAGAAGACCCCCCTCCAAAAAAACAAACATACATGCAATCAATCATTTTGGGTCTTTCAGCAAAACAAAGAAAACAAGCTTTTTTTCTTTTTTTTTCTTTTTTTAAAAAAGGTCTCCATGCATTAAAACTGAAAGAAAAAGGAAACTAAATGTAATTGTTCACACCTAGCAAAAAGATTCACCTTAACTGAAATTATATAATAAAAATGATTAAAAATAAAAAAAATCAGTTAAAAATGAAGGTGGCATTTGTAAATATTACACGATATTTTATTGCCTCTAATTCCAATTTATTCAAAGCTTTTTTTTTTTTTTTTTATAAAACAAAATTTTTCAGTTAATCACAAGAGACTGACAGCCCAAGAAATTAGTAACTAGAGCCTTAGAATAATCTGAGTAGCAGATGTTTATATTATTTTCAGCCCAAATGAAAACTGAGGGTTACTGAGGTCAAAGGAACATCTTGAAGAAAGTTTAACATTTGATCTTAATCTACCTCAGTTGTTAAGACCTTCAGTAAGAAGTTAAATAGTTTTCCTATGAAAATTTAAGTGTCTTGTTACTCTTTCTTGTTAAGCAATTATCTGGGATCATTTCAGCATCAAAAAATGCGCCTGAGAGTGTATTGTATTTATTAGTTTTAATAGACAAACTCCCAGTTTAAACTGAATATTTTGGGGCGAAAGGAGAATACAGCTTAAACTTCTATCATGATTAAAATCACAAAGACAACTCTAAAACATCGATCTACAATTATCTATATTCCATTTGGCAGACTAAAATGATATGTCTCCACATGAATTTGAGGAAGAGAGACTGTTCTTTTGCATTCTACTTCAATTTAATACTGCAAGATCCATAATTACTAAAATTTCTATAAGACAGCAACATTCAAACGTACTGATAACAAAATCGCAAGTTTAGAATCAGCAACAAAATGGCTGATTAGTTTGCTGTTATTAAATTAGCAAAAAAAAAAAAAAAAAAAAAAAAAAAAAAAGATTATTTATGCATAGAATAGAATTTCTGCTTACGAAAACAAAAGCGTATATATATATATATATATATATATATATATATATATATACACCCCAACCTCTCTACTATTAATAGGATGTAAGTAAGTAAGGTTGGTAGTCAATAGCTACAACACTGAGGTGTAGGGGGGGGCTACTCCTTTCCCTGGATTACTCCACTTTACCCTTGGGTATATATAATGCTGAGTTTTAAATAAGGAGGTATCCAGTACCATTTTTTGAGTCTTTGGTATGACTCGACCAGGGATTGAAACCCAGTCTCCCGGGCCATTGGCGAACACTCTAAAACAAGGTAAAATTTTAAGCAGAATATAGCTTACTTGAATTTAGAATTTTCCTTTTCCTAGACTGGTTCCCTAACCAAAGCTTTAAAAAAAAAAAAAAAAAAGAAAAAATCTTCCCTATTATTTACTTATAGTCAGAGGAGAACAGAGATTCATGCCTTTCCTAAGAGCATTGACGCGAAGTAAAATGTAAACAGCTTCGTCTAGGATTCGAACTTGGGTCGGCGATTCCATTTCTTACAACAATAAACATTATGCTAAGTGAACTTCCAGACGTATTAAATATATAAAAGATTATTTTGGCCAAAAAAAATAATCAATGAGTTATGAGCAAAAATGTTTTAATATGAATCCCAGATGTTCAATAAATTCGTTTGTAGCACTGAAAATCAACACCGCAATAGATTTCTCTTATTTTTTTTAAAGCTAAGAAGCTTTAGAAATAAAATCTTAAGAATATACATATCAATATAAAATGGCGTTCGAGTGGGATGAGTAAAGGGACCATTAACTCCTTTTGCCCAAATGACCGTTTATCCATTCCCGTTTAAAAGGTTTTCAATTACCTCTGTCCCATAACAGTTGTGACATTTTCATGTAAATTTCCTATACTAAAAGTAACAACTATTATGGGACAGAGGCAGAAATATTTAGTCTATTAATAGTTTGTTGTCAACCTGTTTCATCACATAACTCAATAATACTTAGTGCTATGGCCACCAAATTTTCTCTGGTTACAAATGGGACACCAGATAATTTTTTTAGTTTTTTTTTTTTTTTTTTTTAATTCGTTATCTATGTTTTTAGAGATGTTTGATTTTCAGGGCAACTATAACGTTAAACTGAACCCGTGTGTCCGTTAGCTTATCTGAACTGTTATAGCTTTTTTTTTTTTTTTTTTTTTTTAACTGCATGAAATAGAAACCGAAATCTTTTCTCCATTATTCTTTTTTCTGGTAACCAGAAAAGAAAACAAGACAAAGTTGTATTTTCATTTATAGTGTTATGTACGAAGACCCGCGTGAGTATAAATGTTAACCTTTCAATTACATTTATTAACTAATATAAGTCCTCACAAAAACATTTCAGCTTCATGCTTGGTTTCTAGCTGCAATAAAAAGCAAGATAAATTTATGATCAGATTATTAACTAGTTTGGCCAAAATGACAGTCCATTCCCGTTTAAAATGTTTGCAATTCCCTCTGTCCCATAACAGTTATGATATTTTCATATCAATTTCATGTACTAAAAGTATTATAAGACCGAATCAGAAAGATTTAAACAGTATTAATTGGTTTTTGTTCACCTGTTTCATCACAATTTAACATTTTATATATAGGACTATGAACAACGACCAGTGTGAACAGCTCTGCGTGTGTATAAAACGTTAACCTTTCAATTACATTTATTGAATAATATAAGTCCTCAGAAAAAACACTTGTTTCATGCTCTTGTTTATAGCTGCAATAAAAAGTTAGACGGATAAATTCATGATCAGATTTGGTGAGTAAAAATCATGGCAGTAGATGGGTTTTTCAAACAGTTTACATTAAGTAAAATTGGTTCTTCAAGATTCAAGAATTATTACAACAGGCCTGGACAATATAGAAAGATGAAAACTAAACTTCACACACGATATATGGAAAAAAAAAAAAATACACGTAAAGAATAAAATATAAATAACCACAGCATAAGCCAATATACCGCTGACATCTAAAACATGCGTTCATTGGTAATGAGAGAGTTTACAAAACAAGATGTGTTAATCAAAATCTAAAACGATTAGCAATATATCATGGATACCTTCGAACACTTTCTCAGGCTTTGGTGCAAAAAGAGCGTTGATGTTGTTACTCCGGGTTTGAGCTGAAGCCATCGAGAGAACTAATAAAACACGTCTTTATTAAGTGAGATGTTTCAATTTACGGCAACCTTATTTATACGAGTAGGTTTCATAGTTTTAGCTCTTGATGACAATGCAGCGTTGATTGAATTGAGCTATAAGTAGCGAAATTGGACTACTTTCCAAAGCACGACGCTATCAAATTTTGAATCCAGATATTTTCGACTTTAGAGGCTAGTTTTGAAGTAAACTGTCGAGAAAAGTATTAAAATAGATGCAATGATAATAAATCCATTAAAATCTTGAGTATTATGTATTACTCTGGGGATGAGGGGAAAGAGAAAGAATGCATATCTAGTTACTTTTTGTACCCCATTACAATTTCATGACTTTCAGAAAAATCAAATATGTGCCAACCCTGTGCAGATAAGCCAGATGATTTGGAGGGGGCGAGATTTTCTTTAAATCTCTTATTTTTCTTTGCTGGAAAAATTGTTACAATCAAAGTCTACTGCAATTTTTCAGATGACGTACTGTCATGTAAAAATACGAACCACAGGTGCGTTGCATCCATAAAAGTTCCATTTGTAAGTACTTAAACTCAAGTTACGCCAAGAGGAGGAAGGTTGATAAGTGTTTAAAATTTAAAATGTCATTTAAAATTAATTGCCGTCAACTTCAGGACATGAGCTCTGTGTGTGTGCTCATTTTGACATAAGGAAATAGTTACAATGAATCCAAGTTAAACTGCATCGAGAAGAAAAAACAAACAAAACAAAGCCAGGGGTGACGCAGGAAAACACTGGGGGTGGGGAATAAAAAAAACTACAGAGATGAAACTTGTTGGGTTTAAGGAAATTAATATTTCAATTAAAAGAATTTACCAAATAGAATAAAAAAATCTGCAGAACTTAGCCCATAGGGTTGATAATGTTTAACACGGAACTTAATTAGTGTACATTTTGAGAAGTTTGTCCAAGTGTCTGATGGTGGGTTGTGCTCGCTCTCTTTTCGTGTATGTAAATGGCGTCAGCCCTCGCCGCATCCTTCATTTCCTTTAATAATGACGACTCGTATTTGTCAAAGCGGACACCATCTGTTGCGCTTTCGCCGTCTTCTTGCCTTGTCGACAGCAGCTTGGTCTTCGCGGTAATAACTTGTACGACTGTTCATCACATTGATGTTGAACTTCCACAATGAGGGGAAAGGAAGAGGAGAATGATAAGGAATCGATATTTCCGAAGATTAAGATTGAATGTGTAAAAAAAAAAAAAAAAAAAAAAAATCATCAAAAACAGATCAAGGGGAGAGGTGAAAAAAGAGCTAGAGAGAGGACGAAAACGAAGAGTGGGTTCGATGAACGACCAAAATGGAGCCAATATTCTTTTAATTAAAAAGATACACCATCCGTTATTTGGGTATACTTTTCCCTTTTAATTTCCTCCTAAATTAAATCTCACCTAAGGAGTTTTTTGTGTGTTTATACTTGTAAGATTTTCATTCATTCTGTTCGACTTAAAAGACCCCCCCCCAAAAAAAAAACAGTAAGTAAAAAGTGAAGTAACATCACAAAGGATTGTTGTATATGAAGAGTAATCAAGGATGATACAGTTCATATAAAAAAAAACAAAAAAAAACAACCTTGATAAGATGGAGGAGGACGGGTCATTAAGGATTGATTTTAATGGCATATCCACTTGTCTAGAGGTATTTTATGCTTGGATATTAGAGAAACGCATTAATTATACGTTAATTTATACATTTTTTTAGTGTTATTAGATTTTTTTGCATAGTCCAACCTAATACGAATAATTTTTTAAAAGACCTATTTGACTCATGGTAGTACCATTCCGGGTCAGAGAGGACCTGTGAGTATGGCAATGAAGGAAGTACTCCACACTCTTCAGAATTGGAGCTTCCCCATTAGATTAAATTTAGTGTCATACACAGGACACCACGTTTTTTATTGGGGGGGGGGTCTTACCATTCTGCAGAGGATAAGGCCAGCTTATTCTAAGTCCTACCCACAGGACGGGGATCATTAAAGAGAGAAAGAAAATCCTTCAGATTTTGACTCAACTTAGTCGTTTTAATAATTATAAAGTTAGCACCAAAAATTTCTAAGTTACTCATGGCGTAGTGGCTAACACGTTGGAATACGGCATTGTAGTAAGCAAGTTCGAACTCCAATCGTACTATTACGTTCACTTTCGGACTATAACTATTGAGAAATGTATGAACCTTCTTAGCTATGGATTGAATACTGCCAAAACTGTTCTACTACAAGGGTGGCATTAGCATTAAATAACTCATGAAACTTGACATGCCATCAAAATAAAAGACGCCAAAACGATTACCTGCTTGAGTGAATGAATTTTTAAATAAATCACAACCCTCAAAAAGTATTAGAAAAAGAAAGTTTTTATCTTCATGAAAGACTTCTGTATTTGCAGCAATGACCATACCTCAGATTAAGGCCATCAAAAATTAATTTTCTATTCCAATTGAATCAGTAATATTATCCCAGGACTTTCCTTTTGTATTCGTGATATTCACAGGAGAGAGACGATTCGGAGCAACCTTAAATATAATGGCAACCGTAGAGATTTCGTAAACTATGAGAGCTGACCTAAATACTAGTCTAAGTTTAATATGAAACGCTGCCTCGTCCAAATATGAGGTTTAGAGCTTTTACATAGCATATAAACGACAGGTTGCGAGTCTCAGTGAATCTTGTCGGTGACGCTTTCAATTATTACATCTTTCAAACTAGAAGTCCGTGACAAACGGTATAAAATCTATGAGAACCACATCAAATATCCAGTGATAACCCAGTGGTTAAACGAATGGTTGAGAATCGAGTCGGCATTCAAACTGCTGGTCGATAGCAATCACACGCGAATGCCTTGAAGAGGAAAAACGGATTTTAAGACGATGTTGAAGTTTCATCTCGATTCATGGCCGTCAATTGTAAAAATCTCCAGATGCTGAAATCGGCTCATTCTACTGTATTATTTTGAACTGTCTACCGTAAAGAGATCAGAAAAGTCCAAGTCAGACCAAAGTGTGAGTCACGACACGTTTGCAGATAATCTCTCTCATTATATATATATATATATATATATATATATATATATGTGTGTGTGTGTGTGATACGTGTTGTAGTATATCCGTAATCTAGCAAAAACACAGTGAAACTAACTAGAGTAACCCTTTAAAATGCTCTAAGAGAATAAACCAATTTCCAGTCTTGTTTGCAACTCAATGAAAATGCTGCGGAAATGGTTATCGCGCTTTACTCACCCATTCTAAATAGAAACATCAACATGGACCGCTTTTACAACGGGAACACAAGCTCGCAGGTAGTATAGTTAGTAATCAAACTTAACAACTTGATGTGTCGTAAAAATTTTATTTTTTCAAAACTGTGTCGGTAATACGAACATGTTACAATCTTTGGCGTGAGAGTATATATGAGAGAGAGAGAGAGCGTAAGAGAGAATTCTTTTAATAAGTTGTATTTATTATTTTAGAATTGTAGACTACTTTTCCGATTCAGGTGGTCTTGAATATATGTTTGAAGTTAAGCTCAATACCAAAAGAATAAAGAAAATATTGTTTCTAGTCTTTATATAACCAGTCGTAGATAAGTTAACCTTTTGATGTCGTTTTTATTATTTTTCTTCCTTTAATTTGCTATAGCTTCCAGTGCCGCATTAAAAAAAAAAAAAAAAAACTACTTAAAAATGTTTACTTTAAACCCTTCAAAAATATCGGTAAATGTAATGAACTTATGTTAGAACAAAAAAATTTTTCTGAATAAAAATCAGAATTTCCCACTACTTGTCTAGATCGTGTGCAACCACGAAAGAAGTCAAGAAAATAATAATTGTCCTTTTTCATCCTTATAAACCCAAATCCATACATTATCGTAGTAGGAAATGGACACGGCAATCTGAATTCTAATCCTGGACAAGGCTTTTTGCATTTCACATAGTACTAAGATCCTAGGTAAAGCCATTAAGCCAAGTATTCTCTCTCTCTCCAACGATGGGTAAAATAGAAAGGCAGACAGGACTCTTTAGCCTTGGTATGGCAACCAGTCTTGAAGGAGAACTGAATTAGAACCTGTTAAATCCCGCTTAAAAAATTGACCTTGAGTCATATCCTGCTTGCGCGGAGGGGGTTGGTAAATACAGATTGTTTCTGACTTGGATCGGACAGGCTGTTACTAGACAAGATAAAGTGTCTTAGAAACAAAAGACGAGAAACTAACGTTAGTTCCTTCACATGATTTTTCATATCCTAAAAACAATTTATAGAAACATCTTCGCAACATTCTTCGGTGGGTGGAAAATATAAAACAGTAAACAGAATGTAGTATGAAATTGGACTATAGATGAGAACAGGGTAGGGTACTGGGAATTCAGTTATTGGTTGTATATGATAGTAAGAAAGTTTATAAAGAATGAAAATCCTTAATTTTTTAACACAAGCTTTTTTTCTTATATTTTTTAATCTGAAATTACAAACGGAAAATTGCAAAGAATTCGACAAGAGTCGCACACACGGCATGGCGCTTAGAAATTAAACTAGTTGCAAACTAGATCGAGAGCTAAGTTGTTAAAACATTGATCATGTGTTGGTAGGTTGTAGAATTGAACCCCCCCCACAAAAAAAAACAACAACACGGAATGAAATACTCCTAGAAATTAGCTTTGATATATACAAAGAAACACAGCTATAATTTTTCGACGAAAAAGTTTATCCATCATTAAATCTATCATCAACATTTACATTAGAAAACAACTATATTGATCTGTAATAACAGGTATATTAAACGTAGCATTAAAAGAAAAAGAATACATGCTGGACAGAACCGAATTTAACGCAGATTTGAAATATCGATAATTTAGTTGCAGTTAACCGTTAACTGTATTCATCGCATTTTATTTACAACTCGCCATGTATTAAAGCTTTTATAGAAACTTACATAGTCTACAAGTAATTTTTTTGTCAATTTCCTTAATATAACTGGTTTCTTTCTAACACCCTCGAGCCATCAAGTACATGTGCGTTTATGGGAAAGCGTTTATTGTAGATAAGAGCGAAAACAGAAAACATGTAAAATGCAAATATTTTACAAGATTTTAGATTAATTTTCATTTCATTAAATTTACGCACTTTCACCTAAATACTGACATGACACCTATATAAGACCAATTTCTACAATAAGGCTGACACAACCACCAAGATAAAAAGGAAATAATTTTAAGCTGTAGCGTAAAAGTGTCAACATTTTTTCTTTAGCTTTTAGACATGACAGATTAGGCATCTTTAGGCCTTGAGTTTTTCTTTGTGTCATGCATAGAATTAAAATTACTTTGTATTTATACTTTTAAGACGTTTACACGTGACGTCATTAGCAAGTAACTAAAACGTTTCTCAGCACTAGCTTTCTTGATTTCAAACATAACGCCACAATATGCGTCCTTAATAATCACCCAAAAAAAAAAAAAAAAAAAAAAAAAAAAGCCAACAAAAAACCGCATTTGTACAGATTTTTTAAATAATATACAACCTTGATTTATAATTGTAACGTCTTACCAGCAAAAACCTTTTAAACTGAACAATCCTTATCTGTATTTTATTTAACCAAACATGTCTAAGAGAATTTGCTGCAGATATATCAGTTTCTTGCACTTTAAGAGTTTCAAGAAGAAATCTCACCTCAAAGGGCTTACTTCAAATCATTGTAATCCTAACTGCTTATTTCGGTACTATTCTATTTTGTAATGTAAACTTTACAGTAATTGTTTTTTCCATCTTAAGTGTTCAATAATAGGCCAGGTCAGAAGATCGTCTCTTGTTGGTACCATGTAATCCAGTATATGTAGCATATTACTTTGAAAGGAGATGAGCACCCTCAAATAATCCCTTTACCGCCGTAAAGAAGAATTACTCGATAGATCACAATCTATAGAAGGTCACAAGAAACATTTACTTGTTTTGCTTTTATTATAGTGTAGTGCCGAAGTAAAGCACCAGCATCAAGTTAAAAAAGAAAAAAGAAGAAATAGAATTCATGTTCACAAAATCCTAATTATTTACAAGTTTCAGCTGGACAGAACATCGTTTCCAATTTCAAGTATGAGACAAGGAGAAAACGATACTTTTGGGAATACGTTTGAGAGACGAGCAGAAAATTTGCTGATATTTTTTATTTAGTTAAATGTCATTCTTACAAGTTTTCTGAAATTTTAATGATGGGTTGATTTTAACGGCATATCAACCCGTCTAGAGTTATTTTATGCCTTCAGGTTAGGAATTGCGTTCCTTGTAACTTTGTATTTACCTTTTTCGTGTGATTGTTTAAGAATTTTTTTTTTTTTTGCACACATGATATCAAGTATTCCTATTTAATACAAATAATTTGTACACAGTTGTAGGGTCTGAAGTTTAAAGATAAATGAATGACATTATCCCATTATCGATTTGTACCAGTATCCTAATTACAACATTACCGACGATATATCGGAGAGTGGTGAACCTGGTACTCCTTAAATTCCATAAGATGTTTTTCTCTTTGACTTTAACTGAAATAGCTTTTTTACTTAAATTTGAGCAGGGAAGTTTCTTCGTGTGAATACCAGTCTTCACCGAGAAAAGCTGAACATATTTATTTGGGGGGGGGGAGAAGAAAAAAAAACCCCATATACTATTCTCACAACAGTTGGATACTTATTTTGTATTCCAACATGACTGAACATTTTGAAATGACAAAAGTCAGTCCAAGTTGTTATAGATACACGTAAAACTTCTTCACGTAGCGATATTTCTTAGAGCAATATACTTAAAATGCTCCATAATAAAGCTCGGGTAATTTTGATTTTTTAAAAACTCATCCAAATTCTCGATATAACGGAAATAGCTAAATGCTAATTAGAATCCTGCAGTCCTCCCTAAACAAAAACGTCATTCATCAATGGACAACGGTTATTGTTATGCGTGTGTGAATCTTAAGATAGCGAAGAAACTATCATAACGTGTGTCTTGTTGTTTCTAAAGAAGCTGACCTATTTCAGTTAAATTTAATATGTAACATTAATCGTTACAACGAAAACCCAACAGGTTTACAGGTCTTCTCGGAAATCCTCGAGATTGAATTGTTTCCAGCTTTCCTCGAAATGAAAAACAAAACAAAAACTATAATGGATTTTGTTCTGGAAAAAAAAAATCGACGAACCATCGGAAGAAAGGGCTGTTTAATAATAGACGAAAAACCCAGCGCTAAGTTGGCTAAGTCTTAAATTTATTTGGAGATAAGTCCAGATAGTAAGTACTAGGAATATTTTTGGTTATTGATAAATTGTTTAAAAAGTTAAAAAAAAAAAGAAAAAAAAAGGGGTACTTAACCGAATTATTTAATACCCCCCTTTTTTTTTCTTTATTATATAAGACTTGTTACATTTGCATATTCATATGCAAATATAACAAGTATTGTTATGTAGTTATTTATCCAATTCTCCCGCCACGAGCAAAATGTGATACAAGGTCAATATTTAAAGGGAGTAAAGCTGGTTTGAATTTAGAGTTTTCCTTCACCTATACTGGTTGTCTAAGCAAGGCTAAAGAACTAAGTCTACCCATAGCTGAAAGGAGAACAGATTGATCTAGGCCTTTCACAAGGGCATTAATCTCGTTCAAGATTAAAACTTGGGTTGCCGATTCTATTTTTCACGACGATAAGGTACACTAAGCGCGCCACCTAATCTATTACAATTAACTATTCTGGCACAAGAGTAGTATTAAGAGGCGCTGAAGAGTTCTCGGTCGGACCAATTAGAGAATGACTGCGAAACATGAATTTTGCATACCACGTTCATCTTTTAATTCGACACACTGGTGAATCATTTCGTTTGAACAGAGGTTTTCAGTAACCCTTCGTATGACAATTTTTTTTTAATGTAACATTTTGGTAAAAAAACATTCAATGCACATTTGCTGTAAAATCTGGGTCCAATGCATAAAGTAAAATTTTGAGGTTGACTATCAAAGTTTAAGCTGTACGAGTAGAGAATTCAACGGAGCAGTTTCAAATAGTAATAAAATTAAAGTGATAAAAAACCCAATAAATATAATACAAAACTCCGCTTTTAAAGAAATTCTAAATACAATTGCTTATATCACTGTAAAGTGAATTCCAAAGCGAACAAATAAAATAGTAAAAACCGAATTTCATTTTTTTTTTTACCGTGATGTCATTAAAAACAATCAACGCATTTTAAGTAATTAGAAGTGCAATTCAGTCCCGTCGTAAGTGTTCTCAATTCTTTTATTTTTTTTTCCTACAGTAAAAGAACATATGCCATGACATCACCCAAAAGCAGAGAAACAACAAACTGAAATAATCTAGGAAGAAAAACAGAGCCAGGTTTTTTTTTGTGTGTGTAGGGGGGGGTTTATCAATCATTGAATGACTTTGTGAGTTCCAAAATTGTGGAAATGTTCGGCACAGATTGTTCGATGACCAGTAAATAATTTTAACATGAATAGTTCTACTTTAGTGAGCAGAAATTGTAATATTCAGTTACCCACCACCTCTGTGTGATAGCTTAAAAAAAAAAAAAAAAAAAAAAAAAAAACCAAACAAAAAACCCCCAATCCTTTGAATCCAAGCGACCGTGTTTGTGCCGCTATCTAGAAATAGAATTCTGGCTGGGGAATCCCTATTTCAATATAACCACTGCCAAGCAACAGTACAGCCAATCATGTTGTTATAACAGATTTCAATAATTTTTACATTTTCAGCTATTTTACAGCCAGAAGCCCGAGGTCCATGGGCATGCGTGGTTCAAAGTTCTAATGGTGAAATGTAATTTTACAGTTCATATAGATCTTTTGGAAGATACGCGTACTATAGCTAATAGCGGTATGCGCCGAGGTCTGCTTGGTGCTCGCGTCAAGTGGGTGATTAAAAGCTAAATCGCCTGGTCCTTCGTGGTGGTGGGGGGGGCAACGCCTCAAGCAATACCAGCTTTGCCAGGCTGAGTTCATGGGATGGCGCCTGAGGCGACACAAAAAGAGGGAATATAGACTGGACCAAGTATTTTTTTTTTAAATCCGCACACGAGTTTCGATTTGTGTAGCCCCCTCCCCACACACATTAAAATGAACTTGTGTCATATCCTATCTGGTGGGGAGGGGTCGGATAAATCGATAGCTGTTAGCGGTATGATGAATGAAATCCGCGAACCATGCTCAAACTCTGGTTGGAACAATTTATACTCACTTAGCATTAATGCTCTAAAGAAAGGCATGAATCTACTTCCCCCAGCTAAAGATAAAAATAACAGGACAGAGCCTTTTCAACCTTATAAAAATAATATTTGGGCATTCTAAAATAGATCAGATAGTTCCATTTTTATCTAACAAAATCACGTGTTATTTGGAGAGAAGATGGGTAACGCCAAGTAAACCACATTGTACTGAAGAGAAATTACTCGGCATTGCACCTTAAAGACCCAATAGGTTTGATGGAGGACACTTCTATAGATTTTTTTTTTTTAATATAAGATTTTACGAACTTTTAGGATTGATTATCGAATAGATTTTTGTTATTGGATTGTGACTTTAGTCGAGTCGATATCAACGCTTCCACATCAGTTTATGTAGATACATTACATAGATCCAGTAATTATTTTATATTCTTTTGGGTAAATCCAGAAACAAAAATTCATGTGAATATAGCGCACAGTGTAAAATGAACTCACTATACGATCGCAGATATTTCTTTTGCAGATATGTGAATACAATCGGAATTCAGATTATTGTTCTTTGCTCAGTCACTTTCAAAGCCAAATTGTTATTTTCCACAAAAAAGAACGAGACAAGCATAACTTATGCACGAAGCTCCACCCCCCACTTTAAAAAAAATAGTATACCTTTATATCGCAGGTTTATATTAAAACAAATCAAAAAATCTAATAGAATTTTTCCAATGCGTCCTATACAACAAATACAATAGGAATTATTTTTTAAGTAAAAACATTCTTGAGAGACACGGCCTTGTGAACCGAAGGACTGCCGTAAGCCATACACTGTAAGGCTATTAATAATCATTTTATTTGTATTCATTTGGATAATTTTTTTCATAGTATTTTGAATTCCCACATCAAAATAAAATTCTAGCTTACTCACTTTATACGCCTTAACTTTTTACCTTTATGCAAAACTGCGCTTATAAAAAAAGTTCTATAAATAGAAAACCAAGTGAAAATATTGTAATTCTTTATCAAGGGGTAACGCATTGACAAAAACTAACAAACATCAAGGTTAATAATTCTATGACAATCGGAGTAAGATAAACTTTTATGTTGGTCTTGCAATAAGAGTGAAGAATTGTCTTAAAGTGAGTCATTTTAAATACATACTGAAACAGAAATCAGTAAGTAACGTTAAGCTGTAAATAATAGAATATTTAAATTTAAACAGAGTCTGAAAAATTAAGATCCAAATATATAAAAGATGTTGAGTATTTGTCGGAATTTTACATAAAATTGTATCGCCATAAACAATCGATCATTCTTCTCATCCCGCCAAAAAACAAATGACAGGTTATTAGGAAAAAAAACAAAAAACAAAAAGAAACCCCCACTGAAAATGAATGTTTTATTTATTTTTAATCTTAGCCAGTTTTATTATTTTAACTTTAAGTGATTCTTTTGTTGAAAGCTTATTTCCGGTTCGATATCAACCTTGACTTTCTCGGGCGCCATAATTAAAAATCGACCCCCTCCCAAGTTACATTTTTTCTTACAAAACAAGTTAAATATATTTACTAACAAAAGTGACATCACAAAAGAGAATTTCAATTTTTACAATGAAGTGTTTTTGTAGGGTTTTATATATTTCATTTTTGTTCAATGTTATTAATGCCAAAAAATTAAATTAAAAAAAAAAAAAAATCAACGGTTTATTTCGGAATGTTATTTATAGTTTAAATCCGTCTAATTATTATGCTTGCGTTTCGTGGAATTTCTACTAGTACAGTTAATTACAAATCACATGCACATAGAAAGCTTCGCTAAGTTTTGGCACAAGATGGAGTACCCAGTGAGTTTGTATATATCTCAGTCCGCAACGTTCTTTATGTCACAAAAACATTCTATCACAAAAAGATGGAAAGTTTAAGTAATGAGAAAATCAGCTGTTTTACACAAGGCATGCTCGGCGTAACTCGAAGCGAGCAAGCATCACGTTATGATAAAAAATAGAAATGAAAGAACTACCACAGTAAATACATTACATATAAACATTTAGTTAAAAAATCTCAGAAATTCAACTATATCCGTGAATAAGGTAATAACCTGTGAATTGATTTTGGTCCCCAATAACATGAACGAACATTAACAACGTAAGTTTTCTGCATAAAAATTTATGGAGAATATGAGAAATACATTTATTGAAGATGGGATGGTTACGAGATAGCAGTTAGAAAACATGTTACAAATTGGACTCAATAAAAACTCATAAAAAGATTCATATAGCGATGTTAAAAGCGTGTTGTGCTAAGAATTCAATCATCTTGCAATGTATTGTAAGATTTGTTCAACCAGTAGCCTTGTGTATGTGTGTGTGTGTGTGTGTGTGTGTGTATGTGTGTGAGAGAGAGAGAGAGAGAAAAATCAAGTGTGAATCGAGTATATTAGCCATAAATAAATGTAAAATGTCTTCGAAGACGAACTGACTTTATCGACTTGCTAAGTGAAATTGCTAACTACAACATTTCTCTCTGCATTGGTGAGTTTTGGTGTCGGGCAGATTGGAGAACAAGGGAGACACGCTTTCTCCCTAGTGGTCTTTCTCTTGCCGACACAAAGAACGATTATTTGTTGATCTTTCACTCATATCAATTTGTCGATCAACCTTCTATGCTAATCAGACGACTCTTCTCATTCATCAATATTATCAAGAAAGAAAAAACTGAAACATCTATAGAATTGTTTTACGGTTAGACACAACATACATTTAATCATAACCTAGCAAAAACGTCACATCATAGCGAGGTTCCTCTTAGAGCAATATACTCAATGATAAAGCTACAATAATTTCGAGTCCAATTTACAACTGAATGGTGCGTTCCCAATAAATGTCTTAAAAAAAAAAAAAAAAAAAAAAAAAAAAAAAAAAAACTCATCCAGATTCTCGATATAACGGAAATAACTAGATGCGAATTAGAATCCTACTCTCCTTAAACGTCTACGTCATTAACTGCGGTTGTTATGCGTGTGTGAATCCAAAGATGAAGAAACAGTTCGTAACACACGTGTCCAGTTGTCTTTAAACAAGCTGACCTACCCCGTTTTATTTGAATTTAATATTAACTGTTACAATGGAAGCCTCTCTTAGTGTAAGGATCAGTCTCATCTTAGTGTAAGGAATTACCACGCCAGACTAGTAAAACTCTCAGTGAGTTCGAGACACCCTGGGTACGCTATACATCAGGTTTTGTCCACATCTAAGCAAACACTTGACTAACTACAACAGGAACCCAATTAGTTTATGAGTCTTCTAGTAAATCATGAAGCCAAAAATTGTGTGTGTATAAGAAAAGAGGGATATGAAATTGTTTATAGCTTTCGTCGAAAGCTAAAAAAAACGTACTATGATGACTGATTTCTTTTTGAAAAATAATCGATCCATCTCCAAAAAGGAAAAAATTCAATGTCTTGTTCTTTAGGTTTCGTTTCGTTGATTACAATTTCTTTTAGTGCTATTCATTCAAGAACTGAATGCGATCTCTTTATTTAGCATAAAGATACAGAAAAACGATTTGAGAGTTTAATTAGTACACAATTCAAAGTTTCAAAATTAAAGCTTCTCACTTCGGAAACAAAGAATGGGCTTCAGAGTTTGGCATAAAGATTTGTGAATTGAAATATAGCGAAGCAGGGATAACCTTTCAGTGTTTGAGAAAAGGCTTTCTTACAAAATATGACGGTTAAAAAGTTAAATGAAGTTAACGAAGTCGTAGTGAAGAATTTTTTTCTTCAAATTAGCATACATTACTCGAGGCGCTCATGTAATTAATTGCTTTTCAGTTCATCTATTCATAAATTGGTTCTTGAGTTAGAAATAATTTTTAATAATGTTAGAGTTTTCTTTATTACTTAAGACTATGGTTATTGATTTTAATTTTTTTTTTTAAGCCATAAGAGTAGTAATCTGAAAACGAGTAATACTAGACAACAATATAAACTTCATTAAATCTTTCAAAGATTCTCGGTTTAAAAAAGTATTCATTTGCGAATTGCACTGGGAATTTCTTTATTCTTAAAATTAGAGAAATACACAAAATGCTGTGAGAACATCTTTAAGGTGTATCGTTTTGCCGTGTTATATTTACATACATACATACACCACATACATAAAAAAATTAGGCCTTATGGTGACCCACTATAGAAAGTAATTACTTTCTCTATGATTAGGCAGTTGCATCTTACTCTTATAAAAGCTAATTTGAGCTTCTGATTCATTAAAAAAAGAAAGGCAGATAGAAACTAACAAGTCCTCATAACAGTACTGTAACAAAAGAAAAAAAGTGACCCTCGAGAATTAAACTTACGGGACAAGGCTACGATTCTACAAGATCAGTTTACTCATCACTCTAAATTGCAACTTATGTGTTTAAGTTTATCTTAGTATGGCATAAGATCACGAGTGCTCAGAATGAGAATCAAACTCCCTAACGAGAACACCTGTTAGATGCCCTTCTGGTTACCATGTTTCAAACACCCAAGACAAAATACGCAGAATGTGGCTTGTATCATTAAAGGAGAAAGAATGAGAAGCGAATAAAATAAAAATAAACAAACAAATAAAATAAAAAAAAAAAAATAAAAAAAAAAATTACCCTTCAAAATAAGATAAAGGTTTTTCCATTATTTTTGTTTTTCCAAATGTTTCCGAAGAATAAACCAATTAGGAACTTAGGCGTTTGACGTCAAGTGTAAAAATTTCAATATTTTTTGTAGTTCTTAAAGTGTCAGCTAAACATCAGTTAAGCGACTCCAGTTGAATAGAGAATAAGGATCGATCGGTCTGTGGGTTGTCTTTAAAAGATGACAACTGCTCAAAGTCAACAAATGCCCACTGCCTGATGGTATAGCGGAATGATAGAAGGCACACACACAGTCACGAACCTGTCGGCTCCCTTCCCTCACCTTTTCCACTAACAGGATATATATATATATATATATATATATATATATTAATGATCATCTCACATTTTCTCTTTCAACAATAATTATCAGCTACCTCGCCATAGTGTAATTGTAAGTGTGTATTGCCGATCTATTACTGAGTTCAATCCTCACTAAGTATACCATACTTGTATCCTTGTGCCAAATCTAACCTATACTTATATTCTAAAAGTCTAGTGATGCTTGATTTATCAGTTCTAGCTAGATAACTGAAGTTGCTCGGTACTTAAGTGTGACCACCCAGTAACAGTGGATAAAATAATCAACATATGATCAATGTGCCAAACAAGCCATGCTTAGTAAATTAAAATTTAAAAACTAGTGATCGTTGCAAAAAAATAATAATCAGTCCCCATCGACAAGTGAAGAGGTATAGTTGATAGGCTTAAGAAAAAAAAAACAAAACAAAAAAAAACAAACCCTTTTCCGATTAAAAAAAATTGAGAAAAAAAAAAGTTATTTAGTTTGACACAGGGCTGGGTGTAAAATTAAAGTGGAGGGTAGGACAGTGGACCTTTCTGAAGAAATTTGATAAGAATTAGCGAACACAAGGAAAAAAATCGGTTAAGAAAAACGATCTTACCAAAAATATATCAGAACGCCTTTTAAGATAAATGTTCTGGCAAATAGACACGGAAAAAAGCCAATATTTAAAACAGAGGAGGCCTGTCAGATTTCAGCAGACAACGACCTTTTCCTCCATTCCAGAGAGGAATTTTTAAAAATTTATTTTTATTTTAGGTATACCACAAAAACGTGGTTTTCTTGCTTTTTGTAAATCACATTTACAAGTTTTCATTACAGGTTTTCATTATTTTTTAAAAGGTGAAGAGAAACAGCTGTGAAAGTCTTTCAACTTTCCAGGTGGAAATGGGGGAGGGGGAATCGAATGAAAAATTTAAAACTATCACTAATGCAATAATACAGTTGATGCTTTTGTTTTTCAAAATGATATAGCTCATTACTCATTTACAATATATAAAAAGCTTAAAATACAAAAAAGGAAAAACCAATTGGTAAAATTGTTTTACGACTTAAAATTGGTAATTATATAGAATTAAGAGGAAAAAAAACTCCCGCTTTCAAAGAAAGTTAATGTTCGGACAGTAAAACCACAACATTACAATAAAAACAAAAGAGTGAAGATATTTAACATGCATTGTGCCAACTATAGCGGATTTTCCATACTGACCAGTAAATATTTTTCACAGCATCCGAAGTTAAGTAACAATCAAAAAAATTAGAAAAATGAAAAACAAAAAATCTTTTTTTAAATAGTGAAACTAGCGTCTGTGTGTATTTCCAAAATTCGGTGGTGAGGGACACACAAGGAGAGACAAAATTAAACCAAGCCGTGTCGAGAAGTTATGATCGATAGTTTTTTAAAAAAATATTAGAAATAATTTAATCGTGAAAGATATTGTTTAAAATAAATTACGTTCCTCTTTATAGAAAAAAGTTTTTATTTTCTTGAGAGTGGGGGAGAAAAGAAAAACGCAATATGGTTTTAAGGTTCATGAAAGCTATTAAGTTTTGAGTCAGAATGATTTTAAAAAGTCAAAAGTAATTTAACTCAAGAGATATAAGACTTGATTTTTTTTTTCATATTTGTTGGGTTCCCCCCCCTCTTCCTTCTTGGATACAGAATCACAAAATTCTTATAATTAAAAGATCCCCCCCCCCCACAAAAAACAAACTTCAATACCTTTTAACTGACAATATGAGTTTATCGGAAGGATGGGATTAATAATAAATCCCGATATAGACTTTCACTGATCAAAACCAGAGTCTTATTTCCATGTGGAATAAAGGTAAAGACTTTAAACTGGCTTTATGCCAATGTCTTTTTCCAGGTATAAAAAAAGGAAAGGTTATTTTCAAATTTGCTAGATATTTCTCATTTTTTTGTTAAAAATGTTTGGTTTAATACCAAATTAATTAGAAAACGTTGAAAAACAAATTTAAAAATATATAAACACTAAGCTAAGAAAACTTGGAAAAAAAAACAAACAAAAACTATAAAATAATCGAAATAAAATAGTTAACTCACCGACGACCTATTTCTTTAACCGAGTTTTTGTTTGTTTTTGTTTTAAACGAATTAATGCCGAATGTAATCCTGAAAATATGTGATGTTTCTTCAATAACGATAGGGTAAATATAGTGAGTAAGCTAGAGCTGTGAAACAAGTCGTCTTCTTCCTTTAACATTAACAGACTCTAAGTGTCTCTGTCCAGGCGTCAGCCCAAGTGCGACGACGATGACGACAACAACAACCCAATTAAGTGACAGTCCAATATCAACCGTAAAAGTGCAGTGGTTAGCTAACTGTTTTTGAGTGTTCTCACAGAAGTCATTGGGTTCGATATACCCACTTACACTTAGTAGACACTGTAACAAGAGAGGGATTCTAGACGTTGACCCGAAAGAAATGATTGAGTATAGATTTATACGAGGTTGTTTTTTATATATATATATATATATATATATATATATATGGAAAAAAAAAAAAAAAAAATTGAACGTGTTTTATAGATTTCTTCCTTCTTCACTCATTTAAGTTGTTTCTTTCCTTCAGTTATTACAGATTCGAGCTTAAAGCAATTTTTCTCCGTTTTTAATGCAAATTGCAGTCGCTTTCGCTCAAGTAAAATTGTACGGTGTGTGCCTGTGTGTAGGTAGACATTATTGAAAAATGATTGCGTGCGGGTGTGCACGGGATGGATCTCTAAGCACAGAAAAGGTGAGAAATATTTAAGAAAAAACACCACACGATGTAACGTATTTTTGAAAGTGGTAGTGGACAGTACACGTAAGTTATTTATTTCTGCATAGCTTAGTGGTTCAAGACAAAAAAAAAAGATATATATGTTTACTACAAAGTTTAAAAAAAGCGTGTGTATGGAAAAATATCAGCTTTTGAAATCCCGCGTTTTTTATATTAAAATATTTATTAACACACACCTGCGGTAATAACTACCGTAGCCCGACACAATTCAAGTTCATAGGATAAGGGGGTGGAGACATGGAGGATTCTCTTGTCTTGCATCAATTCTCCAAGAGGAGAAGGACTTATCTTTAAAATCGGCATTCAAAATTTTAAGTTGAGTTCGAACACAGATCACAACTGGTTTAATTAGGAAACTCAACAACTAGATAAATCACAAAACAATCTACATATGTAGAATTAGTTATTTACAAAGCTTAACTTAGTTGTGGTACAAGACCAGAAAGCTGGAGAATACAGTGAGAATTGAACCCACTAACAACAGTCTGCTAACCTAGTTTGCTAACCATCACACTACGTGAGGTGCCCTTTTAGTAGTACGAGAGGAGAAACATAAGAATTATTTTTTTTTTTTATTTTGTTTCGATTTAAAAAAAACAAACAAAACCCCAACCCCAAACATGTTAGTTTATGACAGTTCTTAGTACAAGTAGTTACTATAGAATCAGGTAATAATTGATACTACTAGATGTACTTTGCTTGCTTTTCCGTCTCTGAAATAGATTTTTGTTAATAGTTAGCATGTGGTTCTCACTGATACAATCTTGACAGACGGCTGAAGAATTGTCTTTCTGTGCCAGTTCGAAACTAGTTTTACTATTAGTGCTTATTGCGGGTTTTAAGTGCTGGACTGACTTCTATTGTAGGAACAGAAAGTACGTTGCTCTGTTCTTAATTGAACCAAGGTTTGATTTTTCAAAATATTAGAACGAAAAGTCTTTTAGAAGTAGTTACGCAATGCTAAACCATCTTTAGGGTATATATTATTTTACTAGATTGACTGGAAAAAAAAAAAGAAAAAAGCTCTCGGATTCTGATATTTTTTCTTACTGTATCGATCTCTGGAGACTTTTGTATATATATTTTGTAAAGATTAATAGTCACATTAAGTGGATTATTAAGTTTTCTTTCACACATTTCATCACCTTTTCCTAATTGAGGAAGGAATAATATTGCGACCTTTTAGTTTTGTGTCAAACTCATAAATAGCAGTCAACAGAGAGAAACATTTTAAAGCAGCATACTAGTTAACACTTAAAACGTTTTCGACTAAAATAAATGTCTTTTTTTGCAATTTTAAAATCAAAATGTTGAAATACTTTTGAATATTGTTTCAAAAACTATTTTATACCCTCCAACTTTCACATGTTATTTGAATCTGATATACACGAACTAAAACTAAGAATTGAGGTTAGTAATTTACTAAACTTACAAATGCTGACGTATAGGCCTCTTGGTGAGAATCGAAATCACTAAATTGCTAACCATCTTACACTGATCCACTAGAGACGTGCAAGAACTGAAGTTGATTGTATTAAAAAAAAAAAAAAAACTTTATTTCAATTTGCAACAGATGACTTGATAGTTTAAAATTAAAAATGCATTTAGCGTTACAATACATTGTACAAACTGAATTTAATTTGTAATCTGGAAAAACCCATTAGATTAAAATTTTACATTGATAAAAAATCCCAATGAGAGAAGATAAGGTGTTTTGTTTTCGTGACAAAGCAATTAAATCTCTGTGTAGGGGGAATTGAAAGAATATTTTTAGATTAAGTACACGCTGTTCGTCTCCACAGTTTACCGTGAGAACAAATGGAAATAAGAGGGTTAAATTTGAGTTGAAAATTTAAATCCAATAATAAAAATGAATGGAAAAAAAGAAGCGATCTTCAAGTAACATTTATTTAAAAATTGTGTAGTGTTTTACAGACAAAAACTATTTGTTGTCATACTATTATTTCTTGTTTAAAACCAGGTACATTATTTTTTAAAAATCGTCTCCTATTTGCATGAGCAGAAAGTGGGAAAGGTAGATTTTTGAGAAAAGGTTATTTCAATGTTTTTCCATTGTATATACTGTGTCCCCTCTCTCCGATATATAAGTACTAAAGCAATGTATGATTTTAAGAATTACTTTTGCCAAAGTTTTAGGTTAAAAATGCAAACGGTTTGAGTTATAGTTTCATTAAAAATAAGATTAATGGTTAGTGAATGGTTCAGATCGTACATTAAAAGAAATCAGTTATGAATCAAAATCTCAGTAAAGCCAAGGGTACGGCTCATCTGGAAAAGATGTTTATCCACTATGAAGGTTTCTGGTTTAGGAAGCAAAATAGGTCTGTCATTTTTCTGTTCATAAAAATGGCTACAGTTTTTTTTCTAAAAGTTTGGACTTGATGAAACGGCAATAACAGACGACAATATTTTTCAATGAAAAAGTTATTTCCATGAAACTTTATAGAATAAGTGATAGCGTAGGTTAAAGTAAACGACAATCCATAAGTAAAAAGGATTATTTATTTCACTGAGATGGTAATCAACACCAATATAATATAGGACAAAAAAAACTGATAAAAATATAAAAAATAATGAATAACTCGAAAAGTTATTTTACTGTGTGTGGGCAAATAAAAGCTCCGCCCGAGTATGTATCGAACTATTATCCGTCCAGAAATCATTAATAACGGCTTTATACCTTTAAGCAACAGAACAGTGTGTTCAATACTAATACGCTTACAAACTCATTAAAAAGAGGAAACCCTAACATTTTTTTTTTTAATATTACAGTGCACAACTAAATCAACGATGCCCAATTTTAGTGAAAGATATTTGTGCGAATTTTAGAATTTATCTCGTAGTGGTAGATATGCACCTCTTTCTTTGAAATCAGTTTTCTTGATTCTATCTCAACTCATCTGTGCTTATCTTCGGCTCCCAAATCTTGACGAGTTTAGAATGCAGATTTTCAAAGCAAGCGGATTTCTTGTATTGGGAGACTAGCGCAACACTTTACATACTATCAAAATTTACTTAAAATTAACGTTAATTTTACGTTAGTTCTATTCTAGTTGTGTGGTCCAATTTCAAGTAAGGATTCTGTATTTAGGTTATTTGCTCAGTTGTGGTACAAGACTGGATGTTATGTGGCACCCACTGAGACTAGAACTCACAAGTAATGGTTTTACCACTCTGGCTTGCTAATCCTTACACTACGCAAAGCGCCCTAATCTTGTGATTCAGTGACATACTTAAGTTCCTACATCGGATATGTAGATATTAAATTTAGGAGAAAAAAAAATACTGTTTTTGTTATGCCGATAAACCGCATTTTATGTAGGACCACAGAAATTACATTATACGTTTACAAACCTGAATTTACAATGTACCTTTGGGTTTAGACTTATTTGCTTGGCTTAATTTTTAGCACAAGGCCAAGCGTATGGAGCATATAGTAAGAATTTGAAATTGTTCTAATAGCCTAGCTCGCTAACCATTGGTCTACGTGAGGTGCCGAAAAAGTGTGCTTAGAGTTGTCCACTTTAGATTCACCTGTTTAACAGAACAGTGAAGAGAGATAGGACGAAGTGAGTTTCCAAAATATGAGAATAAAAAGAAAACCCGAAGATAATGAATAGACAGAAAGAAAAACGTAACAGTGATGGAGAGGCACAAGAGTAAGAAATTAATGGATTGATAGAAGGAAGAAAATGCAATGAAATGGGGAAAATAAAACAAACGGAGAGTGAAACCGAAGTGTAAAGAGAAGATATAAAAGACAATGGAAGAAATGGTGCCAGGTAGAAAAGAGAGAGTAAAAAAAAAAAAAGTGTGAAAGAGCAAATAAAAACTATGTGAAGCGTAGAGAAAATAAAAAGATGAAGATTGGGGGAAAATGCAAGCAAAATCCCACGAGGTAAACCGATTTCTAGTGATTTATCACGTAAAATATTTCGCCACGGCATTCACTGGTGCCAAGATTAAGGGCCGGCCTAGAGGGCAGGGAAAAGAAAAAAAAAAAAAAGTAACTGAATGATTGATAGTGATTTATAACAATAATAGCTCTTTATTTGGACTAGCATTTCTTTCTTCAATTTTTTTAAACACGTGTTCACTGATCTTATTTTAGAAGTGTGTTAATTGTTTTTGCTAGTTATGCATTGATAAGTTAGGGTTTCATATTTTTTGTTCTTTCCGCAAATTAACATCAAACAAGAATTGTAGATCTGCTTTGCAGTTTTGTGAATTTATTTCACTTATTTATAGAATTAGGCTTTTCAATAAATTCCGATTATTCAAAACTGTTGTTTAAGTGTTTAACCGAGATATGAAGGCATTGTTCTCTGTGCATTTCATTGACATTAGTTATGTTTACTGGTATTTCCTTTTACTTTTAAAACTTCGTATTTTCTGTTTACGAAAGTTCGCTATATCTTAGGAACGATGAAGTCTTTCATCGCATACATCACTTTTATCCCTCGGAAAGGTTGACAATTTATACTTACAATCATAACTTTATCAGAATTTATAATAAAACATTGTCAACGAAAAGCAAAGATTTTTTTTACTTAGAGTCTGGCGTTACGAATCAGAGTGTTCATCTACTAGGGTTTTTATTTTTCGTGACACGTCATTGTTCTTAATATTATAGCTGGAGCTATTATTCACAAAATAAAAAGCTAAATGATAAAGTGCAAGCGCATGTACGCACGCAAAAATAAGAAGCACGTGTTTATATATATATATATATATATATATACACCCACATACAATACAGGAAAAAAAATGTTCCTTTCAGATGAGTAATTATATCCTTGAGAAAGTCTACCGACGCATTTTACTCAAACAATATAGACGTGTCTATTGTGTATTTCCACTTATTTATTTATTTATTTTTTTTTTAAACAAAAACGATAAGGAGCTTTGATTCAATGGAACACACACTGACAACAATGAAATCACGCACACGTTAAAGAGAAGGTGGACATCCCGACATAAAAGGAAACAACTATACGTATAAAAGCACACGTGTAAAGAATAATAATCATAAATTGAGAGAGAGAGTGAGAGAGAGAGAGGGAGGGAAAATAACCGAAAGTAAAAGGAAAAAAAAAAATTCTCATGGTAAACAATTTCTACCAACAATCAAACTGAATACAACTTCGTATAATACGAAAAAAGACCTTATATGATAGTTGTAGGAAGCATCTTTGCTTAGTTTGGCACAAGGCTACTGCAGTGGAGATCGAACTCTCAATTGGGTGGTGGAATAAGAGGTCCACTTTAGTGATCTTATTAGAGATGAAGATTTGTAAATCGTACATTTGTCAGCAATCGTATTAGAAGTCGTCGGAGCGAGTATTTAACAATAACAAACACTAAACATTGTGGTTATGATAGGCAAGGAAGTGTCAAGTGAGATATAAATGGCAAATAATTGCATATTAGTTTGTGTGCGTGTGTGTTCTTTATCCGCTGAAATATTCTCTTCGCGGACGAGGTGGTGGTGTAAGATCGTTGTTTTAGCAGTGCAAATAACATAATCAGTGTAAGTGCGTCGATGGAAGAGTTTTATTTTATCTTGGGGGTATTTTTGGAAAGCGTCTTTTTAAAAAAAACTATTATCAAACTCAATATTCTATTAACATACAATTATAGCAATAAAAAGTTATTTTTTTTTAAATAAATTTTCTAATAAAAGAATGTTTTTACTCATGGATCAATATCTGACAGGCCTAATTATTCGAAGACTTAAAATCCATGACCCGTAATAGTTTCATTTCTCATATAGTGTAAATAGATAGCTGGATAAATAAACCATTGTTAGCGAGTTCAATTCTCACTGAGTGGCTCAGACTGACCTTGTGTCATTAAAAAGCTAAGCATATATATATATATATATATATATATATATATATATATATATATATATATATATATATATATATATATAAAAGCACTTTCATTTATGCTATTCACTACATTTAAATTTTAAAAATACTCAAATTTATTAAAAAGAAAACAGTATGAATGTATAAAAAGGTTAGTAATCACGAAAGCCATTTCATCTTAAGCAATAACGTTAAACCTAACCACCTTGTCCGTAAAAAAGAAAAAAAAAAAATAGAGAGAAAGAAAGTGTTGTGATATGTCTTTCTCGCTCAAGTAAATTTGCGTGTGTTTTGTGTGCGTGTGTTTGCAGAGAAAAGCATTATATCGATATCGTATTTTGTAGAGTAAAAACGAAAAACCTGACTCGACTCTGGTTCTTACCGACCGGACTTACTACCTGCCATATGAAATCCTGTGTCCAATTTTCTTACTTTGGAAGATGGATGTAGACTGTGGGTGACAATTTAAGACTTAATGAGTTTCTTCCGCAGGGGCTGTTCTCCAAAACCAGAACCCTCTGGTGATTGTCTTTAACCTAACCAGGTATAAACTGACTTATCTATTGATTGAGGAGGAGATGACATTTTATGGGACTGACTGCAAAAGGAAATCGTCTGCAATTCTACCAGACAACTGAAATAAGCGTTTGTCTTTTTAAAAGGAACTAAAAAGAGCAGGAATAATACAAAACTAACTAGAGAGATAACATTTAAAAATCTTGCAGTATGCTTTTTTTTTTTTTATAAGACATAGTTAATGTGTACAATCATTTCAAAACGCCTGAGTTAAAATATCTAAATCAGTAAACATTTTTTTGCTTTTATGTATTTATTTATTTTTAAGTATCTAATTATTTTATATTAAAATTAATCTGAAAACTTGTCTTGTCACAATAGTAGATAAGATAATTTCGTAGTGCATAGATGAATAAATGAATGCACAAAGAAAAATTCATTATTCATATTCAACTAGTTTCTTCGAGAGGGGTGGGGTGGGGGACCTTTTTAATCAAATTAATTTTACATCTGATAAAAATTCAAAAAAGCTTTTAAGAAATCAAACGTACACGAGTATTATTGGTGGAGGATGTTAATGAAGAAATTGACTGGAAACTAAATTTTAAAGTAACTATAATTGTCGAGAAAATAGAATCAATGCACGTGCGTATAGAAGTAAAAGTGTTTGTTTTCATTTGTTTTAAGTACGCGTTTTAGTATTCACGTTTAATTTTTATTTTACTATTAAAGCACAAGCAAAAGAACCCCAACTACAATCGTCCAATAAGTCAAAATTTTAACATAACTACTCAATCTTAGATCAGATACTTTTTTTTTAGACCCTAAGACAAAATTCAAATATATTTGAAACTATTTAGAGTTTTAATAATTGAAGAACATTCATTTAAAATATGAAAAGTTGATAAATGAGCTTTTTGTTTTTAAGTTAAAAAATTAATTGTTGAAATGATCGACTGACTAGCATCTTAAACACTTTTCTTAAAAAAAAAAAAAAAAAAAAAATGTATGCATGATGAGAAAAAAACGAAAATATCAATGAATGTATTTTTCTTGCTAATTCGATTTGTCTCTTTGATCTTGCATTTACAAAATATCGAAGATTTAAGATACCTAACAGAAAAAGCAATTTATAGATCAAAGTTATTTTCCTGTAATTTTTTTTTTATGCTGTCTACAAGTTACTCTCACAGCAAAAGGAGCCACATCAAATAAATTACAACCAAACCAGGTACGTCAATATTCACTACCATGTTTGTTTACACACGTACAAAGTGTCCACAATGCAGACGTAAGCACACCACACAAAGTGTGTACTGTACACATACACACCCATACATATTGCATACACACTCACTCGTGATATGCCTTGGTTCACACCATCTATACAACCGACACCACAAATAGTACATATGTAGTGGGCACATATGAAACAATTACATACTGTACACAAATAACAAGCGAAAACACACGTAAGTATATACACACACAGAAATCACATCTGTATACTTTTAGTGTGATGTATATATATATATATATATATATACACACACACACACACATACATTGTTTTGTAGTTTGAATGTATAATTAGTTTAACAAACTGTCATTTTGATTCTTAAAAAATTATTTAGATTAAAAGCACACCTTTTCCTCAACACCTGAAATCTGAAGATCGAATTGAATATATCCCACACGCGTTTAAAGTGTCCTCAGACTTTAAGCAGCAGATGTAGTTTGTTTAAAAATAAAATCAGTATATTTCTTAGATAAAAATGAAAGAAAGTTTAATTTCTTTGCAATGTTCGTGGTTTATTTGTTGCATAAACAGAGCCTTTTTTTTTTTTTAACCCGAATCTTTGTGGACACCCACTCGTAAATATTTCTTAGGAGCATTGTTTTTTAATAGCTGTAAATGCATCATTATGCATTTATAGATATTCATTTGTATGTGCAGCAAAAAGGCAGTGTATGCATTACTGCATATAATTCAACGTGTACAATCGCTTTTTATTAGTGTGCATATATATCCAATTGTATGTAGACGTAAGTAGGAGTTAATGTGATGAATATAATAAAAAGCTGGAAATCAATCTGTAAATGTTTGTGTGCGTGTTGGAATTCAAGTAAATGTGTACACAGTTGCACATGGTGTATATGAATGTGCATATATAATAAACAAAGTACGTGATGTGTTTTTAGAAGTACGTTCATAAAATATATATTGTTTTAGTTTAAAGGTTTCCTTTGGATAAGGAGAAAATTCCTTTGCCTGTTAAGATAAATTGTTTTTCTCAAACGTGTCGTTACAAATATCATATTGAAATGTCATCACAAAAAAAACAAAACACACACATACTAATCGATGTCCTTTCCTTAGTTTTTCAATAACATCGAATCAAGCAATCGATCACCAGAAAGTACAAAACAAAAAGCACATTGAATTTTGTCTACAAAACTGAAGTGAAAACAGTGTACGTCTTAGTACTTTAAAAAAAAAAAAAAAAAAAAAAAAAAAAGCAATTCCATCTTACTATTGTTTTCTTTTATGAATTAATTTTACAAGTTTTACAATATTTCGCTGGTCAAAAAGTGAAGTCAATGTATGTAAATACAGATTATTTTCACCTACCTGAATAAAAGTCCACATGAAATATTTCACAGAATTAAAGAAAAAAAAGTTAGATGGATGGATGGAGCACCTTTCCAAGAAGTTGTCACATTCGCGTTTTAACCAGATTTAAAAAAAAAAAAAAGAAAAAGAAAAAGTGATGGGTTCATTCATCCAATCCTTTTACCCCCCGGTATCTCCGTCAAGGAAAGCACCAGATTTTTTTTTCTTTATTCTTATTTTGAAATAGTTGTTTTTTTGTTTAAGTTAAGCACATATATAAACACATGACTGAATTAGCGTAAAATGACTAGGGAGGAGAAACATTTTTTAAAGCAGGTAAATGGAGTTGGGGAGATTATTGTGATGATGATAATGACGACGTTTGTTGAGTAAGGAAGAAGAAGAAATACGCGTAAAATCCAATATTTAAATTTCTTCACACAAACAAAGTGTAAGCATCAAATAAAGACGGCTGCTTGAAGCTTTTTTATTTTAAAAAAATAATTTTCCTTCCTGATTATTCCATCTTTTCTTTTTTAATTAATTTTTTTTTCTTTCCTGCTCTGCCATGCAATGCTTATATTTCTCCCTTATCATCAACAACAGACTTTTTTCTGCTCTTGTCTCTCTCTCTTTCTCTCTCGTTTTCCCTGTCAGTGCTAAGAAATTTGCAGCCGGGTGCTGTCGGCGAACTGGAGTGACTGTGCGTGTCGGTGTGTTCAAACAGCACTAGTTTGATGGCCGAGTCGATTCTTGCATCGGAAGGGGCGCCCGGTAGGGAGATATGGCATAGATTAACTGAAACTCGAGTCGATATTCGAACTGCTTTGATTTCTATAAGATATGCTGTCTATAAATCAAGTTTTTATTGCCTTACTGTTGTTATTTTTTAGTGCACTGAATATTTATAATAACCGTTGAAGAAATGGTTTTAACCTGGACTCCTTTTTCCCCCCCGTGATGAACTCGTGATAATGAAGCGTTCTCTTTTAATTGTCTGCGGAAACTCACAAATACCGCCAGTTCTAAAAATGACACCCTTTCTGTTACTTGCTTAGGTTGACAAAAATATCTAAGTTTTAAAAAATATTTATTCGGTAAATTATTCTTAAATAGAAATTTGTTTTAAGGCAACTTTCTAAATTTGACCCATTGATAGGTACAAAATTTATTAATCGAAAGAAAATCATCGTACTAAATATATATATATATATATATATATATATATATATATATAAACACTTTTAAAACATTAACTAAGCACTTCTAAGGCCAGATAAATTGTGACATTTTAAATGTCTAAATTAATTTAAATTAAAAATAATTTTATAAGCAGATCAATAAAAAAACAAAAACAAAAAAGCGATACTGAATTTATTCTATTAGTGTTAAGTTGTTGTCAAAAACCAAACCCAAAATATTAAAAAAAAAAAAAAAAAAAAAAAAAAAAGAAAATAAAGTTATCGGGTCATTTCATTGATAAAGTCAGTCAGTTGTAACTTTTTACTGATGCTCCTGTTTAAATAAAATACCAATGAATTATGTAAAATAAGCTCCAATTTCTTTAAAAGACGCCACTAAAACAATCTAAAAGGCCTAAGGGCCAAGTGACGATGATGTTAACAACGACGATAACTGAAACCTATTACTGTTATTTCCACTTACACTTAGCGGCTATAACTACTTTATAAAAAAAAAAAATAAATAGAAAAGAAAAGAAAAAAAGTTGTTCTCGTTACAACTTGAGTGGTTGTTCCGTTCACTACATTGAAACAATTGTTGGCAAATTTTATTTTTAGCGGTTTTAAATCTTTTATTTCATATGGTTTGGTTGTAACTAGAAACATAGACGATAAATTTATATTTGAAGGGAAAACAATTACGATTAGTTCCCACCCCCTAAAGGAAGGAGTTTGTGAAATGTTAATGCTTGTAAAATCCTTCATTGTTCAGGTGATATTGATGAGTTTAGGAATTTATTTTACGCTATCTTTCAATCGACAACAAGAAAGAAAGAAAGAAAAGACTAAGTTAAATATACTAATTAAAATGAATAAACCTTTGACAATTAAAATACTGGTAGTTATTTAAGATTTCTAGAGATTTTGCACATATTACCTACCAACAATGATTTTATTATTTTGAAATTGATAAAGTTTTAGATTAATTTTAAATAAACAATCATTTGAACAAATTATATATGCGTCTACTTACCTAAGATTTTAAATTCAATTTTAAATCAATTTCTTAATTGCTTATATAAAAAAAGGCTAAAATAAACGTAAAACCACATTTTTATTGCGCTTTCCTCCTTTATTTACTACTATAATTTTTAGATTTTAATATAACATTTTAAAAGCTAAGTCTTAAGTTTGTCTTAGAAAATCATTTTTCTTTATTTTTTTTCCTAATTAAAACTAAGAATTTATTAATGATATAATTAAGTAAATATTGCGCATACAACCAAAAGAATTTTATATCTTTAAGATATAATTAATTCTCTAATTCATAAAAGTGAATGAAAACAGTTTTTATTTTATTTTCATTACTTTATTTTTAATAACGAACATTAACAATTAAAACTAGTAAATCAATCGAAACGTTGTCTGTGTGTGCGTTAGATTGGTTTTCTTTCCCCGGTTTGTTGACTGAGTATAAGTATAGAATGTTGTTTGTACACAGAAACTATAAAAGTGAGGGGTCAGTTGATATCGATAATATTCAATAAATAGATCCCCCACTTTCTGACCGACCAGTTTGGCCCCATTTTTCTAAAGACATGTGCATTTATTTTGCTGCGTGTGTTTGTGTGTTCGTGTGTGCACGTGGCCTTCTTTACAAAGTTGGACTATTAGAAAGAGAATAACGTCGGAAGCGAAAGAATTTCATTGATTGTTTTTTTATTATTTTTATTTTATTGCAGCTTTTTACTCTTATTTCTGGGTATATTCCGCGTGTTATTTTTATATTTTCAGCTAACTAATAAACACTGTGCTACTCGTGTATAAGTCGACACCTAATTTTATATTCATTTTTTTTTTTTTTTTTGAATTAATTTTTGAAGTCAAAAAGGTTGCTTCTAGAGTTTTTTTTCTCTCCCTCCTGTTTAAAGTTTATTTCAACTGTACAAAATTTACTCACGAAGTCAACATTTTTTTTAATGACAAAATAGGCTTTCTTACTCGTACTCGGGATATTTACTCCACTTTGCTATGACACAAAGTCAGAATAATGGAAGGCCCAGTGAAAACTAAATAAATGATCAGTTAGTTTAGATCGCTAACTATTATTTCAACACTTTTTTTTTTTGGACACACATCGATAAATAAAAATGTTGATAAATACAATAAAAAGAAAGCATGGATTTACCCCAAACTCCCGCCACGAATAGAATGTAACACAAGATCTTATATTTAAGTGGAGTACTGTTGGTTTTGGAATTCAGAGTTTTTCCTTCTCTCAGACTGGTTGCTTTCTAACTAAGGCTAAAGAACCCATAGCTGATGGATTCACGTATTTCACAGGGGCATTAAAGAGAAGTGAAATGCAAACAGCCTCGGCTAGGTTTTGAACTCGGGTCGCCAGATTCCATTTCTTTTGACGATAACCGTTACACCAAGCACGCCTCCACAGATGAATGAAAATAAAGTTAAAAAGACAATTATATCTATTACCTCACTTAATTAAATAAAATTAAAAACATGGGATGGATGGCTGCACATACTGTACTGTAAAACCCTTCTAAACCTTGATAAAATCTAACCTTTTTCCTAGGCAATTTTCTACTAATTTTAATTCGTAAATTAGCGAATAAAAGTTTGTTTTTACCGCCACCGTATCATCTCTGTATTTCTGCTGGTTCTTATGTCAAACATTAAACTAACAAAAATATATTGTGTCTGTCGATCATGTCTTATCTTTATGGTTCAGGTCTTGGTTTCAAATCAATAATTACACTCGCTAATTTGGCCGAGAGGATTTGTAACCAAAAGGATTAAAGTTCCATTCCGATTTTACAGGTCTCCAAAGAAACTGAAAAGTTGTTAACACTGTTTTAGTGACAACCAGAAAAATGATTACAAATAAAATTAAGTACTAAAGTTTATCTATTGCATTTTTGGAGGAGGTAAAGTCAGGCTTGGATAAAACTTCACTCAAGTTTCATTGTTCTTAGTGCTGGACTAACCCGTAGGATATAGTAATTTACAAAGCTCTTTGCTTCGATTTGGCACAAGGCCGAATAAATGGGGCGCCCAATGAGACTCGAACTCACTCGTGTAGGTTTGCTTGTCTAGCTTGCTAACCGTTTCACCACCAGAGGTACCCGACCCGTAAGATATAGCTTAGTGTCACACACACACCCTCAGGGCCTAATTTTTTTTAAAATTAAGTTTTTATTTCATCGTTAATTCTTTAACACAAATCTCTCTCTCTCAAAAAAAAATTATATTTGTCATCCACAGACAGACTGTTTTGTTGTATCACAACTCATCAGTGTGGCTTGACATGTGAGATACGGAAAGCTGGGATTTAAACCCGGCTGACTTGAAGCCAGCCGGATACTCTCCCGTTGGCCAAGTGGTTAGAGTGTTCGCCAATGGCCCGGGATTCAATCCCTAGTCGAGTCATACCAAAGTCTTAAAAAAAAAAAAAAAAAAAAAATATAAATAAATAAATAAAAAAGGTACTAGATGCCACCTTGCTTAACTCTCCGCATTATAAGGTACGTATCAAGGGTAAAGTGGAACACTCCAGGGAAAGGAGCAGCGCCCTTCCATACACCCCAGTGTAGTAGCTATTGAAAAGGGAGCCTTCAGGTCGCCCTTGACTACGGTCGCCAACACACACACACACATATATATATATATATATATATATATATATATAAAATGAATATAGTTATAGTTGAAAGATTATAAAATCATCCACTAAATACTTGGCTTATATAATTTTAATCATGTATAATTATTTTGGAATTTTTTTTAAAGTTTAAATTTCTGTGTACAAACAACATACTATACTTATACTAGATCAACAAATCTGGGAAAGAAAACCAAATTTCATATACCTAAGGGATTCAGCAGATAAAAAAGTCCGGTCTTGGTTTTTCTGCTACCAAAATAACGAAGCTAATTAATTTACAGAACATAACGAAAATTAACATTCTTTAATATCGAACAGAAAGAGTCCCTTGTAGTCAAATCTTTATTTTATCGTTATTTCCATTATTAATTTTTTTTTTTAATTTCTAAACCATGCTGCCTCCAGTTGAAGAAATTCCTTGTTTTTACATGGTTTTAAAACGTAAAGTTAAGCCATCTGCCGCTTGTAACAAACAACATTTGTTTTTTAAGTGTCAAATTGATGTTCGATTCAGCACATTTTACAGTTTAGTTTCAGACAAAACCAAAAACTTCACTAGACAGGTCCCCCCGGGATCAGTATACTTTAAAAATCTATGAAACCTCTTTGAAGCAATCTATATTGATTTTTTTAAAAATCTTTACTTAAACCAATTCACAGTTAAGTCCAATAGCAGTGGGGAAACGCAGGATGCACGTAAAAAAGAGTGGGGGGTAGCTTAGTCGTAGTACAAAGCCAGAAGCAAGGGACATCTCGGGAATGTCTGCTCGTTAACCATTACACTACGCGAGGTACTCTAAAAAATGAATAAGCATACTTTGGATATGACACAAGGCCGCAAGTATGGGGCACTTAGTGAGGATCGAACTCACTACTCAGTAATTGGTATATGTAAAACAAGCTTGTTAAATGCCAACCAAGATAAGGTGCCATAAAATAATAGTATGTGTGTGTTTGTAATTGATTAGTAATGGTTACATCTACAGTCTTATCTAACGGTGAGGAGGCTAAGCTCAGGCGTCCTTATAATCAATTAGTTTAAAAGAACCTGTGAAAATTACCCTAAAAAAGCAATTGAAAAAAAAAAATCACTTATTGCAACAAAGCAGTATTATTTCAAGTATAAGGTGACTTGTAAAGGAATTTAAAAATTACGTTTCATTGCTACTGATAAGCTTAAACTGAATAGAAAGAAACACCTTAAAAATTAGTTACTGCAACGAAAGTACTATCTAATTTAAAGGAATTAAAAGACTCCCCCAAAATAATTGTTTCACTGTTATTGTTGAGCTTAAAGATTCGAAACCAGTTCTTAAATCAACTATTTTGTTAATGTTCGTTGTTAATAAGTGCGCATAGAAATTCTCTGTCGAACTTTAAAAAAAAAAAAAAGACAGAGACAAATGTATAGCCAAAACGTTACTACAGTTATGCTATACTGTAGTAGTTTGAGTATGCCACGCCTCTTTAAGCAAAACACGAGAGAGGATTGGTTTATATTCTTCACAAGTTCAATTTTAGACGCGGCTCTCAGTAGAAACACCGCAGCAAAAACAAAAACAAGTTCGAATTAATCGAAAATAAACAAAACAAAAACATTAATAAAAGCTGTAGAAAAAAAAAAAAAAAAAAATCAAGAGAAAAAGATAAAGACAGTAGGTGCAACTTTACATTCCCTGAACAGCTCTCATTTTAAAAAGAGTAATGTTTTATGGGCTTTGGTTTGAATGTTAGTTTTTATTTTATTTTTTTAGGGAAAAACTACTGCACCAAATTTGTTAATTAAAGTGAAATCATAGTTGGGCACCTGTTATCAATGGCTAAGTTTAAGTTAAGTTCGATCTGAGTGGCATTAAAATAAAGTGGAAGAAGAGTCATCTAACTCATAGATTGTTATTTGTGTGTGTGTGTGTGTGTTATTTCATTACAATAGGGGAATGTTCTACATAAATCCTCATTTATTTATTTATTTATTTTAGGGACAAAATAAATTGGATAACCGAAATGGAATTCCAGGAAAAAGAAAAAATATAAAACAAAAAGTCAAATAACTAACTTTGTGTGTTAACTTTCTTTAGTTTAAGGTAAGCAAATAAAGTTAACTTTTTTTTCCTCAAAAAAAGTTCTTTTTATATCAGGCAAATATTCCTTTTAATTAAGCGCACTACATTGGAAGAAAAACATTTAAACTCACAACCAAACAGGATAAATCTGTCTGTGTGTGTGAGAGAGAAAGAAATCTACAAAAGAAAAAGAAATCGTACGAATCTAAGAAAGAGATCTATAAAAAAAAATTAAGAAAATCTTGGTTAGAGAAAAGAATAAAAAGTTAAATCTAATATACACACACAACTAAGAAAAAGAAAATAAATCTCACATACGAAAAAAAAGAGAAAGAACAAAAGAAAAACGGTCATGGGATACAAAAGTTTTGAAGAAATTCAAGTGAGATCACATTCCTTCACAGATGGATAATTAAGTTATCGATCATTTTAATCTTTTATAAATTTTTCAATATTCTTTTAAAAAGGTGATCAAGTAATTCATCATTTACATATTTTTTTTTCTCTCATTTTCACACGCACAAATGTTATAATAGATGCTGTGCAAGTCTTCTTATGTGATATTTATTAAGCTTAACTTAATTCGGAGCTAAGGAACCAGTACCCTTAAAAGATAGCATGTGACATTCTTATCTATTAAATGAAATGCAGCTTTATTAAAAGCTGCATTAAAATAGTGTACCCTCACATTAAAACTTTTTTTCTTACAAAACCAATCTAAAATTTTCTTTAAAATGGTGAGAAAAGTTTTAAATTTCTTTTAAGGACATTAATTAAATGGACAACCATTTGGAGAGGCGGGACGCATTATTTGGAAAAAAAATATCAAAGTAATTTTACATTGAAGATACGTAAAAGTTTTTCCAGCACTTTCGGTTGTAGAATATATCAACTGCATCTCTATAGAGAGGTAAGACCCACAACAGGTTTCCTGGATTTTACTCTAAACAATCTGGAGGTGAGGCTCCAGTAATACTCGAGCTTTTTGGAATACAAAGTACTGTTTCATTGATATTGCTCCTAGGTCCACTCTGGCCCGGAGTGGTGGCACCTGATAGAATTCTACCCATAGGTCAAATAGAACTTTGACATTTAAATTGGGTGCAAACTATTTCATCATTTAACTGTGTGTAAACAAATGATTGATGTTTAATTGTATTGTTTGTGTTAAATAGCAATACTTGTAACCACTTCACTGTGGGCAAACAAAGGTTTAATATTATACAAAATTAGAAATGTTTGATTGCAATAATTGAAACCATTTAACTGTTTAGAAACAATGACAATACTAGTATGCAAGCAAATTATTTCCAAGTCATTTAAAAATAAAATTACCAACAAGCTAATCTCTTACATAGCATGTATATCTATTTAAATGTATACAAACAAATAATTTATGTTAAAGTCATGTACCATAGCAATACTTGGAATCTTTGAACTATGTGCAAACAAATGATTAATTGTTAATAGAATTATTCTTATTAGATAGAAGTGCTTGAGACCATTCAACTGTGCGCAAAAAAAAAAAAAAAGAGTTCAAGCTCATTTAAAAATGTTATCAACAAAATGTTTACAATTCATATATCTAATATATGTATAAACGGGATTTGGCATTAAATAATCGACAATATGCTGTAAAATCAAACCGAACCAATCAAAGTTTTCACTAGAGACCATAAAAGTGTAAGTCTCTTAAGAAATAAAGAAAATTTTTTAAAAAAAAGTTCATTTTCGGTTAAAAAAAACCCCCTTTTCCATTGGATATTGAAGTTTTAGGCCGGCTGCAGTTTGCCAATAATTAAGTTATTTATTAGTTTAAACTAGATTTTGTTAGAAACAAGTTTATTGAGTGCACCCTTATTAATAGACAATAAATTTCAACGTAGGCCTTAAATATGAAAAGATTCCTAAAATCTGGTTTTAGTTTGTCACATGACCAGAAGTATGAGACTCATAGTAAAAATCAAACTCACTAACAATGGTCAGTTAACTTAACTCGCTAACCAGTGCTCCTCACAAAGTGACCTAATCTCCTTCTTGATGGTAATTTTTCTTTTTCAGTCTTGTATATTTCGTGGTATCACTGTAACTTGCTTCTTTGCTATTAACCAGTTAAAAAAAAAAAAAAAAAAAAAAAAGGCTTTTTTTCCAGTCACCTCCTCAACTCATTCTTTATGTTCAATTAGTGATTCACAGTCTTAATACAAGGCAGCATTACCGGAGGATCCCGTAAAGAACAAACTTACAAACAAGAGCTTGAAAAATTTGCTCATTATGATTAATTGCTCTGCTTGGACCCGTTTGGTGACTTAGATGCGTATTTTCCACCGGTGTTCGAGCCCAAGTAAAAGCCAAAATTTCGCATGCTGATTTTCAAAGCAGGAAGACAAGTAGGAAAAGTCTCTTTAATAAAATGATTGGCCCAACACAATCAACCTTTTAGCCTTGTGCCAGACTTAAGAAAATAGCAACAGAAATATAAGTATCTAATAACCGAGATAGTTGCATAATATTTCTCATCAGCACCAATTGTCAATTCGACCCCAGACAAAAATTAAGCCGATTTTTAAAGTACTTAAGCCCTCTGCGCTTGGAACTCATTAAAGACAAAATTCAGTTTACTTCTAGTGACCCAGTGTTGCAATAAACTAAATTTTTTAATTGATCATTAAGACTTACTCATCACTCAGCAGAAATGTTTATTATTAGCAAGCTACTCTCACAGATTACATACTCTTATAGTGAGTTGGGAGGCGCGCTTAGCGTAACGGTGATAGCCGTAGGAAATCGAATAGATCACCCGAGTTCAAATCCTTGATGTGGTTGTTTGTATTTGACTCTGCGCAAATGCTCTTGAGAAAGACATGAATCCGTCTGTACTCTCACCAGCCATAGGTAAATAGTAGGGCAGACTATGTTCTTTGGCCTTAATTAGGTGACCACTCAAAAAGGAAACCCACTGAATTCAAACCAACTATACTCCACTTAAAAAAAATTGACCTTGCATCACATCCTGTCCATATCGGAGGGGTTGGGTAAATATATACTTCTGTAGTGAGTTTGAGATATTTTGTATCTCACACTATTGGCCTTGAGCCATGCCAAACTAAACTCAATAAATCTCTTCAACTGATTCCTGCCAATCAAAAGTCTTTGATCTTGACGATCCAGTACTAAGACAGACCATATACTTTGTTAGATTTTCTATTCTCAAGACTATGTCAAGGAGATTCCTTTAGCAATATTTCATTTTAAACAAGGGAAAAATCACTTTTTTATGTTTAGTGATGAACTAAAATCCAACCACAGAATTTAGAAATCCCGCCAAAGAGCAATGTTTAGCAAACTAACCTGTAAGATTGTTAGTGAGTGCGAATTTTTCTAAATTCCTGTCATATGCCAGACTTAAATTTATTAAATATCTCCAAACATACAAGTCTGTTACATAAATTTTACTCGTTTTTCAATATATGAATATTGCTATCATCAAAATAATTGAAAACTTCACCTTGAAGCAACTAATATATTTGCTTATTTAACTATTCAGTTGTCCTGGCTATGACACTAAACTGCATCTGAAGGTGAGGCCCTAGTTCAGGGGGAGTTTGGTGTACCGCCTCATTGCCGTTACTCCCCGGTTAATTCTAATCCGGAGGATAATACCTGTAAGGATCCCATCAAAAGGTCAAATGAAAATTATTCGTATTCGATAAGACCATGTGCAAAATACAAGATTAAGAAACAGTTTCCACAAAAATGTAAATATGAACGTATTTCCCTAACCTATAGACATAAAATAATCCTACGCAGGTTGCTATGCCATTAAAATCAAATCAAAAATTCAGTCTCGGGTTTCGACAAAATCAAATTCTGCGGTAGTCTCGCTTAAATAATGTTACTTTTCTACTTAGATGCCTATGTAATTATAATTTCCTTAAACTGGAAAAATCACTGTAAAGGCAGATTTAACAACAAAAAAACAAAAAAACAGTATCAACCAATTGGAATTTTTTTGTTAAAAGACTAATATATTTTGAGAACAAATTGCCTAATTATGTCAAAACAGTATGAAAAATTTTAAGATTGAATTAGATGATTTTAGAAATTGAAAAAAAAAAAAAAAATAAGAGGGCATTTTTAGGAACTATCGGATGAATTAAGAGAATTTGATCTGTATGTCGATATTGTATTGATATTCTTTTTTTTTTCTAAGGTCGATGTGTGACGAAAATAAAAAGGGGAGATACCCAAGGAGGCATAACAAGTAAAAAAGTGAGCATCTGTACTCGAGGGTGACCCAAAGGCTCCCTTTTCGATAGTTACTACACCAACGTGTAGGGGAGGGCGCTACTCCTTTCCTGGATTGCTTCACTTTAATCTTGATCCGTACCTTATAAAGCTGAATGTTAAGCAAGGCGGCATAAAGTGCTATTGTTTTAGTCTTTGGTATGACTTGAACCCAGGTCTCCCGGCCATTGGCATACACTCTAAACATTATGCCAATGTCTGGTAAAGGCATAACAAACAAATCTTAATTGTGACTAATAACAGAACGATGTTTTAATATATTTAAAAGGTTTTAAATTTCAAAATTTATGTTTTTTATTTACATAAATCAATTTGAGTTATCACCATAACATTTCAAACAAGTCATCTACGTATGAAGGTAATTTCTTCTGTAATTGACCGAGAATCTTCACTTTGATATTTTAAATTATTTTCTTTTCTCTTTCGGTTGGACTTGTGTTTATTTTTATAAAACATCTTCATAAATAAATTCTTTCTCTAAATGAATCATATATAAAGATTTTATAAATAGAATTCTAAATTCGAGGTGTAATTAGTGTTATAGTAAAATACATCAAATCTCTTCTGATTCACCAACTCTTCACACATCTAACTACTAAAACACAGACCCACAGGCATCGACACCACAGAAGAAAATAACAGCTACCGCATGTTGACACAACAACGGCCAGTGTCAAACTGAGAAAATCATGGCTTCTGCTCATAGGCTCGGTGCATAGTCTATCCAAAATCCCAGAAAACTGAGTGCCTCAGTTATAAAAAAAAGGTCGATTTTTCAACCAATCATTTTTTTTCCACAAGTAGTATTTTCTAGAGCCGGTGTTTAAGTCGGGAACATATAAATAGGCCAAGCAGTAGTCACACAGGCAGTTGAATCGTTAACCGCGCTAAGAGCGTCACCCGACAACATCGTCCGACCAGATCAAAGCAACTACTTGTCGCAGAATAGATACCCCCACCCCGTCAGCCGGCCAGATATTTCATCCGCTTGTTTATTTTATTTAGTCAATAAACAAAATAAACTAAATCTTCTTGTCAGTCTTATTTTTCTTGCAACCACACGCTTGTATATAACATTAGCCAACAAATTTGTTTTTAGTTAAATTATTATACATTAACGTATTTTTATTTTTTATTTTTTTTTACTCCAATGTAAACAAATTTTCAAATGCAAACTTCTGCTTTATTTTTACATTGATCAATTTTTTTGACATCAGATTTTTCTAAAATTAATTTCTAAGAATGGCGCAGTTTTAATATGGTAAAATTAAAATTGGTACTTATCCAGGATATCCCACAGAGGAAATGTTTACATTCATATTGTAATTTACTAAGCATTTTGCTTAGATGTGTCACAAGATCGTATGATTGGGCAATAAACTCTCTCGTGAAGGTTTGCTAGTCTAGCTTGCAAACCATTTACACCACCCGAGGTGCCCAATGTCTACGCTAATGTACACAAATAAAATATTATGAGTAATTAATATACTCAGTATTCAGATAAGGCACCTCGCGCGGTGAAATGACTAGCAAACCTATTGCTAATGAGTTCTAGTCGTACTGAGTGCCTCAGCTAAATTTTTATATCATCCAGATAAAAGTTTGGAGGTGCCCGTGGTGTAACGGTTATCGTCGCAGGATATGGACACGGCGACACGAGTTCAAATCCGGGACCTGACTGCATTTCACATAGCACTAATACCCTTGGGAAAGGTATGAATCCAAATATACTCCCTCCAGCTATGGGTAAATAGTAGGGCAGACTAGGTTCTTCAGCCTTGGTGAGGCAACTAGTCTAGGAGAAGGAAAACTGACTTCAAACCTGTTAAACTCCGCTTAAAAATTGACCTTGTGTCATATCTTGCTCGAGCGGAGGGGTTGGTAAATATGATCCAGATAAAAGTTTGTGATTATCTTAATTTTCTTTTAAATGGATATTTACATAGAAAAGCTCGCTGCAATTCCCCCACTTGCAACATTTTAGTCTTTCCTTCCCCAATCAAAAAAAAAAAAAAAAGAAAAAAAAAAAGGGAACTTATGGCCGATTACAGCTATATAATGTACAGGACTAAAATTTAAAATGTCCAGTTTAAAAAAATAAAAGAAATGACTGAAATTTACTCTTATCTAGATGTTAAATACACGTTTTATATTTTTGTACATTATTGCAGACATTGGATAAATACCTTTAAAAAAATTAGGATGTTTTTATTGACACATGTATTAAAAATAAAGAAAAACGTCCGGGAGTTTCCTATACTTTGTGAGGGCTGCAAATTTAACAATTTGTTTATAGAAGGCGCAGTTGGACCTAAGACCGCTACTATCACTTGATACACTTCATCTAGGACCCGTCGGTATTTGGTGTAACTAGAATAATAAGTTATATGTAGATATATTAAGTAGTGCAAACCAGACCCATAACAATCCGACTGAAAGATCCCAAGCTGTTATGGATATTATTCAATGATAAACTAAAAATGCTTGTGTGACATAACTTGTAAGTCAACAATTTGGAAGGTAGTAAAAATCAGGGCTGGTGCGTAGTACCCCCTAAGCCGCCGACCGATGGGGATCTCGGAAGAGCGGGTTTCATATGGTTATATGAATACTACTTTATAAAAATTGATATGTAGTAGAGTAGAGGCCCTGTATCATAGTTGGTTTATGGCATATCAACTACTGTAGGGTATTTAATGCCAAATCATCTTTATACATATATATTAAATATATATGATTTATAAACATTTTGTTGATGACATTTTCAAACGAGTCAGAGCTCATTAGTTTTCATATAGTTATACATATGATTTTAAAGTCAATAGTATGTGGGTAATCTTATTTTTAAAGAGTTAATTTGTTTGCAACACAAGTATTACTATTGTTTGCGCAGTTAATTGGTTCTACATATTCTAAAATGAATAGTTCTATTTAACATTAATCCTTTGTCTGCAAATCACTTAAATGGTTTCAAATATTACAATCTAACAAAAAAAGTTTTGTTTGCACATAGTTAAATGGTTTCAAGCACCATTGTAACACCAACTACTCAATTTAGGCACACAAAGAGTTTCTGGTATTACTAGTCAATACTAATAATTCTAGTCAACATTACCAGTTCGTTAACACACAGCCAGTATTGATATGTATCACTAACAGTTCAATTAAACAGTCATTTGTTTGCACACAATTTAAATGTCAAACAGTTTTATTTGGTGCATTGATAGAACCTTATCAGGTGCTACCACTCAGGGTCAGCGCGGATCTGGGAACTATGGCAATGAAAGAGTACTCCAGATTCCCCCAAATTCCAAGATAGGAGCCTTACCACTAGATGCAGTTTAGTGTTATATCTAGGACGCTCGTAGGGGGTGGGGAATCTTATTCCTTTGCAGAGATACAGTCGGTGTATTCTACTGCTCCAGCAGACTGGGCTGCCGTATCAGATTCGTGGCGGTGAGCATGAGACCATAGCACTGACAGTAGTATATAAAAAAAATCGTACTCTAGATGAAGTATTGCTTGTTATTCATTTTTGACTAATATTTCTATCATCTTATTTGTTGATTTTTCAATCGCAACTTTCAGACCTTCATTTTACGATGTTAGTAAGCGGTACAAGTAATTTCCAGGAAAGTTAAAATAAAAACATTTTAGAGTCTGTTGGTATTATTTTGAATACAATAGAAACAGGGTACTTATGCATCTATGTTACCGCAAAAAACAAAAAAACCCGAGCGTTACCGGGCCGATAACGGAAAGAATCGGAATATTCCCGAACGAAATTTAAGCAAGCATACGATAAAATAAGTCAACCAATTTGTTGACAAAACGCATGAAGAAAAAAAAAAAAAAAAAAAAAAAAAAGAGAAAAGACAATTTTAAATGGATAATGTTACCAACCTTTTCAGGAGAAAAAGAAATCAACAGTCAATGCATGGTAATTTTCAATATGAAAAAATAGTTTGAATTTTTATTTTATCTATTTGGGAGGGGGGTGTATCTTTTTAAATCATTTTTTTTTTCGTATTTATGCACTTATTGTACCGTGCAGAAGTAATAACGCGTTAATTTAAAAATCCCTTCTTACCACAGGGAGGGGGGTTTTGTAACTATTCTGTACTTTCACCTAACAATTTAATAATAATCAAGGTCCTGCATTTGGTGTTACGGCATCTCCAGGCATAACTTTTCCTCGTTTTTTTTTTTTTTTTTTAAGGTGGCAAGGATGCTCACATGCCCGGCAACTTTTAATTTTGCCAATAAGGTTTTTTTATTGGCAGAATTGGATCACCATTTCTGTACATTGTAGATTTTCGCTTAGCTGCGATAAATTCATGTTTACACTTGTTTGTAAATGAGTAAACAAATTGATGGAATTATTTTATCTTAAATTTGATTAGCGAGGCGTTTCGGCATATTCCGATTCTTTCCGGAAACGCTCGGGAAAGTTCGGCTTTTTTGCGGTAACATAGATACATAAGTACCGAAAAAAGCTTGAGTTGTCATATTGAATTAACTTTAATAATAAAGGACTGAAGACACGAATGATCGATTGATTTTAACGGCAGGTCAACTCGTCTGGATTTATTTTAAGTCTAGAAGTTAGGAAATTGCATATATCGCACGTTTAAATTTACGCTTAATTTTTGCGTAGTTTATTAAGTTCTTGTTTTTGCACACAGTGATGATATCAAGTATTCCTATGCATCATTAAGGGTTTTCGGACTATTCTTTTCATCTTTGTTATTTCCATAACGTTTCGGCCGATATGTCCTCCAGCCTTCTTCAGGTGTTTGTTGAACTCGGGAACCTAAGCGGAACTTCGAACTATGTCCTTTATTGAATCCACGGGGTTCGCCAGTTCTAATTCCGTTAGCCATAACCGGATATTGTATTGTTACTTGTCAGGATTGAACCTGCAACCTCCAGATGGTCTCCTTAGAAGGTTAGGGAATCAATACCGATAACCGTTACGCTTAGTCTCAGAAATTCAGACTACTATTCCTATTCAAAACAAATAATTAGAGTCGTTTGGATTCAAGCACTCCTATTTAATACTTATAATATAGACAATTTTGTTTCAAGTAATTAATTCTATTCTTAAAAAGTCATTTGTTTGCTCATTGTTATGGTTTACGTAACTAACAATCCTTTGTACACAATTATAGTTTTCAATAGTTTAATACAAACAATTTGTTATATGGTATCAAGTAAATACTAATAATTTAGAAACAGATCTATTCGCCCCATAGATACTACCACTTCGGGTAAGAGTGGACTCGAAAGTAAAGCCAATGAAGAGGTATTCCAAATCCCCTAGAGCTCCACAATTGACCATCAGCTGCTGTCTAGTGTTAAACTACGGACATGGGCTTTTTTGGGTGCATGATAAATTTTCCAAAAACAATGCGAATTCAGATCTTGCGGATACGGAAACTCAATTGATTTCTTGTTGGCTGAAGTAGTGGCATATTTCCTAATACGCTTCGTAAACATCGTGAACAAGTTTTTCATTATCGAGGAAATTAACATTTTTGAATAAAGATTAAGATTAGTTTTAGGTTAGAAATTCTAATAATCAAAAGTGAGTTAAAGATAAGTTAGGTTACAAAGTTTTAGCCATGCATAACTGGCAGCAACAACAAGTCATTTGCAGACGTTTTGGAGAAAATTTCTCGACGCTATTTTAATCAACTTGATAAGATTTCAAAATAAAGTTGCCTGTATTTCTCAAAGTTACTTGAAAAATTGTAGAAAAATGTCCAATGAAATAAAGCGATATTTTTTTTCTTTTGCCAGCTTTTTTTCCTTTTTAAAATTTTTCTTATAATTCGACGGAAAAAAAGCAAGAATAGATAGAAACTAAAGAGCGGAAAAAAAAAAAAAAAAAAAAAAAATGGAAGAATGTCCAAAAAGAAAAGGTGAGAAGAAAAATAAGTCAACGAAAGAAGGGAAAAGAAAAGAAAGAAAAAGGGAAAATCCAAAGAAAGAGAGCGTGTCTGTGTGTGGTGTGGGGACAAGAAAAAATTCCAATGAAACCAAACGATATTTCTTTTGTAACTTTTTTTTTTTTTTAAGATTTATTTTTTTCTTATAATTCGACGAAATAAGAATAGACAGGGACTAAACAATGGGATAGAAGTAACGGAAAGAAAGCGAGAAGAAATAAATAAGTAATGAACAAACGAAAGAAGGTGGGTGTGGGGTGAGGGTTAAGGCAGAAAAAAGTTCCAACAAAACCAAGCAATATTTTTCTTTATTATTTAATGTTTCTTTTTTTCTTTATTCGGCGAAAAAGAAAGGCAAGAATAAATCTTAAAACAGTAGGAAAGAAAGGTGAAAAAAAAATCCCACAATAAAAATAAAAAATAAACACCTAGACCAAGCGATATTTTCTTCTAAAGAATATTGCTTGTTTTTGTCGAATTTTTTCCCTGAAAATCCCCCAAACGTTGCTGTTCGTTTTTTTTATTTTTTTTTTATTAATTTCTTTTCTTTCACCTTTTTTTTTTTTTTGTTTTAAAAACTTTCCCTCTGTAAATTTTTATTTCCTCTCTCTGTTGATTTGTTTTTTTTTCTTTGAATTTAATATTCTTTAGTCCCATTGAATTCCCTCCCCCAACTGACTGGACTCTTTTAGGTTTAACTATTAGATGTAACAACTTTTTACAAAACAGCTTCAAATACTTTGAGAGTAAGAGGATAGTTACAAGAAATTTTTGTCGAAACATATGGCGATAGATTAAAGTGCAATGAAAAGTGACTTCATGTCTCTTTCCCTAAAAAGGGGTAATTAGTGCGAAGCAAGACCGACCCAAGAATTTCATGGGCTCTAAAAAGGATTTAATTTGCAATTCTCTCCATTGTCGCAAACTAAATGGACTAATTTGTCAGTGTTTAATTGTTCGCTCATATATACGTACATATATAATAACCTTTTGTTGTATACATCGATGGTTTTTTTTTTGACGGCACGAGTATACTAGTTGACATAGTAAATTACCCCCGAAATAACAACCAAGCGCTCTCTCACCCAACTTCCCTAATATCTACAGGACCCTCGGTAAACCACTTGTATCGCTTATACTTCTGGGTTAAGTGAATATAAACAATCTCAGGGGGAATCAGAACTTAACTCGGCTGTTCTTTAGTTCATTTTTCTGAACTTATAATCGTAATACCAAACAACTTTCAAATAAATTAAAATATCATTTAAGGATGAAACAATTTTATTGCGTTTATCTAACGACTGGGATATTTTGTGTAAATATTTTAAAATACTGTGTCATATTTACTTTTTGAGACTTTTCGAGAGAAAATAATCAGCAAGAAAATCGTGAAACGGTACCTACCTTTTGTTTGTAACGTCAATTTAAAAATATCTTGCTAGGGAATTGATTTTTTTCCTTCTTCCCACTTACTGGTCTGGTATCTGAAATTGACTTGCTTGACAAAAAGAAAAACTTCACCTTTTTCCAAGGACCCCAAACGGTAACTAAGGTGTGTGTTGGGTGGGGAGAGGGAAAAATAAACTTACCGCCAAAGAATTTGCGACATTGCAGACGACAAATTATATTAATTTGATTGGATAATTTTGTCCAATCAAATTGACAGCAGTAATGAATACAGTTAAAGATCCGCTCCCCACCTAACTCCTTCATGGCTAAAATACATTTAGTACAATTATAAATTAATTTTGATATAACATACTATTATTGAACTGTACTTAATAAAAAGACTAGTACACTCACCTTCAAAAGTCAATATTGAGTAAACATTTAGTAGTTCGAAAAGTAATGTAACATTTTTGGAGAGAGTAATAAAACCCATGTGAAGTGTATAATTAATTTTTATCAAGAATATAAATCACGATTATTAGTATTTTACTTTGGCAGCCGTTAGATTGATGTCAAGTCACTTACATGATAATATCGATGCTTCTATTTCGGAAGGAATGAAGGATTTGAATTATTTGAGGAAAAAAAAAAATTAATAAGCATATAAGAGTTATCTCTTTTATATCGAGAATTTGGATGATAAAAAATGACGCTAAGCACGCACGTGATCCCCAAAATATTATCATTCAGTAATAGCAAATTGGACTGCAAACATTTTAATGTATTTTTTAAATGTATTTTTTAATATAAAATTCTTGCTATGATGTGATGTTTTTACTTGGTTACGGTAACACACACACACACACGAACATGAGAACTTTACAAATATATAATTACTCGAAAAATAGATTGTAATCGCGATGGGATATAAAACAGATAGGACCTGGGAAAAACGCCCCATCAAACTAAGCTCTGAACTCTTTATTTAACTTATGGAGTAGATTTATGATTACTTCAGAATTTTATCGTTTTATTTGTCCAAATTTGAAAATTTCCTTGAAGGTATTAAGGATTTATCCCACTTGGTATCAAGTCTGATTTGTATCTTGAAGTTATGATGACTGTTCAACAATATCATTTTGTCATTTTATCTTTAGGTAAAAAAAAAGAAGAAATCACGATGGAAGAAAAGCAAAATAACGGTACCTTTGAAATATCGTAAATATAAATCTATGCATAGGGTTATCTTCATCGGTCTGATATTCAAACAAAGAAATCGGATTATCAGAGTGAGCGCAAACGCCTGCTCTTCACTATTATTAAGCTGCCAATTGAACTGTAAATGGCTTTGTTCTCCAAATTAAAGTATTCTAATACAAATTAGAATAACGCTATGGCTTCTGGTTTTTGCTAAGTTATGGTAACATAAAAATTGGGTCATGAAAGATTAAAAAAGCAAAAACACCATAAATTCTTTTATCTTTTATTGAAAGAATCAGAAGCTCTTTATAGTCAAGAACGATTTGAGAGTAAAATATCCTGATTTGGTAAGTGACTCTACAAAAAAGCATGTCATTCTCCAAAAGGACAATGCAAACCACACCCGGTAAAATAAACGCAAAACAACAAATTGTGAGGTTGGGATAATCTATCTATCAATCTATCTTTTTCGAATTACTTCGAGCGCGTCACTCGTGGGTACAAAAACAAAGAAAGGGAAGTTAACAAAGCCTCGAATGTTGCCGACCAAGATGGTAGTAAACCGAGTGGCTTCGTTGGGAAGGAGAGAGAAAGAAAAGTAGTAAAAAAGGGCATATTAACATAAAAAAAACCCTCACCAACAACAACATTTCAGAGACGAACAAACATTTATCACACTACAAAGAATTTATTTCGAAAGAAATTTAACAAATACATTTCTACCGATATTGCATAAATTTCGCTGTTCATAGTAGAGCAAAAATCAACAACACTTGATGTAACAAAAATAAAATAAAGATAAATGAATAAAATTAAACAAACATTCATACGGCCTTGTGCCACATCTAAGCAAAAAAAAAAAAAAAAAAAAAAAAAGATTAAAAAGTTACTAAACAAGGCGCCTCTAGTGGTGCAATGATTAGCAAGCTAGATTTGAAAACCTTTACGAGTCTCATAGACTGCACCATTCCTATTGCCTTGTGCCACGTCAAAGCAGAAAAAAAAAAGAAGCTTCGTAAATTACTTCACAAGTGAGTTCGAGGCTCACAGGGTACCCCATTCATACGACCTTTTGCCACATCTAAGCAAAAAAGATTAATAAATTACTAAACAAGGCGCCTCTGGTGGTGATAGACTAGAAAACCTTCATGAGTAAGTTCGAGTTTTATAGGCTGTCCCATTCATCCGGCTTTGTGCCACATCTAAGCAAAAAAAGCTTTGTGAATTACTACAACTCAACAGTCTATATAAGAAGTAAGCAGTAGTTTCATGCATAATATACCCAGTTCGATCCTCAGTCTTTTTTTATGCATGCAAAAACATTTTGCTTGCAATTTCTGCTACGAAAGAAAGTGGCTTGGGATTGAAGTTTCATGTAAAACCAGAAAGGGGTATGAACCGTTAACGCAAGAATCATCCACACAAAATAACGATGTGAGTGCGCATGTGTATACTCATTGCTCCATCTTGTGTTCTACCTTCCTTTCTCTCTTTGTGGTTGAAAATGCCTGGACGAATTTCAGGTAAAACTTTATGTATGATCTTTCTCATTGTTAAAATATCTCAAGTGAGTCCTGCGTCGGAAAAATCTACCCCATTTGGAATAAATAAATAAAATCCAATGAGACCCAAGAAGAAGAAACAATAAGAGTCGCTTTTGGTCTCATGTTTTATGGCTTTACCAACTGTTTCCTTTTCGGTTAGCAAGTTTTATATTTCTCCAACATCACACACAGAATCTTGTCTAAAACATTTGTCTACTAATTTAGCGATTCTACTTGTCTATTTAACTGTAGTCGAGGGCGATCCGAAGGCTCCCTTTTCAATAGCTACTACACCGAAGTGTAGGGGAGGGCGCTAATCCTTCCCCTAAATTGCTCCACTTTAGCGTTGATGTATCTTCTAATGCTGAGTGTTAAGCAAGGCAGCATCAAGTACCATTTTTTTGAGTCTTTGGTATGACTCGACCTGGGATTGAACCCCGATCTCCCAGACCATTGGCGAACACTCTACTCATTTGGCTTTGTGGGTAGAGTGTTCGCCAATGGTCCAGGAGATCGGGGTTCAATCTCAGGTCGAGTCATACCAAAGATTAAAAAAAATGGTACTTGATGCCGCTTTGCTTAGCACTCAGCATTATAAGGTGAGGATCAAGGGTAAAGAGGTAACACAGGGAAACTTTACTTACTTACTGGTCTATTTAACTTTTAGTTAAATAATCAATTATCAGATTCATTTAAAAAATTATTTTGCACTGATGGGTGATTAGTATTTTTTTTCCCATAAAAATGATTTGATTCAATTTGCGTACGTACACAGCGAGAATTAAAAGTCTTTCTTTCATATTCATCGCGTCACAGTTTCATTTCTCTAAAAATTAGAAAAAAAGTATTAACAAAAAAAAAAAAAAAAAAAAAGAAAAAAGAAAAAGAAAATAACAGACATGAATGAAACAAGAGCAGTTGTCGCAATGGCCAGCTTCGTCGGTGAAATAGTCACAATCTTACCGGAGCCAAAGGTCAGTGTGTAAGCCTAGTTAAAAAGCTAAAATTTCGAACTCATTTTCAAAGCGAACTGCTCTTCCTACTTGGCAGATTGGCGTAACATAATTTCTTTCCTATTTTTTGTTTTTTTGTTTTCTTTGGTTTGTTTGTGTGTGTGTCGAATTAAGTCAATAAATATTACAATAAAGATCAGCTGTGTTGTATTTAAAGATAAAAAAGGAAGAATGATATAAGACCAGGGATCATTAACATGGTTCGTGCGGGCCCAAGAGTTTGCGAAAAATTTTGAGTTTTTGTTTTCCCCATTTTTTGACGATTAATGACACCCAGTGTGAGTAGACCTCACTGTTGGTAGTCTTCGAATCTTGTTTGTTAACCATTATACTTACTAAGGTACCAAAAAATCAGCTGTGTAGTATTTAAGGAAAAAAGGGAAAATATAATGTAGATCAGTGGTTACCAACTTGGGTTCACAAAACGTTTTTTCTTAGTTTACAAAAAAAGTAGGTAGAGAAACATGGCACAGTTCGGCAGTTAAGTTTGACAAATATTTAATTTATTTTTTAGAGGAAACGTAAATAATCATAATTTTAACGTGTGTTTTCTTTTATCTTTTACTTTTTTAAAAATCGCATTCCTTTTTTGTAATTAAAGTTGGCGACCATAGTCGAGGGTGACTCGAAGCCTCCCTTTTCGATAGTTACTATATCATGGTGTAGGGGAGGGCGCTACTTCTTTCCCTGGATTGCTCCACTTTACCCTTGATCCGTACTTTATAATGATGAGTGCAAAGCAAAGAGGCATCAGGTACTATTTTTAGAGTCTTTGGTATGACTCGACCGTGGATTGAACCCATGTCTACCGGGCCATTGGTGAACACTAACCATTATGCCAATATCTGGTTTGTAATTAAAATCAACTAAAATTAAGATGAAACAAAATTCTCGTCAGAATTAATAATAAAATTGAATAAGATAAAATATATAAAAAAAAATTGGATCAAAATTGTTGAAACAAAAACGATATTAAAGAATTTAGTTTTGACAAAAAACTAATTTAATATCAAACCATATTGTTTTCGGACAGATTATTGTTCAAACTGTTATATCGAGAGTATCGTTGCAAGGAAAGGACAAACAGATTTGCAAATCAAACAAGAAGACAAGTGAAAAATTTAACAATTATATTAACAAACAAGAAACAAAAGGTTCAAACAATTGTGTTGGTGAATATAAGAATGTCTGTAAAATTGAGAAGAAAATGTTCTTAGTTGTATTGATAGGAACGAGTTAATTTTAGGGAATTTGATGTGTGTTGAATGGTAGTGAAAATCGAGGAATAAAATGTTCCAATATTTGTGTTGGTAGGAGTGAGTCACAGACTAAAGCGGTTAACCAAAATTTATGTCGACAGGGAAGGAGAAACGTCGGTGTTGAAAAAATGGAATGTAGATGGGGTGGTGATTCCCGGATCATGCGGCTTCCATCAAAGGCTGCAGTAAGAAGGTTAAGACGAATTTATGTGATGTTGAATTTCGCGAGCGTCGCAGTCGATGTTTTCTCTCGAAGTATCGGAGCCGACTAATTTTTTGAACTTTCGATGACCATTTTATAGTCGCGTTTGGGTCGAATCGGGTTAAAAAAAACTTTGGAGAGGAAGGTTGCAGATTGGGTAAAAAATTAAATGATTTTTTAAATTGTAAATATAAAGTTACATTTCAACCTGATGGTTGCACGGAGCCTACCTGCGCAGCGACGTCTTTTATTCGTTTTGGTTTTGGCCATCGTCTAGACAACATCCGGATTTTGAAATGTACATCTATGGTATTTTATTTGCTTGTTTATGTATTAGTAAATCAGAAGGGATTCCTGTATATAACAGAACCTATTGCGGTTGAAACATCCGGTTGTCCTAACCCCGTCAAACAGCCTTCCAACTCCATCAGATTTGTTCAAAGACAACAGGTTGTCGGAACGAGACCTGAGAGGTTGAAGGGTTGTTTCAAAGATTTTCCCTTGTCGTTTTTCGGGGTAACGAATTTTCAGTTCTGTCGACCGGAATTACAGATGGAAAATGATTTGTGGTCCTATTCTAGTCATGGTACTTAATGTGGCCTAAGTTCCGTGACCACTACATGTGTTTCCGGCGATTTTTAAAAATAAATTTCTTCTGTACCCACGCTGTGTTTGAAAGATTCACCGTAACGGATGATATAATCTATCTGGAACTTCTAATGGTTGGAACAAGTTGCCCGAGTGTTGGAAAATCAAAAACAAGAAAAATTGTTCGTTAACAGATAAAAAAAACAATAACATTTATTCAAACACAATTGTATCAAAATAGTATACATAATATGCATAAGGAAATTGTATCGTTTTTTTTTTTTTGTTTGTGTGTGTGTGTGTGTGTGTTGCGAGAAAGAAAACTTGAGGAATTTTGCTGGTGCTCTCTTCCTATGTTAATCAGTTTCGTAATTTTTCAAAGAAAGCGGTTTTGGCAGTAGAGGCTTTAGTATTTGGAGAGATTTCTTTTCTTATTCTCCTGTCTTCGGTATGGTCTTCAAATTTTCTCCCTCTTTTAATCCTTAAAAAGGTATTTTTATAGAGAATTATCCGGGAAACAAACATTTTCGATTGGTTAACCAATCATAGATAATATCGTATTTTTTATAGTTTATGATTTGTCAACCAATCAAAAGTTTTGATCTACGTACATGGAAAGAATATTCCTTTTACGTAATAGATTTTGATTTGTCATCCAATCAAGCTACAGTATAGGGCATGGCTAAATAAGGTCCTAGCTCACACCTTGTAGGGAGAGTATCCATTTTTATATATTAACCAAAACTTAGAAAAAAAATAAAACGAAACAAAAAAAACAAAAAAAAAAAAACAACAAAAATCAGGATCTAAGATCTGATCAATCAATCCGAATCCCAGATTTAACCTTTTAATGTTAAGAGGTGTAAAGTAAAGTTGATGACCATAGTCAAGGGCAACTGGGAATAGCCAATAGAACGAAGGTGTCGGAGAGAGCGCTACTCCTTTCGCTGGATTGCTCCAATTCCCCTTGATCCCTACCTTATAATGGTCTTAAGCAAGGAAGTATCGAGGACCATTTTTTGAGTCTTTGGTATGACTCGACCTTGGATTGAACCTTGATCTCCCGGGCCATTGGTGAACACTCTACCCACTAGGCCAATTTTAATTCTTCATATCATTCTTATGATTCCTATTTTAATTCTTCATATCATTCTTATGGATTCTATTTTATTTCTTCATACCATTCTTATGGATTCTATTTTTATTCTTCATACCATTCTTATGGATTCTATTTTATTTCTTCATATCATTCTTATGGATCCTATTTTTATTCTTCATACCATTCTTATGGATTCTATTTTAATTCTTCATATCATTCTTATGGATTCTATTTCAATTCTTCATACCATTCTTATGGATTCTATTTTAATTCTTCATATCATTCTAATGGATTCTATTTTTATTCTTCATGTCATTCTTATGGATTCTATTTTATTTCTTCATATCATTCTAATGGATCCTATTTTTATTCTTCATGTCATTCTTATGGATTCTATTTTATTTCTTCATGTCATTCTTATGGATCCTATTTTTATTCTTCATACCATTCTTATGGATTCTATTTTAATTCTTCATATCATTCTTATGGATCCTATTTTTATTCTTCATACCATTCTTATGGATTCTATTTTAATTCTTCATATCATTCTTATGGATTCTATTTTTATTCTTCATGTCATTCTTATGGATTCTATTTTATTTCTTCATATCATTCTAATGGATCCTATTTTTATTCTTCATGTCATTCTTATGGATTCTATTTTATTTCTTCATACCATTCTTATGGATTCTATTTTTATTCTTCATACCATTCTTATGGATTCTATTTTAATTCTTCATATCATTCTTATGGATCCTATTTTTATTCTTCATACCATTCTTATGGATTCTATTTTATTTCTTCATATCATTCTTATGGATCCTATTTTTATTCTTCATACCATTCTTATGGATTCTATTTTATTTCTTCATGTAATTCTAATATGTTAATCTTCGAAATTGTGCATTTTTAAAAGTATAAAGGAAAATGAAAAGAAGTATATATTTTTTCTTTCTATTGTCTCGGTGAAAGATTCTTTTTAATTGATTGATTTTAACGGCATGTCAACTCGTCTGGGGGTTATTTCACGCCTAAAGTTTAGGGAATTACATACATTGTATTTACATTTCTGTGTATAGTTTCTTAAGTTTTGTTTCACGATTACATGATATCAAATATTCCTATCTAATACAAATAATTTGCTAATATCTATTTGACCCATCGAAAAGATCATAAGAGGTACAACCATTCCAGGTCAGAGTCGACCTTGAAGATGCAGTTTAGTGTCGTACCTAAGACACCGGCTTTTTTGTGTAAGTGTCTTACGCCTATGCAAAGGGATTTTGCCCGAAAATTTAAAACCCCGCCGACAAGACAGAAAGGTTCTTTTAAAGTCGTTCACTAATTTTTGGTGTCCGTATCATGAAAAAAGGTCAGATACTTATATAGGCTATGAATAGATCTTTAAGGAGTAACTCTTTGCTTTGGTTTAGGTAAGAAAAAAGGAAAAAACTGAGAGAGAGAGAGAGAGAGAGAGAGAGAGAGAGAGAGAGAGAGAGAGAGAGAGAGAGAGAGAGTTTGGGAAATATAACGAAAAGGCGAATATTTTTGCTACGAAGATAAACTAAGCGCATTTTTAATTATAACAAGAAACAAATATGGCAAATGAATTTCTGACATTTCACAGTTTTAATTAAAAAAAAATAACCTAATAAAAATGGTATTGCATTTGAACTTAAAAACATTCTGAATAACTTAAAACAATTACTTTTCAATTGGTTTGAAATGTTATCGGCTAATTTTAGTAGTTTCTAAGAGTGAAAATGTCAGTGAATTGAATGAATGACGTCTCAGTAATGTTTTGCGTTAAAAAGGAAGTAACAAGTTTAAATGTCGCCTCAGAGCACAAGCAAGAAAGGTTGCAAAGATTATCACAGTAAAATAAAAACAATTTGCAACCATATAACCATATAAATAATAATAATAATAATAATAATAATAATAATAATAATAATAATAATAATAATAAAGGAAATAAGTTGACAGTAAACTTTATCGTTACAGTATATCACAGAGTAAAAATAAAGGAAAGGGAAAAACCAAATAAATACATAAACTTTGCCAAAAAGCTGAAAAGGTTATAGAACATCAAAGTGACAGTGATACCAATCATAGCTGAAGCTCTCGGAACAATCCCAACAACCTGGAAAAGAGATTGGAGGAACAAAAAAGAATTGGAACAGTCCAGAACGCTACACTGCTGAGATCAAAAGAATACTGGAGAGCTGTGGAGATTTTCTGTCACTCGGACTTCAGTGAAGACCATTAGTTACTCGTGGTGTGAAAAATTCTCAATGAATAAAACAATAATCGATATATCAATACGCTTGTTTGTAACTATACACTTATCTATTATAGTTTCAGTTATACAGAGTAGGGTTTAATCAAATCTAAGAGTGGAGAAAGCGAGAAACGTCTCAAATAATCTGAACAGAGAAAAAGAAAGTGAGGAGGAAGGAGAGGATGGAGGAAGAAATTAGCTTCATTTACCAGCTTAATTTATTCGATTTTATGAAAACTCAGTGAATAATAATAATAATAATAATAATAATAATAATAATAATAATAATAATATGGACCACCGAATCCCAGCCTGCAGTCCAGAGCCTAGTGTTAATTAACAAGAAGAAAAGAAATTGCCATCTTGTGGATTTTGCCGTTCCAGCTGACCATAGAGTGAAAATGAAAGAAAGTGAAAAGATAGCAATAAATATTTAGGAATTAATGAAGCGAATGGTATCAATCATACTATAAATAGATTAAAAAAAAATGGAAAAGAATTCTATTGGAGATAAGAGCCATATCAAGAACAGAACTGAATGTAAAAAATAAAGTTACAGCAATTAACCCCTGGCTTTACCAGTAGTGACATACAATAAACTGGACGTCTGTTAAAATGAAAAAAGATGGACACTAAAGTTAGGAAACCAATAACCTGCCACAGCATGCATCACCCAAGAGCATATATAGAACGTCTCTTCATCGAGAGAAAATGGTAAAAGAGGTTTAATCGAAGTAGAATTGACCTACAAAACAATCACTATAGGACTAAAGAAATACTTAGACAGTACAATACATTGGATGCTACAGTTAGTAAACACACATGAGAAACAAAATAAAAATAATGGAAGCAATAAATTTGCGAAATAACTCGATTTCACACCGGAAGAAATAGACATAAAAGATAAAGCAATAGAGATAGCAAAAAAAAAAAAAAAAAAAAAAATAACCATAAAGAAATCAAAAGCACAAAGATTCATTCCAGTTGCTCAATCCTAACACCAAAAGAATATATATAAAAGTATTGTAGTGGAAGGAAAATTTCGTATTTTGGTTTGGCGCGCAATTTAATTCGACACTTAATTTCACCCAATCAGGATGAACTATCCTATTCATCCCGGACCTCTTTTCTGAGCAGCAGAAATTGGCTAAGCTGCCAAGCACATTCTCTTGGGCTGGAGAACGCCGTCCAGTGCAGATGTTACACTGGCCGTTCTTCAATAGCAATAGCAGCATGGACACATGAGGGAACCTATCTAATGTATGGATTCCTTGCAAGGAATCCCAGTTGAATATAAATTAGATACATTCAACATGCCTCGCACAGGCACAACTTTATGTCAACCCCAAAATTGGCTATGTCGATTCGACGCACAATTAAGCTCTCGGCACCTAGCTCTCAATTCACCTCTGGGACACTTTAATGGAGATAACGCACACTCTCCTCCCCAAAAATACCAGACACACGAAAATCACGATGACTCCAAAGTTCAATTCCTCCAACGGTAACATGGCTTTCGCTAAACTACGGCGAACACAATCTCTCGCACGTCCGACGACACACGATGCCATCTCAACCTTCTCAACCTTCCCATAAATCCATTTCGTCTCCTTACTCACAATCTTACTCACCGCGAGTCTTGCAGCACAAACACAAACTACATTTTCCAAGCTGCAAATAAAAACCATTCTTAAAAACACATTTCGACTATCGGCATCTTGCTTCTTCATCCTTCCTTTATTTACTCTTAAAACTTAAGCGAGGGGACTAGCAACTCGTTACAACTTTTCCTCGCTAAAAACCAATAACAAGCAAATATTATCCTTCGCCCAACAACAAAACTTTGCGCTAAAGTATGATAAAATTGGACATTATATTCATTGGAAAATATATAAATACAATAGAATATTGGATTGTGAAAGATTGTATAAATACTAACTAGAACCAATAACAGATACCAAAGAAACTATTAATCTGTAGGACTTTGCTAATCAATCATCATTATCATCATGTCGTGCCATCAGCACGGGTCTTCCTGGCCCTCTCCTGTTCCCCTCTCTATCGTCCATTGCTTCCAGTATGTCTTCAAGGCTACATCCTGTATCGGCACAGAGCTGTTGTATGTAGGTCCTAGCTGGACGTCCTGCCTTTGCTCGTCCATGTGAGGGGGGTCCACAGGAGTACGTCACTTATGAGTTCATCTCTACTTCTCCAGAAGTGTCCCGCATGTCTGGTTCTTTTAACTTGTACAGTTTTCATGATAGGTGGTAAGTGGTCGTACAGCTGCTGCTTTGTAGGGTACTGCCTCCAGGACTTGTTCAATATTGCTCGCAGCATGGTTAAGGACTACAAAAGAAAAAGGTACTTTCTAAGTGATATGCCAATGGCAACAAATAATAACATATCAGTCAAAGAGTATAATTAGATAAGTAAATACAATGATCAGGAAATAGAAAAAAAATGTGGCAACTTAAAACTATCACCGTGCCAGTGATAGTGAGAGCCCAGGATATGATAAAAAAAACGACAGATAAACACATTGACAAAATACCAGCCTATATAGAATACTGAAAAATGCACTTAGCGGAATTACTCATCTCCTCTGGAGAGTGCTATCAAGGATAGTAGAAATAAACACTCAAAAGAGGTAGCAAAAAAAAACTAAATACATAGAATGAATATAATGACAACCTTCTTGGGCAAAGAAACAGTGAAGGATTGCGAGAAACCGAAAGTAAAGGTGAAAATCAAATAGCGGCCAGAATACTAAGGAGAGTCCTGGAGACTCGAGGAGATTTGCTGTCACTCAGACTCCAGTGGTTAACGCTGATGTGAAGAACTCTCAAATGAGTAAAATAATCCAAAGCTATAGAAATCTCATCAAGGGCTGTCCCTTTGTGACATACTAGGGATCATTCTTGAAGTGGACGAGGGAAGAACATCAACAAATGGATCAGAGAACAAGAAAATTAATGATGCATAAAGCCTAACATCCGAGAGATGACATAGACAGACTATATGTGTTCTGAAAAGAAGGAGGAACAGGACTCACTAGCATTGAAAATAGCATCGATACATCGATACAACAACTCGAAGACGACATAAAAAAAGAGCAAAGAAAGACTTATTGCACTGACCAGTAACAACACAAACAACACAATGATTTACAGAACAACAATAACTAGGAAACAAAAATGCGAAGAGAAACAACTGCATGGATATTTCAAGCGATAAACAAACAAAATTCCACACGAGAAGACTTGTATATGGCTAAGAAAGGAAAACCTTTAGAGAGAAATTGAATCTTTTCTAATATCAGCACAAAACAACGCCATAAGAACAAAATATGTTAAAGCAGAAATAAATAAGACGCAACAAAATAGCAAATGTAGGTCATATGGGGATAGAGACAAAACGTCCGCTCACATAATAAGCGAATGCACCAAATTAGCACAAAAAAGTATAAGACTAGACACGAGTGGGTGGGGAATGTGATCCACTGGGAATTGGGACAGAAATTTAAATTTGACCCAACGAACAAGTGGAATAAGTACAACTTGGAATCCGTCCTAGAGAATGAGATGCACAAAGTTCTCTGAGATTTTGTGATACAAACTGATCACCGAATCTGGGCCAGACGACCAGACCTAGTGATAGTTAACAAAAAAGAGAACCTGCCGAAGAGTGAACTTTACCGTTCTGGCGGACCATAAAGTAAATTTAAAAGAAAGAGGAAAGAGAGACAAGTACCTAAACCAAGCTAGAGAACTAAAAAAACTATGCAACATGAAGATGACGGTGATACTAGTTGTAATTGGTGCACTCGGAACGATCCCCAAAGGACTGGTTAAAAAACCGGAAGACTTAGAAATACGAAGGCAAGTGAAGACCATCCAGACAACTGCATTATTAAGATCAGCTAGAATACTGAGAAGAGTCCTGGAGACTTGAGGAAACTTCTTCTGAGTTCAGTGAAAAACCACCTGTAAACGTTGGTGTGAAAAACTCTCAAAGGAGTAGAATTATAATAATAATAATGATAATAAGGAGAACTAGAAAACTACTCGAGACAAAGCTCTCTAACAGAAACCTTATCAAAGGAATAAATACTTGGGCTGTACCCCTCGTTAGATACTCGGGACCCTTTCTCAAGTGGACCAGAGATGAACTTAGACAAATGGACCAAAGAACTAGAAAACTAATGACCATGCACAAGGCATTACATCCCAGAGACGACGTTGACAGACTATATGTACCAAGAAAAGAGAGAGGAAGAGGACTTGCCAGCATCGAAGACAGCGTTGACACATCCATACCACGACTCGAAGACTACATAGAAAAAAACACGAAAGAGGACTGATTACGGCCATCAGAAACAATACTGATAACACGATAGATAAGAGAATGACAAAAACTAGGAAACAAAAATGGGAAGGAAAACAACTCCATGGTCGTTTTAAACGACTAATAAACAACATCTCACACGACAAAACCTGGACATGGCTAAGAAAAGGAAACTTTAAGAGAGAAACAGAATCTCTCCTAATGGCAGCACAAAACAGAGCCATAGGAACCAATCATATCAAGGCGAGAATAGATAAGATGCAACAAAATAACAAATGTAGATTATGTGGTGACCGAGATGAAACCATCAATTACATAATAAGCTAATGCAGCAAATTGGCACAGGAGTACAAGGCTAGACACGACTGGGTGGGAAAGGTGATCCACTGGGAAATGTGCAAGAAATTTAAATTTGACCATGCCAACAAATGGTATATGCACAACCCAGCACCTGTCCTAGAAAATGACACACACAAACTCCTATGGGACTTTGACATACAAACTGATCATCTAATCTCGGCCAGAAGACCAGACCTTATAATAATAAAAAAAAAAGAAAGAAAGAAAGAAAAGAAAACCTGCAAAATTGTCGACTTTGCTGTCCCAGCAGACCACAGAATAAAACTGAAAGAATGTGAAAAGAAAGATAAGTACCTCGACCTTGCTAGAGAATAGAAAAAAGTATGGATCATGAAGGTGACAATTATACCAATTGTGATTGGTGCTTTTGGCACGGTAACTAAAGGATTATCAAAGGGCCTAGAGGATTTGAATGTTGGCAGCCGAGTGGAGACCATCCAAACAACAGCATTATTGAAAACGGCCAGAATACTGAGAAGAAACCCGGAGACTCGAGGAGACTTGCTGTCACTCAATATCCAGTGAAAGACCGCCAGCTTACGCTGATGTGAAAAACTCTTATGAGTAAATGATAATAATAAAAACTATGGAACATGAAGGTGACATTTATACCAATTGTGATTGGTGCTTTTGGTACAGTAACTAAAGGATTATTAAAGGAACTGGAGGACTTGGAAGTTGGCGGACGAGTGGAGACCATCCAAACTACAGCGTTCTTGAGAACGGTCAGAATACTGAGAAGAGCCCTGGAGACTTGAGGAGACTTACTGTCACTCAAACTCCAGTGAAAGACCATCAGCAAACGCTGATGTGAAAAACTCTAATGAGTAAATAATAATAATAATAATAATAATAATAATAATAATAATAATAACACAGAGTGAAAATGAGTGGGAAAAAGATTGACAAATACTTGGATCTTGCTAGAGAGCTGAAAAACTAGAGCATAAAGGTGATAGTGATAGTAGTTAGAACTTTTGTAACACTCATCAAGAGCCGGAAAACAGAACTCGATGAAAACAGATTCGATATTAGAAGATAGATTAAAACCACCCAGACCACTGTACTTCAAAAATTGGTTATGATACTGAGAAGAGCTCCGGTGATGTGAGGAGACTTGCTGTCACTCAAGACTCCAGTGAAAAACCATTGGTTAGAGCTGGTGGGGGAAACGTGCAAGGAGAAAATAAATAAATAAATAAATAAAGAGATGCATGATAAACAAAAATGAATTGGCAAATAAATCAATTAATGAAAAAAAAGAAAAAAATTCAAGAAAAGAAAAATAATGCTCTCTTAATTTCAATTTTTCTTTTTTAATCTTTTAAAATTGTTAGAATCCCCGCCTCCAAATAACAACTAACTAACTAACAAACTAACTAACTGACTGACAAACTATATGAATCAATGAATAAATGACAAAATAAACGGGTGGGGAAATAAAATAACACTTTTTAAAAAGATCCTTATAACGAACTTTTTACTATGTTTGAAAATTGCGTGTGTGCTGAAGCAAGTCACTGTGTCTGTGTGTTTGCGTCGCGCTGTGACCAGAATACACCAGGTGCTTTTGCCAAAGAAATCGAAGTTTTCTACGCTTATTATATGGATAGAATCTTCTCAGTTTACTAACCTATCTCTTTTTCTTTTATAATCCAATAATATGTCTAAATTATTAGCGTCCTTAATTCAAAGTTTAAGATTTATGAAGGATCAACATATATCTTAATCAAAAGGATACTGAATGAATGAATAAATGACAATTATATGAATCTTTTCTTCCTTCTTCTCGTCCGTTTAAATCACATTTTCGTTTTGCGTTAATACATTATGTGTGTGCCGTATTTGCGTCGTACTTGTGTGCGTGTGTTTGTACATGTCTGCCTTGCCCCTCCTTATTTTGCGCGTTCTGCGAAGAAAATAACGGCGCTTTTATATATATATATATATATATATATATATATATATATATATATATATATATATATATATATATATATATATATATATATATATATATATACATATATATATATATATATATATATATATATATATATATCAGAAAAGTAAAAAAGAAAGAAAAAAATAAAAAAGTTCAATGAAGAAAAGGAAGGAAAAAAATGGACAGGTGTATGGAACAAATAAAGTGAGGAGAGCGGCATAATAATGACGTGGGTGAAAATATTTTTTATTACCTTTTCATCTAGGATATGAACGATGTTGGAATTCCACCTGTGCAATATTTCTGCATTGTACATTATTTATGGTTTGGCTAATTGCAGGTAAGTGAAAGGAACGCCACTAAAAGGAAAAAGAAAAGATAATTACAAATTTCGGACAGATGTACGAATACTTCCGTTATCTCCCAATTAATTCTAAAGACTATATAAACAGCTTTTAAAACATAGACAATGATGAATAAATAAAGTCCAATATCGTTTACAAGAAATAAAAATGGAAGTTAAATAAATTTTCAGTATTGATCTGATTTGGTCTCAAATCACAGTAGGCTAAACATAGTCTGGCACAAGGCTACGTAAGTAGATAAGATTAAATTTATTACACTGGAAATTTAGTCGGTAAGATGAGATTGCTAACCATTGTGCAATGGTATGATCCAGTTTTAACCAAGTTTAGCATAGTCTGGCACAAGGCAACATTTGTAGATTTCTCTCTGAGGATTAAGTTTATGACACAAGAAAATTAATCAGCAAGATCAGCTTATTAACTATTATGCTATGGCATGCTTCCAATTGTTTAGTATGCTAAACAGTCTGGTACAAGGCAACATTAGTATAATACGAGATAATTTATTTGCAAGATGAAATTGACCTATTCAACAAGATTGCTAATTATAAAGTTATTACAGGTACCTTTTCTTAATTCCTTATTGACAGATAGTTGCCAGCTCATGAACTTTGTGATTTATAACCTTATACTTATAACCAAAAAGCATGACGGAAAACCAAAAATTAAAAAATAGATTGGAAATAGTGTGTAGCCGTGTGTATAAGTGCTGATCCCAGCTTGCAGTTTACGAACAGCTTGGATGATTTAATTAGAGTATACTTACCCTACTTTTAGTGTATTTACCCTCATTATAGTATATTTACCCTACTTAGGGTATATCATTTACTCATCCCCTTCACACGAACAGGATGCGTCACAAGGTCAATTTTCCAAGCAGAGTTTTTTACAGGTATGAATTTAGAGTTTTCCTTTTCTTTGACTGATTGCTATACCAAGCTTAAAGAGCTCTGTCTACCCTACTATTTACCTATATCTGAAAGGAGAATAGTTTGATTCATAACTTTCCCAAAGGTATTTGTGGTATGTGAAATGCAAATAGCCTGGTCCAGGTTTTAAATCCAGGTTGCCTGTGCCCATTTCCAATGATGATAACCATTACACTGCAAGCACTTCTTTTACCTACCAAGGAAAACAGATTTTCATTGTGAATAAAACTGAATTGTTTTGGATGAAAATTTATACACAAAAAGAGATGTTCTTTGCATGATAGTTATTTACAAAAGAAATGAAATTAGTGACCCTAGTTCTAATCCTGGATGAGACTGTTTGCATTACACTTTGTACTTATGTCCAAGGGAAAAGTATAGATCAACCTGTTCTCTCCTGAGCAATAGGTAAATAGTAGAGCAGACTGGGTTCTTTTGTCTTGGTTAGGCAACCAGTCTAGGAGAAGTAAAATTCTGTATTAAACCAGCTTTACTCTGCTTAAAAATTGACCTTGTGTCACATCCTACTCCTGGGGGATGGGTTAAGTAAACATGTACAAAGAAGCAGAAACTACTCCTGAGTATACATCACTTGGACTATACATGGTATATATAGCAGTCTGACAGAACCTAATATGAGTTGACAACTATCTGTATATTCCAATGAATTCACTAAAATATATTTATTTGTGTAACTCAGATTTTGCTGATATCATTTTTTTCAAAGTCTTTTTGAAATTTCATATCTAAGAAAGTTAATCAGTTATCCTATGAAAGACTTCCACGGAGGATCCACGGGAAATTTTATCATTATGTGACCCTTTGAAGGTGTTAGTCAATTTTCTCAGCTCATGACTTCTTACTCCTGTGAGAATGGTGTGGAAACTAATTAGCCTCTGCTGGTAAAAGACTAGTGTTGAAGTTATGAAAATGAGCTAAGAAACACATCTCAATGGACATGATCTACTACTTCTTTGGACTTGTTTCACATTAAACCTGTTGTTGAGTATAAAACTGTAAATATATTTGCTACTTGAATTGTGTAGACATTATACCACCTGGATAACTAACTGTATTTTACTTGGGGGCATGAAGAACATACTATTACAGTTGTTCAACCAGAAATATATATTTTTGGCTTGAAATATTTGATCTAATTCCAAGGGAGAATCTTCTCTGGCAGTACCTGCACCCTAGTCTAAAAGGGTAAAGGCCAAGTTTATTGTCTGATACCTGAGAATTAGAACTATTTTTGCCAGAAGGTAAGACCTCAACCCCATAAAAAGGGTACCCTGAGTATGACACTAAACTTTATCTGATGTTGAAACTCCAGAGATCTGTGGAGTGTGGTGTGCTTCTACATCACCCTTACTCTTAAGTCTACTCAGACCAGAAGTGGTAGAACCTCTTAGAGTCCTATCTATGAGTTGAATAGATCTATTTGACTATGCAAAAAAAAAAGAAGTAAACTCTTTAGAAACAACTACCCTAGGTGGTTTGACATGCCTTTAAAATCAATCAATCAATCTATTTACAACAGAGTATCATTTTGAAGGGCTTATTTCCAAATGAAAATGTCATAACTGACTGCACTATAACCAAAGCTAGCCAAACGCTCCCAAAATTTTATGATCAAAAAGCTGTTGTCATTTCTTTGTTTATTTATTATTTAAAAATACAATAAAAAGCAGAAGAAAAACAACACTATGATATGAAGTCAAACACTGGCTGATGTTAATGCATGTTATTAATAGAGAGACTGGAGGTTGGGTAAATGTTATTGCTTTATCCTGGCATTGGCAAAATTATCATACAACACCATTAGGATCACACAGCTTCATTCATCCACCAAAAAGAAATAGAAATATAGAAGCTTGATAACTAAGTAATGCTTAATACTATTGTTCTATAATAAAGGTAAAAAAAGGGCTATGTTCAAAGGAAGAAACAAAATGTCTACCTTTGCAATCAATTATTATACAAGGTGTGTCCAAAAGTGTTAAGAATTAAACTGCTTTTACCAAGACAGAGATTGATAATGAATTTAATTCAAATTTTCTTCAAAATAGTCCTACTAGCATTCAATACTCTTATTCTAATGAGTTTTCTATTAATGAGAGTACCTCTGAAATTCTTGTTTTGATATGGTGCGAAGCTGTAATATTGTATTTCTTTTAACTTCCTCCATGCCCCAAATCTTATCATGGAGCTTCATCTGGTGAGTATGGAGAGTGCTGTGATTGCACAATTCTTTTTAAAAAAAGGGCATGCATATAATACTGGAATTGAATGCTATCCACTGACCACTTGTGCTAGTAAGAAATATGTTTGAAGTACTTCTTAAGTTAAAAGAGATCTATTTGAAAATGATTAGTATTACATTGGAATACTTGGAACCATATAACTTAGTTCAAATTATTAGTATTACATAAGAATACTTGAAATAACTCTGTAAAAATTATTAGTATTACATAGGAATACTTGAAATCATATCACTATATGCAAACAAGTAATTATTATTTACATTAATACATTGACTTTTAAACCAGTGATATTATAAATAATTGTGAAGTGTTTAGTTATTTAAAATAATTGTGAAGGTATATTTCTGTGCTGTAAATAATTGGCGGCTGTAATTGTTAAATTGACTTAATTATCAAATTACCCAACCGGGGTTAACATGCCATAAAACCAATAAACCATTCATTGTTGATATTTTTAAGAACAAAGAACTGCTTTTTGTCTTAGGCTTTTCTTTTGTTACTAATTTTCCCTGAGTGTATTAGCAAATCTCTTTAGGACCAATGAGATAGAAATTTTAAAGCTTTTTATGTATAAACCATATTTGATATAGTGACTTGATTGGGTACTCCATTATTGTAGCCCTGTGCTAGATTAAGCTAAATCAGTAAATATCCACAATAAGTGTCTACTGTAATGCAATGGTTAGTAAGCTAGTCTTGCAGTTCATTAATCAGATAGTGAGTTTAATCCTCACGAGGCTTTCCACAAGTATTAGATTGAGTTTGAATGATTTGGAATCTTTATGCTTGAGCCAATGTCCTGTGAGCATTTAATGCTCTCACAAAATTAACATGTAATGAAAACATCATGGCTACATGATATCAGTTTCAACTAAATCAGAAACCAGTGATGACAGCATCAAAGTTGAACACACATATTGCAATATAGCAAAATGGTGCATCTTATCTGTTTTTTCTTCTTTTCTTTTTCCCTCAACAATTTATATTTTCTTTTTCTATCTTTGTATTCGTATTAATGCCTGGAGAGAGAGAGAGAGAGAGAGAGAGAGAGAGAGAGAGAGTGTTATGCTTTAGATAATTGCTTCATAATTGTATCAATTATATTGAAGTAGCAAGTAGCATAGTTACTGTCAAAAATAATATGATTATTTATATATGGATCAACGCTTGATGAATTGAAAATGCAGGAGCACCAATTGATTGAAATCTTTTCTAATCATGAATGAACTGAAAAAAAAAAACATGAGAAGAAATTGAAATTGGAAGGAAAGAAAAAATGAGTGAAATGATGTTAAGTAACACAGGAAAGAGAGTAGAATGAAGTATAGAAAAGTAGAGAGAGAGAGAGAGAGAGAGAGAGAGAGAGAGAATGATCTGCTGAATTATTAACCATAAAAAAAATCAGTTATGGTTGAATTTTTAAAATGCCATGTGTTAGCATTAGAGAAAAAATCTCATTACTCAGAAGTGAAACCAAGACTCAGTTGCATTATATATATATATATATATTGTATTTGCTGGCATATAAGATGCATGATTGACAAGAGTATTTAGAAAAATGATGTCCACAGCAGCTAATCTGAAACAACTTTTTATTTCAAAATTTGGTAGACAGTCACCAAGTCATGATTCTGGCTCATTGGAAACTGTAAGATATTTAAAAAAATTTTTTTTGACTTAGTTAAATGTGCATCTTACATGTCAGTAAATATGGTATATATATATATATATATATATATATATATATATATATATATATATATTGCTTAGTGGGTAGAGTGTTTGCCGATGGGTGGGAGACCAGGGTTCAATTCAATACCAAAGACTCAAAAAATGGTACTTGATGCCACTCAACACTCAGCATTATAAGACACACTTCAAGGGTAAAGTGGAGCAATCCAAGGAAAGGAGTTGCACCTTCCCCTATCCTCAGTGTAGTAGTTATTGAAAAAGGGAGCCTTCAGGTTACCCTCAACTATGGTCACCAACTTTACTTTATCATCATTATTCATCAACTCTGAATGGACCCTGAGTGTCGTCTAGAGGATCTACCAAGAGTGATGGCTAATAAGGATGGATGGTGAGAGAAAGAGTCAAGGGAATCCATGCTATCAGAATAACTTGATGATGATGATGATGATAATGATGATGTATATCTTCCAAAATAAATGTTCCACAGTGAGTTGACTCTTGGTAAGAGACTCAAGCATAAACTAAAAAAATGCTGTTGTGACTAGAAATAGAATCTGAAGTTTCTAAACTGTAACACCAACAACTGGAAAAACCTTTCAATTGCAAGAACGATATGGAAAAGTTTGATCCGGAAAGGAGTAAGGGGATTTGAGGATGAGAAGCATGAGGTTGAAAAACAAGTGGCTGAGATGGGTGTAGATGTTGAATTTCCATCATGCAGGTGTTCAAAAAAAGATCTCACATATATGTTGGTGAGTCATATTTTCAAAGGCTTGATTTGCAAATCACATATACACTCATACAGCATGACAAAATAATGCCATCTCATTTCCAGCTCCAGTAGTTCATTTAGATTTATTACCAATGTCAGAATCATTTTAAATCAAGGACTGGTCTTATGAGCTAATTAACTGTCCATGTAAAGAAGCATTGCTTGAAATTGATTATACTTCCACAGGAAGGTTTTTTTTATTTAGCAGTAAATAAACTAATGACAGATAAGATGTAAAACAATTTTTCTTTAACGTTGAACATCCTGGCTTAATAAAATATTCCTTTAACAGACTAGGTTAAATTATTTAAATTAATGGTATAATTTTTTTCCAACCCTTGCAGAGGAAAGTGTTATGGATAATGGATAATAAAAACCAAGGTGAACATCCTTTAAGCATGCTAAAGTCACAATTTTTTGCCAAGGGTAGGACTTGAAAACAAGCTGACAGCCTCTCTCTCTCTCCCTCTCCCTCTCTCTCTCTCTATCTCTCTCCCTCACTCTTTCTTTCTCTCTCTCTCTCTTAGTATATATATATATATATATATAAAAACCTTTGGGTTTTATATATTAGTAGATTATATATTATACATTGAGGGATAAGGATGTGACCAAAGAGGGCTATTGCTGGTATTATGAAAAGTTACATCTTTCTGTTACATGATATGATAAACTGAAGACATGTTAATCTCATGCCAAAGCCTATATCAAGGGAATTACTTGATCAACTTGGTGAATTTATCTTAATTAACATGAAATTTGTATGGATGATACTTATTTTTTATAAGGGTTAACACAAGTAATTTCTGAACAGAGACATAATAAATATAAAACAATTATATATAAAAGGCATACATGCAGAAAGTTTCCTTCCTTTTTTTTTTATAACACTACAAATATTTGGACCAGTACTTCATTTCCTTATTGAAACTGAATGTAGCTACATCCTGAAGAAACAAGCCACATCTTTGATAAGCAATGTCTCTTACTACATATTATATATAAAATGATTAAGAAAATAGTGATGACCTAGAAATTTCACCTGTAAGCAAGTGGACTAATTTTTTGGTACATATTCTTAATATAAGATGGTTACTATTTATTTCTTCTTTTTTATGCTAAAAGAAATTGCTATGATATCAATAATTGATAATCCCAATTCTTAGACAATATATATATATATATATATATATATATATATATATATATATATAAACTAGAAAAATAAAATATTAGAATATTTCTAGCATATGAACTTTCACCTAACACGCACATACACACACACACACATGAATATGCTATGCTTCTTTTCATGTATATTCTTCATTCATCTTATTTTATAACATTGACAGAATGAAAAAAAATGTATGCATAAAATATTTGTCAGAATGCAAACCTAAATTTTGTGGAGTCTTAATTTGTTTATTTAATGTTTTCCTGGCTGGATCACAGGCTGTTTGGACGAATGTCTGCTTGGTTGAACTGGTCAGTTTTTATGAATCATCATCATCATCATCAAGTCATGCTACTTGCATGGATTTCCCTGACCCTTTTTTGCCATCTGTTCTTATCATCTATCCCTTCTAGCAGGTCCTCCAACTACATCCTGTATCTGGACAGAGCTGTTGTAGATAGGTTATAGTTGGTCGTCCAACTCCTGCATGTCTGTGTGAAGGGGTCCATTGGAGAACATCACTTATGAGTTTGTTCTTACTTCTCCTGTGGTGTCCCACATGTCTTGTCCATCTTATTTGGATGGTTTTAGAGATGGGAGGTAGGTGGCCGTACAGCTGCTGCTTTTGGATTTTGCTTCCAGGATTTGTTCAATATGGCTTGTAGTATTCTGGTGCAATTTCTGTCAAGCTTTTTCTCTATATGCTTGGTAAGCGTCCATGTAGTGCATCCATATAGTAGAATCGACATGACTGCTGCTTGGAAAAAATTGTGTTTTATTTTATCAGAGAGGTTTGACTTCCATATGATCAACTGCCTATAGATTGCAGTCCATGCCTTAGTTTTAAGAGCAAGCACTCAAATTCATTTACTTTCATAATTGACAGTTTAGACTTTAGTAGTGTAATAAGAATAGTTATAATAGTGGCTAAAGATGATGTTATGCTATTATTGACTGTCCTATTATTTTCGCTCTACCCTGTATACATTCAAGGATAACTTGAATATAAATAAATAAAAAATGGGAGTTAATTTAAATCTGTTTAAATTCATCTAGCACATTGGGATATATTTTTATCATTACTTCAACATGACTGTATTCAAGCATATCATACCCAGGAGCTTTGAAAAGCATTTTATCTGGGAGTACAAAAAGAAAATAATGAGACTTATGCAGATTTTGTTTTTTAAGGAAACTGAAGAAGACAAAATTGTAAAGAATAATTTTAATCCAGGATGATTTTCTCCTATTCCCTGATCACTGATCAAGAAGTATATCTGAATTGAATCACTACATTAAGATTTTGTTTGTTTAGATTCTTATCTATGTAGTGATGAATATCCTGGATGCAATCAAGGTGTGGCAATGTTATCATATCTGTATTATTACCCTGGGGCACACTTATGATCTAAAAGAATATCAGATCAAAACACAAAAGTATCAAGAATTTGGGTATCATGGTATTCACATAAATGTGGTTGTCTTTTATCTTATAACTAGTTGTTTATCTAACCTCTTCTGCGATTGGTAGGGTTTATTAAATAAATATATCAAAATTTTTATTTACTCTTATGATTACTTATACAGTGGTACAGCAGTTGCTAAAAAATACATAGAGGAAATGAACAGATGTTAAAATCTCTATAGTAAACAAACATAGGGAATTTAATATTAATAATTAAAAAATCATTTAATTCATATCCAAAATATTAACTTACTAGCTCAACCAAACCATAAAAAATTGATGGGTAATTTTACAATTATATTGGAGTCAGGAAATATTAAAAAAAAATTTGCTGCTTAACATTTTAAATTAAGATATGTAAAGATAACAATAGATAGATATTATAAACAATTTATGTGTGTGTGTGTGTGTGTGTGTGTGTGTGTGTGCGTGCTTTGGTTTCTTTTTTTTAATGGTATATCAACCTTCTTGAGTTATTTAAAGCCATCCTTGTAGAACAATTGCAGTGATATTATTTAACCCATAGCTTGGGTGAATAAGGATATTAGTCAGAAAGTGAATGTAATAGCATGACTGGATTTCAAACTCACTTATTTTGAGGCTGCTGTCCAGCACTTTTGCCATAATGCTACAAGGACTATCTCCTTGTGTGTGTGTGTGTGTGTGTGTGTGTGTGTGTGTGTGTGTGTGTGCGTGCTTTGGTTTCTTTTTTTTAATGGTATATCAACCTTCTTGAGTTATTTAAAGCCATCCTTGTAGAACAATTGCAGTGATATTATTTAACCCATAGCTTGGGTGAATAAGGATATTAGTCAGAAAGTGAATGTAATAGCATGACTGGATTTCAAACTCACTTATTTTGAGGCTGCTGTCCAGCACTTTTGCCATAATGCTACAAGGACTATCTCCTTGTGTGTGTGTGTGTGTGTGTGTGTGTGTGTGTGTGTGTGTGTGTGTGTGTGTGTGTGTGTGTGTTTATTGTTTTTTCAGGGCTATGAGTACTTTTGGATGTGTTTACAGCCATTTTCAAGGATGCTAAAATTCATTTTCATAGGATTTAAACACGCTTAATTTGTATTATCACAAGCTATGTAAAAAACAGATTTTTACATTCTTGTTTTCATAATATTTTAAAAGATTGGCTGTTGAGGTTGGGCAGCAGTTAAGATTCAAATGAAGATAATGTTGGCCAGTGAAGTGCAAGATGTCACAAACAACAGTTATGAGAAAGAGGAGAAATCTAGTTGTTAAATATATTTAGAAATGTCTTTTTCATCCAAAGTCTTATTGAGAGTCGATTTTTAAAAATTTTATATTTGAATTTTATATTCATATTTAAATTTTATATTTAAAGACTCCTTTTTTAACCACGCATGCATGCATTTATGAAAAACTGTTACCTATATATATATATATATATATATATATATATATATATATAATAGGGTTATTTAATTGTAAAGTCATATTTGTCTTTTGTATATATTTTTAGCACACCATATACTTGCCACTACCCCTCTGAAGAATCTATAATAACCTATATTTAAGGAATGTTAGTCTTGGTACAAGAAAGTGGATGTTCTTTACCTGGTTATCAATAATTGAAAATCACCAGAGTGATATTATCGATGAAAAAAGTAATTTCATTGTGAAACCACTGAATTTTAAATGTTTTACTTAAAATTTGAGCAAGTTTTAATACTCAACCTACATGTCATGCTTTGAAAATCAGGAATAAAGGAATTTCTTTGTCGAATTCAAATATTACTGATATAATAGGGTTATTATATGTTTAATATATAGGGTGAAGGAAATGTAATAGGTACTCAGTAATTGTTCCGTATCATTAACTACCCTATTAATTCTGTACACATGTGGGAGGAGACCCATAGAATAGTGACTGACATGCTGGACTACAACCACATCGTAAGCAAGTTCAAACTTCGGCCATGTTATCATGTTTACTTGTAGGCTAATATTCTTGGAAATGGTATGAAACCCTTCTCCTCCACCTCAGTTATGGGTTAAATAGTATCACTACTGTTCTTTTACAAGATTTCTTTGGCATTGAATAACCCACAAAAGTTGATATGCCATTAAAGAAAGAAACGAAACCAATTTTGTATATATGAGGCAAATGGATTTATCATAGAAATATATTGAAAATCAGAAAAAAGTATCATTAGTGTTCTAGAATCAATACAAGTATTGTTAACAGAACAAAGCTATGTATGATATCAATGCATTAATTAGTAATTTTTCTATATGAATACATTGAATATCAGGAAGAAAGGGATTATCAATTTCTAAGAAGTACTCTAAGCATTTCTGATTGATATATAATATATATAATGCAAATGTATTTCTAATGATATAACAACAGAAAATCATGGTAATTGATTTTACAAAACAAAAGGATTAAAAACAAAACAAAAAAGCAAAGGTGCTTGTCAGTGGTCAGGTAAGTATTATTGACAGAATTGAGATTTTTAATGAAGGAATAAACATAATTGATTTTTAATGTAGGAATAAACATAATTGATTTTTAATGTAGGAATAAACATAATCGATTTTTAATGTAGGAATAAACATAATTGATTTTTAATGTAGGAATAAACATAATCGATTTTTAATGTAGGAATAAACATAATTGATTTTTAATGTAGGAATAAACATAATCGATTTTTAATGTAGGAATAAACATAATCGATTTTTAATGTAGGAATAAACATAATCGATTTTTAATGTAGGAATAAACATAATTGATTTTTAATGTAGGAATAAACATAATTGATTTTTAATGTAGGAATAAACATAATCGATTTTTAATGTAGGAATAAACATAATCGATTTTTAATGTAGGAATAAACATAATCGATTTTTAATGTAGGAATAAACATAATCGATTTTTAATGTAGGAATAAACATAATCGATTTTTAATGTAGGAATAAACATAATTGATTAGAGAGTTTATGATTAAAGTCTTAAAATCTTATCAAGTCTTTTAAATTTACAGCGGTCTTTAGTATTTGTGAAATACTAGAAGGGTACTAAGCTTTTATTCATGTGTATCCAAATACTCAAAGAGATCTTTTTAAATACCCCGTACAACTTCTTGGCTCAGATCAAGAAGACTCTTCTTCCAAGTAGTGAGATATGGCTTCTTACGAGAACTGGGGAGGGATAACTGGTTATGTGCCATGTTTCAGGGTGCAATAATCGGAGGAACGAATAATGAAAAGACAAACACAATGACAAATTATATATATTTATATAAAGAGTAAGAGGAAGAACAAGTGGGAGGGAAATTTACGGAAAAAAATCAGTTTTAGTCCCTACCAAGATTAAACAGGCTCAGATCAAAACACAGCAGAATTAAACCAGACTCCGAAAAATGGAGAATGGTTGATCGACCAGTCTATCTTGCCTGTCACTCTGCACCATAAACAGCTGACCAGTTGATCTTGGACTGCCCAATAACCAGAAAAAAGATGGTTATAATTAAGTATAACAAAGACTGTTTATAGAACTTTGAACTTGCAATCTCCAGATGATTGTCTCTTTTAGAAGCTTAGGGAACCAACGCCTATAACGCTATGTATCCTGCTGGATAGTTAAGAGTAAATTTTTGGGACTTACAAACTTAATGTTCTCACATTACTATGGTTACAACTACTAGTCTGAACTGTATAGAATAAAACTATAAAGATGAATACAATAGCCCTAAAACCCTGAACGATAACTAAAGACTATCTATCTATCTATCTATATTTACCAACCCCTCCGCTCGGGCAGCATGTGATACAAGGTCACTTTTTAAGCGGAGTTTAACAGGTTTGAATTCATAGTTTTTCCTTCTCCTAGACTACTTGCCTCACCAAGGCAGAACCCAGTCTGTCCTACTATTTACCCATATCTGGAGGGTAATAGTGCTATGTGAAATGCAATTAGTCTGGTTCAGGATTTGAACTCGTGTTGCCGTGTCCATTTCCTACGACGATAACCATGACACCACGAGCACATCTATCTATCTATCTATCTAACCTTCCGAATGTATTCGTATGTATTATTAGTGTATTAATGTGGCACTCACAAAAAGCATTTCTTGATGCTTATAATCAGTATCAACTTGTTGGATGTAACTACTTTTTTTATTTGTTAAATCTTTATTGACTTTTGGATTGAAAGAATTCAGAAAGGCGCCGTATTTTTTAAGTACTTTTGACCCCGACTGGCGCAATAATCGGAGGAACGAATAATGAAATGAAAAACACAATGACGAATTATATACATTTATATAAAGAGTAAGAGGAAGAACAAATGGGAGGGAAATTTACGGAAAAAAAAAAAATCAGGAAAAAAGTATAATCAGTGTTCCGGAATTAATACAATTGAGAGAAAGAATTGGCAGGTAAAGTGTTAAATGCATTTTAGAACGTAGCTGAAACATACTAAGTTGATCTTATTTGAGAAAGCTTTATTAATCTTTATATACAGAGCTTCGAGAATTTGGAGTTTTTGTTTATATATATATATATATATATATATATATATATATATATATATATATATATATATATATATAATTTGTGTGTAACTTGAATATTTCTGTCTTGTGTACAGCATCTTTATTAGTTAAAGTTCTAATCAAAAAGGTGCAGTTCTGATGGCAAAAGTGTTGTTTTATTCAATTTACGAGTGGATTTCAATTTATAATGTACATTCATGTAAAAAAGGACACTAACTTTGAATCCGTTGTCAAACAAAACCATTCCCCCTCACAGGTGACTCAATAAACACAAAATAAAAATATCAAACATCACGAAACAGTTTTGATGGGTGGTGGTATTTGAAAGGGAATACTTAAGTCTAACACTAAGTCATGGTGTTTTAGCAAGAAAATACCTTACAAATTGAACCTTGTCTTAAAACTTGAGAATAAAATTTAAAAAAAATGCATCATCTGAATCTCAGTGATATCTTTTTTTACAAATAATCTTGTATGTTGAGAAATGTCCTAATTACTGAAAAGTTTCCCGCGTAGATTGTAAAAGTCTTTAGCGTGCGTATCATAGAATAATTAGTTTTGTATGAAGACTTTCATGTTTAAGAAGGTATTGTTCTATGCCGTCGTGTTCAATGTAACACGAGGTTGTTGGAGGCGAAAAAAAAACCCTATCCATTGCGGACAGAGACACTCACGAGAGTGCCAATTTGCAGTCGAAGTCGAGAAGGGATTTTTAGTTCGCGCGCTATCAGTTGATCTATTTGGCAGACGTGGCAGATAATTCCACAATCTGAAGAAAGTTTTGAAAATAAAAAAAAGTCAGTTATAAAATAATTTAGATAGTATGGATATTTATTCCAAAACTTCTCTTCGAAATATAACAGACATTATTCCAAAAATTACAAACAAAAATAAAATTACTGCTTTCTTTTTATTTTTGATGAAGAATTATATTCCTCATAAACTGACGAAAATAGAATTTCTAAAACCCATTACAATTCTTGAATGAAAGGAATACACTCAAATTATATAAATATTGTAAAATTTATCTTCCCCTATTTAAAAAAAAATCTGAGATGAAGAAATATTATAAAAAAAAGCTGATGTTTTCTTGTTATTACAGTCACAATGTGTTGGCCATTGTAAGTATTAATCCCAAAAGTATGAATGCAAATCGTTAGAATTCATAAGTGGCCACATTAAACGTTTATCTTCTATTTTCTCTCTGAGGGCTGTTCATCGGTTTTATCTGTTTCTCCTCTGAAGTTTATATTTCATGTCTTCAATAAAACTATATATTTAATCTATTGCCTTCTTATTTTCTCTTTAAATAAGGAAATTTTAATGATCAAATTATGAGCCAATGAGAGAAAGTACTTGATATTGACAGTAGAATATGTTCTAATAAACATTTCATTTGACCTAAAAAAAAGTCTTCCTAATTGTTCAAACTTTAAACTAAATGGAGGCTGAGAACACAAAAATCTCCCAACTCTATCGTTTAGCAGAATGATTGTCTATATTGATCAGCTGATTTGCATGGGTTGTTTTGAGCTCCTAATCTGCCTTTTGTATTGAGTCACATTTCTTTACCCATAAGTGACGAAAGCTTGCTTAAATTTACGAGTGTCTCATGAGATAGCAGAAGTACATTTCCGCCAATAAAACACTGTCACATGAGAGGCAGTGCTCTCGTGCAGTAGAAATTCTTAAAAAGAGTCATTATCATTTCATGAGTTGTTTGGACTATAGAACTTTTTATTTTATTTTATTTCTATTGCTTGTTATTACCACTAAACAGACGCAAGTGTGAGAATTGAATTGGGTGCGCTTTGGTTTTGACGACTTGAAGATTTGTCTTCGTATATTTGTTGTATCTAAGCACGAAAACTCACAGCCACAATTATTAGAGAATGAGGAATACAATTCGGACACTTGTAGAAGAGGAAATGTTTTATGGGTTAATATTTCCTCGTGCTAAACGATGTAAAACAATTAACAAAGAATTAACATATTTATTGCTAAAGCAAACTTAGTAGAATGAACACAAGAATGACATGAAATACTAAATGACTACTTTATAGAAAAAAAGTCTTTTGGAATGAGTGGAGAGTTCTTAATAGAATGAGAGTTGGTGAGGGAAAACTTACGTCAAAGCGTGATACCGTTCGTGGTACGACACGAGGTTTGTTGGGGCAAAAGTTGCCTCCTGTCTGGAGACACACTTACTCGTGCGTGCTCTTTGTTGTCAAGGCGGAACGAAGAGAGAGTTTGACTTTGCGGCGCTGTTTTATATGCTACTTTGGTCATGTCACCAAGTGATCTTTAGAAGTTCTATTTGGAAAGCAAAGGGTGTAATTCCTTCACTAGTATAGAATATTTTAATCAAGAAAATTTCTGCGGTAATGTAGAAGAAATATAGAAATGTAATGGTTACATTTACCATTTACATTAGCGCAACTTTCAGTCATTTGTTTAATTTTTTACGAAACAATTAAATCCTCAAAGTATGTTTTCAGTTCTCTATAATCTACCAAGCAGCTTTATTTCTTTAGTCTTCCCTCTCCCAACAACTAATAAGACGTTTAGTTATGGTATATGCTAGATATATAATTTGGGGGACTTAAATGTAACTGTTCATTAAAAAAATGAAGTAAATAACTGAACCTTACTCTTATCTGGATGGTGAATTTAACAGTCTGCGACACCATTGTAGCCTATTTTGTGTTTTATCAATGTGTTTTTCCTGCTAGTTCAAACCCATTATATCGCTGAATAGAGCTCGTTGAAATCTTTCTTTTGCACATAAAGATAAAACTATAGTTTCTTCTGCGCGTCAAAGCCATATCTATCTCCCAATAATATCAAAGTATTGTGTTAAAAAACAGCCTCAATGCATTTCTCTCTCTATATATTTTACATTACCGAAGAAATAACGGTAAATTTATTTATTTAAACATTCTATAAAAGCACCAAAAACAAAACAAAAAAAAAATAAACAGCCACATTAATTAGGAAAGTTTTTTAATCCATCAAGATCAAGGTATGAATTATTGACTGATCAAAATGTCATCGTTACGACGAAAGAACACAATGAAGAATGGGTCTGTGGGTTTGGTGTGTGTGTATTGCTTATGTGTGTAGTGCACGTGTTGGTAAAATGAAACCAATTCACAAAATAAAGAAGCTAACACACAGTTTCTTTTCCCGTACCTGTTTTATCTTAAATTTCTTGGAAGAAATCCTCGTGGTATTTACCATTCAGTTCCTTTGTATGAAGAGTTTGGGTAATTTAGGTACAAGCGCCTGGCTAAGTCAATGTGTCACTGAATTAGGGTGCTTGTGTACTGCTTTGATATCTCGGGATTCTAGAAGCCGCTGAGAAAAGTGTCCTTTCTTGAGAAAGGCTGGTGGTTAAAAGAAAAACAGAAAAACAAACAAACCCCAAAATAAAAAACAAACAAAAAAAAGCAAAAAACAAACAAAAAACCCAAACAAAAGGAAAGCATAGGCCTTGATTGGAAATTTTTAGCCCACGGGTTAGGTAACAAAATCCCCTGCATAATGGGTAAATGTCACTTTATATTCTTTACTTTTTATCTTTATCAATTTACTTATTTTAGTCAAAAAAGAAAATTTTCCATACCATCACAAGTCCAGTTATTTCAACAAAGATTATACAAATCGTAAAAAAATTTAAAAAACAACAACAAAAAAGCAAAACAATATAAAAAAAACTGTTAAAATATTAGAAATTATGAAAACATATTTGTGACTTCAGTTAACGTTTGCATAGTCATAACATGAAAGAAAAAAAACCCTTTAAAAACTTAAATGTAATTCATTGTTGCTTGGAGTTAGTTAAAAAAAAGAAAGAAAAATTGCAAAACATTTGGTGCTCAACGTCTGTCAGTGTCCTCAATTTTCCTGTTTTTAGGTCCGGGATTCCAATAAAATTTACCTCCACCGTATTCTCGCCTTCAGGCAGGATGAAGCAAAAAGCCTATTGCACTTGATCCTGGATTGGTTTTAGTTTGGTTGGGTTTTATGGCATATCAACCATTCTAGGTTATTTAATGCCCAATCCTCTTTATACATATATGTTAAATGTATATATGATTTATAAACACATTATGTAGATAACTTTCTTAAACGAGCCAGAGCTCTTTTTTGAATACAATTAAATGGTCTCAAGTATTGCGATATAACAGTAACAATTTAACACCAGTCATATTTGACCCATAGATAGGACCCGATCAGGTCCTACTAATCCGGGCCAAAGTGGACCTGGCAGTGATGGCAAAGAAGGGGTACTCTATATTCTCCAAATCTCCCAGGCTGGAGCCTCGCTATCAGATGGTTTAGTGTCATATCCAGGACTTTCGTTGGTGGGGGTGGGGACTTAGCCCTCAGCAGAGATGCAGTCGGTTTATTCTACTGTCCCAGCTAACTGGACTTACCTGATCCTGGAGATAATGAACTTATGACAATACTTTCTTATTGCACCAAAATTGAGGGTCAGAGTAGCCTGTCATTTTATTGACGTTTGTTGAGAAGACTGCTTAAATAAATGTGCATGGACCCATTCATTGAAATGGCTACGTGTTTTATACTAATCCCTTGGGAAGATGTCATTCAGTACAAATCTATTCTAAAGCATGGATTAAAATCCTGAAGAGCGGACAAACCTTTCGTAATGGATAACTGAGGAAAATCTGTCACGATTAGCTCAGCAAAGTGTCAAAAACGGAGGTATACTGAAGAATTGGTTGCAAATGTATGGTCCTTGAAATTAAGTTCTAGTGGCTCAGATGACTAGATCACGCTCTCAGATAGGTCCAGGGCAGGATACTAAGGGCATCATTAAGATGGGGATCATTTAGAAAACGGAAGATTGGAAGGCTAATGAACATCTTGCATAAAAATATTGAGGGCGGGAAATGAACCTTACATTGGGAAAGGCAGAGGGAGTAAAAGACCTGGAGGAATGAAAGCGTCAAAAAAGCCTTATTTTCCAATCAAGAAGAAGAAGAAGAAGAAGAAGAAGAATGTATGCTTAAAATGATTAACTAATTAATTGCGCAGGAGATTACTTGGACATGGCTACTAAAAGAAAACCTGAAGAGAGAAGCTGAACCTCTTTTCATAGCAGCAAAAATAATGCTATAAAGAACCAATTATGCTGAACAACAAATTGATAATACGCAACAGATTGTAGTGCCAGAGATTAATAAGCGAAAGCAGCTAACTAGCACAAAAGGAATACAAGACTCAGCTCGACAGGATGGGAAAGATAATCCACGGGGGATTGTGCAAGAGATTAAAATTGGATCACGCTAACAAATAGGATATATACAAAATAGACCCTGTCCTAGAAAATGAAATGACTAAAATTCTCTGGAACTTTGAGATACAAACAGATCATCCAATCTCAGCCAGAAGGGTAAACCTAGTTTTAATTAACAAGAAAAAAAACTTTGAATCTGTGGATTTTGCTATTCCAGCAAACCACAGAGTGAAAATAAAAGAAAGCTAAAAACACACGATTAGCTTGCACCTTGCCAGTGAATTGAAAAAGTTGTGGAACATGAAGATGTTGGTGATAACAACTGTAATTTGTGCCCTTGGAAGGGTTCCTAAAAGCCAGGAAAATAGACTTGGGGAACTGGAGATCAGAGGAAGAATCGACATCATCCAGAAAACAACATAGTTAAAATCAAGTAGAATACTTAGAAGAGTCCTGGAAACCTGCTGTCATTCATACTTCAGTGAAAAACCACCAGTTAAAACTGATATGAAAAACTTGAATGATAATAATAATGATAATGATAATAATACTGAGAGTGGAATTGACAACAGGAGGAAAAGGCTTAGCAAGGGTAAAGATCTAAAGAGGCATATTCCAGGGAGATGCACTATCACCATTACTATTTGTAATAGCAATGATGCCAATCAATCACATACTCAGGAAATGCACAGCCAGATCAACTACTTAATGTACATGGACGACATCAAACTGTTTGCCAAAAACGAAAGAGAATCACAAACCCTAATACAGACAGTGAGAATATACAGTCAAGATATAGGAATGGTATCTGGCATAGAAAAATGCGCCATACTGGCAATGAAAAGCGGGAAACGATACATAACAGAACGAATTGAACTACCAAATCAAGAAAAAATCAGAACGCTCGGTGAAAAGGAAACTTACAAATACGTGAGAATTTTGGAAGCAGACACCATCAAACAAGTGGAGATGAAAGAAAAAAATTAAAAAAGAGTATCTTAGGAGAACGAGAAAGCTACAAGAAACCTAACAATATAGAAGGGACATTATAAAAAGGATAAATACCTGGGCTGCCCTCCTCGTAAGATACCCGGAAGCATTCTTCAAGTGGACCAGAGAAGACCTTGAACAAATGGACCAGAGAACAAGAAAACTAATGACTATGCATAAGGTGTTGCATTCTAGAGATGACGTTGACAGACTTTATGTGTCAAGAAAAGATGATGAAGAGGGCTTGCCAGCATTGAAGACAGTGTTGACGCATCGAGACAAAAACTCGAAGACTACATAGAAAAGCGCAGTGGAAGACTGATTACAGCCACCAGAAACAATACTGATGACACGAAGATCAGCAGACCGGAAATAACCAGAAAACAAAAATGGAAAGAACAACAACTCTATGGACGTTTTAAGCGACCAACAAGCGACATCTCATACGAGAAAACGTGGAGGTGGCCAAGAAAGGGAAACCTTAAAAGAGAAACTGAATCTCTTTTAATATCAGCACAAAATAACGCCGTAAGGATTAACCATATCAAAGCAAGAATAGATAAAACGCAACAAAACAGCAAATGTTGGCTATATAGTGATAGAGATGAAACAATCAATCACATAATAAGCGAATGCAGCAAATTAGCACAGAAAGTGTATAAGACTAGACACGAGTGGACGAGCAAGGTGATGCACTAGGAACTAAGCAAGAAATTTAAATTTGACCATAAGAACAAATGTTATATGGACAACTCAGAATTTGTCCTGGAGAATGAGACGTACAAACTCCTCTGGGATTTGGAGATACGAGTGGATTCCCAAATCTCGGCCAGACGACCGGATCTTATAATAACCAACAACAAGAACAAAAAAAATGAGAACATGCAAAATTGTGGACTTTGCAGTCCCGGCTGAACACAGAGTAAAATTGAAAGAAAGTGAAAATAAAGATAAGTACTTGGACCTTGCTAGGGAAATGTGTAAACTCTGGAACATAAAAGTAACAGTGATACCAATTCTAATTGGTGCTCTTGGCACAGTTACCAAGGGATTAGTAAAAGGACTTGAGAACTTAGAAATAAGAGAACGAGTAGAAACAATTCAAATTACAGCATTGCTGAGATCGGCTAGAATATTGAGAAGAGTCCAGTGAAAGACCATCAGCTAACGCTGATGTGAAAAACTCTCAAAGAATAAAAATAATAATCCGTTCTGGAAAAAGAAACACTCAAGATTCTCTGGGATTGTGAGATACAAACAAATCATCTAATCTCAGCTAGACGACCGGACCTAGTGATAGCCAACAAAAAAAAAAAAAAAAAAAAAAAAAAGAAAAAAGAAAAAAAAAAGAAAAAAAAGAGAACCTGCCGAATTGTGGACTTTATCGTTTCATTTGATCACAGGGTAAAACTGAAGAAAAGCGAAAAGAGAGATAATTACCTGGACCTGACAAGATAACTGAAAAAAAATATTGAACATGAAAGTGACGGTGATACCAATTGTAAATTGATGCGTTCGGTACAGTCACTAAAGGTTTGCTACAGGTACTGAAGGACTTGTAAATTGGATGTCGAGTGGAGATCATCCAAACTACAGCATTCTTGAGATCGACAAGACTATTGAGAATAGTCCTGGAGACTTGATGTCACTCAAACTCCATTGGTAAACCATCAACTAACGCTGGTGTAAAAAATTCTCGAAAGATAATAGTAATGATAATAACTCTAGTGAAAGACAATCAGCTAACGCTGATACAAGAAACTTTCAAGGAGTACAACAACAATAATAATAATAATAATAGTAATAATACGGATCTTTGAATCTCGGCCAGAAGACCAGACCTTATAATAATCAAAAAAAAAAAAAAAAAAAAAGAAAAAAAAAGAAAAAAAAAAAGAAGAGAACTTGCAAAATTATGGACTTTGCAGTCCTGGCCGACTACAGAATAAGACTAAAAGAAAGTGGAAATAAAGATGTGTACCTGGACCTTGCTAGGATATCGAATAAAAACTATGGAAAATGAAGGTGACAAATATACCAATCGTGATTGGCGCTTTTGGTACAGTCACCAAAGGATTATTAAAGGAGCTGGAGGTTTTGGAAATAAGAGGATGAGTGGAGACACTCCAAACTACTACATTATTGAGAATGGCCAGAATACTGAGAAAAGTACTGGAGACTTGCTGTCACTCAGACTCCAGTGAAAGACCATCATCTAAAACTGATGTGATAAACTCTCAAGGAGTAAATAATAATTATATATATATATATATATATATATATATATATATATAGATATATAGATAGATAGATATAGATATAGATATCTAATCATGTCATGGTTTAAAAAAATAAATTATCACTTCAGAATTTTAAAGAATCTATCTAGTTTTACAATGAATTTTCTCTGGTTTCTTTCTTTTTTTAAAAAATTGTCTATACTTTTAAATATCTTTTTAAAATCCATGTTTTGATACTTATAAATGATTCTCTTTAAGACTTTAATTTATTTTTGATATTATTAACGCGAAGTTTACTACAACTTAAAAATTACTGCTTATTTCTACACAGAACCAGTGTCATCAGCCCATCTGTACATCGTGAGTGATTTGTAATCTATTTTATGGAATCTGTTTTCGTCGTCGTGTTTATTTAACTGAACACGTACAAGATTTTCTTTCGTCCCATAGGGAAGATATTTTTATTTTAGAGCAAGCTAGCGAGCGAACGAGAGAGAGAGAGAGAGAGAGAGAGAGAGAGAGAGAGAGAGAGAGAGAGAGATGTACGTAGGACAGGATAAGAAGAAATAATAGACAAACTATCGATTTCTTTCTTTCTTTCTTTCTTTTAAACAACAATAAATGTCGGTGTACAGTTGGGAGGGGTTTACGTGTGCGTGTGCTCGTGTGTGGGTGTGTCTTTGAGTTGGAGGGCGAGAGAATATAAACGCAGAAGGAAGAAACCCATCTTGATTCTTTCTCTTTAATTCAGTTTCCATTTTGGGGAAATACCCCCCTCACTCAAATCCGACTCATTAAGTTGGCGTAGGCAGCAACGCTATCGTCTTCTGCGAGGGTTGGTGAAGGGAAAATTGTTTTCGTTTTGGGTAAAAATGTATGCTTGAATGCAAACGAGTGTGTGTATGTGTATCTGTGTATGTGTGTGTGTTTCTATTTCTGTGTATTCGTGTGTATGTTCCTTTCTGTTAGGTCTGCTGGGCGTAGTTGTTTTTTTGATAGCTAGGTTCACGTATGTAAATTTCTTATATGTGTGTGTGTGTGTGAACCCATGTGTGAGCATATGTGCGCACATACACGTGCGCGCGTACGCGCCTGTGTGTGCACTCTCCTGCGTCCGTGTGTGTGCCGTTACACAGGCACCTTAAAGCAATGATTAAGTTTTCTTTTTTTTACCAAGTTACTTTCTCTGGCTACTGATTCCGATTTGTTTTTTTTTTTAAACCTCCCTTTTTGCTTCTCAACTGAGGCCTAATGCCAGACTTGACATATTTTGAATGCATATTTTCGTGCAGGATTTGAATATGTCTAGTGTATTTCCTGTAAATTGTTCACAAAAATAACACATGCAAAAATGTCTGGTGTAAGGGGTTTTTGTCGTTGGGAAATGGACAATGAGACAAATTCAAAACTTTGTCGAGGTTGTTTGCGTGTCACCTTGAGGTAAAGCATAAATCAGTCTGTTCTTTCCCAGGTAAATAGGTAAATAGTAAGGCAGACAGGCTTCTTTACCCTGAGAATGGCAACCTGTCTTGGAGAAGGAAAACAATGAATTCAAACCAACTGTAATCCGCTTATCATGTTCATGAGTACATAAGGAACTAGACATGCACACCCGCACGTACGCACACTTTCAAACACTGCTTGTGTCGCATCCTGCACTTAGAGAAGGTGTTTGGTAAACCATGCTTGTAAGTTCGTGTATGTGCGTTTATGGGTTGGGGGGTATGGACATTTGCCTCTACCATGCAGGTTTACGTTGGCCTGCTGGTGGTGACTTCTAGTTGCATATCGATGCCAGTGTTCGAGCCAAGATTTCGAATTTAAACACACACACACACACACGCACACTCTCTCTCTGTCTCTCTCTCTCTCTGTGTCTCTCTCTCTGTCTATCTCTTGGTGTGTTTGTGTGTGTGTGTATGTGTGTGTGTATGCAGAGTGTACATAACAAACATCCATTTATATGCTTAACAACAATGAATTTATATTCATTTGTAATATTCGGGCCTTGAGCTTTGACTGAGTTAAGCTTAGTAAATAACAATTCATTTGTATCGTGTATGTGTGTGTGTGTGTGTGTGTGTGTGCGAGAGAGAGAGAGAGAGAGAGAGAGAGAGAGAGAGAGAGAGAGAGAGATTTATTTGTTTGTACACTTGACCGTGTTAAGATAGTAGCATTGCAAACACACCGGCCTAGGAAGGTGTGCTCTACTCCACATAAGCTAGTCGTAGTTATCCAGTCACAATTTTGTCTATGCCTGAATAGATTGTTTTAATTTAATTCAATTTAATTTTATTGAATTCACCATATTTAGTGGTTTCTTACACAAAAGTATAAACACATATTTTGAACTAACGTGCACCACAACTCACCTCAAATTTCTTGCCAACAACTTTGCATGTTTGTTCAGTGAAAAGTCCATGGTGAACTGGATGTTTTAAAAATTTTCTGGCAAAAATTCACTGCTTATACAGAATAGCGTCGCAAAGAATATTTTTGTTACACACACACACACACACACACACACACACACACACATATATATATATATATATATATATATAAACTTATGAATCGTAGAATCATGGACACTATAAGTCCATTCCTTTAAGTTTCGTGTTTTTTACACAATATTCAGACGGAAATGGGAAAAAAAAGTGGCTAATCAAGCATCTGTATCGCGTGAGGTAGCGCCCGGGAGACCTGGGTTCAATCCCAGGTCGAGTCATACCAAAGACTCAAAAAATGGTACTTGATGCTTCCTTGCTTAACACTCAGCATTATAAGGTACGGATCAAGGGTAAAGTAGAGCAATCCAGGGAAGGAGTAGCGCCCTCCCCTACACATTGGTGTAGTAGCTATCGAAAAGGGAGCCTTCGGGTTACCCTCGACTATGGTCGCCAACTTTACTTATATATACATAAAAATTTTAAAAAATGTAAAAAAATAGGTGATAATAAATGTGACATTGCTGAAATTTTTGAGGCCGTTACCAAAATCCAACTTTAAAACAAATTAACAAAACAAAAAAACGGAAAGGTCCCAATGCTAAAAATAAATGAATCGGAGCATAAACCAAACGAGACACTTATTACACAAGTTACAAATGCTTTATTCTTTAAAGCGAACAAACACTGACTACAGCTAGGACAGCATAAAAGTCCTCATGCAGAAAATTATTCAATAACAAAACTAACAAAGTTACCATTAAGATAGTATGAAAAATTACATGAAAAAAAATTACATGAAAAAAATTACATGAAAAAAATTACATGAAAAATTACATGAAAAAAAATTACATGAAAAAAATTACATGAAAAAAATTACATGAAAAAAATTACATGAAAAATTACATGAAAAAAAATTACATGAAAAAAATTACATGAAAAAAATTACATGAAAAATTACATGAAAAAAAATTACATGAAAAAAATTACATGAAAAAAATTACATGAAAAAAAAAAATTACATGAAAAAAAAAAAGAAGAGCCGGTTTCAGCCACTTCAGGGAAGTAACCCTGAAGTGGCTGAAACCGGCTCTTCTTTTTTTTTTTTCTTTCCTACTAGGAGAAAGCTAAAAATTTCTTAGTTCATGTTGTCTGTGGGGAAAGTTTGTAGCTTAGTTAGAGACTTGTTTTTTTTCGTTTCTTTTCTCTTTTCTTTTTTCTTTTTCTTTTTTTTTTTCTTTCTTGTTATCTATGAGGAAAGATTGTAGTTGAGTCAGAGACTTCTTTTCTCTTTCGTTTCTTTACTCTTTTCTTTTTTTAATTTCTTTTTCTTTCTTTTTGTTTGTGAGGAAAGATTGTAGTTTAGTTGGAGACTTCTTTTGTCTTTCTTTCTTTCTTCCTTTTTGTCAATGGGAAAAGATTGTAGTTTAATCGGAGACCTCTTCTTTTTCCCTCCATTTCTTCACTCTTTTTTTCTCTGTTTTCTTTCTTTATCTTTCTTTTCTTCTTTCTTTCTGTTCGGAATCTAGCGGTCCTTTAGACCTGTATTATTCCGGTTTGTTTTTTTTTTGTTTTTTTTTTCGCGAGATGGCTGATAAACAAAATGGCAACTTCTAGTCAGCTCGTCTCAGAGACTTACCCGTCTCTCTGCTTGACCATAAAAGTGAACTTCTTTTCAAAAATCTCCAAGCCTGTACCTCTCAGAAACTGTGTCTCTTGGCTAGGCTATTAAAAATCACTTCTGCCACAAAATATCTCCAGTACTTTCTCATCCTACGGTGTGTTATGAGAAAAAGGAGCGAAATTTTACCTCCTTCTTCATTTCAAAAAGAACCCTTGACTCTTCCCCACCATATTAGCAGCAGAAAGCCCACAACGTTTCCGCCGATCTGATGCCAATAAGAGCAGCCCTGTCCTATTCTACGATACTCCAGGTAGGTGAACCAAAAAAACTTTACAATCCACTATGGTGAATTAGAATTGCAAACCGTTGCTCTTCCCTCATTAAACAAGTCTTTCTCCTAAATTTTTTTTACAACATCCAAATAAAAAAAGTAAGCATTCTAAAATAGAAAAGAACAAATTATGGGATTTAAAAAATAATGATTTTTAAGTTAAATTTAATTTTTTTTCTTTTTCTTTTTCTTTTTTTGTGCGAATGTCACGTTTTTTACCATCTTATCAAGTGACTATACCTCACGATACATAGACGCTTGATTAACCACTATTTTCTTATATCTTTCTTTTGAATGTGTAAAACACATGAAACTCAAAGTTACAGATTTACAGAAGACGTCATTCTACCATTTATAGGTTTAAATCTTAGTGATTAGGCGAAGGAAAAAATCTTAAGAAATATGGCCGCTGGGCGAATTTTTGCAAGCTGAAAACATGCTTTTTGGATTTGATTGTTCTGTAAAAAAATGAGTCGTATAAATGAAACTAATTCTTATTTGGATAGTGAATGTGTATATATGTGTGTGTGTGTGCGTATATATATATATATATATATATAAGCTACAGACAAAAAGTTTGGGGCCACTCTGTCTTTCTTTAAAAACACCTTTAATGAGACATTTTTGTATTTTTAAGGTAAAACAAGATTTCGGTAACTACAGTGTATTTTACATAGACTCTCCTCACTCGACCAAAAAATATTTGACTCTTTTGTGCATAATACATTTACTTAAATTACGAATATTTTGCATGAGACACATTATATTCTCTTTACACCATTAATCCCTCAGTAGACCTTTTAAGGATACCAAAATTTTCAGCAAAGTTAAACATTAATGATAAATGATAACTTAGCACTGACTAATATTGTAACATTGGTTGCTGTTTACAAGGAGCACATATTTTGGCTAAAACATTGCTGTCTCTGCAAAAAAGAAATAAATAAAAAAAATTGTGCCATTACAACAGTATTTTCAAAATTTTTCTTAAAACCAATTTTTCAGTTTTGAAAGAATTTACACAAAATAGCCAAATCAAAATTGTTCAGTTTTGAGATGAGGGCAGAAATTGAAATTTTTATTCAAACAAGGTTACTTTCGAAGACAAATTCCCAAGAAGTTAAAGATTTCTAGACATGCGATGCAATATTCGTTAAAAGGGCAGTTAGAAACTGGCGCAAATTTTAATAGAAAAAGAGATGGAGCACCAAAAGTGATAACTGCCGCTGAAGATAAACACCTGATTATTGAGAACAAAAGACGTTGAAGGAAAACGGCTCCAGAGTTGACTGCAGAACTCAATTCCTTTTGACAGCAACCAGAGTTGCTCTCAACTGTAAAAATTAGACATGTATCAGTGGGGTTCAGGTAGTGCATAGCCTAAAAGAACACGTTACGGAAGGGGAATGAACAGAAAACTGTTATAGGAAAAAGCATATGATATTGAAAGGACATTGAAAGAGTGGCAAAATTTATTGTGGACAGATGAGTCCAGATTAGAAATTTGTGCAAGTAAGAAGTGAGTAGTCGGTTGGTCGGTTGATTTGGTTGTCTTTTTATGGCATATCAACCCTTCTGGGTTATCTAAACCCAAATTCTGTTCACACATACGCATACACACAAACATAGATAAATGTGTATATATATTACATATTCATATGATTTGTAAGCAAGTAGTTTTTTGGTAACATTATTTTAAAACGAGTCAGAGTTCGTCTGTTTTCATACAATAAAACAGTTTCAAGTATTGCTATATAACACTAATAATTATTTTTGATATTAATCATTCACTCGAACATAGTTAAAGGGTTTCAAATACTGCTATCTAATACTAATAATTTTATTTAATATCAATCGTTTATTTGTACACAGTTAAACGGTTTCAAGTATTGCTATCAAACATTAATAATTCTATTTGCACACAGTTAAATGATTTCAAGCATTGCTATCTAATACTAATAATTCTATTCAATATTAATCATTTGCTTGAACTCAGTAAAATAGTATCAAGTATTGCTATTTAAAATAGTAATTCTATTTATCAAGTATTCTTACCAAATAAAAATAATTTTGCACTTAGCTGTATAGTTTCAAATAACGAATAGTAATCCTTAGTTAATTAATAGCTCTATTGGACCCATAAATGGGACCCTAGCAAGTACTATCACTCCAGTTCAGAGTGGACCTGGGAGTAATGGTAATGAAATGTGTTATATTAAATACATCAAATCTCTTCTGATTCACCCACTTAACTCTTCACTCACCTAACTACTAAAACAACAAAACACAGACCGACAGACATTGACACTGCAGAAGAAAATAACATCTACCGGATGTTGACCCAACAACGGACAGTGTCAAACAGAGAAAATCATGGCTTCTTCGCATAGGTTTCGCGCATAGTCTATTCAAAATCCCCAGAAAATTTTCAGTTATAAAAAAGGTCTATTTTTCAACCAATCCTTTTTTTCCACAAGTAGTATTTTTTGGAGCCGGTGTTTGAAGTTGGGAACATATAAATAGGGAAAGCGGAGGTGACACGGACAGTTGAATCGTCCGCTGTCGCTGAGAGCGAAACCCGACAACATCGTCCGACCAGATCAAAGCAACCGCTTGCCGCCGACCAGATAGATATTCCATTCGCTTGTTTATTTTATTTATTCAATAATCGAAATAAACTAAATCTTCTTGTCAGTCTTATTTTTCTTGCAACCGCACGTTTGTATATAGCACATGGCACTCCACATTCTCCAATGTAGAATACACCGACTGCTTCTCTATAGTGGGGTGAGACTCTCCGCCCAACGAGTGTCCTGAATATGACACAAAACAATCTGATGGTGAAGTTCCAGTAATGTGAGAGCTTTGGTTGCCTGGTGGGCTGGGGCTGTAGAATACACCGACTTCACCTCTGCAGAGGGGTAAGATCCCCCAATGAGTGTCCTGGATATGACACTAAACAATCTGATGGTGAGGTTTCAGTGATGTTGGGGTTTTGGGGAATGCGGAGCACCCTTTCATTGCCGTTCCTCCATGTCCACTCTAGCCCGGAATGGTAGCACCCCTATCTATGGGTTAAATAGAACTAAACTGCATACTTATGCTAAACTAAATTGTGTGAATTAGAACTGTTTTACTAAACTGAATTGCTTGAAACGGAAATGTTTTTGACAATTAAACTGTGTACTTACATTTTAACTGCGTACTTATGCTAAGCTGAATTGTTTGAAATGGAACTGTTTTTGACATTGAAACTGTACTTATGCTAAACTGAATTGTTTAATATAGAACTGTTTTGATATTTTACTGTGTGTAAAGAAAATCTATACTTATATTAAACTGAATTAGCTAAATGAGAACTGTTTGACTAAACTAAATAGCTTGAAATGGAAATGTTTTTGACAATTAAACTGTATACACATGCTAAACTGAATTGTTTGAAAAAGAACTGATTATTTGTTTAAAATTGGATTTAGCATTAAATAACCTACAAAGGTTGATATGCCATAAAACCCAAACAACCAACCAACTAGAGCTTTGGGGAATGCGGGGTACCTCTTCATTGCCATCGTTCCCAGGTCCACTCTAGCTCAGAGTGGTAGCACCTGGGGCAAATATAATAAACTGTGTACTTACGCTAAACTGAATTACTTGAAATCGGACTCTTTTGACATTTAAACAGCGTACTTATGCTAAACTGAATTATTTAAAATGGAACTGTTTTTGTATGCTAATCTGAATTGTTTGAAATAGAACTGTTTGACTAAACCGGAAAGCTTGAAATAGAAATGTTTTTCACAGATAAACTGTGTACTTATGCAAAACAGAATTGTTTGAAATAGAATTGTTTTTTGTATAAAAATGGATTTGGCATTAAATAACCAACAAATGTTGATATGTCATTTAACCCAAATAAACAAATAAAGAAACAAACATTCTCCAAATTTCAGGACTGGAGCCTTATCATCAGATGCAGTTTAGTGTTATAAACCAGGACATGGTTTCATGAATTGTTATCTAACAGGAATTATTCTATTAATAGTTTGTTTGCACACAGTTAAATGGTTTAAAGTATTGTTATGAAGAAAAGTTGAAAAAACAAAATACTCCAAAATTTGATGAATTTATTTTGAAAGTTGACGTTGAACGTTTCCGTTGTAATAACCTTCTTCAGGACTTTAAATTCTTGAAAAATGATTTTAAAATAGCGATAGATATTTGATGAAATAACAGGAGAAAAGAAAGTGTGTATAAAAAGAAAAATTCATAACAGCATATTCAGCGTTCTTATTTTTAAAAATATTATTACGTTGTTGTCACGTGGACTGACGTTTGATATTTGTAGGGTTTCTAAGGATTTATTCCAAGTATTGTTGTATAACATTAAACTTTATTTAATATTAATAGTTTATTTTCGCATAGTAAAATGGTTTCAAGTATTACTATTTAACATGAATAATTCTATTTGATATTCATCATTTGTTTGTACTCAGTTAAATGGATTCAAATATTGTTAACGCTAATAATTCTGTTTAATATTAATCATTTCTTGCACACGGTTTAAATGGTTTTAAGCATTGCAATCTCAGCGCAATGGACCCTCAGACACCGCTTTCAAGACACTTCAAGATAAAAGGGGATTGGTTATTTGTTTGCCACAAATGCAGTTTGAAAAATACGGTTGGGACAATCATATAGGTGCTAGGGCTTACCAGCCGATTGATCAGATCGGACCTCTGACTGCTCGTCTAGTCCAGTAAGAGCCAAAGTGGAATGATGCAAGTAGCGTGACTACTTCGACAGCCGGGTTACTAACTGCTCAACCGCAAGTCTCCAGTCACAGTCAGAAGGTGGCCTCGTTGGTGGTGGAGGGAGTTTTACTCTTCTTCAGAGGCGTAGTCTACAGCCTTAGCTAGCAGAGTGGTGTGAGTGTATATGAAAAGAAAGCTTGGAGAAAGACTGAATGATGAACATGTGCTTCCAACAGTTAAGCATATTGGTGGGTCTGTTTTCACATGGGAACATAAAGGAGTAAGAGCAAGAGATTTGATTCTGGTCAAGGGAATCATGAAAAAAAGAACAATATCATTTGATTTTGCAAAGGCATGCTGTACCATCTGGTTTATGCATAATTGGAAAAATTATCTTTCAATAAGACAAAGAGCGTCACAAGTAATATATATATATATATATATATATATATATATATATATATATATATATATATATATACTCCATTCCACCCCCCACCTCCCAAGAAATTTACTGGCTGCAACATATGCTGAAAAGCAATCGCTCTTCTCAAAAATTGAGCACTCCAGGCGGCAGATAAGGTATTTATAGAAAACATTAGGTAAAAATTTCCTTCACTTACGCTGAGAATGACGATGACTCTGGGGAAAGTTGTCCGACTGATATAAAATCAGCCGTGTTTTGATCCTAGCTTGAACCATCTCGCCATACTGAAGAGTTGTGTGATATAGTCTGTCTGTGGACAGACTATATCACACATATATATGTATGTATCGTGATGTAATGGTTATCGTCGTAGGAAATGGGCACGCTGACTCAAATTCAAATCCCGGTTGGGGTTGTGTGCATTTCATATTGTGCTAATACCCTTGGGAAAGTTATACATCCAACTATTCTCCCTTCAGTTATGGGTTGATACTAAGGCAGAATGGACACTTTAACCTTGGTATGGTAACCGATTTTGAAGATGGAAAACTCTTATTGTTTCAAAATTCCTTAAAAAAATTGACCTTGTGTCACATCTTGCTTGTGCGAAGAATTTGTTAGATACATATAAGATTTTATGTTGTATTAATTTCTACATGAGTGTGCATTTGTATTGCGGCGTGTTACTTTGATTTCTTTTCGATAAGTGTGGGTGAGTCGTTAATTCACTTTCTGACAAGTATGATCGTCAAGTGTCTGGTTATCTGGGCATATATGTATGTGAGCAATGGAACATAAAGGTTAGCGAGCATGTCTTAAGAGAAGTAAATAGTTTGTTCTGTAATTGGTTCAATTCTTACTAAACGTCCAACATTTGTGCCCGTGTGCCAATTAAATTTAACGGATAATTCATTTCCGAAAGACAGACCGAAAGTAATGCCTCCTATTTATTTCCACGGATATTACAATAGATCTAGAGAACACAGTACCTTCTTCTTATAAAGCAAGTTTTTATTTATAAAACGACACTTTTAAATACAGTCACTGTCGCTGGATACGCATTTTCATCAACGGAGAATAAAAGTTTTCATGTCGTGCTCGTGAGTAATGTTCTATTATCCCATGGATTCAGAGGCAGATATTGCTGGCATGGTAGCATAAGTCGATACTTCCCATCAGTAACTCACAGTTTTTTCATTGTTACAGATAGCAACTGAGCAGCAGTCTGGAAAAATGACATCTGACATGAAAGTGCTTCCTGTTATATAACCGAATGAGATCTCTTCTAATTTATCGTACACACAAAATAATGATTGCAACTAGCGCCCACAAGAGCATTCACCGGATGTTATCAATGTTGAGACTTTCTTTAAAATGGAAAAAGGAGCTTCTGCGCATAGGATCAGCGCATAGCGAAATGTCGATGAAATTTGTCAAAAAAAAAAAAAAAAAGAATTATTAAAAGTAAATTTTCGGTCAATCAGTGACCTTCGCGGTAAAAAACAAAGAAAACCCAATTTGATACGATCAGAAGAGAAAAATGGTATAAAAGACAAATTTCTCGACAGCGGAGGAGATCAAAAGAAGGTAGACGACTCCGCAGATGAGAACTCCAAATCTGAGAGAGAGAGAGAGAGAGAGAGAGAGAGAGGTGAAACACGAAACCCAGCATCACCCACATTGACTTTCCTCTTCTACGCTTTGAAGGAAGTGACTAAGCCGTAAATCATCAAACACCCTTCTCCTCTTCACACTCGTAACATCTGATTGACCGCGTGCGCGTAAGTCTAACAATCCTACCACTACTAAGTATAGGACATTTTTCCACTTTTTAATTCCATATCAACACGTTTATACAACCCAGTTATTTGAACTTTTTACTTATTTGTTTTCAACACAATTGTAAAAATTTTTACGTGCCTTCGAGTTCTTTGTTTTTGAAACGATGTTTTTGTTCTTTCCTTGCAACTATAGGCTGATATAACATTCCGAAGAAGAGGTGTGTCATTGTATTCCTCAACACGTGAAAAAAGGTGCCTATTGACGCTTGTCAATGCTAGGTAAATGTGCTGGGATTATCTGTCTTTATTTGTATTTTTCGACGTTAGCGAGGAGGCGACACAGTTTGTTGGTATAGGAACATATCTGGATACTTAAAGTAGAATACGTCAATTTCTACTGATTGTCAGTAAATGGATCGTATTTCGTATAAATCACACACACGCACACACACACACACACACACCTTTTTTGTATCTTCGTTCCTGATTTGGTTTTATACATAATTAAAATTGTTTTAAGAATTGCCTCTTCCACTCTCTTGGATTTTTCCTTCGTAAATCTTCCCTATAGAAACTCTGGGTTATGGAAATATTATTACTAAAGTAAATCAACAGACGTTTTTGGAAACCAAACTGAATATCAATGTAGTTAAGGGTACTTTTAATATAGCGTGATCACCCTTTTGACGTCATCAGTGATTGCATACACAGACTGCTTAGAGTTTTTCACTGTTGGCGAACGTTGTTGCTCCCACACAACGAGTTCGAGTCTCATTGGGTGCCCCTTTCATATGGCCTTGTGCCACATCTAAGCAAAAAGCTTAGTAAATTTCCACAACTATTTTCACAGTCAGCGGTTGCTGTATTTATCTCTTCCTACTTTTCCTTTAATGAAAGTTAAGGAACAAATCAAACAAGTAATAATATAATCCTATTTTGGGTGGTAGATTTTTCAAAAATAATATATAATGAAAACCAAGCAGCATTCATTAATATTGTTATTCCAAATAATAGTAAATAAATTAATTCAATAAAAACAAATGGTGTTCCTGATGAAAACGAATGTAATATTAAACAAAAAACAAACAAAAAACAAGCAAACAAATAAACGAACAAACTATTATTATTACTTACCAATCCAATTACGCAGTTGGAAATAATTCCTAAGAAACAAGTCAAGTAAATTGAAATATGGTTCCTATTTTTCGGTCAGATTTTTTAACACCCACACAATATATATATATATATATATATATATATATATATATATATATATATATATATATATATATATATATCACAATGCCTGGTCAAGAAAAATAACAAAGACCCTCTCCCCAAAACACAAAAGAAAAACCAAAAACAAAACATTAAAAAACAAAACAAAAAAAACAAACAAAAACAAAACAAAAACAAACAAAGAAATAAAAGAAATACCTTCTAAACAAAAATAGAAACTATATTTCTACTTGTTTGATTTGTTTCATCATAGGAATCACTTCTCACTGCGTAATTGGACTTGTAAGTAATAATCATTATTTGTTTTTTGTTTAATAGTACATTAGTTTTTATTAGAAATACTGATTATTTTATAATTATTTTCATTATGGAATTTATTTTTCTACTATTATTTTGAATAACAACATTAATGAATACAGTCTGGCTTTTATAAAAAGAAAAAAACACACGCAAAAAAAAAACTCTACAAAAAAACAAAATCACAAACAAACAAATACATCTACTACCCAAATGGGGATTGCATTCCTACTTGTTTAGTTTGTTTCTTAACTTTTATTAAAGGTGGTAAGAGAAAGAGAACTGCAGCATTCTCTAACTATGAAAATAAGGCATGGGTACAATCATAGCGTCCGGCAGCAGTCAAAGACTGTAATCAGGCTGCGTGCACAAAAATTGATGACGACAAAAGAGTGACCACGCTTGATAACAAGTATCTAGTCATTCAATGAGTAGAGCATTTCAACACTGTTTACACCATTTTGAGTGACTTGATACGTTCAACAGATCGATTAACCCACGAAATAAATAACTTTTTTTTACTACAATGCTGTAATCGTTACTGGGAAAAATTAGGCTGTTTTCGCTAGTGTCATTTTTTTTACGAACGGGGCATGGAAGCTTTTGTTTATCGTTGGTGGAAATGCATAGACGATTACGTGAAAAAATGATGTTATGTAATTAAAAACTTAACCCATTCAACAGTATTATTTTTCTTCCAGTATCTGTTGTAGTTTCTGCGGAAATAAATTGGAGGCTTTATTTTCAAAGTGCCTTCATAGTCGGTTTCTAAGAATTAAATTTACTTGTATTAACCTGTGGAGATTAATAAAGAGAAAAAAAATTCAAAAGTGCAGCAGTTCCCAGAAACCTCTGATAGGAAGTAGGAGCTGCGCATGCCTGAAAGACAAGACTTACCGGCCCTAAAGAGAAACTCTACCTCACTAAAACGGTACCCCTCAGACTGTAAGGACGCTTTCCACTCGGTTGCCAGCAGCGAACACATGCTGATCGGGTCTTGTGGCCTGACACATAGCCATGTCTGTCGCTAGCAAGCCGATACCGCCGAAACAAATATTGCTAAAAACACCCACTGAACACAGACTTTGGACTTATCCCCCACCGAAAATGGCTAATATATTCCCACGCCTTGTTTAGGAGAAGTGACCGTTTTCTAGTCGTTCAGGAAAACATTTCCTCTCTATAGCCGAATTAAACCCAGAAATAAAGTTTTGAGTTGAAAGATATATTCTCCTTCTTCCATCCATCCTTCCTTCCTTCCGCAATTCTTTTGCAGCTTTCTACCGACAAAGAAGACCCCAATGACTTAAATGGGGTAAGAAGAAGAAAAACAATGGAGTCAGATTCGCGAAACCCAAAATATACGAAACAAAACAAATAACCCAACGAATTTCCTACGCCCGATAAACCATAGCATGTTGTAGCTAAACTTAAGCTGCCTTTTAATTACTCTAAGGAGGGTTTGATTTCTGAGGAGAAAGTTGATAACCTATATCACAAGGGCGTAGCTAGAAATTCGGGCCACACACGAGAACTTGGTTCCTTGATGGGTCCCCTATTACGTGTAGTGATAATTTTTATTGTATGATAAATTTCAATGGATTTTATTTGAAACACAGTAGGTAAACTACCATAGCTTTTGGCCTAGATTCCATAGGGGCCCGAGAGTAGAGAATTTTAAACAAATAGACTTCCAACAAACAGCTACAGCTTTGTTATATTCCATTATAGTTATTACATTTATTGTTTTGAAATATGCGAATGCAATAACGGTTCTCGGACAGACTTGACCTCAGTCATCAAGCTCCTTCAGAGCCTCACAAAAAAGGATACTATACGGATGTGATTGGAATCACAACAAACAGTATTTAACTCAGTGAAATATCTAATTAGTAGTGGATTAGTCCTTGCATATTACAATCCACAAGTGTACCTGATACTGGAAAATGATGCTTGTAAATATAGCTTAGAATCTGAGCTAATCCAAAAGACCTGTGTTATATGCAAGTCGTTGTCAGAAACAGAACGACTACATGCACAAATAGACAAAAGATGTTGGCAATGGTCTATAGCCTGGAGAAGTTCCATCACTACACGCTTGGAAGACACGTGAAAGTTCTGACAGATTACAAACCACTAGTGTCAATTTGTGCAAAGCCATTGTCAAGAGCACTCAAAAGACTATAAAATATCTTGATGCAGTCACAGCAATAAAATTTCTCGTTGTTGTTCAAACCAGAAAAAGAGGTTCCGCTTACTGATGCATTATCTCATAGGCCTACAAGTCGGTCAGTCAATGAAGTACATGTTGGTGGTAAATGACTTGACGCTGTATCCAATGTAAAACCGTAGGTTGACGCATATCAGCTGCGATACCATTGAAGATCGCACCACGAGAGTACATGCTGAAGTCATAGTTAGAGGGTGGCCTGATGATAAAATGTTATAGACAGACTCAGTTTCAGGGTAACATGTATGAACTCATATCCCAGAATGGACTGATATTGCAAGGTCAAAGGATAATTATCTGAGTTTCCATGTGAACTGAAATGAAATAGAAGGCACATGCAGGCCATTAAGGCATCAAAAACTGCTTTCGACTAGCGAGGGATTTAGCCTTCTGGTCAGGTGTGTCCAAGAGACAATAGGTAGAAGCCTGCGCAATCTGTGCAACTTATGCAGCCAGTAGAACCCAAGATTGCTACACCAGTACCCGGAAAACCATGGTAACAAGTGGCGGTCGATCTTCTTTCATGGAGTGGAAAGAAGTATCTGGTCACGGTGGATAGGCACAGCAATTTGTCTGCAATTGTCAGGTTCAGCACACCGACATCAGAATTAGTGATTGAATACCTGAAGACTTACTTTGCATGCTATTGTATTTCCGACACAATCACCTTTGATAGTGAACTTGTCGAATGCATTCAAAATTTTGCGAAAGGGTGGCTATTTAAACTTATGACAAGCTCACCAGGCAAATGGTGCTGTAAAAGCTTTTGTAAAAGATGTTAAACATCTCCAGCGAAAGTGCAGAGATTCTGGAGAAGACCCATTTCTAGGGCTGCTGAATCTCCAGGATGCACCAACTGAGGGCCTCAATGCCAGCCCAGCACAAAGACTATTTTACAGGCGAACCGTGTCGACTGTTCTATTTATAGATGCAAAACTAACACCTCACTACTCATAGTCTATTGAAGAAACATACGGAGAGCAAGAGAGGAGGATGAAGTAACACGTGGGCAAAAAATTGAAAAGCCTCAACATAGGCGACGCTGTCCGTATCCATTCCTCTAAACCTCATGCTAGACAGTAGGTAGAGATTACAGTCACAAAGCGACTAGCTAATCGATCCTATGAGATAGAGACTAAGAACGTACAGACACACCGACGCAACAGACGGTTCCTGCGTCAACCTACCGCATCCATGCACACATTACCAGAGGAGAAATTGCTTGCATCAGTGGTAGTGCATGAGTTAGTATGTGGGGAGAACACCCCTCCAGCAGACCCCCCCAAAAGCCATGAGAGCTAAACTGCAATTGAAGAATGACAGCAAGCAAGCAACAACCCCCCGTAAACACGCCCAAGGCGCGTCATACACCAGCCAGCTCGATATAGAAGTGAATTAAACCTTTTCCTCCTACCCTCATGCTCAGATAGTCTCCTCCCTCTATATACATATAACATTATCTTATCCAACTGTTAATGAAGATAGACATAATATATCCCCCAAATAAATAAGATAAATCTCACTCCAAAGCTACCTATGACTTACTTTTCTGCCGTCGGAGCAATCTTTGCCAGGTGGGTGAGAAAACAATATTAGTTTGATTCCAGGGGCCCTCCTCTCAGGTAATACTTGCTTAGCAGAGCTGTTCATCGTTTGATGCTTGAGGCTCCTCAAAATGGAGAATACCGAAAGGATCAAACATTTTTTCTGACAGCCACACATGAGTCTTGATTCATGTGCTCCCCATCACACTATAAAACGTCTCCATGTCAAATCTGATTTGGTGAGAAATCGGATAAGTACACCTGACTCACGTTCTTTATTTGTGTCCCCTATTTAGGGTAGCTCTCTTGCTAGGGAAGCAGAGCTTCCGGTAAGAATGACCCCAACAATAAACATGTGTTATACGCAGCACCCTTGTTGTGCTCATTTATACTAAAGATCATTTTACGTATGTATTTACCCAACTCTTCCGTCACATTTAAGATGTGATATAAGGTCAATTTTAAAGGGGGTTAAAACTGGGTTGAATTCAGAATTTTCCTTTTCTTAAATAAGTCACCATAGGTTAAAGTGCCCAGTCTACCCAATTATTTACTCATTGCTGGATCAGGGAAAGGGATAAATAGATTCATACCTTTCCTGGGGGTATTAGATCTATGAAATGCAAACAGCCTCGTTCCGGATTTGAATAAGATCCCACAAATTCCATTTGTTAAGACGATGACCGCTAAAACCAACCTCTGTATAAAGTAAAAGTATGTGTTTACTAAGTAATATTTAAAAAAATAATATTATTATTGACTTTTTAACTTATCGCTTTAACCATATAGTTGATAGGTGTTTTATCCGAAGATTTTGAATATTGATTCTAAGAATGGTAGACAGGGAGTCTGGTGCCACATAACCTTCCCAATTCTGAAATAGCCTTGTGCCAGACTAAAATGATTGATACTCAAATCGCGAGGTTATCAATAATGTTTGGTTGTGTATCATAGAATTAGAATTCAAATTTGGTTTCTGATTAGTTCTGTTGTGATGTTGGACTCTCTAACAGCACACACACACACACACACACACACATGCAGATACGCACACCTTCATACTCATATGTGTACAGCACGTACATATACACATACACACATACATACACGCACGTAATCATGTACATACACACAGGCAGATCCACATACTCATATGCGTACGAACACACACACACACACACACACACACGAAACAAAATATGCGTTAAAATAATTTGCATCATTCGAAAGAACACTTAATTCCATATATTTTTATTTTGCGCTGATAAATTTTTATCTTGAAATGTTAAAAACAATTTAACATTTAATTTAACGGACGAACGCTCGGTGACTCAAAGAATCAGTAACACCACTCCCATTTTCCCAGCTGACACACAATTAAAAAAACAAACACAATAAAAAAAAAAAAAAAAAAGATGCAAACTTTTCACAGAGTTCGAACGGCAAATATGTTCGTAATTGTCTTTGGCGACGAAAAAAAAGTTAATGTATAAAAAAACAAAACAAAATCTTTTAATTCAATGTGTGTGTGTGTGTGTGTGCGCGCGCGCGCGCATGTCGGCAAGGACACAACAAAATTCCATTTTCTTAGTAGTGGGTCGGTGGTCTTTTCTCATCAAGCCAAGGAAATTCTTTACCCTTTTCCCTTTATTCAGTTTACCATACTCTCATTTCCTGAGAGAGAGAGAGAGAGGGGGGGGACTTAACTCGCATACAACTTACACATTTTAGCATTTCCGCACGTGTCTGTGTCATTCTGGTGACGAGTAATGTCAACGGAACAATTTACGGGGTGGAGACAGAGGTAGAGGTGTCTTGTTCTTAGCTTTGGTTCGTCTACTTCGTTGTTTGTATTTATAGGGGTTAGTTACTCCTGCATTTACGCGCTCATCTTCAGAGGTCGAACGAGAATATATATATATATGGAGATGAAGTGTAATTGTAAATTAAGAGTTTATTAAGTATTTTATTCCTTTTAGCTTTGTTGTTTAAAGCTAAATATGAATGTTAAATTCAAGTCACAAAATCAGTTTAATAGGCGTTTACATTTTACTTCAAATTCATCGTCATTTTTTTTTACGCGTTAATGCTTTTTCAATACGGAAATATGATATACAGTCAGGACATAAGGATGGAATTTAGCATAGAAATACAAGTTATGAAAAGCGGCAAACGACACCTTACGGACGGAATGGAACAACCAAATCAAGACAAAATTGGAACGCTCTGAGAAAAAGGAAACTTACAAATACTTGGGGATATTGGAAGCTGACACCATCAAACAAGAGGAGATGAAAGAAAAAATTAAGAAAGAATATTTCAGAAGAACCAGAAAGCTATTCGAGACAAAACTATATTGCAGAAACCTCATCGAAGGAATAGATACCTGGGCTGTTACCCTGGAAAATTATTCGGGACCATTCTTGAAGTGGACCAGGGAAGAACTTAAACAAATGGACCATAGAACAAGAAAACAAATGACCATGCATAAGGCTTTACATCCCAGAGATGACGTTGACATACTATATGTGTCAAGAAAAGGAGGAAGAGGATTTGCCAGCATTTATGGTGACGCTTCAATAAAACGACTTGAAATCTACATAGAAAAGTGTGGAGAAAGAATGATTACAGCCACCAGAAACAATACTGACAACCCGAAGACCTACAGAACGACAATAACCAGAAAACAAAGATGGAAAGAAAAACAATTCTATGAACGTTTTAAGCGACTAATAAACAACATCTCACACAAGAAAACACGGACGTGGCTAAGAAAGGGAAACCTTAAGAGAGAAACTGAATATCTCCTAATAGCAGCACAAAACAACGCAATAAGAACCAATCTTCTCAAAGCAAGATGTGGTGATGAAGCAAAGAAGTATATAATCTCCCTTACTTTCTGGGAACGAATTGTTCTCCTTTGTTTAGATGACTGGCAGGTGGCCATTCTTTCCGTGACTACCTCAAGACCAGTTCTTAGTTGAATAAAGCTTTTTCAAGCTTATCTGCCTCAGACTTCTTCAATTAATCGCAAGTTCTAACCTATTATTCGACTTGTTATCTCTTACACAAGAATAGATAAAACGCAACAAAGCAGCAAATGTAGGTTATGTAATGATAGAGACGAAACGATCAATCACATAATAAGCGAATGCAGCAAACTAGATGGGTAAAGTGATCCACTGGGAATTGTGCGAGAAAATGAAATTTGACCATACGAACAAATGGTATATGCGTAACCCAACATCTGCCCTGTAGAATGACTCATAAACTCCAATGGGATTTTGACATACAAACGGAACACCTAATCTCGGCCAGACGACCAGACCTTATAATCATCATCAAAAAAAAAAAAAAAAAAAAAAAAAGAAGAAAAAAAAAGAGAACTTGCAAAATGGTGAACTTTCCTGTCCTGGCTGACCACAGAGTAAAATTGAAAGAAAGCGAAAAGAGAGATGAGTACCTGGACCTTCCTAGGGAATTGAATAAAAAGTGGGGATTATGAAAGTGACGTTTATACCAATTATAATTGGAGCTCTTGGTACAGTCACCAAAGGATTAATAAAGGACTGGAGGACTTGGAAAAAAGAGGACGAGTGGAGACAATCTAAACTACAGCAGTACTGAAATCAGTCAGAATACTGTGAAGAGTCCTTAAGACTTGAGGAGGCTACCTGTCACTCAAACTCCCGTGATAAACCATCAGCTAACGCTGATGTAAAAAAAAACTCTCAAGAAATAAATAATAATTATAAATATGTTCACGAACGACGACCTAAGTAACCACACGAACCAGAGACGCCAACACAAAACTTGGACAAGGGAAGACAACAAACTTGCACTTCACTGTTATTTTATGAGCAACCCTTCAAAAAGAAGATATAGGAAAAGGATGATAGAGATCTGGGAAGAATATGCTAGGTTTCGGACAATAAGCCAAAGCCTTGCTGACCAAGTTAGGACAATAATAAAGAAGGCTTGGTTTTTTGACCTTGAAATTCTAGAAATACGCCGGAAAACAAATAGCGAATCAAAACAAGACACTAATACAATAACTGACACACCAAATATTGAAAAACAAGAACAATTGAACCGAAATGACCAGCAAATTAATAACAATCAAAACACCACACAAGAAGAAGAAATGAATTAAGAAAATCTAAAGAGAATCGTGAATGAAAAGAAGACTAGATTAACATCACCATGAAACGTAGACTGGAGAACAGTCAAGGCGGAAAAAGAAAAAGCAAACGAATAATTAACACATATCTCAACAAAAAACATCACGGAATTAAATGAACTAATCTATGCGGGACTACAATTAGTCTGTGAAAAATCGGGGTTCACCGAAAAAACACGAATAGAAACTCAGAACCTGGATAGGAAATTTGACTGGAAACGCAAATAAGAAATTTATTACAAGCAAAAAATAATAAAACAAAGGAAAAACACAGGAACATGGAACAAAAAGAAAAAAAGCAACGCAAGTAAAAATGACAACACAACCCGAGGAAATAAACCAGAAACTACTGGCGAAAAAATGAAGATTAACAAGATATAGAGACAGGATAAAATAATACAGACTAAACAGGACATTCCAAAACAACGAAAAAAATTCTACCAGCAAGTAGGCGGAGATGGCACGAAGACATACTAACAACCGGATGCAAGGGAAGCAAAAAAATTTTGGAGCAAAATATGACAACCAAAAAAACCCGAATAGATAAGCAACATAGAAAAGAGTTAGAAGGACTCGAAGAAGGACTGAAGGCAAAAATACTCATCAATTCACTCAGAACAACACTAAAAAAATACCAAATTGGAAAACGCCAGTCCATAATGGCATACATGGATTCTGGTTTAAAAAATCACCCCCATCCATGACAGACTAGCAATCGAAATGAATAGCCGCCAAGAAGAAGCAAACATACCCGAATGAATGACCTAAGGAAATACTACATTGATCCAGAAAGACTCCCTCAAAAGAACTACCCAAACAACTACAGACCCATAACGTGCCTACCTATGATGTGGAAAATATTAATGGCACAAATAAGAGAAGAGATCTACAACTCGCAAACAAGATACGGATTGTTCCCCGTGGAACAGAAGGGATGACGCAAGTGGTCCAGAGGCACAGAAGAGCTACTCTACATTGATAAAAAAAATCCTCAACAAGACGAGAGGAAAAATGTAGCTATGGTGTGGATTGACAACAAAAAGTAATATGATATGGTCGCCTCTGTAAGATATTTGGGGCCATTCTTGAAGTGGACGAGGAAGAAACTTAAACAAATGGACGAGAGATAAAGAAAACTCATGACGATGCATAAAGCCTTAAATCCTTGAGATAACGTATATAGACTGTGTGTGTCAAGAAAAGAGGACTCTTTGCATTTTTAATGTAGTCTTTGAGTCTTTGTATCGATGCATCGACGCAAAGACTCAAAGACTACGTTAAAAATGCAAAGGTAGACTGATTACGACCAGAAACAATACAGACAGCATAAACATTAACTGAACAAAAACAAATAGAAAACAAAAATGTGAAGAAAAACAACTCTATTAACATTTCAAGCGTCAAACAAGCGAGATCTTACTCGAGAAACATGGACATGGCTAAGAAAGGGAAGCTATAAGAGAGAAAGTGAATTTCTTCTGATAGCAGCACAGAACAACGCTATAAGGACTATGTCAAAGCAAAAATAGGCAAAATGCAACAGATATAGGTTATGTAGTGATAGAGATGAAACGATCGATTACATAATAAGCGAATGCAGGTCTCACAAAAAAGGTAAAGGACTAGACACGACTGTGTGGGGAAGGTGATCCACTGGAAAAGTTTAAATTTGACCATACGAACAAACGGTATACATAACCCAGAATCCGTTCTGGAAAATGAGACGCACAAACTGAGATTTTGAGATATAAACGGATTATCTAATCTCGGCCAGACCACCAGACCTAGTGGTAGTCAACAAAAAAAAAAAAAAAAGGAAAAAAGAGAACCTGATAAATAGTGGACTTTGCCGTTCAGGCTGATCACAAGGTAAAACTGAAGGAAAGCCAAAAGAGAGATAAGTACCTAGACCTTGCTAGAGAACTGAAAAAACTATGGAACATTATAGTGACAGTGATACCAATTGTAATTGGTGCGCTCGGTATAGTTACCAAATGATTGGTACAGAGGCTAGAAGACTTGAAAATAAAAGGAAGAATGGAAACCCTCCAATCAACATTATTGTTAAGATCGGCAAGAATACCGAGAAGAGTCCTAGAAACTTGAGGAGACTTGCTGTAACTCAAACTCCAGTGAGAAGCCATCTGCTAACGCTGGTATGAAAAACTCTCAAAAGACTAAAATGATAATTATGATTATGCGCAACATCAAGCTGATTGCAAAAAATAAAAAAGAATTGGAAACACTGACACAAACAATATGAATATACAGCCAGGATATAGTAATAGAATTTTGCAAAGAAACATGAGCCAAGCTCATAATGGAAAATAACAGAAGGGATAAAACTACCAAATCAGCAAAGAATCAGAAAGAAGAAAAGGAAATTTACAGGTACTGAGGAATATTGGAAACGGACACCATTAAATAAGTGGAGATGAAAGAAAAAATAACAAAAGAGTACCTCAGTCAAACGAGAAAGCTTCTCGAAACCAAACTCTGCTGCAGAAATCTCATCAAAGGGATAAACACCTTGATAGTGCTCCTTATAAGATATTCTGACCATTCTTGAAATGAACAAGGGAAGAAGTTGACGATGTTACACAGAGCCTTACACCCCAGAGATGACAGATAAACTAAATGTGTCAAGAAAAAACGAAGAAGAGGACTCGGCAGTATTGAAGATAGCGAGGATACATCAATTCGAGGAACTGAAGAGTACATAAAAAAGAGCAAAGAAAGACTAATTACAGTGGCTAGTAACAGCATTGACAACATAAAAGACAAACAGAACAGCAATAACTGAGAAAAAGAAATGGGAAGAAAAACAGCTGTATTGGTATTTCAAGTGACAAACTGGCGAGCTCTCATAAGACAAGTACTGGACTTGGCTACGGAAAGGAAGTCATAAGACAGAATCTGAATCTTTTTTAATTGTGGTGCAAAACGCCATAAAGACCAATTATGTTAAAGCGAAAATAGATAATACGCAGCAGAATAGCAAGTGTAGTTTATGTGTTGATAGAGACGTAACAATTCATCACATAGTAAGTGAATGTAGCAAACTAGCACAAAAAGAGTATATGACTTGACACAACTGAGTGAGGAAGTTGATCCACAGAGAAATGTGCCATCAATTGAAATTTGACCGTACTATTAAATGGCACACGCACAAACCAGAATCCGTTCTGGAGAATAGGACGCATAAAATTCTTTGGGAAACCAACTGATTACCAAATCCCGGCCAGAATACCAGACCTAGAAATAATTACAAAAAAAAAAAAAAAAAAAAAAAGAAAAAGAAAAAGAAAAAAGAGAGAAATTGCTGTACAGGGAAATTAACAGTCCTGGTGGACCACAGAGTGAAAATTAAAGAAAGCGAAAAGTGAGTCCGGTACTTGGAGCTTGCCAAAGAACAAAAAAGCTGTGGAGGCTGAGAGTGACGGTGATATTTGCTGTAATTGGTGCACTTGGAAGACTAGAAGAGTTGGAAATCGGAGGACGAATCGAGACCATACAAACAACAGCATTGTTTAGATTGACCAGAATACTGAGAAGAGTTCAGTAAACACTTTATCTCCAGTGAAAGACCATCAGCTAACGCTGGCGAGAAAACCTTCAAGAAGTAAAATTATGAGAAAGCTGTGGAACATGAAGGTGATGGTGATACCAGTAATAGTTTGCACTCTAGGAACGGTCCCTCATGGGACTTCAAAAAGAGACTAGCAGAATTGGAAATTAGAGGAAGAATCGAAATCATACAGATGACAGCATTGTTGAAATCGGCCAAGATACCGAGAAGAAACCCGAGGAGACTTGTTGTCACCTAGACTCCGGTTGCTGGTGCAGTGGGTTATGGTATTGACGGTTTTAAGTTTGTCTTCGTATATTTGTTATATCTGAGTACTATAACCGACCATTACAATTGTTTGAGTACAAGAGGAAAACAATTCAGACACTGATAGCAAGAAGTATATTACGGTTTAATATTTCCTTGTTCTAAACATAGTAAAACAATTCATAACGATTTAATAGCAATATATTTTGTCCCTTGAACGAATAGAAGAATGAAATAAGATTCAAGAAAGAGCTTATAAAGAGTTGTATGAAAGAATGTCGAAGGTCTTATGGTATAAGTTGATGGTCCTTAAAAGAATTCAAGTTGTTATGTGAAGACTTATGTCGAGGTATGGTATCGTGTGTCTTACGGCCTAAGGTTTGTTAGGGCGAAAGCTCTCTCTTTTGGAGAAGCGCGTACACTCGTGCGTGTTTCTTGTTGTCGAAGGAGGGCCGAAGGAGAGGTTTGGCTTTGGTAGGCACTTCTTTTACATGCTACTTTGGTCATGTCACCATTAGTAGTACTGTTTTGCAGGAATGGGATAGAATCCCTACACTGGTGTGAGAAACTAACAAAGAGTGATATAATAAAGAATTAGAAACTCTTTTACAAAGTATAAGAATATACAGCCAAGATATTGATTTAGAATTTAGGATTGAAAAATGTGCAATGTTGATAATGAAAAAAGGTAAAGAGAAACAACGGAAGGAATAGAATTGCCCAATGAAGAAAGCATTAGACCACAAAGAGAAAAAGAAAATTACAAATTCTTGGGAATATTGGAAGCAGACACCATCAAACAGACATGAAAGAAAAGGTAAAAAAGGACTACCTCAGAAGAACAAAAAATTTCTCGAAACCAAATTTTGCGACAGAAACCCTATTAAAGTCTTCTCTGCGTCCTGTTTACTTTAGGAAACAGGTCTATTTCCTATTTAAGTTTTTGTTTCAGCGCAACTTCCTTCTAGCATACCACCCATACAATTTACGTCACATGTCAAAAAGGATCTTCAAGTCAATATCAAACAAGAGTAGAAAAGTTGAAGAGGCTGTGACTTGATCTCCTATCGCGAAAGAAATAGACAAACACGTATTTTCAGTTTATCATTTTAACAAACCAGACCTTCCTTTTGCGGTTTTTCTATCATCTACCATTGAAAGACTATATCGAGTCTCTGCCCCGCGTAAAGAAGGTATCTGTGCATTAAGCATTCAAATCCCAGATGTCTGCTCCATTCGTTTCTTTGAAGACTAGATGTTAAAAAACCTAAATCGCGTTTTAAATTAAGGTAAGCTATTGACTCCTTCCTGTCAGTCAAAATACTTACACTTTTGTTTGAATTTACTGCATAATTGGTGGGAGATTTGTGGTGGGAGAGTCATTACATAAAACAAGACAGATGAGGTTTGTTGGTAGGTTGTATTTTACGGCATATCAACCCCTACAGCTTATCTATTGCCAAATCCTGTTCATATATATTAAATATATATAATCTGTAAACGAATAATTTCTTGATAACAATTTTTAAACAAGCCAGGGCTCATTTGTTTGCATAAAATTAAATGGTTCCAAATTTTGCTATCTAACATTAATTAAGTTTTATTTGTACACATTTACGTGGTTTTAAGTATAGTAGATGATTAACCAATTCTATTTGATTCATAGATAGGGCCCTGACAGTTACAACCACTTCTGGTCAAAGTGGACCTCTGAGTAATGACAATGAACGTGTATTCCACGTTTTCCAGAGCTCCAGGATTAGGACCAGACCATCAAATGGTTTAGTGTCATATCCAGGAAAGTCGTTGGGAGGTGGGGGCTTACTCCTCTGCAGAGATGCAGTTGGCATATTCTACAACTCAAGCTGAGTGGGTTTGATTGATAAGGATAATAGGAAAAAGCTCTACAAAAGTCATATCAGTAGTTCTTGGTGCATTGGGTACCATAGAGAAGTTTCTGGAAGATATTGGAGTAACCCCATGAGTTGTATTATTACAGAAATCTAAGATAATTGGTACAGCAAAAATTATCTGAAAGGTACTTTATATGCAAACTAGATGTTATCCGATATCAAGGGTCAAACTATTCATTGAACTTTATAAGGAGAGCAACAGAAAACTGGGTAGTGAGGTAAATAAACAGGATGACAACACAAGCAGTAATTAAAATACAAAAAGGCATCTTACAGTGAGACGCATTATCCTCAATATTGTTCGTTATAATGATAATGCCGCTGTTCAAAGAAAACGCAAAGAAGGATATTGATTCACAAAATCACAAGAAAACTTAAACCACCTCATGTAATTGGATGTAAATTTATTTGCCAAAAACAAAAAGGAATTTGAAATCCAGATACAAACAGTCAGTAGAATCTTCAGCTAAAAAATTGGAATGGAATTTGCTATAGAGAAATGCGAAATGCTGACAGTAAATAAAGGAAGAGAAACCACGGGAGGAATTATCACCATCATCAAGTCGCACAAAGAGCAAGGAGTTCCCTGACTCTTTCTCACCATCCATCCCTATAGCCCATCGCTCCTGGCTGGTCTTCTAGACGGTATCCTATGTCTTTACAAAGTGGATTTATATGTATATAAGTATTTGCAGGTCGGCCTGTACTGGCACGTCCATGTGTAGAAGTGTATTGGAGAACGTTGCTTATGAGTTTGTGCCCAAGATGTCTAATTCATCTTATTAGGATGGTTTGTAAGATGGGAAGGTGGTAGACGTACAGCTGCTGTTTTGTGGAGAGTTGCTTCCAGGATTTGTTCAAGACTGCACGTAACATTCTTGTGCAGTTCTCATGTAACCTTTTATCTCTGCATTTCATTAGCATCTATGTCGTGCATCTATATGGTAGTGTGGAGGCAGCTACAGTTTGGAAAAAATCCTGTTTCATTTTATCACACAGATCAGATTTCTGTATGATTGATAACTTGTCAATAGCATTTCACACGCTAAGCGTATGTTGATATCACTTTCAGTAGATGAGATATGGCTGCCGAGGTATGGGAATGGCAAATAGGACAACCAAATTAACAAAGCATCCAAATATTTAGAGAAAAAGAAAGCTATAAATACGAGAAGCAGATACCATTGTCATATTCTCTAGTATGATTATGCAGTTGAGAGAGAGAGAGAGAGAGAGAGAGAGAGAGAGAGAGATGGGGGATTGGCTGATTGACGAGGATAACATAGCATTGTTTGCCGTTTCAAGGGGTAGAAAAAATGGTTAACAGACAACCAAAAAGGATAACAGGGTAGTGAATGTTTATAAAAGTAAGTAAATAAAGTTGGCGACCTAAGTTGAGGGTAACCCTAAGGCTCCCTCTTCAATAGCTACTGCACCGATGAGTAGGGGAGGGCACAACTCCATTCCCTGGATTGCTCCAATTTACCCTTGATCCTTACCTTATAATGCTGAGTGTTAAGCAGGGTGGCATCAAGTACCATTTTTTGAGTCTTTGGTATGACTCAACCAGAGATTGAACCCCGTTTTCGGGACCATTGGCGAACACTCTACTCATAAGTCCAATGTAAGACAGTTTTATGATACGAATGTTCATTTTGGCAAAAATGAAGTTGTCTTTTTAAAGTTCAGGAAATGGACTTTCTTTTATGGTTCGTATATTAGATAGCTACTTGTGTGTGTGTGCAAAGTATAATCAATTGGTCTGTGAAAAGACATTGATTGTGGAAAGGAAAGGTCGGTGCTTGAACCATAGATTTACTTGTAAAAGTAAGTAAAGTTAGCGACCTAAGTTGAAGATGATCTGAAAGCTCCTTTTTTAATAGCTACCATGCCAAGGTGTAGGGGAAAGCGCTGGATGATTCACTTACCCTTGATCTGTATTTTATGATGTTGAGTGTTAAGCAAGGTGGCATCAAGTACCATTTTTTGGTATGACTCGACCTGAACCCCGATCTCCCAGATGATTAGCAAACACTCTACTCATTAGACTAATGGCCCAGACTAATAAAAAGAATTGCAATAGGTACTAAGGTTAAAAATCATCCATAATAGTAAGTAAATTTGGCAACCTGAGTTGTGGGTGACCTGAAGGCTCCCTTTTCAATGGCTACAACACCTACGTGTAGGAGAGGGTGCTAATCCATTCCCAGGATTGTTCTGCTTTACTCTTGATCCATCCCTTATTATGCTTAGTGTTGGGCAAGGTGGTTGGTTGGCTGGGTTTTATGGCATGTCAACCTTTGTAGGTTATTTAATGCCAAATCCATTTTTATACAAATAATCAGTTCTATTTCAAACAATTCAGTTTACCATGAGTACACAGTTTAATTGTCCAAAACATTTAAAGCTATTCAGTTTAGTCAAACAGTTCTCATTCAGCTAATTAAGTTTAGTATAAGTATAGATTTTGTTTACACTCAGTTAAATGTCAAAACAGTCCTTTATTAAACAATTCAGTTTAGCGTAAGTACAGTTTCAATATCAAAAACAGTTCCATTTCAAGCAATTCCGTTTAGCATAAGTACACAGTTTAGATGTAAGTTCACAGTTTAATTGTCAAAAACATTTCAATTTCAAGCTATTCAGTTTAGTTAATGATTAATCTGTGTTGTGTTTTTGAGAACTGAAAAATAAGTAAAGTTAATGACCTGAGTCGCGGGAGACCCAAAGGCCCCTTTTTCAATAGCTACTCTACCAAGGTGTTGGGGTGGGCACTACTCCTTTCCTGGATTGCTCCCCTTTACCCTTGATCCTTACCTTATAATGCTGAGTGTTAAGCAAGGTTGCATTAAGTACTACTTTTTGAATCTTTGGTATGATTCAACCTGGGATTGAACCCTGGTCTCCCAGACCATTGGCGAACACTCTATTTATTAGCCCAATGGCCCGGTTTACTTACTGAATAAGATATACATACATAATTATTGATGAATTGTCAAATTTTATTGATATTGTAAAGGATAACTAATGATAAATGTCTCCATGAGTAGACACATCTAAAAAAAGAAAATAAAAAGGAAATAGAAATTGAGAAATAAAATATATGCCATACATCTCCCCCTGCTAGGATATTAAAAGCATAGCTATAACTTTCTCTGGGTGATTTTTGTAGTTGTTTTGTAAGAAAAAGTAATGTGAGTGCAAGTTGCTAATGGAGAAGCAAATCATTCCCAGAGAACCAAGTCACCCCCACATTGCGGTATATCAGCCAATAATTAAAAAAAAAAAAAAAAAAAAAACAAAAAATAAAAACAAATTAAAAACACAAAAAAGCAAAACTTGTGGGAAGGGAGCTAAGGTAAATGAAAAGAAGAGAGGGATGGGTATTCAGAACGCTAATAGCAGAAAAATTCTTCATATACTGGCACAAAACTCTGCACCAAGCATTTGAATAAAACTCTGAACAGATTAATATAAGTTAATTGAATTTGGAGCAATACACAGTTACTTTGCTTTTTTTTGTTTATCATGAGACAAGACTAAATTTAAATAGGAGAGAGAGAGAGAGAGAGGGAGAGAGAGAAAGAGAGAGAGAGTTGGGAGGAGAGTGAGAGTAATAAAAAAGAAGTAAAGGTGGATATGAAAGAATGAAATAAAAGGGGAGGGATTTAAAGGAATTTAGCAGTGCTTCATTAAACTATCTGGGTCATTATACACAAAAATGCATGAATGATTTTATTTTATTAATTTTTATTAATTTTTATTTCTCCTTTTTCCCCAACAATGATCTTCTTGGGGGGCTAATGAGTGCTTTTTTTTACTGAAATTCTCAACTGAGAAAGAAAACCAGTTTTTGGTCTTTACTGTTTGAAATTTTATATGTCGAATTTGAAAGATAATACAAGATTTTAATTCAATATAGCAGCAGTTCCCCAAATCTTTTTATAGTGCCTCCGTTTTAACTGAAGCAACATTCCTAGTGACCTGTCCACTCTCCACCTACACATGAACAAATACATATCTCTTTCTTGATATTAGAAACATTGTATCACAGTTTTTATATGTTATGAACATATCAAAAATTGATTATCTAAATAAATCTATCTAAATATGTGATCAATTCTTGTACTTACATTTTATCTTGCCCTTTATCACAAGTACTTAGATAGGCATTTTAAACATGGATATAAAATGAAAGATGCTTCTTCAGTGCTTAGCATAATGTTGACTTCTGTAGGAAAACAAATTAGCAACTTGAGTTCAAATCCTAAAGAGGCTGTTTATGATTGACTCTTAGGAAAGGTATGAATCCCTCTATTCTATTTCCAGCAATGTGTAATTAGTTGGGCAAGCTGGGTTCTTTAGTTTTGCAAGGGCAACCAGTCTAAGAGAAGAAAACTCATTGTGGAGAGGCTGGGTAAATACATATCTATTGTAATAAATATCCTTTTGTTTTCATATATGTTAGAAATTTATCAAAATTCTTATATAAATAAGAGTTTATATTTTTTGCTGTCACTCCATCAATAAAAAAAATCTAATTTAACACAGCAATACTTCTGAACAGTTCTTGTTACAAATATATATAAAAAAAAGATAATGATCACATAGTCATTTCCATTTTCAAATGAGTCCTGACTGGGATTCATTACTTCCTGTTCTTTGGGTTAGAAAGCTTTAAAAAGGGAAATAAATTGTGCCCTAGGGATCAGGTATCTTATCCCAGACAGTTTCCCTTCTGTAATCAAAGGGAAGGTTTGGGAGCATGCCATGATATCTGTGACTCAAACAATGAATGCAAGTATTTTTCTTAAAGCCTACCATAAAAAATGTCCCTGAGTTATATTTTTAATTGAGTGAAGATACTGATCAAATACTCCGAATAGGATTCATAATAATCATGCATCTGCCATTATTTATTCATTTATTTAACTCTTTGACAGCCCTAAGACTTGAGGTGTGTAGATACACATGCAGGCATCATGTTGTTATTCCAGTTTTTCATTCATTGAAGTGCTGCTGAAATTCTTCATTTAATAAAGTGTGAAGTGGCACTGTTGTATTTCTTTTGAGATCCTCCATGTCCTCAAATCTTATTCTTGAGATAAATTTTCAATTTCTGTCTTGGTAAATACAGTTTTAGTCTGGATACCTTTTGAACATGCCTCATATAGATAGACCCTAGGGCTTGAGATGTATAGATGAATATGCAAGTATCTTTACTTATATGGATATAAACCCTTGGGCTCTAGATGTGCAGGTATATTGGAAAAATCAATTGATTTTCATACAAAACAAAAATGTTAATTTTTGTGCAAAAAGAGACTCTCAGAAGCTCTAAAATTTTAAAATTGTATTTTTGCATTAATTGATTAATCTGTATCTTTTTTTCAAGATTTCTTTGAGACAGAAGATGATAATATTTAAATAACCTCATTAAAAATAAAAGATCAAAACTCCAAATAATTTAAGAAGTCTTTTCTCTCTTAGATTATTAAAAATACATTTTTTTTAACAAATAAAAATCAGAATTAAACCACTCTTTATCTAGTTTGAACCCCATCTACATATTAAAAAAAAGTGGTAAAATAGACAAACCTTCAGTATACAACAGAGATCCATCTGTATACTACTTACATTTTTTTGAATAATTTGGCTTGAGTTATTTTTTAAGATTCAGTACTTTTCAGAATTTTATTTCCAGCATCGCTAAATGATTTCAATAAGAAAAATCTCTCCTTTTGTTTACACTATGATAGATGTGCATCATATTGATAAAACATCTCGACAGCTGATTAGTAAGTTATATATATATATATATATATATATATATATATATATATATATATATATATATATATATATATATATATAAGCAGCAACATTATATTGCCTTGCATTTATTTACTTGTTTTTAATACTTTTTGAATTTGAAACTAAAAGTAAAAAAAGAAAAGGTTTAAAAAAAATTCTTTGTCTAACCTTAAAGATATAAATTCACAGATATGTTTGAATTTCTATTAGATGATATCTTTTTTAAAGAAAAGTATCTAAATAGCATATTTACATGAATTTACATATTGCCTTGTGTTACCATAACAACAGATTATTGCAATACTCACTTTGGGTATCTCATTGTAATGAAATATTCTAGTGACCAAGAAAAGTACTAAACACACACACACACACACACACACACACACACACACACACACACACACATATATATATATATATATATATATATATATATATATATATTAAGGAGATTTTTCTGTAATGAATGTAAATTTTATACAGGCATAAGTTTAAAGTAAATGCAATTTTTGAGTGTTCACTGAAAATTTTGCTAGTATGTTAATACTTCTTACTCTTGTCAATATATATTCTCTCTATAGAGCTATATCTATACCCGTATTTTTATTTGGCTGACCTAAAAAAATTTACATGCATCAGTTTTGTGTGGACACTTGATGCTGTCGAGAGGACTTGCTGAGAGCAATGGCCCAATACGGGTGGATAGCAAAATACCTGTCAGTATGCCTTCATAATGATGATAATGATGATGTATATATATATATATATATATATATATATGATGTACACATTTTCTTTTATATAAGTGGATGATGATTCTTTATCATAATGTAAACCATAAAATTCTACCATTTTCTTTTTATTGTCAAATAAAAAAGAGATGGGTAAAAAATGAATTTTTATTTTACTTTTTTACATTTTCATTTTATTTATTTATTTATTCTATCTTATTTCAGAGTGGAAGGATAAATATAATGGTGTCAACAGAATATGCTAAAGGCTTAAGCTCATAGAAAATAGATGATGATCTAGTCAGGTCTCAAATATTGTTATTGAAGCACTGATATCATTGTTCATTTGGTTTATTTTTGACCATATCTACAAAAGAGAAGATGTGTTCTTTTGTTTTCACTAGAAAAGAAAAATAATTAAAAACACTAAAAAAGATTGCAAATTATTGCTTTAGGATCTTGAAAGAAACTTTAAAAAATACTTGTTTAGTGCATTTTTGGTATGAAAGCAAAGAAAAATATTCTATTTCACTTTTTATTCACTTGAGAAATTTGTGTTTAGTATCATGAGTAGGATTTATTAAAAATAATTATAACCTGTGATATCATGAGTAGGATTAATTGGTTTGGTTTGGTGGGTTTTATGGTATATCAACCTTTGTAGGTTATTTAACGCCAAATCCATTTTTATGTAAATAATCAGTTCTATTTAAAACAATTCAGTTTAGCATGAGTACACAGTTTAATTGTCAAATATATTTCTATTTCAAACTATTCAAGCAGTTATATATAATAATTCAGTTTTGTGTAAGTACAGTTTCAATGTCAAAAACAGTTCAATTTCAAATAATTTAGTTTAGCATAAGCATGCAGTTTAAATGTTAGTACAGTTTAACTGTGAAAAACATTTCTATTTCAAGCTATTCAGTTTAGCCAAGCAGTTCTAATTCAGCTAATTCAGTTTAGTATAAGTACAGATTTTGTTTACACACAGTTAAATGTCAAAATGGTTCTATGTTAAACAATTCAGTTTAGTGTAAATACAGTTTCAATGTCAAAAAACTGTTCTATTTCAAATAATTCAGTTTAGCATGAGCATGCAGTTTAAATGTAAGTACGGTTTAATTGTCAAAAACATTTCCATTTCAAGCTATTCAGTTTAATCTAACAATTCAGTTTAGCATAAGTATGCCATTAGTTCTATTTAATCTATAGATAGGGCCCTATCAGGAGCTACCATGCCGGGCTGAAGTGGATCTGGGAGTGATGGCCATAAAGGGGTACTCCACATACCCCAAAGCTCCAGCATCACTGGAACCTCACCATTAGATTGTTTAGTGTCATATCAGGACACTCGTTGGGGGGTCTTACCCCTCTGCAGAGGTGCAGTCGGTGTATTCTACAGCCCCATCTGACTGGGTAAAGGATTAATTGGAGATTAACATCTAAATTAATTGTTAATGAGGAGATGCTTGTGGTGTAGTGGTTACTGTTGTAGGAAATGGATATGGCGACAAGTTCAAATTTTCTACAAGGCTGTTTTCATTTCACACCTTGGGAAAAGTATGAATCCAATTATTCACCCTTCAGCTATGGGTAAATAGTAGGGCAGACTGTGCTCTTTAACCTTGTTATGGAAACTGATCTAGAAAAAGGAAAACTCTGAATTAACATCCGTCAAACTCTGCTTAAAAATTTACCTAGCATTGTTTCCCATTCATGCTGAGAAGTTGGATATGTATATATAAATTAATTGGTAATAATATTTTCGTTTATTGTAATTCATTTGTTGCTTGATTATCTTAACCATAAACTTTAACTTCCTACATAAGTTTATCAGTTTATTAATTCTCACAAAAAATATATTTCAATGTTTTGCCTGTGTTTATTGCTATAATAAAGAGCTGAATTTGGCGACAACACCCCACGAGACGCCAACTGTACGGCCACTTGCCTCCCATCACGAAAACTATACAGGTTAGACAAGCCAGACACGCCGGACACTGCTGGAGAAGCAAGGACGAGCTCGTAAGTGACGTATTCCTATGGACCCCCACATATGGCCAAGCAAAAGCAGGACGACCAGCCCGAACTTACATACAGCAGCTATGTGAGGACACAGGATGTAACTCAGAAGACCTGCCGGAGGCGATGAATGATAGGGAGAGGTGGCGAGAGATGGTCAAGGATATCCGTGCTAGCGGCACGCCATGATGATGATGATGATGATGATGTTAGATTATATTGTGTATAACTGTTGTGTGTTTTGAGAACCATGTATGGCTCTCAAAACACATTTAATTGCCCAGTTGGCTGGAGCTGTATAATACATTGACTGCTTCTCTGCAGAGGGGTAAACCTCCCCCACAACGAGTGTCCTGGATATGACACAAAACAATCTGATGGTGAGGTTACAGTAATGTTGGAGCTTTGAGGAATGCAGAGTACCCCTTTATTGCAATTGTTCCCAGGTCCACTCTGGCCCAGAGCGGTTGCACTTGATAGGGTCTTATCTATGGGTCAAATAGGACTAAACTGTATACTTATGCTAAACTGAATTGTTTGAAATGGAACTGTTTTGACGTTGAAACTGTACTTATGCTAAACTGAATTGTCTAATATAGGACTGTTTTGACATTTAACTGAGTGTAAACAAAATCTATACTTATACTAAACTAAACTGTTTGAATTAGAACTGTTTGAATAAACTTAATCGCTTGAAATAGAAATGTTTTTGACAATTAAACTGTGTACTCATTGTTTGAAATAGAACTGATTATTTGTATAAAAATAGATTTGGTGTTAAATAACCTGCAAAAGTTGATATGCTGTAAAAATCCAACCAACCAACCAACCAACCAACCAACCAACCAACCAAAACACATTTAGAATAAAGGATAAAATCTTGTGAAAATGTGTAAGTAAACATCTCTAATTTGCCTTGAACAGTGAAAGGGTTAAGCTAGTTAATGTTTATATAATAAAACATAGATAATAATAACAAGAATAGTTGACAATTCTTGATCTAAAAATAAATTTGAAAAACTTAAATTCACTTTAATGAAGATATTTGTATTTAACTCAGTTACTTTTGTCAGCAGAGGAAAAATTATTATGACTAGGCTGACCTTGGTGAAGAAAGTTGAGAATTGACCATCTGCATTTGGTGCTGACCACAAGAAATAACAAGAAGCAGCAACTGACCTATACACTTCTTTCATTAGGGCATCACTCACTGGACACATAGGTAGTGACAGGAGCAGTGAGAGGTCATATACATCATCTAGGCAGCTTGTCAAGGCTGTAACCTTGTTCTATACCTGTGTACATGTGTCAGTGACTAATATATTTTTGTTCAAACTATGTCAGCAAAATATGGTCAGAGATTATTCAGATCAAAATACATACAGAGAAATGAAATTCTGACTATATCACCATGAATAGTGACATGGCGAATATCCTTTTAAGATCTAATTTTAATTGGAATTATTTAATTGTGCTTTGCATCAGAAACAGAAAATTTTGCAAAATCCTACAAACATTACAAACTAAATATATAGTTTCTATTTATTATCAGCTAGCATATTTCCCATCAAAAATGACAATTATTTGCATACAGATCAGTCCTTCAACCTTCAATCAGGTTGTAGTATCTGTGTTCTCTACCTGAGATTAAATTTTCATTCTCTGACACTCCTGCTTTAGATCAGGGGATAGCATCTCTACCAATGGAAATACCTGATATTTTTCAAAATTATAAGATATAAAATCTATAGATGAAAGTAGTCAATATTTCAAAGAGTATAAAATTTAATACTTCCTCAGAAATAAATAAAAAATAAGAACAATCAGATATACTGTGTCTGATAGAATGAGGTCTTTGATTTGGAACGTAAACAAAAAAAGGCAACATAGATCCTATTCCAAATTTGATTTAAAAGAAGAAAAAACTATTTTTGACATTTTCTTTTATTGTTGTCCTCATTTTGTTTAAAAATTATATCATTCAAATGCTTTTTTTTTAGTGATTTTAAATTCCAGTCATGTTATTACATTCACTTTTGAACTAATACCCTGTACTTATCTTCTACAAGGATGGCTTTGGCATTAGATAACCCATAAAGGTTGATATGCCATTAAAAAAGAATTCAAACCTGTTTGATCATATGCCCATGGATAGTGGAATGGAGAATATCTTTTAACATTTCATTTTTTTGGAGTTATTTAATTATATTTTGTATCCATCACAAAAAATTTGATGTTATCCTCCAAACATGTCTAACTAAAAAATGTAGCTTTTATTTATTATCATAGTTCTCATGAAAAATATAACTAACTAAAAAATGTAAGTAAAGTTGGTGACCTTAGTTGAGAGTGACCTGAAGGCTCCTTTTTCAATAGCTACTACAGCTACTACTAGGGAGGGTACTACTTCATTCCCTGGATTGCTCCACTTTACCCTTGATACTTACCATATAATGCTGAGTGTTAAGCAAAGCGGCATCAAGTACCATTTTTGAGTCTTTGGTATGACTTGACCTGGGATTGAACCCCAGTCTTCCAGACCATTAGTAAACACTCTACTAAAAAAATGTAGTTTCTTTCTATTATCTCAGTTTCCTTGAAAAATTTAACTAACAAAAGATATAATTCTTAATTGGTAAAAAATTGCACTTTTGAAATTTTATTAGGTATGACCATGAACTTTTCATGATTTTTTTTTATCCCCCCAACTTTAAAACATAAATCAAAATTAGATTTTTCTTGCATTTGCTTGAAAAAAATGCTCAAGGTTTTATGTTAAAAAAAAAAGAAAGACTTTTTATTTATAATAATGTAGATAATAATAGATTACTAAAGAAAACATTGTTTATTTATGTAAGTTTCTAAAGAGAACATTTAAGGAGAATAAGATGCTATAAATAATTATGATTATTGAAAACTTGTTTCTTTTTTAAAAATTTATTATTAACTCCTTTGAAACAAAATCAGCATAATAGACAGCGACCTACACTGGGAAATAAGGTGATCGAAAGAATCAAAGCACATATTAGGCTCTAATAACCTCCATGACCTAGCATAGAAATGAACATTTTGTGTGAGCCTTTAATTAAGAAAGAAAGGACATTAGGCTTTAAAAAATTCACCACCTAATTGCATTATGAATAGATATATATTTGGTTCAGTTAAAGAGGCAGACAAATAACTTTAGACATAAAATGGCATAAGGTTTAAAGTTACCACTACTATCCTACAAAAGTCTAGTGTATAAAGATATTGTTCAAACTGTATCTAGTTATCTTGTGGCAGTGAGTTCAGTCCCTGGGACAGACAGAAAAGTCATATACTTGGGTTCAGTAGAAGACACAGACAAGTAAAAACATAAGGAAAGATTATCTGGTACATGTTATCCTCTAAGCATGGATAGAGGAATGACAACAATCAACTTCTGTAGACTGAATAAAAGATTAGTTTTGAAATTCCCAGAGTGCAATAAAGATAACAGACACCAAAAGAATGATGGAGAGTGAAACAGTAGGAATACTGAGACTATAAGATCAACCAAGACAAGGAAAGTAGTCTATCAGTGCATAATAACTTTATCATTGCTTTTAATATTCAAATTCTTTTGATTTTTGAAAGATCTTTTTGTGTTGACTTCACTTACCTGAGGCAAAAAAATGTTTTGCTTAATGTGTCTTTTATGCAAGTGGTCATTTGTAATGTGATTCACATGCATACACAAGTTCAACTCCTTAACGTTACTGTTGCTTACAAATATACTAGAGCAATCATGTACATAAGGATTCACCAAAAGCTGCATTTGTTAATGACCATTGGAAGAGAATCAGAACCAGAACAAGAATGATACTTGGTTAGACTATATAGAGCAGAACTTTGTTGGTGAGAGGAAAATGAAAGCAAGCTTTACTTAGGAAGTTTTGTTTTGATAACAGTTAAAAGGATGTGACTTTCATTAGATGTTACAAGTCTTTTGGAATTGTTCATTACACTTTTAAGGAGAATTATTTTAGTCAACAGTTGAACTGTTGAGTGATTATATGGAGTAGCATGTATGTTTCATGGCTTGGGTTAATTTCCTTCTTGGACAGACCAAGAACTTTCAAGCACCCTCTTGTGTGGAGTAACAACTTTGACAAAGGAATTAATGGTTGCCTCTCACATAATGTAAAGCTCTTCTAACAAATTGAGCACTTTGGTCTCCGAAAGCGTAAAATGTAATCAAAAGGAAGTTAATACATATATGTTAAATTCCCTAGCTTGCATTGAGACTGCCGCTAACTGTGGGGTTATATTATCAGGCTGACGTAAAGTTAGACAGGTTTCAATTCCAGCTTAAAGTGTCTCATATGTTTAGCCACCCTGATGATGGATATTGATTTTTATCAAGCGCAACAACATTGCATCATTAACATAAAACATAAATATATCACAATCCAAAAGTAAGTACACTTCTTATATATATATATATATATATATATATATATATATATGTACATATATACATATCCCATAAAAAGCACTTGTGATATAATGCCTTTTGTCATAAATGAAGATGGTGACCCAAGTTCAAATTTCTCAAAGAGTTAATACCCTTGGCAAATGTATGAATCCAATTGTTCTCCTTTTAGCTATGGCTAAATAGTATGGCAGGCTGTGCTCTTTAACCTTAGTATGGCAATCTATCTAGGAGAACAAAAACTCTGAATTCAAAACTGTTAAACTCAGTTTGAAAATTGACCTTGTGTCAAATCCTGCACATGCAGAAGAGTTAGGTAAATATATATATATAAACTACCTATTTTATTTTTTGATTACAGTGTCTTGTCATATTATTTTTTGATAACAGTTTGTTCCAATCTTATTTTTTGATTATACTTTGTTGCAATTTTTTAATAACAGTTTGTTGCAATTTTATTTTTGGTTACAGAGATTCAATGCTGCATAGTAACCATTAATAAAATTGTATAACCATATATAAGAGGTGCATTACTTTTTGAATTCTATATATTCATAATTTTGGTTATAGTGTTTGAAGGCAATAAAGTTTGCTAATTGATAATACTCAATAATAACCATTTTGTATAATTTCTACTTGAAATAATAAAATCCTAGCATCTTTACAAATTAGAAGAAAATTAAATTCTTATAAAAAATTGTAAGAGATGTACTTATGGGTAATATTGTATGGATGCGTGTGTATGTGCATATATATATATATATATATATATATATATATATATATAAAGTGTTGGCTGAAAAGTTCATAATCTGACAATAATACTCTCATGGAATGTAGCCAAATTTGGTTTATTTTTCAACATCGTCCTCCTTGTGGTTCATACACTTCTTCAATTAGTGTTGCAGTGCTTGGATTCTATTGGTAAAATATGTCATCAACCGCAGATATGAGGTCATCATATGAACTTTACAGCTTATAAACAGTTCAGTCCACTCTTATATATATATATATATTGAGATCGATAGATTTCTGAGTTAGTATCATGTAGACATAGATTCAACGGCACTTGCTGACTTAGTACAATAATTGCCTAAGTAAGAAACTGACAGGCATCAAATACTGTTGACTCTGTGTCTGCATTATCCTAACATAGGATATGTTCTATCACTGGTATTGAGCACTCTTTATCTGTAAATATAGAAAACTATATAAACAATATTATATATATATCTATATATATATCTATATATATATATATATATATATATATATATATATAACCACTATTCTATTATAGTTATTATACACAGATATATATACTTTAAACACCTAGATTTGAGTAAGTGCATGAGTTATTTGGAATCAGCCGCTGTATCTTTGTTGTTTTAATCATATTTTGGCCCGCACACTTTTTGGCCTTCTCCAGCTGCATGTCTGCACTAGGTGCTTTGATGGGGTTGCCAATTTGTGTCAGAGAAGAAATTGTGGTTCCCAATTTGAGGTAAAGAAAAAGTAGTAAAATATGTTTAGAAAAGTAGAAGAAAAAGATAAAGATGGAGTTTATTACTCTTTTAAGATGTGCTCATGACTTAGAGTTGATAAGAACTTTTGTAATAAAGACTTGTGGAAGAGCTAATCTGATGTAGACATCACTGTTTTAATCCTGGTTAAAAAAAAAGGACTGGCAAATATGTTTGTGAGTCGCTGTTAGAACTTTTCTCTATCAATTTTGACATCCTTTTCATGAGAATAAAGTAGATCCAAAAGAGTCTATGCATAGCAAAAACACTTCTTAATTTTCAATATTATATTAAGAAGACATTATGAAACATTTACAAGAAACATTTATTGACTGGATGAAGAGGCATAACATCTGCATTTATCATATTTAACATGATTTAATTTTTTGTAGAAATACTTTAATAATACTTATTTTAATGGGATATACAATTATCTCAAGAAAATATATATCAAAAATACATCTTGTTAATTTCTGTTAATAATCCCAGTTGTTTTTTTATATCATTATACTGTTATAATGTTATATAATAATTCTGTCAGGACATTCATAGATAATGCTGAAGGCAATGAAAACCATGATTGTCCTGAAATGGTTGAGGAAATATTTCACTGATTTGCCATCCAAGTATCCTGATTCAAAGTGGTTTAGAATTTAAATGAGAAATATAAAACTTATCATTTTTGGGTCATACAATGTATCCCAAAAGGTTTGTGATATTCAATCCTTTTGATTCTAATGTGATATATATATATATATATATATATATATATATATATATATATTTATAAAGATATTAGAAAATAAATAAATGCAGTCAAGCACTTTTTCATGAAGTATTTAAACATTATAAAATAATTCATTTAAACTCCAATTGACTTATAACACGTGCCTATCTGATGAATGTGAAAATATAAAATTCTGAGTTAAGACAGAGAAACACTGGCTCCAGTTATATATACATTTTTAAAACCAGCTCTGCTATTTTAGCATTGAGCACTTTTTGCATTCTTTTCAAAATAAGTAGTTCTTCTTAACTTATTGTTAATGGGAGCAGCTTGTTTATGATAATTTTCAGTATTACTCATATGACTCCAACCATTTGTAGTTAAGCACTTTTTGAAAAGTATTTAAACACTGAAGAAGCAGTCATTCAGGCTCTCACCTCTAACCTGGGTACTTGTAACATCAGCCCATCTGAGGAGTATGAAAGCATGAAACTTGTAGTTATTAGAGAGTTGCAGAGGGCTCCATTTATACATACATACATGCATACATACATATATATATATATATATATATATATATATATATATATATATATATATATATATAACTTTGTTAATTATTATAACTTTAAGTGAAATGACATGAAATCAAGTCCATTTTACAAGACTCAATCGTATAAACAAGTGTTAAGTTGCTTTTCCTTGTCATATGATAAATTTTCAAATAAAACCTCAAACAATAAAGGCTGAAATATGTGCATGCTATATGTGAATGTATTCCCCCGACCCCTCTGTGACGAGCAGCATTTGATCAATCTTCCTTCTCCTAGACTGGTTATCCTACTATAGTTTATGAGCCCTACTCTTAATTGGTTAAATAGTTGGGAAGACTGGGCTCCTTATCTACATAATATATAGCGATAACCCTTGCGTCTACATATGCATTAGAAATAATGAAATGGACATTTTTATATATTGACAAGAATTCTTTACTAGTGTTGTATAATTGTCATCTACATCTACGACTTGAGTCTTATGTATAGGCATTATTTCATAACTTGGAAAGAGAGAAAAATGTTCAGGGAAATGAAGATATGAACAGCTATATTCTGATCCTTAGCAAAATGTACAAAAACCTCTGATCCTCCATAGATCCTTATATAAATAATTTCATCATTATTTTATAGATATTAGTTCAGTTATAATACACAGTTTATGGACATTCATCTAATAATCAAGAGCTGAATTGAACTTTCTAAATATCCAGTATCATATACAATTGTCACTCATCAAAAAATCTAAACCTTGTATTTCATGTTCGATTAAAAACTTTTAATGAGATATTAGAATTCTTAATTTTCCCAGAAGAATTACAAGTGCATTTGAATGTACAAATAGAATCAACCCAAATATTATTGTTATTCTTGAAAGAATCTTTTCCTATTATACTTATTGGTAACATGTCATGTTAATGTTTTTATTACAGCCAAGACTGTCTATCAGCAAAATGTTAGACACCAACTACAATGGGCAAAATAAGTAGAAACAACTAATGTAACTCTTGTACATAACTCAGCCATCTGCAACTAAGTACATTATTTCAGTTAAGCATAAATTTAACCCTTTCTCTCTCTCTCTCTCTCTCTATATATATATATATATATATATATATATATAAAAGATTAACAAAAGTGATAAGACAAATTGGAATATTTCTTTTATGCTTATTTTATAAGTTTTTAAAGATTTGAAAAAATTAACTGAATTGATATTTTATATGAAAATGTTTTGTTGGCATAGCACACAAATTGCAAAATCAAAATTGTAATTTATTCACCTGAATACATTTCAGTAAATGAATTACATTTTTGCTGTTGAAGTTGTGTCAGTTTCAGTGAAAGTGTTGTTTGACTAATATTAGATTCTTTTGATCCATAGATTTGACCCTGTGTCTGTAGTTATTTAGTTTGATAAAAGAGCCCTTCTGACTTTCCAACAAATAATTTTCAGTACCTCAAACGTTTTGGCGAAAAATTTATAAGGAAGGTTTGATATTTCCAGAAAACAAATAAAATTGGCTTATGCAAGAATGCCTCCTTTCTCTGTAGAGTGGGGAATCTTGTAACATTTTTGGGGTAAAGTTGATCAGAAAGGATTCAGAAAGCAAATGAAAATAAAAGTACTTGAAGAAACACTTTTAAATTTTAATGGACTTTCATATAATAAAAGATAGATTAATAGATGAAATATTTCAATTATATATCTTAACCAAATAAAATATAGTCATCATAAATAACAAAATGAAAAACAATATTCTTTAGCTTGCTTATCATCTTTACTCAAACTTTTATTCTTTATAGATTGCTGCTTAAATACACAATAGTTAACAAGTTTTATATTTTTAGTTTTTGTTTGAATTTCATTTGCTATAATTTTAGATAATTTCTTCTAAGAAATGTTAGTTCAATATGCATTTCCAAAAATGTATATGCTTGGGAAGAAAATTTTCCAAAGATCTTGCCAAATAGAATTTTGTTTCACAATATATATATATATATATGGAAGTAAATATGGATCTGAATGAAGAAAGTAGAAAAAACAGAATAATCCAAATCAGATGAATTTATTTGAATTATTCTGTTTTTCTACTTTCTTTATATATATATATATATATATATATATATATATATATATATATATATATATATATACATACATACATACATACATACATATATATATATATATATATATATATATATATATATATTTGCTTTTCAGTATTAGTGACCAGTTTAAAAAATATTTGTTTGCACTTGAACTATGTAGAAAGTTGTCTTAACTTTCCAGTGGAATCAGACACTGTCATATTGTCAAGTTAATTCAAACTTAACATCATTGGATTAACAAATCATTGAACTTTTGTACAGTCACACATTACACATTAGTTTTACAGTAATTTCATGGCCAAATGCATGTTTAGTGTCTTCTTGTCAGTTAGTTCAAATCTTACACTAATGAAATTAATGCTTTGTTGCTGGACTTTTTTTACATTAGCAGGAAAGGTTTGAATACAATAAAAGGATTACACTAAGAGATTGCATTTTTATCTGGTATGCCTACAATCTGATGGAAAACCAACAAAGACTGGTGTATTGTAAGATTCTACTTGGGAGCTCTGTGTTAGCGGTAAAGATACTTTTGCCCTAAAACCATGCTTGATTCCGAGAATCATTTCTTTTAGGCTTTGTTGGTTGCACAGCTGTTTTTCTCTGTTGCAGCATGTGCCCCACACACACTCACACACACACATATATATATATATACTAAATAATAATAATGATTATAGTATATAGAGATAATGATGAAATGGTTAATCTGATTATAAGTGAATGCAGCAAACTAACACAAAAGAAGTACAAGGGTAGGCAAGACTGGGTGGGAAATGTGATCCACAAGGAATTGCGCAAGAAATTAAAATTTTCCATACTAAAAAATGATATATGCACAAACCTGAATCTGTTCAAGAAAATGAGGTGTATGGAATTCTCTAGGACTTTGAGATACAAACAGATCACTCAATTCCAGCCAAAAAGCCAGACCTTGTGTTAACTTGCATGAACTTGCCATCTAGAGGATTTTGCTGTTCCAGGGGAACAATGAGAGAAAATAAAAGAAAGTGAAAAGATGAACAAATATTGGATCTTGCCAAAGAGCTGAGAAAGTAGTAGAACATAGAGGTAATGGTGATACCAATAATAGTTTGTACATTTGGAAAAGTTCACAAAGACTTGGAAAAAAGACTGATGGAATTGGAAATCAGATGAAGAATTGATATCATCTAGATCAAAAGTATTACTGAGATTAGGTACAATACTGAGATGAATCCTGGAGAACTTACAACATTTGCTGTGACTCCAGTGAAAGACCACTAACCAATGGTGTGTGAAAAATTCACAAGGAGTATAATAAAAAAAAATAATGATAATAATATCAATCACATAATAAGTGAATGCAGCAAATTGGCACAGAAGGAGTACAAAGCTAGACACGACTGGGTAGGCAAGGTGATCCACTGGGAAATGTGCAAGAAATTTAAATTTGACCATACAAACAAATGGTATATGCATAACCCAGCACCTGTCCTAGAAAATGACATGCACAAACTCCTGTGGGACTTTGATATACAAACAGATCACCTAATCTCGGCCAGAAGACCAGACCTTATAATAATCAACAACAAAAAAGAAAACCTGCAAAATTGTCGACGGCAGACCACAGAATAAAACTGAAAGAATGTGAAAAGAGAGATAAGTACCTTGACCTTGCTAGAGAATTGAAAAAACTATGAAGCATGAAGATGACAATTATACCAATTGTGATTGGTGCTTTTGGAATGGTAACTAAAGGATTATTAAAGGGGCTGGAAGATTTAGAAGTTGGTGGCCGAGTGGAGACCATCCAAACAACAGCATTATTGAAAATGGCCAGAATACTGAGAAGAGTCCTGGAGACTTGAGGAGACTTGCTGTCACTCAATCTCCAGTGAAAGACCATCAGCTTACACTGATGTGAAAAACTCTAATGAGTAATAATAATAATAGATTTTTAATGAAAACAGCTAAAGTGTGCTTAATACTGTTATATTCTGAGTTGTTGATATCTATAATATGAATGTTGTGGGCGAGAAATGCGTATGGTTGCAAAACAAAGAACGTATAGGTACTCACAATAACACAGTAATGATGTTATAGAAAATTTTTATAAATAGATTAAGTACAGAGAGTAGAATGGAGAAATATGTTCACAGTTAAAGAATGAATTCAGTGGTAGTAGTTAGAAAGTTCATGTACTGCCCTTGTCTCGTGGTGAAGGGATGGTTTTCTCGGAATTAGGGCAGCGTTCGTAGCGGCGGCGATCGTTTGATGTATCGGATGACAGGCGCCGGACGGTGGCGAAGAATCTTTAACACGAGTCGTGTGAAAGAACAAGTCTGGTGATAATTATTTGATCCGTCTATTTATATATTTTCTGTAGGCTCAGAAACGGCAATTTTTGTGCCCCGCGTGAAGCGTTCCGATTGGATATTTATTAATGTATTTTTTTTTGTTAATTTATCGCAAACGGAAGTTCTGCGCGGAGCCGATGCGTGAGCGACTAACTTTTCATTTTGAGTTGAGAACTCGAAGTGGTAACTTCCGTTTTTTTTTCTTTTCTTCTTTTCTTTCTTTTTGTTTTTTCAAATCAAGGCAAGATCTCGTCTTGTAACAATACTTTTAAATGAATGCATTTACCAACCCCTCCACGTAAGAAGAATATAGCACAAGGTCAATTTTTAAGCAGGATTTAACGGGTTTGAATTCAGAGTTTCACTTTTTCAAGACTGGTTGCCTAAACAAGGCTAAAAAATCTAGTCTGCCCAACTATTTACCCATAGATGAAGGGAGAATAATTGGATCCATATCTTTTCCAAGGTTATTAGTGTTATGTGAAATGCAATCCCCCTTATCCAGGACTTGAACACATGTTGCCATGTCCATTTTCTAACTATTACACCATGGGTACCTTAAGAGCTTGTAGAGCTTGTTCGCTAGTTTAAAACCCAAAATTTAGAATCATTTATTTATATATATGTATGTATATATATATACAAATTTTTACAATATAATTGATTAGTTTTGGTTTCTTAGTTTAATGGCATATCAACCAATATATTTGATACATCCTAATATGATTATATATATACATACATATATATATATATATATATATATATATGATAGAAATTAGTGGAAAAGTGGATAAATTAAACACTTGCAAAGGGTTTAGTAGTAATTTTTCATTTTTTAGTTGTTCTTTAATAAAAAAGAATAAAGAACAAAATATTTCTATTAAACTCATTATAAGTGTTTGATTTATTCACTTTTCAACTTATTTTTATCATTTTGTCAGATTCACCAAAATCTACCATTTCTCCATAAATATATATATAAAGAAAGATTAATGCAAAAAATTATTCCTGAATGTCTTTGTCTGGTCAAGAAAGATGATATACAACCCTATTTTTGCTTGCAATATTTTTGTTGGATCTGTCTAAGGATAAAAACTATGTTGGTAGTGCTTTAGAACTAAAGACATGTCAGCTATCAGAGATGTATTCTTGGACAACGTGAACCTTGAGTCAATTTAATAGTATCTTTGTTGTGAGCAGCTCATCTCTTCTCCTAAAGGGCTATGATGACTGTCTCTGAAATTCTGGGGTAGTTTTCCTAGTTCCCTGCAGTAGCAGAAGAGTCCATACAAAACAGGATCACCATGTTTCCAAATATCTAGTGTGATACTGTAATCACCTGCAGCTTTATGACACTTTAGCTACTTAATTGATTTTGTAATTTCTTGTGGTGTCAGTGTCTCATCTCATTCCAGTCTTACAGTTTCTTGTATAATATGTTTAGTGATGAGGAGAGTGTGAAAGTGCTTGAAACATTGATCTAGGACTTTACACACATACACACACAAGCATAGGCACACACATAGATAAACGATTCTATGGGAGTGATCATGTTTGTGTGTTGAAACAAAAACTTGAACTAATGATGTTGGAAATAAATTTGAGATAAAAACTATTAAAATTCCTGTCAATGTCTTTCTGTACAGTTATTTCCTTGGGATTTACAGGGGGTTCATTCTGGGACTCCCACTTTTCTCATAAATACTTATCCTGGCAGTCATGCTGACTGTATTTCATGTATTGGGGTAAGACACCCCCAAAAAGGAATGAATAGGGTATGATGTGAAACAGCATGTGATGGTATGGTTCCAGTTATGAAGCTCTGGGGAGTGTGGATATCCCTTGATTGTCATTATTCCCAGGTCAACTCTGACTTAGTGTTGTAGTACCTGTAAGGGTCCTATCTATAGGTCAAATAGATTTGTTTGCAAATTTTTTGTATTAGGTGGCATACTTGATATTTGAGACACTTATAAAAAAACAACACATAAATGGAAATGTAAACATACAATGTATGCAATACCCTAACCTCTAGGCAGAAAATAACTCCAAACAGGTTAACATGCCATTAAAATCAATCAATCAACCAGTCAACTAAAACTTATAAATGCCTAAAAGGGTGCAGTATTTATTATCATTATCATCATCAAAGTGTACTAACTGTACAGATTCCTTTGACCCTCGCTTAGCATTCCTTCTTATCATCATTGCTTCTGGTAAGTCCACCAGAGAGCATCCAGTGTCTACACAGAGCTGATGAATGAAAGTTTTCCTGGTTGACAAACACTGGTATGTCCATATTCAGGAGTCTATAGGAGAATGTTACTTGTGAATTCATCCTTACTTTTCCAGCAGTGCCTAGCATATCTTGTTTATCTTATTTAGATGGTTTGCAAGATAGGAGGTAACTGGTCATACAGTTGGTGTTTTGTAAGTTGCTTCTCGGACTTGTTCAAAACAAGTATGCACTATGCATGTGTCATTCCCATTTAGCATTTCCTATGAATACTCTTCTATATACTTTAAATCATTTCCAAATTACATATCACACAAAATAAGTACAATGCAAATGATTGTTATTCTGTATATATATATATATATATATATATATATATATATATATATATATATATATATATATATATTAATTTTTGTATCTAACCTATAATTCTGTCGGTGTAAAAAAACAGATTGTGCAATTTGCAAATTCTATAAACTAATATCTGGTGAAAAAAAAATTTGTAAAAAAGAAAAGATGAAAAACACACATGCTATTTAAAAATAATCAAGCTGCATGAATTTCAATTCAAAAGAAAAAACACCGACAGAATTACCTAAGCTGAGATGTAATAAAATGCTCAATACATGTGATAGAGCTAACATCGTGGCCATGTAGGAATTATTTTCATAATCATTATATATATATATACATATATATATATAAACAAAAATTTCATAGGGAAATAGACATGTGAGGAAAAAAGCCGAACTTGTATATAAATAAATTATAACATTAATAGGTTTGAAATGTTAGAGAGAAAAAATTGAAGAAAAATTTGATACAAAAATGATTTGTGCGAACTCTCTTGAACTGGAGTTATTTGTGAAAAGTTGTTTACTTGTAAACAAAAAGAAAAAAATAGAAATAATTTGTACTGAAACATTTTTAAGCAAAAATATCTTAGTTTATATAATCAACTAAAAATCGACTAATTATTGTATTTTAATAAAATTTTTGATTATTATTTGATAAAAGAGGAAATTTTTAAAAAAGAAGTTTTCAATACTAAATTTTTGTGAAAAATAAAAGGGTGCACATAATACAAGTAGTGAACAAATGAGACTTGAGGCAAATGAATGTTGGAAATAGACTGAGTATCTGTGAAATGGTGGGAAGTTACAGCAGGATATGTCTACACATTACTTCATTTGCATGTATTCAGAACAGTGCTCAGCATGTAGCAAAATTAGGTTGTGCTTTTTGTTAACTTTTCTGAATTTAAAAAAAAAAAATTTTTGATCTAAAGTTGGTTGAATCTGCATATTTGTAACCTCCAGATATAAAGGTTCAACAATATATGATAAAAACAAAGAGACTGTATTTATGATGTAAAAAAAATAAAGATTTAAGGAAAAAGAAAAGAAAATATTAAAAAGAAAAAAGAAAATTATGCAGCAGAAAGAAAGAAAGAAAGAAAGAAAGAAAGATAGAAAGCTCAAAAGAAAGAAAGAAATATCTACAAATATATATAGGAGGCCCTGTACACATGGTAGCTAAAGTACTAGACTGCAGCATTGTAGTAAGTGAGTTTGAACTCCAGTCACATGATTACATACACTATTGAACAAATATCTTTAGGAAATATAGGAACTACCTTATACTTCCAGCGATGGGTTGAATAGTACCACTACTGTCCTTCTACAAGAATGGCTTTTGTTATATAATTAAGGAATGACTTTTTCATATCAGTCATTTTTTGTTAATTGTATTTTATCATTTAGTTTGGTAAGGCTTTGAACTACTTGGGTCTCTAAGTCCAGGGGCATAGTTAGATGGTGCAGTCTTACATGTGCTCGGAAAGGATATGACAATCATCATATGTTATAATAAACCCCCAGACGGGAAATGTGGCTGGAGTGTGGATGACCTCATGCCCAGTTGAGATGGCCCAGAGAATTTGAGGATTTTGAAAAGACAGTAGTTGAGTTTTCTGCCGTTGATGCATGCAATTGAGTTTTTCGGATCTCTACCGGCAGAGATCTTAAACACCACAAGATGCACTGTGCGTTATGGATGGGGTCAGCATAGTATGGTTAGCATAGGCTTTTAAGAATTATGTCTTTCTCCTTGTGTCACCACAGACCGAAGCCAGAAATTGATAAACACGTTAGTATTTAAAACAACAGAGTCCATCTGTATTTGTATATGTATTTGTGTTACTGTTGTTTTTGATATCTTTATGGCTTTACAACACTTTGGCATTAAATAAACCATAAAGGTTGATATGCCATTAAACAAAGAAAATGAAAACAAACCAAACAAAACCAAACCAAATATACACACAGATCCCCCAATACATATGCATATACTAACTTTTCTCTTATCCTTCTCTCTAGATATATATGCACAGACACTCACACACACACACACACACACACACACACACACACATATATATATATATATATATATATATATATATATATATATATATACAAGAGGGTCATTTAGCAAATATGGGGAATTTTTTTGAAAAAAGCAAATTAATTTTTTTAGAAATTTTTCTGTAAATATAAACTCTGCATTGTTTGGAATTGGTTTATTGCAGACATAATTTTGTTCTTGCAGAAATATTTGTTTTGAAGCAATTCAAATTAACTGTAAATCAAACAGAGTGCTCTAAGGCTTGAACAGAAGTCTGTCATCAAATTTTTGGTGGCTGAGAAGCGACAACCATATGGAATTTATAGAAGCATGTGTGTCATGTGCACAAAAAAGTATGTTTTTGTCAAAAAATGTTTACAAATGGGCTAAGTTGTATAAAGAAGGTTGAAATAGTATTCCAGATAAAGACAGACCAAGCAGACCCACAATGGTGTGCACAGCTGAAATGGTGGATTCAGTTAATCTTTTCATTTTGGCTGAGAGAAGCGTTACAATAGATAAAATTTCTGAACAACTGAAAATCTCCATGGATACAGCACACAAAATCATACATGATGACCTTGCTTTTTCTAAGATCTGTTGTTGTTGGGTTTCACCAGGTCAATTTAAGGCCTCATAATGCTATGAGAACAGTAAAAACCATCAGTCTGTTTGGTTTGGAAAAACTGTCATATCCTACTAATTGTTTATATAAATGGAAAAAATTCAGAAAAAACTTATTTTGCTTTTTTCAAAAAAATTCTCCTTATGTACTGAATGATCTTCATATATATATATATATATATCTTACTAAATATAGTTGCAAGTTCAAGGCACCATTTTGAGGATTGAACACATTACATAGTAATAATTAATCTCTACGTCTATCTCTCTAATTGTTACACAATATCAAGTTATTTTATCTCTCTCAGTATATATATATATATCTATATATACCAGTAAGGTATAAAAGTAAACAAATGAAAGCTGCTACTTAATGCCTTATAATTCCCAAGTTGACGTGGTTCGCTTTTTGGCTGAGCGGTATGATACTAAGTCTAATGTAAAGTTGGGCGGGTTTTAATCCCAGCTTCAAGCATCCAACATGTCTAGCCACATTGAAGAGTTGTGATACAATGAAACAGTCTGTCTGTGGATGACAGTATATATATATATATATATATATGAGAAAAAGAAGACAATATGAAAGTTTAAATTGACATGTTTTACTATAAGAAATAACATTTTATGTTGCATTTTTATGTTTATTTATCAATTTTTATTGCTGTTTTATTTTTTTTTACTTTATATATATATATATATACTGTATCAGTTATGTTTTGGTCCTTATTATGTGAATTATTTAATTTAATGTTTTGTTATGTCTTTTAGTATCCCACATTCATTAAGTTTAATTTGGTAAGGACAGGAAATATATTGTGAAAACCTGGCTGGAAATGGATGATAGTAGTCTCATGTATCACACATATATATATATTCATATGTGCATATACATGTGTGTGTGTGTGTGTGTGTGAAGGGACAGCAAGATAAACATACAGATTGCTAAATATCTTAAGTATAACAAAGAATCTCTGAGTTAGGTAATTTCTGTTAATATCAATTCATAGAAAACATTGTGTCTTGTTAATTTAATCTTGGTATAATTACATGACTGCATTTATATTTAAAAGGTAAATAATAGAGACACTATAGGAATCTGAATAAATGTTTAGACTTAACCTTTTTTTCATACTTCATTGACAATATGACAAAATTTAATTAAAGTTTTAGAAAACTCTTGAGAATTTAACTTGAGTCATTAGTATGTGACCTCAGTTTGGAAACTTCAGTACTAGAGGCAATTGCAAAGAGATATCTAGTAACTTTTATTCTTGTTCTGAGTAATAAACTTTACTTAAACTATGATTTAAGTTTACTATAACTTACTTAAAAGCTTGTTTTTACGGCTATTAAGTTTGATATTGAATATCATTCTATTTATTGTATTTATATAAAAAGTGAATGTAAAATATAAATGAATTAGTGGAAGTAATCAATAACACTGGTTTACAAAGAAATTGAGGCAAGCACAAAAATACCCGTTTTTACCTAATTTGAGGGTGCTGAATTTAAATTTGAAATCTGATTTTACTCATCACCTCTAGTTTTTTAGATATGCATAGTGTGCATTTTGTGCATATATGGTACATAAAGGTGTATATGAATTCAGGGTTAATTCTAATATTGTGAGACTTATGGCTTATTTTTTAGTTATTATGCACTAAATGTAAGTGATAGCCTTACATTTTATATATATATATATATATATATATAGTTATATATCAAGACAGATTTTGACAGTTAAGGCAGCAGGTTTCAATCCACACTCTGGCAGTCATTGGAAGAGGTTGTCTCGCGGGTGGCACAGGAGGTTGGTGTCCCTCAACTATCGTGTTACACATCTTTTGGGTTACTAAATATTAGTATTACATTTTCAAATGCACATTTAGTTTTATTTTGTTATATTTTCAGATTCTCCAATGGCTTCAAGCATGTCAAAATGTCTAGGATGCCTCAACAAGGCCAATTCTTTCTGCTACGTGTGTGGGGACTTCACAATAGTTGTACAGCATCGAACCATCACTTTCCTCCTCAGAACCACCTACTTTCACTATTTTGACTGTAAAATTGGTGGTCAGGACAAGTCTTGGGCTCCACACATCTGTTGTAAACCCTGCTACAATGGACTAACTGCATGGTTTAATGGCAAGAAAGCGGCTTTCAACTTTGCAGTCCCGATGGTTTGGAGAGAACCGCAAAACCATGCAGATGATTGCTATTTTTGTTTAACTAATATAACTGGTTTCAATACATCTTCTTGGAAAAAGATCAAATATCCCAACCTTCGATCTGCTATGAGACCCGTTCCCCATTCAGATGATCTTCCTGTACCCACACCTCCAGTAAATAAGGATCTTCTTTCCTCATCAGATGAAGAAATGCCTTTAAGGGTGGATTCTGCTGAGTCAATATCTTTGGAAGATATTGAGTCTACATATTCAGGAACAAGTGGCAATGAGCCACACTAGATCACGCAAGAAGACCTGAATGATCTTGCTCGTGATTTGTATCTGTCAAAACAGCAGTCAAAGCTCTTGGCTTCTCGGCTTAAACAGTGGAACCTAGTCCAGGAAGATTTAAGGATCACCAGTTTCAGGAATCGGAACAAATAAGGTCATTGATCTTCTTATGGGCATGCAAGCGGGCTTCACAAAGTACTGTTGTTTTCTCTGTCTCTGGGATAGTCGAGCTGTATCCCAGCATTACAAGCAGAAAGACTGGAGGTCTAGAAGCACTTTTGTTCCTGGCAAACACAGCCTCAAGAAGAATCCTCTGGTGGACACGAATAAGGTGCTTCTTCCTCCTCTTCACATCAAGCTTGGTTTGATGAAGAATTTCATGAAGGCGTTGCACAAAAATGGTGCTGCCTTCCAACACTTGTCTACTGTGCTCCTAGGTCTTAGTGCTGCTAAGCTCAAAGAGGGCATCTTTGTCGGACCTCAGATCCGAGAAGTGCTGAAGGATACTGATTTTGAGGAGCTTCTTAACTTAAAGGAACTGAGAGCATGGGAAGCATTAAAATCAGTCTGTAGTGGTTTCCTTGGTAACACACGTGTACCAGATTACCAAGCTTTTATTGAGAAGTTGCTAAAGTCTTACGAGGATATGGGGTACCGAATGTCACTCAAGATTCATTTTCTCCATTCCCACCTCAACTTCTTCCCGCCAAACCTTGGAGCAGTGAGTGATGAGCATGGAGAAAGATTCCACTAAGACATTACGAAGATGGAGAGCAACTTCAGGATGAATCTTAGAATTTTCTCTTCTTTTCCTTTCCTCCTGATCTCTTTAATCTTGGAATTATGTGATGGTGGTTTGGTTTGAATGATTTGGCAATGTTATTTCTTTTCATTTCATCAGGGCAATTCAGGCATCTATCTCATTTGAAGCTTGAGGGTTAACTGACTTATCTGCAATTTGTTTTTCTGGTGTGCAAAAATCTGAATTTACCATGTGACACCTTCCATCCAATCATCAGCTTCCATATTTAAATCATAATTTCAGTTATTGTTTTCCAAGAAACTAGTTTGAGTTAAGGTAAGGTAATTTTCGTCTACACCCTGTAACCTACTTTCAATGAAGGTCAGTTCACTGGTTGGCCCATACAAGAAATCTGTTGCTACCCAGAGTTGGGGTGGAATTTAATGTCATGTAACATTATCTATATTTGAAATAAAAGGAACAATTGAATAGTATTGACAATATTCCCAATTTTTTATGAACTGTGTAACTGCTTTACTTTAAAAAAAAATGATGTTTGTTTGTAACTTTAAAGTATTAACATTTCTGAATTTACTGGAATCCTCCTGAAATTTCTAAAAAGGAAGTGAATAAATTAAGTGGCAAGACTGTTTAGCTACAACTATGAGATGTGTACATTTAATGATATGGACAGATGTCTAAAGGAATCTGTACTATTTGTGTTTAAAAAGAATGTGTTTTGATAACTGACATGATGGTGCCTGACTTTGAACTAAATCAAAACTTTTAAATTTCAAAGGCATAGGTATCTTCGAATATTTCCATAAATTATTTTTTTGTGGTCCACTCAAGTGTTCTCTTATAAGAGTACCAGGCTACATATGTAACAGGAGCACATAATTTAATGAATCCCTGGATCTAGTATAGCCAAAATATACTACTCCTGAAAAATGACAAATCCAAATCAATATGGGACTCAGATGAGAGATCTGAGTGCCATGATCATCGATGAAGTGCCACGATGAAGGACCTGATCAGAATTCTGTGAACATTGGATGTTCTTATTTCAGGTACACAAACAAAGATCAAAGCAAAAAAGCATCTGAGAGAAACCAAAGAAAAAATGAACTTGAGAAGACAACAAAATGTAATCCACTGTTATTTTAAGAGCAACCCTACACAGGGAATGGATGATGGAGGTTGATTTTAAAGAAAAGTTGTTTTTCTAACCTTGAAATACTAGAAATATGTGGATGGGTAAATTGAGAAGAGTACATTCAAAGAGAGTCCCCTGTGTTGAAACACTTGTTATATACTCATATGCATATACTTTTCTACATATACACATGCATATACATGCAGAATGGATCACAACGACACAAGGATAAAGGACGAGCAAAGACTTCTTTAGAAACATATGTACCTTTCACTTTATTGTAACATTTGTGTGTGAGAGGGAGCTGGAGACCGAACATAACTGCAACATTTTGACCCCCATTCTTATGGCTGTCAGCGTTGTGTCTTTCTCATCCTCCAGGGCTGCTCAACCGGAGGCCCAGGGTCCCACTCTGCTGGGTGATGGCTTTCTTTACTGCATCTTATCAGCAACTTCAGCCTGGCATGGCTTTCCCTACCACATCTTGTCTATAACTCGTCTGATCTCCAACTGCAACTGATCTCTAACTCATCAGGGACTCCGAGTTATATAATAGTTCAACGCCCACTCAATCGCCTACTCAATCTTTGAAATGGCATGTTTGATCGTCATCAAGCAGAAATAACTGTCATGCAGTTCACAGGTCACTCTCTTCTGGTGCATCACTCTGAAGTGGGACCTTCACCTTGTCCCATATTATCAGCCAAGCTCACCTGTGCGATTTCCTCTCATAACTGCCATTGGAATGTGTCACTTCCTTCCGGTGCATCACTTTGAATGGCATTTTTGGCCTGGTTGAAGGTCAAAATACAACACACTAAATATTGAAATCCAAACCACCACAGAAACCAGTGCCACAACATCAATCTTAAGACAAGAAGACTGAAAAAGTAGAATTTATTAAAAAATCATGAGTGAACAGAAGACTACATTATCACTCCTAAGAATCAAAACTGGAAAAAAGTCAAGGTAGAGACCAAAAAAGTAAATTAATTATTGAAATATATCCCGACTGACAACATCATAGAACTGAATAAGTTGATCTATGCAGGAGCAAAAATACTCAGTGATAAATTAGCTTCTCTTAAAGAATCCACATAGAAATACAAAACCTGGATGGGAAATGAGGATAGAAAGACAAATATAGAAGCTGCAATAACAAGCAAAACAAAAAAGGAAGATAAAAAGCACAGAAACCCAATGAAATGAAAAGATCCTAAAAAGACAACTGAAGACAAGTCTGAAAAGTCTGGAAGAAATAAATCAGAAGATATTGGCTAAAGGAGGGAGACTCAAAAGATTCTCGGATAGGGTCAAACAATACAAACAAAAAAATTATCTACTGAAATGATAGAAAAAACTCTACAAACAAGCTGGTGGTAAGGGCACAAGAAAAAATCAACAACTTGATACAAAAGAAACAAAACAATTATGGAGTAAAATATAGGAACAGAAAGACCATATCAAAAATGCTGAAATGGATAAATAACAGGAAAAAAAATTAGAAGAACTCAAAGAAGGTTCCGAGGTCAACATATACCCGGATTTGCTTTGAGCAACATTAAAGAAAATACTAAAATGTCAGGCTACAATGACATACATGGATTCTGGTTTAAAAAAATGACATGGTGGACCAGCATAGATTGACTATGATATGATCCTACTATCTTAGATAAAATATCTGGCAAAATCATAAACTTTATCTTGAATACTATGGAAAACTGATGGATGAAAATGGCAGCAGGAGGACAAACTCTTGTAGAGATAAAAATCTAAAGAGGTATGTTCCAGGGAAACTCGCTTTCAGCAATGCTATTTGTTGTAGCAATGATGCAACTTAATTACATATAAAGGAAATGCATGGGGTATTATTAATTTAGAAATCATAAGAAAAGATTAATCATCTTATGTATACGGATAATATAAAGATATTTGCCAAAATTAAAAAGTACTTGAGACCCTGATATAAGCAATGAGAACATATAGTCTGGATATAAGAATGGAATTTGGTATTGAAAAATGTGCCATGCTCATAATGAAAAGTGGTAAAAGAGAAGCTGTAGAAAGAAAAAACTACCAAATCAGGAAAGCATTAGAATGTTTAGAGAAAAGGAAAATGACAAATATTTGGGAATATTGGAAGCAGACACCATCCAACAAACGGAGAAAAAAAAAAAAAAAAAAAAGAAAAGAAAAGACTACATCAAAAGAATGAGAAAACTTCTTGAAACAAAGCTCTGTAGCACAAATCTCATCAAATGGATTATCACCTGGGAAGTCACCTTTGTAAGATATTCTGAACTATTCTTAAAATGGACAAAGGAGAAACTTAGACAAATGGACCAAAAGACAAGAAAGTTGATGACTAAGCACAAAACTTTACATCTAAGAGATGACATAGACTATATGTGTCAAGGAAAGGAGGAAGAGGACTTGCTAATGTTTAGGAGTGTTGATGCATCAACACAAGGATTTAAAGATTAGATTAAAAAGAGCAAAGAAAGATTAATTTTATTGGCAAATAACAGCATCATCAACATAAATATAGAAAGAAAAACAACAAAACCAAGGAAACAGAAATGGGAAGAAGAACAACTGTATGGATATTTCAAGTGACAAACTAGTGAGACTGCATATGAAAAGACATAGATATGGCTAAGAAAGGAAAATCTTTTGAGAAAAAACTGAATAGCTACAAATAGTACCACAAAACAATCCCATAAGGGCCAATTATGTTTTAACCAAAATCAATAATATGTGACAGAATAGCAAGTGTTGGTTATGTGGAGAATAAATGAAATGATTAATCACATCACGAGTAAATGCAGCAAACAAGCACAAAAGGAGTACAAGACTAGGCACAACTGGGTGGGAAGGTGATCCACTGTGAATTTTACAAAAGATTAAATGTTCACTATACTAACAAATGATATATGCAGAAAATAGAATTTGTTCTAGAAGATGAGAAACATAAAATTACCTGGAATTTTGAGAAACAAACAGATCACCAAATCCTGTCCAGAAGACCAGACATGGGGATAATTGATAAAAAAAAAGAGAGCTTGATATCAAGTGGATTTTGCTGTTCCAGTAGATCACTAAGTGAAAATAATTGAAACCAAAGATATAAACAAATATTTGAAACTAAAAAAAACTGTGGAACATGAGGGTGATGGTGATACTAGTTGGAAACAGTGTGCTTGAAATGGTTCCCAAAGGCTTGGAAAGGAGTCTTGAAGAATTTGAAATCAGAAGACGGATATAGACCATCCAGACTACAGCATTTTTAAGATTAGCAAGAATACTGTGAAGAGTACTTGAGACCTGAAAAGACTTGCTGTCACTCAAACTCCCATGAAAAACTATTAGCTAATGCTTGTGTGAAAAACTCACAAGGAGTAAAATAATGATAATAATTATAATAATCAAAATAGCAGCTGGAGGATAAACCCTAGCAGAGGTAAAAATCCAAAGAAGCATCTTCCAGGAAGACTTATTAACTATTTGTCATAATGATGATACCACTGAATTATATACGATGAAAATGCAATAAATGCTTTAGATTTATGAAATTGCAAGAAAAATAAACCAGATATGGATGATATTGAGATTTTTGCCAAGAATTAGAGCCCCAAATACAAACTTCTGCCAGGATATAGGAATAGAATTTGGAATTGAAAATATACAATGCTTATAATGAAGAAAAGAAAAAGAATAACCACTGAAAGGATAGAACTGTCCACTCAGGAAGGCATCATGTACTAATACTCGGGAATATTTATAATGGATGCATTAAGTAAACAGAGATGAAATAAGACTAAAAATGGAGTACCTCAGAAGAATAACAAAACTTCTTGAAATTAAACTCAGCAGCAGAAATCTCATCAAAAGAATAAATACTTGGGCAGTCTTCCTTGTAAAATACTCTTGATCCTTCTTAAACAGGACAAGAGAAGAGCTCAGAAATGTGAACCATTGAACAAGACCATAGGACTGCTTAAATCAGCTAAAATGCTTAGAAGAGTAAATAAAGATGTGTGCACTGCTGAGAAACATTTTTAATAAATATATCTTTGATATCTAGACATCTAGACTTTTTTACATCTAGACTTTTTCTACATAAGCCAATGCTAATTCTCATGACTTTTTGATCAGCTGTTTTTGGTGAAACCTGAAATTGTACAAGTGCAGCACCCTCCATATTTTCCAGTCCTAGCTCCCAGTGACTTTTTCTTGTTTTCTAAAGTGAAAATTCATCTCAAGATTTGAGGATGTAGAAGATATTAAAAGCAATATGATGTTGCCACATCAGCTTTTGGAAAAATTTATTTGAATAAGTGTGTTGAATGTCAAGGGTACTCTATGAAGGAAAATTTTTCTTTAATTCATTGTTCATTTCTGCCTTGGTAAATACAGATTCACTCCTAATACTTTTTGAACATGCCTTGTATAATATTGTGGATTCATTGATAGTCTTTAGATGTGTATATGAAATTAGCTTTTGAGTAAAGTTTCATGAAAAAGAAAGTTATTTTTGAAACATTCTAACAGATATCAAATGACCAAAGGGAATCCCTGTTCTTACTTAACAGGTTATACCATGGTTATACACTTTGGTAAGTCAGATAAATTGTTCTAACATTAAAAATAAGCATCATGTAGTTATAAAGTAACAAAAACAGGAAAAGAAAAAAAATGAGTACATATAACTTTCAAGCATTAGTTTCACCTGCTGTGAATGTAAAAAGAAAAAAAATCATGAATAGTTTTATAAGTTACAAGACAAAAATGCTAAATTGGAGAAACCATTTAATGTGAATCCTTTAATCAAACTTGTAAAATATCAGAAAGTTCTGGCAATGTTTGGAAATAAAAAAGCAGAAGATAAAAATAGAGAAGGAAAAAGGAAAAAGAAAATTATAGGGTTGGTTGAAAAGGACTGTTCTTTAGAGTAGTGTGAGCTAATGAAAAAGAAAATATAAGAGAGAATGTCAGAGCCTTGATTTAGTCAGTTGAGAAAAATATTTTAGCTAATCTGTCTTCATCTTCTTTCTTCTTTCTTATGTTCTAATCTTTTCAATTTTTCTTGTTTTTTTAGTATTTGTCATTGTGTTTGCTTGTTTGTTTGTTACTTTTCATCTACTTTAATACTTTTTATTGTCTTTATTTTTTACTTTTTTCTTTTTTCCTTTTATTCTTCTTATTTTAAACATCTCTTTTTTCTTTTTTTCCTAAATTGATTTCTTTTCCTTCTTTTTCTGTCTATTTCCTTCTTTTTCTTTTTTCTTTCTTTTCATTTTGTCTTTTTATCACATCTTTTATTTCTTTTCATTTTCTCTTTTTTTTAACACCTTTCTTTCAATTCTTCCTTTCTTTCTATCTTTTGTTTCCTTCCTTCCATTCTTTCGTTCTTTCTCTATTGAGCATGCCCTTGTCTATTCCATGTCCCCCACAATACAGCTTAAAATTTCTTCTCTTTGCATTACAATCAGCATTAGCAAGATTTTAAAGCAGTTCAGCCATTCTTTTTCTCTTGAGGCATCAAGCTGCTTAAATGTACATAGAACGTTGAAACCATTTTTGATTGTCTGCCATTACAATGCTTTTACATATCCTCTGGTGCTTGGCTTTACTTTTTTGCAAGACTTGTTCCAGATTAGTTTCTTTAAGCTTTGTGTTTGTCAGAACTCTAGAACTATTACAAAAAGACATACATGAACAAAACATGTTTTTCTCTTGAGATAGACACATTGCAATGAAGATGTCACTAGTATTTGCAGAAAAGAGAAAGGTTAAGAATATTTAGTAACACTTTGTATAAATATTGGAGATATTTTTCTTTAATGATAATTTTCTTTAATAATAATTTTCTTTAATAATAATTGACATTTCAGTGATATTAGGGTATTAACTATAGACAAACTAGCAAAAACCTTTGTTTAGAAAGAAAAAAGAAAGTGAGGAAAGCTGGAAAGAAAGAAGAATGTAAGAAAAAATGGAGAGTAGAGAAGAAGAGGGAAAAGAATGAAAGGAAAAAAGAAGAAAGAGAAAAGAAAGAGGTTTTGGCTCTATTCAAAATTGCAAAAGTTTTTCTGGCAGTAATTCTATGATTAGGTAAAATGATGAATTTCTTAAAATTTTACTTTTAAGGAAATCTTCTGTTTTATTTAAATCATGTTTGAATTTACAAAAATATTCTTGTTGTATATTTTTGTTGGCAAAAAGGGCAACAGCTAAAAATCCCATATTGGAAAAACAAAAGACTTAAAATTTTATTTTTATTTTAATTATAGATTCTGCCAGTAACACTTGCATAAGTGAAAACATCTTTCTTCCAAATTTGCCTGTAGTGAAATCATTAACTGCATTACTACTGTAGAATTTTCAGTTTCTTTTCATTTGAAAAATTATATATGAAAGTGATATTTTATCTGTAAAATTTGTATTATTGGCTGATCAATAAAAATGACTTCTTGATTTTCCATGCATTTCAATAATAAACTTATTTATAGTTATTACTATAATAAAAGTTTTAATGTAGTAAAATCATTGGTACTACATTAACACTATACATATATGAGAGGATCTTTTTTTATAATAATTCTTGCATTTATCATATATTTGTTGTGGTTAATGCCACTTTTTTAGAATTTGATTTGGTTTGGTTGGGTTGGGTTTTATGGCATATCAACCATTGTAGTTTATTTAATGCCAAATCCTATTTATACATTATATTAAATATATATGATTTGTAAACACATTTTGTTGATGACATTTTTAAATGAGCCTGAGCTCATTTTTGCACACAATTAAATGGTTTCAAGTATTTCTATATAACAGTAACAATTTAACATTGGTCATTTGTTTGCAAAGAGTTTAGTTTTATTTGACCCAGAGATAGGACCCTATCAGGTGCTACAACTCTGGGTGAAAGTGAATCTTGGAGCAATGGCAATGAAGTGGTACACCATATTCCCCAAATCTCCAGCATTAATGGAGCCTCACCATCAGATTGTTTGATGTCATATCCAGGACTCTTGTTGGGGTGGGATCTTACCCCTCTTCAGAGTTTGTGTATTCTACAGCCCCAGCTGACTGGGCTACCTCTCTGAAGAATGATTACAATAAAACTAGGAATGTCAATGTTAGAATGTTTTGTTGAGGGATATTTCATGACATGATGACACCCTGTTGCTAGCTAACTCACCAGATCTATGTCATTGTGATTATTTTCTCTGGATATACCTAAAGACTCAAGTCTTTAAATATTGACCATAGACACTAGACAAACTAAAAGATTTAATTTGTCATGAAATTGCAGTAATACCAGAAGCAATGACTACTTCAGTGCTGTAAAACTTTAGGGTGAGGATTCAGGAGTGTGTAAATCACAAGGAAAAAGCATTTGGATGATATAATTTTTAAACAAAACTGACAAAAATAAAAGAAAATGACAAAAATTGTTTTTTTCTTTTTTTTAATCAAATTTGGAATAGGATCTATGTTGCCTTTTTTTGTTTACGTTCCAAATCAAAGACCTCATTCTATCAGACACAGTATATCTGATTGTTCTTATTTTTTATTTATTTCTGAGGAAGTATTAAATTTTATACTCTTTGAAATATTGACTACTTTCATCTATAGATTTTATATCTTATAATTTTGAAAAATATCAGGTATTTCCATGGGTAGAGATGCTACCCCCTGATCTAAAGCAGGAGTGTCGGAGAGTGAAAATTTAATCTCAGGCAGAGAACACAGATACTACAACCGGATCGAAGGTTGACGGACTGATCTGTAAGCAAATAATTGTCATTTTTGATGGGAAATATGCTAGCTGATAATAAATAGAAACTATATATTTAGTTTGTAATGTTTGTAGGATTTTGCAAAATTTTCTGTTTCAGATGCAAAGCATAATTAAATAATTCCAATTAAAATTAGATCTTAAAAGGATATTCACCATGTCACTATTCATGGTGATATAGTCAGAATTTCATTTCTCTGTATGTATTTTGATCTGAATAATCTCTGACCATATTTTGCTGACATAGTTTGAACAAAAATATATTAGTCACTGACACATGTACACAGGTATAGAACAAGGTTACAGCCTTGACAAGCTGCCTAGATGATGTATATGACCTCTCACTGCTCCTGTCACTACCTATGTGTCCAGTGAGTGATGCCCTAATGAAAGAAGTGTATAGGTCAGTTGCTGCTTCTTGTTATTTCTTGTGGTCAGCACCAAATGCAGATGGTCAATTCTCAACTTTCTTCACCAAGGTCAGCCTAGTCATAATAATTCATGACATTTCACTGAGCTAATCGGTCCAGAAACTTTTACCCATGAATGTTGCAGTAATCATCTTTCTTCTCATGCATAAAATGTGAAGCATTTGTCACCAGTACCATGTACAAAGGCTACAAATGTTGTTAAGCTGTTGAAGAAAAACATGTTATTAATCTGTTCATCATATTTGAAATAGTCATGATCTATTTTTGAGTTATCAATCTGATTGAAGCATATTCTTATAGATTAATTTGGAAGATAGAAATGACTGTACATAATTATATGCAGTACTTTTCTGTAGCAAAATCTTCTGTAAAGTTTTCTTATGATATATATATATATATATATATGTGTGTGTGTATATATATATATATATATATATTAGTAAGTAAGTTGGCCAACCATAGTCGATAGAGACCCGAAGGCTCTGTTTCCAATAGCTACTATACCGTGATGTAGGGGAGGATTCTACTCCTTTGCCTGGATTGCTCCACTTTATCCTTGATCTGTTTCTTATAATGCTGAGTGTTAGGCAAGGAGGCATCATTTTTGAAGTCTTTGGTATGACTTGATCTGTGATTGAACCCATGTCACTCGGACCATTAGTGAATGCTCTAACCATTATATATATATATGTATATATATAAAAATGGATATGGTGACCCAAGTTGAAATCCTGGATGAGACTATTTGCATTTTAGATAGTACTAATACCCTTGAGCAACATATGAATCCAACTCTTCTCCCTCGATCTATTGATAAATAGTAAGGAAGATTGTATTCTTTTATCTTGGTATGCCAACTAGTCTATGAGAAGAAAAAGTCTGAATTCAAACCAGTTAAACTTCACTTAAAATAAAACTTTATGTCCCATTCTGCTCATGTATAGGGTTATATATATATATATATATATATATATATATATATATATATATATATATGTGTGTGTGTGTGTGTGTGTGTGTGAGTATATATATATATATATATATAGGGTTATATGGCATTGTGGTTATTGTTGTCAAAGAAAATAGACTTGGTGTGCCAAGTTCAAATTCTGGATAAGTTTGTTTACATTTCACTTAACATTAATGCCTTTGGGAAAGGTATGTATCTATCTCTTTTCCTACTCTAATTATGAGTAAAATAGTTGAGCAGACTAGGCTCTCTAGAATTAGCAGGGCAACTAGTTTAGAAGAAGGAAAGATTCTGAATTCATAACCTGAAGAGTGTTGTTTAGGAAAATCTGTGGCATGCTAGTGCACCATCTTTGGTTATCAGTTCATTTAAAAAGTGATAGATTGATGCCTTTTACAAGGGCATTAGCATGAAGTACAGCACCAACTACCTCATCCAGGATTTGAACTTGGTTCATCTAATCCATTTTCTTATGATGATAACTATTATGTCATGCACACATCCATATATATAATTGTGTGTGTGTGTGTGTGTGTGTGTGTGTGTGTGTGTGTGTGTGCATATGCATACATGTAGATTTATCAAACCCTATCAGAATAGGCTTGATGAAAGGAAAGCTGGTTTGAATTTAGAGTTTTCAGTGTCTTAGCACAATTTACATAATAAGGCTAAAGGGCTCAGAATAGTTGAGGGAAAGAAGAGATGTTCAAAATTTTAACAATCACATTCCTCTTTCAGACATATTAAGAGCATTAACATGCCAGCGTCTATTCTGACACAGGAAATGAAATGGTGTGCTATGCTCATGGCTAATCAAAGCAACTTGGAGGTTGCCAGCTTCTTGAATGTAGCTAGATCTTTCATGTTCAAGGTCAGAAACTGGAGGCCTCTAGCAGAGACATGCTAACTTTGGCCAAGAGAAAGAAACATTCTAAGAAGCTAGACATCATAAGGACACTAGAATTAATTCAGCAGATCCTGGATATTATCAACCATGACCCCAGCAAGTTAATTAGTTTTATTGTCAAATAGCCCAAAGAGACAAAGTTCACTATCAGATGTGTGGTGCAAAAGACCATTAGGTATAAATCCAATATGATAAGGAGAGGGCAGTTCATAAACTATAAAACCCAGAAGTGACTGGCCAAGAATTTTCATGATTATATTATACCCAACATGTAGCCTTATAGCTCTCTGAATTTAAATCCTTTGGACTTCTACATCTGAAGTGTCACGAAGAGGGTGATCAACAGCTCTATAAATACCAAGGTCTCATTGAAGGTTGCCATCATGGAGATGATGGTCATCATAAATGAGAACCCCCTGATCCAAACATGAACTTGCTTTCAACACCGAATTGAGGAAGGTGGGTTTATCCAATAAGATCAATCTGTATAATGATTTAACAAAAACATACTGATTTTTTCTATATTTATTTCTTTATATTCAGATATTTTTTGTTAAGATATCTAGTGATGAGACATGATGAGTAGTTGACTTATGCCTTTCCCAAGGATCTAGATCTTAGTAAACTTTAGCAGCTTAAGCTGAAATTTAAATTCAGTTTTCTGATTGTTTTCCATGCTTACTTATTGGACAACTTTGTACTTCTAGGTTTATATAAAAACCTTGGGTACTTAGTGATGATATAATTATTATTATTATCAAGCTAATCTTTACTAGTAATGATTTATGTATTCACTGGTTGCCCTAAATATATGGCCTTGTGCCAAATCTAAGCTATGCTTTATAAATAATCAAAGAAAACCTTGGCTTCAATTTTAGGTTAGACTTTCAGAGATTTGTATCTAATTAAATATATGACATGTGTCAGAAATTATCAAGACTTATACTGCATTAACAAAGAGAGAAATGAACAATGAATGAAATTTTTTTTTCAAATAATCTTGATATTCAGCATGCCTATTCTAGTAAGTTTTCCATTTTTGGAAATACTTCTAAAATTCTTCTTAATATACTGTGAAGCTGTGCTGGTGTATTTCTTGTAATGTTCTCCATGGGTTCAAATCTCACCTTTGTGGTGATTTTTCAATTAGGAAAACAAGAAAAAGTCATATGGAGCTAGGCATGGTTAGTAGAGAGGGTGCTACACTTGAACTATCTTGTTTCACCGAATTTCTATCAAAGAAGATATAGAGATTGGCTTCTAAATTTTTTTGAATTGGTAATGGCTAATCTAGACTCACTCTAGACATCTAGGCATCATCACTTTATTAGGTAAGTTGATCAGTTGCACTGATACCTTAACCTTCAGTCTCAATACTTTTTGATCACATCTTGTTATTCAGTGATTATGGAATTAACTTAATAATGAGGAATAACAGCCAGATTTCAAAGAACAGCAAACAAGCCAGGAGACATTTGTTAAATGTTCTAGAAATATATTATGATGAACATTGGTCAGATGTTGAAGAATCCAATATGACCTGCAGGAATAGATGACCTTATCTGTTTGAACTGGGGTATATATCAATTAGCCTATAATTATTTTTTCAGTTTATTATTTTTAAAAATTTCTTTTGTGTCAGTTGCTCTAAGATCTGTTTATTTTTTCCCAGGTTCTAAATGAGCTGCATTGTTTCATGAAACAATTCAAATTCAAGGAAAAAAAAAATCAAGATTTTTTTTAATGTATAAAAAGAAAATTAGCAAGTTTGAGTTTTCTTATGTGATAAAGGGTAGTTGGCAGGATTGACTGTTATAAAATCTCATATCTAGAGAGAAACCACTATAGACAGAATGGAGAATAAAGATAGAAAAGAGAAAAAGAAAAAATTCAAAAAGAGAAAAATAAAAAGCAAAAATAAAAAAGCCATTGAAAAAACAGAAAATATGTATTTAAGTAAAAAAGGCCCAGAAATAAGAATGAAAATATAAAACAAAGTTTAAATATAGAAGAGAGAAAAACAAACATTACTATAAACTTTAGAAAAATACTGTGCTAATGTGAATACAGCATAGACAATAAACAGATAAAAAAGAACAAAACTGAGATAAATATTATGTTTGATAGCAGAGAATGATGGGATATTAAAGAAAAAATTAGATGGAATTGTATTGAGATAAGCCAACAAGTCAAGCCAGACTAATGGTTTTACCTCATACCCACTAATATACTCTTTATTGTTTTCAAAAAATATAATAATGATTGAAAATAGCTGTACCTAAAGAGTATGTTTGGATTTATTATCTATATTCAATGTTATTTCTTCTCATTTTGGAGCAGAAGAAAGGAAGAATAAAAAAAGAATTACTTGTAAACAAACAAGGAAGTAATAAAAGAATCTATGTAATATGAGAAAATAAGTGAAAGAAAATGTCTTTTAAATTTTTTTTTTATCCAGAACCATCTTGTCATCATGATCAGAGAGGTTTTGTTATTTTTCAAAAAATAAAAGTGCCTGTTTTCCAATTACTAATAGATATTTAAAATCATTCAAACAAGTTTATTTCTTGCTCTTATTGGTGGTTCTTATATTTCAGAGATTAAATTTTAAGTTTCATTTTATTTACTTTCCTTCCTTTCTTACCTTCATTCTTTTTTTTCCTTTTCCATTCATTTTCTCCATAAAAGAATGATTCTAGTTTAGTCTCAGAGAATTCTTTGAGGATTTTTCATGGACACACTACTAATGATATTGATGATGATATATTATAAAGCTAAATAAAAAAAGATAATCCAGTCATCTCACTGTTAGTATTATATTTGAAAGTGATGAAAAATGATGGTATATTGGTTGGGTATTATGGCATATCAACCTTGTAGGTTATTTAATGCCAAATCCTATTTATATATGTATATGTATATATAAGATTAATAAAAGAACAATTAGTTGATAACAGTTATGAGTAGTTAGTTGATAATACTTAGTTGATACTTTATATATATATATATATATATATATATATATGGGATCTTGAGACAATTTTTCGAGATAATACAACATATATTTTCTAAAGTAATGGTTGTACATTGATATAATTTGAATCTGATTTGTATTACCACACAAACATTCATCACTTAATATGGCCACCCTCTTGGGCAATAACTGTCTCCACATGAGAATGAAGCTGTTTTGCAGCTTCCACAACCTCCACCCTTTTGATTTTGCGAGTCACTTGCACTATGCACATCTTCAAACTCTTGATGCTTGAGTGTGGTGAAGCATTGGTCTTGCTTGAAGCCCCTACCCACCACATAAAGTAATTGAGAAGGTTGAGATCTGGGCTATTACTTGGCCAGGTGTCGGCCATCATAAAAATGATACCTTCTCACCCAGAAAAGCCTGTGTTGCTTTTGAGGAATGACTTGGTGTTGAATCCTGGATTAAACAATTCAGTTTAGTTTAAATAAACAGTTTAGTTTTATTTGACCCAGAGATAGAACCCTATCAGGTGCTACCACTCCGGGCCTGATTAGACCTGAGAGCAATGGCAATGAAAAGATACTCCACATTCCCCAAAGGTCCAGCATTACTGGAGCCTCACCATCAGATTGTACAGTGTCATATCCAGAACACTTGTTGGGTGGAGTCTTACCCCTTTGCAGAGATGCTGTCAGTGTATTCTGAAGCCCCAGCTGACTGGGCCAAAGTAAAAGGAGAGAGGTAAATATGTAAATAATGACCAATAAGGGGCGCTCATGGTGTGGTGATCATCATAGGTTATATACTCAGTTACTAGAGTATAAGTCCTGGATAAAGCTGTTTACATTTCACATAGTGCTATTACTCTTGGTAAAAGTTTGAATCCAACTATTCTTCCTCAAGCAATTGGTCATTAGTAGAGCAGACTGAGCTTTTTAACCTTGGTATTGCAACTGGTCTAGGAGAAGGAAAATTCTGAATTTAAATCAGTTGTAGACCTGGGGAGGGATGTGCTCTTCCCAGCTATTTCTACTCAAGATAAACTACATGAGTAGTGCCCTCACAACCAAACCAGATTACTGAACCAGTGAGAGAGGCAAACTTCAAGAATATTTCCAAGTTTTCTCTAACATTGTGTAAAAGAGAGCACTCAAAACTTTTGCATTAACCAAATAATTTAAGAAATTAGATGGCTTAAAGACTTCAGATTTATAAGGCCTATTCCTCTCAATAATGTTTATGCACTAAAATTTAATGAATGAATTAAAATTGAAATTCAGTCCAACCTTGGCCAGCAGGAGTGTGCAGAGATCACATGAATATAGTTTCATGTATATACTTTATATATATATATTTTTTTATATAGTTTATATATTTTATATATATTTCATATATATTATTCATAATCTACTGTTCTTTTCTTAGTTTTTGAAATTTGATACTAACACTAAAATGATCAGATTATTTTTTGTTTTATGTTATCATTATCATCCTTAATAGCAGATATATATCAATATCTTCGAGAAATTTTCACAGTTATGACAGGAGTATATCTCTCTATATATTTTCTGTGTTTATGTTGTTATGTCTATGTGTTTGTGTTAGTGTATACATACAAGCAGCTTTATTATTATTATTATTACTATTATTATTATTATTATTTTTACTCCTTTAGAGTTTTTTCACATCAGTGTTAGCTGATGGTTTTTCACAGGAGTTTGAGTGACAGCAAGTCTCCTCAAGTCTCCTGACTTGTCTCAGGATTCTGGCCGTTCTCAGCAATGCTGTCATTTGGATAGTCTCCACCAGTCCGCCAACTTCCAAGTCCTCCAGGCCTTTTAATAATCCTTTAGTTATTGTGCCAAAAGCACCAATCACAATTGGCACAATCGTCACTTTCATGTTCCACAGCTTTTTCAATTCTCTAGCAAGGTCGAGGTACTTATCCTTCTTTTCACATTCCTTCTTGCAAATTTTTCTCACCAGCATTAGCTGATGGTCTTTCACTGAAGTCTGAGCAACTGCAAATCTCCTCAGGTCCTCAGGACTTTTCTCTGTATTTTGACAGGTCTCAACAATACTGTGGTTTGGATGGTCTTGATTTATCTTCCGATTTTCATATCTTCCAGCTCCTTTTTCAAGCCTTTGGGGACCATAAGAAGTGTGTTAGTTACAATTGGTGTCACCATCACCCTCACGTTCCACAGCTTTCTAAGTTCTCTGGCAAAGTCCAAGTATTTTTGTCTCTCTTTTCACTTTCTTTGATTTTCATTCTGTGGTCTTCCAAGGAAGCTCTCTTTTTTTAGTTGACTCTCACTAGGTCTGGTTGTCTGGTCGAGATTAGGTGATCTGTTTGTATCTTGAAATCTCAGAGAATTTTCTGATCTCATTCTCCTGGATGGATTCTTGTTTGTAGATATACCATTTGGAGGTATGGTCAATTTTCAATTTCTTACTGAGTTCCCAGTAGATTACCTTTCCCTACTAGACATTTCTACACTTATACGCCTTTATTATTATTATTATTTTTATTATTATTCACTTTTTGAATTTTTCACACCAGTGTTTGCTGGTGATCTTTCGCAGGAATCTGAGAGACAGCAAGTCTTGTTAGGTCTCCAGGACTATTCTCAGTATTCTGCCCGATCTTAACAATTCTGTAGTCTTGATGGTCTAATTTCTTCCTCTGATCTTCAAATACTCCAGTCTTTCTTCCAAGCCTTTTGGGACTGTTCCAAAAGTGCCAACTACAGTTGGTATCATGATCCCACTCATGTTCCACAGCTTTCTTAGTTCTCTGGCAAGGTCTAAATATTTGTCAATCTTTTTGGTTTCTTTTATCTTCCTTCTGTGGTCCATAGGAGTAGCAAAAACCACAAGATGACAAATTCTCATTTTATCATTATTGTTTCTTCTTTGAGAGTTTTTCAAACCAGTATTAGCTGATGATTTCTAACGGGAGTTTGAGTGATAGCAAGTCTCATTATGTCTCCAGGACTCTTCTCAGTATTCTGGCTGATATTAATAATGCTGTAGTCTGGATTGTTTTCACTTGTCCTCTAATTTTCAAGTCTTCCAGTCCCTTTACCAATCCTTTGAGGATTGTTCCAAGTGCACCAATTACAATTGGTATCACCATCACCTTCATGTTCCATAGTTATTTTAGTTCTCTTGCAAAATCTAGATATTTATCTTTCTTTTCACTTTCTTTTAATTTTATTTGTGGTCTGCCCATATGGCAAAGTTCACTATTCAGCAGGTTTTCTTTTTTGTTGTTGTCTATCACTAGGTCTAGCTGAGATTTAGTGATTTGTTTGTATCTCAAAATCCCAGAGAACTTTGTGCATCTCATTCTCCAGGACAGCTTGCACAATTCCTAGTGGATTACTTTCCCCACCCAGTCATGTATAATCTTATATTCCTTTTGAGCTAATTTGCTGCAATTTCTTATAATGTAATCGATCATTTTGTCTCTATCACCACATAACATACATTTTCTATTTTGTTAAGTCTTATCTATTTTTGCTTTAACATAATTTGTCCTTATGCTGTTGTTTGATGCTGTTATTTGGAGAGATTCAGTTTTGCCCTTAAAATTTCCCTTCTCATGTGAAATTTCACTTGTTTTTCACTTGAAATATTCATGCAGTTGTTTTTCTTCTCCTTTTTGTTTTCTAGTTATTGTTGTTCTGTTTATCCTTGTGTTGTTCGTGTTGTTTCTTGTCACTTTAATTAGTCTTTCTTTGTTCTTTTTTATGTTGTCTTTTGGTGGTCATATCGATGTATTGATGCTATCTTCAATGCTGGTAAGTCCTCTTCCTCCCTCATTTTTTGACACATATAGTTTGTCTATGTCATCTCTCGGGTGTAAGGTCTTATGCATTATTATTATTATTATTATTATTATTCTATTCTTGGCAAGTTTTTTTATACCAATTTTAACAGGGTTTATGTCAGTGAATTCTGAGTGACAGCAAGTCTTCTCATCTCTCCAGAACTCTTCAAAGTATCCTAGCTGATTTTTAAATTGCTGTGATTTAGATAATCTTCATTCTTCCTTTAATCTCTGGTTTACCCAGGCTCTTTCCCAGATTCTTGGGGATTGTTCCAAGGATGTGAAATTACAATTATTATCACTGTCTCTTCATGTTCCACTACTTTTTCAGCTCTCAATCAAAGTTCAGATATCTATCTATCTTTTCTCTTTCTTTTATTTTGACCCTATGGTCTACTAGAATGTCAAAATTCACAAGAAAGTTCTTTTCTTCTTGCTAATTAACTCTAGGTCTGGTCTTCTGGCCCAAACTTGGTTGTCCATTTGCATTCAAAGTCCTAGATTATTTTATTCATTTCATTTTGTTGTCCACATTCTGGTTTATGCATGTACCATTTGACAGCATGACCATATTTTAGTCTCTTGTATAATTCCTAATGGACAACCTTCCTTACCAAATTATTATTATTATTATTATTATTATTATTATTCCTTGCAATTTTTTCTCACCAGCATTAGTTGAGGATCTTTTACTCAAGTCTGAGTGACAGCAAGTTTTCTCAAGTCTCTGGGACTCTTCTCAGTATTCTGGCTGATCTCAATTATACCGTAGTTTGGATGGTCTTTGCTCGTCTCCCTTATCAAGCCTTTAGGAATCATTCTGAGTGAACGAATTACAATTAGAATCATCATCATCTTCATGCTCCATAACTTTTTTATTTGTCTGGCAAGGTTTAAGTACTTGCCTTCCTTTTTGTTTTCTTTTCATTCTGTGATCTGCTATTATGGCAAAGTTCACTATTTAGCAGGGTCTCTTTTTTTGTCAACTATCACTAGGTTTGGTTTTCCATCTGGAATTAGGTGATCTGCTTGTATCTTAAAATCCCAGAGAATTTTGTGCCTCTCATTCTCCAGAACAGATTTTCGTTTGGACATGTACCATTTAGTGGAATTGCCAACTTTCAATTGTTGCATAATTACCTGTGGTTCACCTTTCCCCATCTAATCATGTCTCGTCTTACATTCTTTTTCTGCTAGTTTGCTGCATTCACTTATGTGATTAATTGCTTTGTCTCTAGGACCATATCACCTATAATTACTATTCTGTTGCTTCCAATTAATTTTCGCTTTAACATAGTTTATCCTTATGGCATTGTTTTGTGCTGTTATTTAAAAAGATTCACTTTTCCCTTAAGGTTTCCCTTTCTTAGCCATGTCCAGGTCTTCATGTCTGAGATTTCATTAGTTTGTTGCTTGAAATATATATGCAGTTGTTTTTCTTCCCATATCTGTTCCCTTACCATTGTTGTTCTGTTGATCTTTATGTTGTCTGAGTTGTTTCTGGTCACTGTGGTTAGTTTTTTTCCCCTCTTTTATATGTAATCTTTGAATCCTTCTATTGATGCATCCATGCAATCTTCAATGCTGGTGAATACTTTTCCTTCCTCGATTCTTGATATATATAGTCTCTCTATGCCATATCTCAGATGTAAGGCTTTATGCATCATCATTAGTTTTCTTATTCTCTGGTCCATTTGTTAAGTTTTTTCCATTGTCCATTTCAAGAATGGTCTTGAGTATCTTATAAGAGGACAGCCCTGGTATTTATCCTTTTGATGAGATTCCTACTCAAGAGCTTGGTTTCGAGGAGTTTTTTCATTTGTTTCACATACTGATTTTTTCTTTCATTTCCACTTGGTGGATGGAATCCGCTTTCAATATTCCCAGTACATGGAAGTTGCTTTTTCTCTCAGTATTCTGGTTCTTTTCTGATTTTGTAGCTCTATTCTTTCTGTTTCTTGTCTTTTCCACTTTTCTTAATTAGCATGGCACCCTTTTCTATGCCAACTTGCATTCCTATATCCAGACTGCATATTCTTATTGCTTGTTTTAAGGTTTCCAATCCTTTTTCATTTTTTGCAAACAGCTTGATATTGTCCATTTACATTAGGTGGTTGATTTTTTTTTGTGAGTTAGTAAATTTGTAGCTCCTTGTGCATTTTCTAAGTATGTGACTGTGTGGCATCATTGTTATTACAAATCGTAATGATGGAAGTGCATCTCCTTGGAAGATACCTCTCTGGATTTACACCTCAGCTAAAGTTTTTCCTCCCTGTAGTCAATTACACTTTCCAATTTTTCATGGCTTCCATGATGAACTTTTGGATTTTGTCAGATATCTTGTCCATTTTTAGACAGTCTATAATCCAGCTTTGCGTGAATATATTGTTGGCCTCTTTGTAGTCAATTCATGCTATATCTACATTTTTCATCTTATTTTGCTCTCCTTGAGGATGTGTTGATTGATGTATAGTAGATAACCTGTTCCTCTTGTTATCTTGTAGCATCCTTTCTGTTCTTTGGGTAAAAATCCCTAACTTTTTAGCAAATAATAAATTTCTTTCTTTAATTTGTGCTGTTAAAATTTTCCACATCATTAGTAGACACATTATTGGTCTATAGTTTTTTTGGTGGGTGGTTCCTTTTTGAGGGTCTTTTCCAATCAGGTAGGTCTTCCCTTTAGTTATTCAGGAATGTTTGCTTCTTCTTGTCTGTCGGGGATAGACATGAATTATTATTGTTATTACTATTATTAAGCTGAAACACAGGAGAAAATGCAGTAAAATTGCTCTTAAAGCCAAGAGATATAAAATAAACTGACTAATATGAAAAAGAATATGAAAAAATCCCAAAAGACCAGCAATATTAAAAAAATGAAAAAGTTGTTTTCAAGGAGACTCTTAAAATGTGTTCTGATCGAAATTTATTTTGTTGTGTAATTTCCTAATGAAACTTACCATACCTTAAAAGCATGAAATTGTTGAAGGAGAGAACTATAGCAGGATGATGCTGGTGTATTATAAGGAGTCTAGTATATCTATAATTGAAGGCTATTGCTATTGAGGAAAGGCGGAGGCATGCTTGGTATAATAATCATCTTCGCTGGCAATGGACTCTTGGATGAAGCTGTTTGTATTTCAATTTGTGCTAATGCCTTTAGGAAAGACATGAATTCATTTCTTCTCTTTACATCTATGAGTAAATAGCAGAGCAGACTATGTTTTGGTATGGCAACCAGTCTAGGAGAAAACTATGTATTCAAAATTTCTTTACTCCATTTAAAAACTGACCTTGTGTTGCATCCTACCTGTGGTAGAAGGTCAGGTAATATTGAGGAAAATACTAGGATATCAGAAACCAAACAATTGTTTATACTTCACAGTTGAATATTCTATGCATATTTATAGACATTTTTTAATCTATGTACCATTATGGGTTATTCTTGTGAAATGTTTTATCCTTAAGCCCATGATTTATTATAATAAAAGTTATAGAGTATGGACTTCCTGTTTCAGGAGGCTGAAAGATGCATGTGTTATCCATGTGTTATTAAAGGAGTTTTTCATATAAGCTCTATGTGATGGTTTTTCACTGGTGTCTGAATGACAAGTCTCATCAGATCTCCAAGATTCTTCTGAGTGTCCCAGTTAATCTTATAGTGCTGGAAACCAGATGGCTTCAATTCTTCGTTTAATCTCCAGTTCATTGTGTCTATTTTCTAGGTCCTTGAAGACTGTTCCAATAGCCCTGACAATTATTGATATAACTGATACTTTCATGTTTTGCAGCTTTTTCAGCTCTCTGGCAAGGTGTATGAATTTGTTCTGCTTTTCACCTCCTTTAACTTTCAGTCTGTATTATTATTATTATCATTATTACTATTATTATTATTATTAGTGATCACTTATTCAAGAAACAAAAAAATTAAATAATTACCAATTTAAATTATCATTATTCATTTATTACAGAAAAATTAGTTAAGTCTTTATACTATATTATTATTTAGTCATATCTTTTTTAGTTTGTTATCATCCCCATCAATATGATCACATTAACATTATTACTAAAATCATTAATTTTTATTACTTCTTTTTTTTATTATGTTTTATGGATATTTTATGTATTTATTTATTTATTGTTACATTTTCAAATGTTTAATCATAGTTTATCATCTTGGCAGAGATATTGGTTTCTTGTGCATCTGTTCCACCTCCTCAGTTAAATGAGGGAAAAATCAGATAAATAAGATATGAATCAGGAATAATTGAAAAAGAAAGAAAGAAAGAGAGAAATGAGGATGATGATACCAAGTGGTGGGGAGAACTTTCAATTCCTCACACTTCTGGCCAACTGTACTGGAATATCATGTAATTACTTGATGAAGTTGTTTGAATTAGAGCCATGATGGAAGCATCAACATTCATTTTTAGTATTAAATGAAGAAAACAAAACTCCCAAAGTTCTATCATCCTATCATATACCTTGATTTTCTTTTATAAAATTATACATATATATATATACACACACACACACACACACACACACACACACACACACACACACACACACACACACACATATATATATGCGTATGTGTATGTGAGTGTATTATGAAAATGACATAAGGATGCTGTGTGCTGATTTAAACAAGTCCCAGAAGCAGCACCATACAGCTGTATAGCTACTTACCTCCCATCTCACAAACCATCCAAGTAAGATGAGCAAGATATGTTGGATACTGCTGGAGAAGTAAGGATGAACTTATTAATGTTCTCCTATGAACTCTGAAACAAGGTCACTCTAGTTTTGGTTGACCTGCAAAACCTTTAATTGATGAGCTCAGTGAAAACATTGGATGCCCTCTGGAGGACTTACGAAGACAGATAGCTTGTGGGATGGGATGGCAAAAAAGTCAGAAGAATTAGCACACCTTGATGATAATGATCATATATGTATACACACACACACACACACACACACACATATATATATATATATATATATATTGGCAATCTACAAAATTAATCATGTAAAAAATGAAAGTTATCATCTTTTATTTTTTATACCATTTTACCTATGATTGTTGTTCCAAAACTAATACCTCCTATTTCTATGGAAACTATAACAGATGCAATAAAACTGTTGGATAGAGTGTATTTTCAGCTATAAATCACTATTTTACAATAAATTCATCATTGTTGGTTATGCATTTTTACCAGCAATGAACAAGAGCTTGCATGCTGGGCTCATAAAAATTTACATCAGTGACAATTCTTTGCCTTGTGTTCAACTAGTTAAGTTTAGTAAATAACTTTTATATTCTGATCCTAAGCAAGAGTGCAAATCCATATGCAAATAATCAGATTATTTTGTGGGGAAGCTATGCCTCTATATATTAAAATTCCTGTCTCAGGATAGTTGTTACATTTGCAAGTAAATTTCATACAACTGATGTAACAATTATGGGACAGGGTTAACATAATGTTATTATATAACAAATATGTAGAATAAAATAGAGTACAGGATGAACAGATATTGTCTACATTTGGACTTTTAGTCATTGATTTGTCCATTAAGAAAACTTTAATTCTCTGGAATTTTTTGAGCATCACTTATCATGTAGAATTGGATAGATGATATTTTTTTATTTTTTTTAACCACAATTATTCAGCTTGCTCAAATTCAACTTCCTGGCTCCTTTCATATCCGAATTTAAGCTATCACATATACAGCAAGGAATTATTATTTTTTTTATAGAAAAAGAAAATAAGCTATCTAAATATATATATATATATATATTATATATATATATATATATATATATATATATATATATATATATATATATATATATATATATATATATATATATACACACAACTCTGGGTGTAGAAATGAAAAGCAGATAAATTCTTTATATGAGATTAATTTAATCACTTTTCTCTCAGTGAAAATTTTTTTTGTTACATTTTATATCTAGAAGTTGCTGTCAGCAGGCAGTTGATTTCTAGAGAGCCCTGAGGCAGAATCAAAATTTTAGTACCCTAGGCTTTTAGTAAAAAATAAAGTAAAAAGTAATAGATAAAATCATGTAAAAAAGATGAATATTTTTATAAATATTTTTCCCAATCTAAAAAAGTTTTTTTTTTTTATATATATCATTCAAATAGATTTACAAATCTTTCTGAGAATCCATACTGATTCCTTCAAAAGTCCCTTCAAAACTGTGATGTATAATGAGCTCATCTCATAGACAAATTCACTAGTATAGTTTGTTTTTAGTGGTTTGTTTTTGTTCTATCTATCTATCTATCTATCTATCTATGTGTTTATTCCTTTTAACTACCAGTTGCCCACCACTTTTCTTTTACTAAACAGATAGATATCTGTATTGCATGATTATTGCATATTTACAAATAGATGAATCTATTGAATAGAAGAACTGTGTCGTAGCAACCTTTCTAGTAAAGTAGCCTTACATATGCATTTCAAAGTCTACATCCTAATGATGAAGAAAGCATTCATTTTATATGACAAATATTCATTTTTCAAGAACATAATCCACTTCCTAGTTAATGCAGTTAATTATTCAGCAAATATTACATATTTTGGACATATTTTGGACATTATATAGTGAACATTTCTTGTTTAAATTCACCTTTAGCAAATAATTTTAAGTTTGACTTATTGATTCACCAATATATATATATATATATATAATTCTTTATATAAAAATAAAAATTCACTTCTTTGGTGTCATTTTAAATTTATTTCAGGTCTACGATAACCCTCTTCATATGTTATATATATATATATATATACAGAGAGAGAGAGAGAGAGAGAGAGAGAATGAGAGCAAGATCCCTACATATATATATATATATATATATATATATATATATATATATATATATATATATTACAGAACTTTCTCTTAAGAAATGAAGTAGTTTTTTTAAGATAGTAAGAAATTGTAAGAAAAGGTATTTCTTTATTTTTTGGCTGAGTGATTTAGAGTGATGTGGGAAATTTCCAATGAGACAAGGGAAACCCTGAGTAAAGGTGATCAGATTAATTAATTTGAATTCCTTCAAGTTTTTTTTGGTTTGAAGGTTGTATCATAAGAATCAGTGATTTTTATAAGTAAGGCGTTCCTGAAAAAGCATATTCCCTTAATTAACTTATTTTTATTGCTTAAGTATAGTTTAAAGTTTGATGAAAAGTTCTCAGCCCAACCAAATTATAAGAGATTTACAAGATAAGTTTACTAAGCATTCTACTCTAGAAGACAATGTATTAAGCTTAAGACTATTGGAATATATGTAATACCGTATATTCATTGGAGAAACCTTCATGGCATTGTGGTTAATCTACTGGACAGCAACAACGTAGTAAGCAAGTTTGAACTCCAGTCATGCTATTATGTTCATTTTTAGACTAATACCCTGGTCTAATGAGTAGAGTGTTCGCCAATGGTCCAGGAGACTGGGGTTCAATCCCAGGTTGAATCATACCAAAGACTCAAAAAATGGTACTTAATGCTGCCTTGCTTAACACTCAGCATTTGAAGGTAAGTATCAAAGGTGAAGGGGAGCAATCCAGGCAATGGAGTAGTGTCTTCTCCTACACCTCGGTGTAGTAGCAATTGAAAACGGAGCCTTCAGGTCACCCTTGACAAAGATTACTAACTTTACTTATTACTACTACTATTCTTTTGATTTGGCATCAAATAACCCACAAAGGTTGTTAATATATTAAGCAAAGAAACCAAACCAAACTATATATTCATTTAGTACTTCAACAGATTTAGCTCCTCATTTCTTGACTTTCTTTAACCTTGCCCCTGCCAAAAAAAAAACAATGAAAATTTTAAAAATTCATTCTCTACTTGGTTGGAGTGAAAATGTATATAGAATTAATAGAAAAATGTTTTCATCTATATTCTTATGTTTTTGTTTAAATTTTGAAATAATCATTTAAATCGAATTTATTATCAGTTACCTACTTCAGACATTTCCCTTCTATTTTATAATGAATATGTTCTTTATAAATGAATATAGTTTCTGAATATTCGTGATGTTTTTTAAATTACAAACTGCATGAAAAAATCTTTAAGAGGTAAAGGGTTAATGAAAAAACCTTGAAGAACCACTGATATAGACAAACTTGTTATTTGTCTCATCAGAGTGCCATTAATATCCGCAGTGATGAACATAGGTTGCTAGGCACTGCTATTAGTTATACAACTATACATTTGACAACTGCAAAAACAGCTTCAGATTATTTTAGCACTTATCAATAAATAAAAAGCCCAAGCTTCTTTTTAAGTAATGGGATTGTTAATATTTAACCACTGTTAGGCATGCTTAGTATAATGACTATTGTCTTTGGAAAAGAAATTGGTGACTAAAATTCAAATTCAAATTCAGCACAAGGCTGTTTCAGTTAATACCCTTCTCCCACCAGTTACAGTTGGGCAGGCTAGGTTATTTAGCTTTGGTAAGGTAACTAAGCAAAAAGAAGGAAAACTCTGAATTCAAGCCACCTGTACTCAGTTTAAAAAATTGACCTTGTGATGCTCCTTGTTTCTAATTGAAGAGCTCGGTAAATATGTACATTTGCCCAGTGAAGAATATTAAAAAAAAATAAATGAAAATTCTGACTGGATCCGTTATATTCTTCAACATCTAAACTTATAATAAAATCTATTGAGGGAAATAAATTCTGCTCTCTGTTTAATTAGTGTCAAAATTTACGGTAAATTTCTAGAACCTAAAAATATTGTTAATATGTTGCAAAGAATAAATGGCTTATCTAAATGACATATGGGAAAAGAAGAGATCTTTTTCGAGAGTAAGGGAAGCAACATAATTTTTCTGCATGACAATGCTCCTCTTTATGTGGTGAATGAAACACAGCAAATTATAATAAAGTTGGGATAAGAAGTTCTTCCACATAAAGTGTGTTCTCCAGACCATAGGACTATTCCATATTTGTTTTATTTCATTTAATTCTAACAAACTCAAGAAAAAACAATGAACTTTGAAGAATAAATCAAATCAAAAGAATAATCATTCTTGGTTGAAGATACAATTTTGCTGAAAGGAGAAATCAAATCATAGAGTCAGAGAAAATACTTTGATGACTGAATAATGGTGTTATGAATTCATGTGGATAAAATATTCTATTAAAAAAAATAGTGGAATGAAAACTTTTGTCCCAATCTAAACTTTACAAGTCATTTTTGAATTCAGCATTTTTCTGGCTTTTAAAGAACACACACAAGAACAAGCTAAGTTGATACTACATACATATGACTGTTGATCAAAAGTTCTTTAGGTTTGGGCTTTATTTCAAGCATTAAATTAATTTTACTACTTGTTTCATATATAAATCTAGCAACTATCAATAAGTAAAGTTGGTGACCATAGTCGAGGGTGACCCGGAGGTTCCCTTTTCAATAACTATTACACCGTGATGTAGGGAAGGGCACTACTCCATTCCCTGGATTGCTCCACTTTACTCTTGATCCTTACCTTATAATGCTGAGTGTTAAGCAAGGTTGCATCAAGTTCCATTTTCTGAGTCTTTGATATGACTAGACCTGAGATTGAACCCCAGTCTCCTGGACTATTGGTGAACACACTACTCATTAGACCAAAGGCAATATTATATATATATGTCCCCCAACCCCTCCAGACAAGCAGGATATTACTCAAGGTTAATTTATTAAGCAAAGTTTAAAAGGTATGAATTCAGAGTTTTATTTTTTCTAGCCAGTTTACCATACCAAGATTAAAGAGCCCATTCTACCCTATTATTTACTCATAGCTGAAGGGAGGATACTTGGATTCATACTTTCCCCAGGGTATTACCACTAAGTGAAATGCAAATAGCCTTGTTTAGTATTTGAACTTGAGTCAATGTAACCATTTTCTAAGACAATAACCATTATCCTACAAGCGCTTCTATATATATATATATATATTGAAATGAATAAGTTCACAAAGAAATTTGTATTTTTTAAGATTTATTTATTTATTTTGTTTTTACATACATGCATGTTTCTAGTTTATTGCTTTCATCAAAGAACATATGGCATAAGGCTCTGTGAATGGGGTACTCAATGAAAACTACTCATGTTTGAAATTTGAATGGTTTTCAATTGGCAATGGGTTTATATCGAGGTCACTCCTTCCTTTTCTTTTCTCCAAGTATGTCTACCTTTGTGTGTTCACTCTTAACTGGTTTTTGATATTTGATATATTTTTGTCATTTTACTCTGGGTAGTTTTGTGTGTGTGTGTGTGTTAGAGTGGTTTTGGATTTCGCTTACAGTCATCTCTTCTCCTTCTCTCTGTATGTTTTGATCTTTTTTTTGTGTGTGTGGTAGTGTGGTTTGAAATTTACTGGTAATTATTTTTTACAAATAATTTTTTTCTGATAATTATTGTGTGTGTATACATATACATATATATGTATGCTTGTTTCCATTAGTATATAAACACAGTTTTGAGCTACCGAAACTGTGTTATCACCCCTGGATGGCGGCTGATGAGGATATGGTATAGCATGTGCTTTCACACGTTGTATGATGAAAAAAAAATATATGTATGCTTGTTTCCATTAGTATGTGTGTGAATAATTCATGTTTTATTCAACGACAGCTAAAATTTATCTATGAATTTTTTTCTTTTATTTGAAGTAATGTGTAGTTATTAGTTTAGTATATGGGCATTATTTTATATTCTCCTTGACTGCATTCGTATAGGTGTTCCCATACATTTGATTTTCTATTTTCAGTTATTTTAATATTGCTCTTGTGAAGTGATATTCTAGTATTGAGGGCCCCTGTTGATCCTCTGTATATTTCTTTACACTTGTTACATTCGATTTTGTAGACTACTTTTTTTGAGTTGCAGCTTATGTCTTTATTTATTTTGGATTTTTTCAGGGTTTTTAAAGGTATAGGATTTTCCTTCTATGATTATATCTCATATTTTCCATCTTTTTTTCTTACATTTAGTAACTTTTGCATTGTGTTTTCTCCGAATATAGAAGAGGTGAGTTTTCTTTTAAGATTTTTGGGTTGTTGCTGGCTTTTACTGACTTTTTTGTGTCTAGTATTTCTTTGATTTTGTCATTGTTTTTAAGTTCTTCTAGATTTTTATTATTTCTGTGAATAGTTTTGGGTTCTTTTTGTTGTAGGTTTGCAATGTATGCTCGGGATTTTTCGTTGTTGTACTTTTTCGGGTTCTGTAATTTATATATATATATATATATATATATTAGTAAAGTAAGTTGGTCCACCATTGGTGAGGGCGACCCGAAGACTCCCTTTTCAATAGCTACAACACCGAGGTGAAGGGGATGGCCCTACTCTTTTTCCTGCATTGCTCCACTTACTCTTGATTAATAAATTATAATGTAAGTAAGGAGAAATCAAGTACCAGTTTTCGAGTCTTTGGTATGACTCAATTTAGGATTGGACCCCCGTCTCTCGAACTATAGGCAAACACTCTAATAGTTATTGTCTTAGAAAAGGGTCACTGCGACTCGAGGCTGTTTGCATTACACATAGTGTTAATACTCTTGGAAAAAGGTATATATCTTTCAAGTATAAAATACGATGTAAATAAAACAGGATAAAAACTCATGTCTCAGAGTTTGAAGCTGTTGAGTTTCCAACAAGCTACTTTTCAGCATTTTTAAAACAGTTTAGGGTTGTGAGTATGGGATAAGATCGAGTGAGCTTTGGTATCGATGACTTCAAGGTTTGTCTTCGTGTATTTGTCGTATCTGAGTACAAAAACTCAACGCCGCAGTTATTAGAGAATGAGGAACACAATTCGGACATTCATAGCAGAGGAAATGTATTATGGTTTAACATTTCCCCGTACCAAACAATATAAAACTATTCACGATGAATTAACAATAAAATATTTATTGCCTGAACAAACTTAACAGAAAGGATAAAGAAATTGCATGGAAATACTAAGGGTATATTATGGAGAGAAAGTCTTACCTTGTGGTTGAAAAGTCCTTTATAGAATGAAAGTTGTATGAAAATTTATGTCAAAGGCATAGCACTGTGCCTGGTACCATATGGAGTTTGTTGGGGGTAAACCCCCCACATTGGGACATACACCCACTTGAACATACTTCTTATTGTCGAGGCCAGAATGAAGAGAGAGAGAGAGAGAGAGAGAGAGAGAGAGAGAGAGAGAGAGAGAGAGAGAGATTTTGACTTATATAATGCCACTTAGATCAAGCCATTAGAAGTACTATTGTAAAGTAAGGGATATAATTCCAATAACAGCATCAAACTTTGAGTGGTGAGTTTTTACTATCCAGTTATATTATAATGTTATTTTGTACTTGAAATATTTCATGATATTCTGAATTTTTGTGCACAGAGCACGATAAAGATTTTACAGACTAAAAACACTTAAATTTTAATTCTACTATTATCATCTCTTGTTAGCTGTATCTTTTATTTCAGATGGTATCATAACCATTAAGATTCTGTCAATTTTGAAGCATTATTTCAAACTTGGACTCAAGCTAAAACTGCCGCCAGAATTCAAGAAATGGAAGGAAATAAAACCAATATCTGACCTTATTGACTAAAATTGGTTTAAGCATTTTAAGAGTTATGATTTGTCTCTTGAAATAAACCCCAGAAGAGGTAACCTGATTATAAGTACTAAAAAATTTTCAGAAAACCTTGACTCATTGAAAGATACCATATGCAGAGTATTACATAAGCTTAAAAATGTATACTTGGTTTAAAAAATGAAAAATATTTCAGTAGACACTAATACATGCGAGTATGAAATTATTTTAGTCTTTGTTTCTATAGCCTTATATTCAAGATAAGAAAAAAGGTAAATATGGCAGTAAAAGCAATGATAAAATCCTTTCTAAATGAATGAAAAAATGAACCCAATTAAAAGGAGCTAAAAATGAAAATAAAGGAAATGATAATAATAATAACAGATATAAAATTAATTAGAAAAAAATATGGAATATGCGCTCAAAACCATAAATAAGAAATTTGGCAAAATAAAAAAAATAAATAAAATAAAAAAGAAAATAATTTTGTGGACAAAATTGTTTCTCTGTTGAAAATAGGAGAAAAAATCTGGCAATTATTTTTGCTGTTAGCATTGTTGTTATCGGTTTTGATTGTCTGCTTCTGATGTTATCCTTTTCCTTTGGGATGAGGCAACCATTAATATCATGTTGAAAACTTTTTGCTGCTTGCCAAAATTTTCAATTTCTATCCATTTTTCTAATATTTCGACTCTCCCAAGATAAAAAAAAGATCCTTTTTTTTCTTTTTTTAGCATGTGCAAAATGATATCCACTTTTTTAATTTATTTTTTTTCATTATCTTATTTATTTTGTTTTAGTCTAAATTGATTACTTTGAAAAGATAAGTTGTCAGACATTTTTTTTCAATATTGAAATGTTGAGTGGAACAGTCGTTATTATAATAGCCAATCAAATGAGAGCAAAGTCAGAGTAGAAGAATGTCATCATAAAGTGTCTCTCTTGTTGGTAATCTTTCATAATTATTATGTAATTAATGACAATCATATGGGGCTGCATATTACAAGAAAGAGAATGATTCAGAGATTGGAAGAAGCATTTATACTCCTCTATAGGTGGGAAATGTATATATACATTTATGCACGGACACAGACATATGAACACCCATTGACTCACAAAGATACACATGCACAAATACTCACTCATTCACTCACTCTCACCGACAGATAAGCTGATATAGACAAATGTACATATGCATACATAATATATATCGGGATAAACATATCTATACATATCTATTGAAACGTATACACACAAATGCACACCAATATATACAAATACAAATATACATACACACGTATATATTTACACAAGTATAAAAAGGAATATAAACACACACACAAACACACACACTCACACATATACATATAAACACTAATGCACATACATACACATATAGAGGAATACAAAGAATTTTCAAACAGTAATGGTCATTTGTTTGCCAAAATATTCACAAAGTCACACACACACACACACACACACACACACACACACACACACACACACACATATATATATATGTATATTTTGGCAGCATTTCTTCGTTAATACAAATTTCATTAAACATAATAGACATTTTATGGCTACATATTTTCTTCTGGATCCGTTCGAATTCCCGTATTACTTTTATCGTATTCGAGGGGAATTGATTTATGTATTGTCCATAGTTGTATGTATCCCTAGTACTTTCTGCCCGACTTTGGGCCATCATCAGGGGAGGATCTATCACAAAAGTGCTGTAACTTTTGTTTTAGCATATTACCACTATGTAAGAGCGTCTTTACCGTTGAAGATTATGGCGTTTGCTTTTAAATGGGTTTCTATAATTAGTGTCAGTAGCTAAAGACATTTACGTACATTAGCACTGGTTTGAAAATAATTCCCATTTCTAAAACCATCCAAGATAGCAAGGACGAACTCATAAGTGACGTTCTTCTATGGACTCCTACTCATGGATGTGCCAGTGTTGGTTGACCAGCAAGAACTTATCCACATCAGCTCTGCACGGACACAGGATTTAGTTTGAAAAACTTACCAGGAGTGTGGATGATAGAGATGGATGGAGAGAGAGAGAGAGAGAGAGAGAGAGAGAGAGAGGGAAATCTGTACTATTAGTGCAATTTGATGATGATGACTACACTGTCAAGGTACACATAGGAAGATTTTGTTGTTGGTTGTTTGAGTTAAATGGCATATCAATATTTGTCGGTTATTTAATGCCAAATCCATTTTTATACAAACAATCCAGTTTAGTGTGAATACACAGTTTAATTGTCAAAACATTTCTATTTCAAACTATTCAGTTTAGTCAAACAGCTCTAGTTCAAACAATTCAGTTTAGTATAAATATAGTTTTTATTCACACACTGTTAAATTTCAAAACAGTTCTATTTCAAACAATTCAGTTTAATGTAAGTACAGTTTCAATGTCAAAAACAGTTCTATTTCAAGCAGCTCTGTTTAGCAGAAGTAGGCAGTTTAAATATCAAAACAGTTCAATTTCAAACAATTTAGTTCAGCTTAAGTATGCAGTTTAGTTCTATTTAACCCATAGATAGGGCACTATCAGGTGCTACCACTCCGAGGCAGAGTGGACCTGGGAGCAATGGCAATGAAGGGGTACTCTGCATTCTCCAAAGTTCCAGTATTACTGGAACCTCACCATCAGATTGTTTAGTGTCATATCTAGGACACTCGTTGGGTGGGGTGGGGTCTTACCCCTCTGCAATGATGCAGTCAGTGTATTCTACAGCCCCAGCCAACTGGGCATGCACATAGAAAGAAAAAGATAAGAATTTTTATTTATTTTTAGTTGAGTGGTAACTAATCAGGAAGGTGTATGCATGTGGCACTGACTCAAGAACTTGGACATTGTGCTAGGAAGAGGAGCAACATTATAGATTTTCCTGACCAAATTCACCAGTTAAACAGAATTAGTTTCCAAGAGGAGACATGAAAATATGTACCGATTATATCTCTTTGCTCCTGACTGAAAGTATTTTTATGGATGAAAAAATTTTTTTTCTGAAGGATTACTGAACAGAGTAGGCTCACTATCCTTGGTAAAGCAACCAGTCTAGGCAAAGGGAAACCTCTGAATTTGAAACCTGAGGAATTTGTTCTAAAGAATTTGCTCCTTCATAAAGTGTGGCTGCTCCAACACAAACCTTTACCATTATAAGAAAAATCACTTGAGTTGGTTAGTAATCTAAGGGTTCATATCTTTATTTGAAGTGTTGGATACTCATATGACAGAAGAGCTACTACATAGATAATTTACATACATACATGGTATAGCTGAAAAGAAACCAAACTTTTAAAGAAGTCTTTCTATCTCTCAAAATGACTTTCAGAACTGGAAAAATGATGGGAACAGTATAACAGTTCAGGAGATTATTTTGGAACAGAATAGTCTCATTAAATTTTAGGTAAAGCAATAAATTTGTTTTTGAAAAAGCTTGATTTATTTTTGGACATGCTTTGTATATATGTTGGTATAAATATATTTATACTTATTCAATGAAACCTTCAATGTCTGTGTAGAAGAAAATGGTAAATATTTTTATCATTAAATTATGCAATTTCATGTTCTGAAAGATCAGAGCTATATTTAGTGGTGGATTGTTTTCAAAAGAGCTATATACAAGTTTAGTTCTATTCTTACTTAAACACAGAGTTGTCATATTGAATAACAAAGGGAAAATACAATCATGCTTGCATATATATATATATATATTCATTTTTTAAAATATTTTATTATATGTGAACACATGCCCTCATCAGCCACCAACCAGAGGTGATGCCAAATCTCTATATCTATATGGTACAATTATATTATCATAAAAGTGGTAGTCAAGAGCAAAGTAATATACATATGTATATATATATACTGAAACATATACAGACAAATGTACACCAATATATGCAAATGTAAATATGCATACACACACAAATACTTGTTGCATATAGTCTGTTAACATAATTTCTTGGGTGTAAGATCTTTTGTGTCCTCATCAGTTTTTCATTTTTTGGTTCATGTTTCTAAGCTTGTCCAGTTTAGGGAGGGTTTGGACTATCTTATAAAAGAAACTGTCTTAGTATTTATTCCTTTCTGCAGCAGAGTTTGGTTTTCAGTAGTTTTCTTATTCTTCTGAGAAATTCTTTTCTGTTTTTTTATTTTTTGTTTATTTTATTATATCTGCTTCTACTATTCCCAATTATTTGTGATTTTCTTTAACTTTGAGCGCTTTTCTGCTTTCTTGAATGGGTCATTCTATTCCTTTTGACGTTTCTCTTTTTCCTTTATTCATTACAATCATTGCATATTTCCAAATCTTACATTCTATCTTTATGTCTTAGCTGAAGATACTAACTTCTAGTATAAATGTTTCCAACTCATTTTTATTTTTTGCTAAAAGAATGATTTTATCCATATGAATAATGTAGTTTATTTTATTTTTGTGAATGATGATCTTCCTTTGCATCTTCTTAGAATATAATCTAATGGTCATATCACTATAATGAATAGTAGAGAGGACAATGAGTCCTCCAAGACTATACTTCTTTCTATGTAGGCATTTTCCTCCTGCTGTTATTTTCCCTTTCAGATGTTTCAGAGCACTCATGATACTATCATTATTTTATTCATTGTGAGTTTTTCATGTGAGTTTTATCTGGTGGTTTTCACTAAAGTCTTAGTGGTAGAAAGTTTCCTCAAGTCTCAAGAATTCTTCTAAGTATTCTAGCTTATTTTAAAAGTTCTGTGGTCTGGATGGTCTTTTCTTTGATCACTAGTTCCATAAGTCTTTTTTCACTGTCGTTCCTAAGGCACCAAGTATAATTGGTATTGCTACCACCTTCATGTTCCACAGCTTTCCCACCCAGTCATGTCTATAGTTGTATTTCTTTTGTGCCACTTTGTTGCCTTTACTCATTATTTTACATCAGCATTAGCTAGTAGTCTTTCATTGGAGTTACAGGAAATCTCCTCAGGTCTCTAAGTCTCTTCTAAGTATCCTTGCTAATATTAGCCATGCTGGATAGTCTTGATTCTTCATCTGTTTTCCAGTTCTTTCAGTCTTTTTTCCAAGCCTTTGGAGACCATATCAACTACAGTTGACATATCTGTCACCCTCATGTTCCATATTTTTTTAGTTCTCCACCAAGATCTAAATATTTGTATATCTTTTCACTTTCTTTTATTTTTACTTTGTGCTCCACTTGAATGGAAAAATCCATTTAATGACAAGTTCTTTTTTTCTTGTTAATTAACACTAAATCTGGCATTCTGATTGGGATTTGGTGGTCTGTTTGTATTTCAAAATCCCAGACAATTTTATAGATCTCATTTACAAGGATAGAACCTGGTTTGTGCATATACTATTTGATTGTATGTTCAAATTTTAATCTTTTGCACAATTCCCAGTGGATCACCCTTCCCATCTTATTGTGCCTAGTCTTGTACTCCTTTCATCTTAAATTGTTGCATTTGCTTATTATTCACTGATATACTTGTGTCAAAATCTTTGTCCTTGTTATACTTACAATATACCAGCCAATGTATTTTCCAGCCTTTTTCATGTCACAAATGCTGATAGCATGACAAAATATCTTTCCTGGGAATATTGTTCATCTTTCACTTGATTCTAAAATTTTTATGTCCAAATAGCCTCATATCTCTATACTAGTTTATTGAATCACTCACTTTGCTGCCATTAACAATTAGGGATAGAGTTAAGCTAACAAATACTCTCCCTATCACGTGTATTGTTCATTTGAGCAGAAGAGGAAAATGTTATAAAATTATACATCATTATTATAATAGTGCCTTCTGCAGGTCCAACACAGCAACTACACATGTATAGACCCTTTTCCATTTTTCCTGGTTTATAGCCAGTTATCTTGTAAAGTGGCATGTTAATATAGCCCTGGTCCTGGATATTGGTTTTCAAATAGCATTGTTTTGTTTGACTGTTAGAATTTTTCCAACCAAACTTCTTTGGGTTCAGATCAAAGTTGTCATTTCAGGATAGCCAGGCTTAAAATATATTTCAGTTAAGGACAAACAGCTTCATATTCACATTCTTCATAGCATGCGTATAAATACATATAGTGTTAGAATAGCATGAATTTTCCTGCATGTAAATACAGATGTAGAGAGATATTCAAATTCACATATGCATAGAGTAAATGTACATTCATAATTATCTGTATAAACTAATTTTATCAAACTGAAGTAGTCATAATTTCTCTTGAATATATTCAATATAAATTCAGGACAAACATTTACTTTCTAAAAATACATATTAATTCTGCACCTGCAAAAGAAAACACAACATTAATTATTTCTTTCCTTCTTGGCTCCTTTTCCTACTTTATCTGCATTTAAATTAAAATATGTACAATCTCCTTTCTGAAATAACAAAAAAAAAAAAAAAAGAAAGAAAATGAGAGAAACATTTTATCAAGCTAAGATCTCATCCCTGGATATCATAAGATTTTAAGAAACAAAAAAAAAACATGAAAGGAAGATGAATAAAAGAAACAAATATTTAAAAAATGTGTACAAAAATAACAGCAGCAGCATCACAATCACCACTAATAGCAACAACAACAAAACTAAAAGCAAAAACATGGTTAGCTCAGAGTTTTGTCCAATGAAATGAAATTTTTCAAATATGGAGAAAATGTTTCAAGAAATGTAAATAAGCAAGTTAAGCAATTTGCATATTCATGAAAAGCATCATTAAAAGTTGCAAACTTCTTTCTCGATTAATTACTGAAGGCAATGACAGGTAAAAGCAATTACTTGCAGATTAGGTAAGAGTATTGTCAACAAACTGAATTTTTTTTTGTAGATGGTAATGATCTTGGAATTTTTTGGTCTGTCTGTAGTCTTTAAATCTTTTAGACTATATCTGAATCTGTTAAATGCTTTCTGTAGTGGAAACAACTATAGACACTTCTTGTTGTTGCTTGTGTCTTGAAAGAATAAAAACTATAATTCTACACATGCACTCATTCAAGTTAACCAAGAAAAAAAAATTCCTTGTTATTTTTTCAGATTTGAAATAATTAGACCCTCAAACTCACCAACAATTTTTTATTAAAAAAAAAAAAATTTTTTTTACATTTTATGAAGGGGGTTAATTTTCACATTCTAATTCAGTTCCAAATGATCACCCATTTCTGGAACAAATATTAAAACAGGATCTTTCACTCCAAAGAAAAAAAAATTAGAATAACTCAACCAGTTTGGTTACTTATCTTTTCCAATGTTAACTGTTTTGAAAATGGGTGATCAGTCTTCATTGAATTAAAATGTGAAAGTGAACCCCCTTATAAAATATAAAATAATTGTGGTAAGTTTATAATTAGATTAAATCACAAAAAAAATTACTTGAAAATTTTTTCCCCTGTGAACTTGAATGGGTGCACATGTAGAATTTTACTGAGCTGGAGTCACTTTGGCATTCTGAACTTGTCTTCAACCTACTAAAGGTGAAGTAATAAGGCAAGCTGAGTTTTCTTACTTTGGAGGGCAGCCAATCTAAGAGAAAGACAACTATAAATTCAAAACCAGTTACTGTAGTCCTTGAAAGAGTCCAAATTGTTTTCAAAGTCATATTGGCAATTCCTGCAATTATACTTGTACCAATCTATATTGGCACTTCACTTTCCAAAGAAACACATCAAAAACATGATGAAAGAAAACTTGCTGCATGGAAAACTGTTTGTCTGCAATACAAACTTGCACAAGCCTGTATCCAGATCCAAGTGCAGATTCATGACCTTAAAAAAACTAACAGGTGTTACTGCCAATAGTTGAGATATACAAATAAAAATAATAATTAGCAAATGCTAGCAAACTGGCACAAAAGGAATATAATACTAAGTATGACTGGATGAGAAAGGTGATCCACTGGGAATTATGCAAGAGATTAAAATTTGACTATGCTGGTAAATGACGCATACACAAATCAGAATCTTTTCTAGAAAATGAGATACATAAAATTCTCTGGTCCATTTAGATAGAAAAAATCACCCAGACCAGATCTAATATTAGTTAACCAAAAAAAATGAACTTGTCATCTGATAGCTTTTGACATTCCAGAAGACCATACAGAGAAAATAAAAGAAAAAGATTGAAAAGTACCTGGATCTTGCCAGAGAACTGAAAAGGCTGTGGAATATAAAAGTAATGATACCATTCATAGTTAGAGCTCTTAGGACAGTCCTCAAGAATTTGGAAAAGAGACTGGGTGAACTGGAGATCAAAAGAAGAATCAAGACTATTCAGATTGTGACTCCTAAAATCAACTTGGATACTTAGAAGAGACCTAGAGATGTGAGGAGATTTGCTATCATTCAGACTTCAGAGAAGACCATCAGTTAAAAGAAACAAGTGAAGGAATATAATTACCAAATCAAGAAAGCATAAGAATATGCGGAGAAAAAGAAAACCACAAATACCTAAAAATTTTAAAAGCAGATGCCATCAAGGAAACAGAGATGAAAGAAAAAATAAGAAAGGTGTACCTCAAAAGAACAAGAAAACTTCTTGAAATCTAACTCTGCAGCAGAGATCTCATCAAAGGAATAAATACTTGTACAGTCTCCCTTGTAAGATACTCTGGACTCTTCTTAAACACTGGAAGTACTCAGATATATGGACAAAAGAGCAAGGAAATTGATGATGATGTATAAGGCCTTACAAACGAGGCATAGTATAGACAGACTTTATGTGTCAAGTAAATAAAGAGGACTCTTTACCATTGAGTATTGCTTGGATTTAAGAATTCAGGGAATCAATGAATATACAAAAAAAAAAAGAGCAAAGAAAGTATGATTACTGCAGCCAGTAACAGAAGTATTAATGGAAATAACTAAAGACAAACAGAAAAACAACAATCAATAAAAATCTAAAAAATGAAAATAGGAAGAAAATAATTGTGTGGATACTTCAAGAGACAAAGAAAATTGCACATGAGATGAATTGGACATTACTAAGAAGGGAAACCTGAAGAGAAAAACAGAATCTTTTTATTAGAACCAATTATATCAAAGCAAAAATTGATAAAACATTGAAGAACAGCTTGTGTAGTTTATGTTGTAGCAGAGATAAAACAGTTAATCTCATTATAAGTGAATACAGCAAACTGGCACAAAAGGAATACAAGAGTAGATATAATTAAATGGGAAAGGGTATTATCGATGCATTGTGCTAAAAACTAAATTTTGGCCATGCTCAAAAATGGTATATGCACAAACCAAAATCAGTCTTGGAAAATGAGATACATACAATTCTCTGGAACTTTGAAATGCAGACAGATATACCAAATCGCTATAAGAAAACAAGTTTTAATTAATAAGAAGAAAGAAGAAAAACCTTGTCATCAAGTGGATATTGCCATCAAAGAGGACCACAGAATGAAAACAAAAGAATATGCAAAGATAAACAAATGTCTGGATCCGGCCAGATAGCTGAGAAAATTGGGATATGAAGGTGACTGTGATGCCAATTTTAGTTGTAGCTCTTGTAATGATCCTGAAAGGCCTGGTAAAGAAACTGGGGGAACTGGAGATCAGAGGAAGAATTGAGACTATCTAGACCATAGCACTGTTAAAATCAGCAAGAGTACTTAGAAGAGTTAATCCTTGAGATATGAGGAGACTTGCTGTCACTCAGACTTGCTGCTTTTGACTGGATAGTAAAAAAAATCATGAATAAGTGGTATCTCCTTATACTCACTCAGTCCACTTTCTTTGTGTAAAAAATTGTGGCATGACTGTAACAATACATTTTTTCAAGATATCTGGTAATGTAAGACTGTACAAAACAAAGTACCTTCATGCATTTGCTAAAGGCATTCATGCATATAAACTAGCAAATGAATTCAACCATCGCTGAAACTAGAATTCAGTTTGCTGTTTTGTTTTCTCTGTTGGTAATGTTATACTTCCCCGCAGCTCTGTGTGTATGTATGCTCATCTGTATTTGTGTGTATTTATATATGTATCTATTTTATGAGGCGCTCATGGTGTAATGGTTATTATCATACAAAATGAGCATAGGGACCCAAGTCCACATTCTGGATGAGACTGTTTATATTTCACATAGTTCTAATATCCATGGGAAAGGTATGAATACGAATATTCTCCCTCTAGCTATGGGCAAATAGTTGGGAAGACTGGGCTCTTTAACCTTGGTGTGGTAACTAGTCTAGAAGAAGGAAAACTCTGAATTCAAACCTGTTAAACACTGTAAATTGAATTACCATGATTAGAAAATCTGGCAAACACTTGCACGCAACATATGGAACCACTGGACAGCTGTTTTGATCTTGTTAGGTCTCATCAGTAGTGCATACTGTGATCTTCCCCCATTGGAGATTGAACCAGTGACAACAGAATGGCTGAGACTGTATTGCGTCCATCTTCCTTGTATGTAGGGTTTGCCTACTTGAGTTGAAAGCTACAGTTAAAATGTGACCACTGGAACTAGTAGCAAATTTGCAACTCTCTCAGCTTATCAGAGTAGTGAGGCAACCAATAAGAATTAAGCTCACTACACTCATTGAATAACTTGCCAACCATCTTTTTACAGCAAGCAGTCAGATATATCTACATATGACAACTATGAGCTTGATTTTTAGTGCAACCAACTTCTCGATGTGTGAGTGTGCATGCATGTGTATTTGGGTATATAGTTATTTACTAAGCTTAGCAAGAAGAATGAAGTGACCAGTGAGAATTGTACTCACTAAGAATGGTCTGTTAATCTAGCTTGCAAATCATTACACCCTGTGAGGTCCTCTTATATGTGAATATATTTGTTGACACATATATACTATGCACAGAGAAATATATGCATCAATATATATATATATATATATATATATATATATATATATATATATATATATGTATAAGCATGTTTGATTAAATAATAAAAACACATTTTGTCTTTAGAATTTTATTAGGATCCTTTCAAGTTTCCTGACAAGTGTTTTGGTTTCAGGCTTGAGTTAGTAGACGAATTTTGGTAAATTCATCTACCAACTCCAAGCTAAAACCAAAACACTTGTCAGGAAACTTGAAAGGATCTTAATAAAATTCTATAGACAAAATGTGTCTTTATTATTTAATCAAACATGCTTAAATAAAGTACTGCTGCCCAACTACACACACACACACACACACACACACACACACACACACATATGTAATTTATTTAATACTAATATATATATATATATATATATATATATATATATATATATATATATATGATTAAAAATAGAATGACCACAAGTCATAAAGAGCAAATTTGTGGTAAATTCAGTAAGATATGAAAGTGCTCAATGCATAAAAAGTGTAAAGTAAATCCAACTATTAAAGACAAAAAAGTTTAGGATAGATTATTAATTCCCAATTCAGATTTGTTGAAAGACAATGCACACACACACACACACACACATAGAAATACACATACACATATATACATTGATATATTAGCATGTGTGTGTGTGTGTGTGTTGTGCATGTGCGTGTAAAAAGAGATATCCAAAAAACTGAGAAACTTAGGGTACAAAAGCAAAAGAAAAAACTGTTAAAAAAATGAAATTCTTTATTTTTGGTTGGAGGGATTTTTACTGATTTATGAAATGTCCAGTAAAATATAAGGAATTCTGGGTAACTGTTAATCTCTTTCTCTCTCTCTCTCTCTCTCTCTCTCTCTCTCTCTCTTGCACACATACATGCATACACACAGAGAGTTATGTACATAAGGATATATATAGAAGTAACGTCAAATTTTAAAATAAGCTCAGCAATTTTTTTCTGAGAAACATTTACTCTTTCTCTCTCTCTCTCTCTCTCTCTCTCTCTCTCTCTCTCTCTCTCTCTCTCTCTCTCACACACACACACACATATACATTTATGTACATTATGACATATATATATAAAAGTAACATCCAAATTTAATATTAGCATTGCAATTTTTTTCTGGGTAACTGTTACACTCTCACCCTCTTTCTTTTTTTCTTTCTTTCTTTTTTTCTTTCTCACACACACACACACACACACTCACAAAAATATGTACATAAGGATATAAATAAAAGTAACATCAAGTTTTAAAATAAGCTCAGCAATTGTTTGTTTTTTTGCTTCAGGCATTTCATCGTATAAATCCTTTACGGCTTAATATAAAGTTTTGTGCTATTTAAATAAGACTATTATATTTGTCTTAATTTTATTTTTGGCTTTTTTTGTTTTCATTAGTCTCTAAGATTGTCAGAAAAGTAACTGCTGGTCAATATTGTCCCTTTTCAGTAAATTTGAGGATAGGAACTCTGACTAAAGCAACTAACTAATATCCTTTTCTCTTCCACAATCCTTTTAGAATAATATTCAGAATGAATAATTGCCTTCAATGACATTACAAAAAGATGATCCACTGATTAATTCTACTCTGGGGTCATTTCAGTTCATCAATGATTTGAACCTGATTCAAAGGGGAAAGAGAAATAACTTGGGGAATTTTGATGAGGGTGATGATTTGAATTGTTTCTGGTATTGATTATTAGGGTGGTGATAATCTCCACAGGGATGACAGAGAAAATAATTGTGAAAGTGATAGTTGAGTGATGATGACAGTGATATCAAGATAGTTACGATCATAAGGTTATTGATGTATTTGGGATAAGAACTAAAATGATGGTTGTGATAATAATAACAATAATGATTAATGCCTTGTATTAGTGACAGAGTGTGACTAAAAAAATGTATCAGTTTAAAAAAAATATAAAAATGCTATCCTTTTTTTCTTTTAAGAAGGATATTCAAGTGTTGGTCTATATATCATCATCATCATCATCATCATGTCATGCTGCTTGCGCAGATTTCCCAGACTCTCTCCAGCCATTCATCTCTATCAACTATCGCTTCTATCAGGTCTTCTAGACTACATCGTGTATCTGTACAGAGCTGTTATAGATAAGTTCTAGTTGGTCATCCAACACCTGCAAGTCCATGTGAAGGGATTCATAGGAGAATGCTGCTTATGAGTTCGACCTTACTTCTCCAGCAGTGTCCTGCTTGTCTTGTTTGTCTTATCTGATGGTTTTAGAGATGGGAGGTAGGTGGCCTTACAGCTGCTATTTTGTGGGATGTTGCTTCTGGGCTTTGTTCATTATAGCTCAGAGCATTCTTATGCAGTTCCTGTCAAGCTTTTTTTCTATATGCTTGGTCAGCGTATATGTGGTGCATCCATATAGTAGTATTGACAAGACCGCCTCTTGGAAACAATTACGCTTTATTCTATCGGATAGGTCTGACTTCCATATGATCAATAGCCTATCAATAGAATTCCATTCCTTTGCTAGTCACGTATTGATGTCATTTTCCTTAGATGAGACGCTGCTTCTGAGATATGTGAACTTCTCCACTAGTTTCAGAGAACTACCATTTAGTGTGGAGATGTCTCCTTTATGATTAAAATATATGTACTCCATTTTGTCTGCATTCACATAGAGGCCAATGCCACCTGTTGCCTGCTCCAGACTATGCAGAAGGGATTTAGCCTGGGTTGGGTTATTTGCCAGAAGTCCTATGTCATCAGCGTTGTCTGTATCTGTAATACTTTGTGTGGGGTATCATATGTTTCTTGCCTTTTCCAGTGTAAAACCATTTTCTTTCATTAGATCTATCAATGTTTGAAGTACGTAGTCTAGGCAGATTATAGACAGGTATGGAGCTAATGTATCCCTTTGCAGAACACCAGCAACAATGTCAAAAAAGTCTGTGTCATCCATCCGGGGAGTGAACTTTTACTTTCGTGTATGAATAAAATTACTCAACACTCAACCTTAAGTTTCCTAATTACTTGATCCTCTGAGTAATATTAACTGATGATCAAGAAACTGGGAAACTTAAAGTTGTGAGTTAGGCGATTTTTAAAAATTTTTACTTTTAATAATATTGTTATATTGGCTCTTTGAAGTGTTCAAAACATAGTGATTATTGTTGAAGGAAACGAACACGGCAATCCAACTATTCTCTCTCTAGCTATGGGTAAATAGTGTTATATGCTCATCTACATGTTCATGCAGAAATATACATATATATGCTGGATACATACCGACGCAATGAACAACAGACACAGGAAGACTTCTTTAGCAAAATATTTACCTCTCACTTTATTGCAAGGGTTCGAAAAGGGTTACTCAAGGTTTGCGTGTGAGAGGGAGTTAGAGACTGAACAGAAACTGGAATATTTTGACCCTAAACTTATGGCCGGCAACGTTGTGTCTTTCTCGTTCTCATGCTCAACCTGAGGCCCTGGGGTCCACTCTGCTGGGTGTTGGCTTTCTTTACTGCATCTTATCAGCATCTTCTCTGGACCCCAATTCATCAGGGCCCCAAGCCCCTTCGGCCTAGTGTGGCTTTCCCTACCACATCTCGTCTCCTCCGACTGGAACTCGAACTCCACTGGAACTCGAACTCCACTGTAACTTAACTGTTGTCTTGACTGTGTCTTGACTGAGCTATATAATAGTTCAACGCCCACTCGATCGCCCCCTCAATCTTTGAAATCGCATGTTTAATCGTCATCAAGCGGAAATAACTGTCAAGCAGTTCAGAGGTCACTCTCTTCCGGTGCATCAGTCTATGAGAGTATCATGGGATTTTTTTACCTCGTCCCATTTCATCAGCCAATTTCTGCCCACGTGATTTCCTCTCATAACTGCCATTAGAATGTGTCACTTCCTTCCGGTGCATCACCATGAATGGCATTTTGGGTCGGGTCGAAGGTCAAAACATAACAATAGTAGGGCAGGCTGAACTCTTTAACCTTGATATAGAAAGGAAAACACTGAAATCAAACCTGTTAAATGCTGCTTCAAAACTTGATCTGGTGTCCCATCTTGTTTGCATGGAGAGGTTGGACTCTACAATATTTTTATATTGAGCAATATTTTATTTGCTGTTGTTGGCACTCTTGTTTTAGTTTTTAAACTAATGCTTTTGGTTTTTAAATGAACAGTATTTGTTTAACATCAACATCAATATCAATATCAGTACATGTATATATACAGAGATAGATAGATAGATAGATAGATAGATATTGATGTTGATATTTTGGCAATTATGAAACATTATTTTTTGCTTGCAAAATTTTGGAAGAGAAAGGAAATGGAAAAAGTATCTAATCATTCTGTTGAAACTTGTTTAAGAATGACTACAGCATTATTAAATTGGACTGAATACTGAGAAGAGTCCTGGAGACTTAAGAAGACTTGCTGTGGCTCATACTCCAGTGGAAGACCATTCGCTTACAAGGGTATGAAAAACTCTCAAAGGAGTGAAATAATAAACATAATAATAATAATATCTGCTTTTGTGCTAAACCTGATCTCTAAAATTTCTCAATGGAGATAATTATCAAATGCTAAATATAGAATTATCTGCCTTTTTCATTATATTTGCAATTAGTTATAATATAAATTCAATAATGATGATACTTAAGGGCTGCTAAAGGCAGCCTTTATGTAAGTAACTTATAACACTAAAATTTCAAGATAATTATACTTTTTAGCAGTTTCACAATAGAAAATGAGATGTCAGTTTTTCATTCAGCTCCTGAATTTGTGTTTTATTTGCTGGGACTAAACTTTAATGAAATTGGAATTGCAAAATCAAACTGACCAGAGGTTGTGGGAAATGTCACTGTTTATACATGCTTGGAAGAATGCACCACAGAAATTTATTCTAAACACATCAAACATGCCTGGAATGATTTCCATATCAAATTCAAATCAGTATAGAAATCAACTGACCTAACAGTGAATGTTACATGCTAGTTCATCTTTCCTTATGTCACTGAGACAATTGACAATTATTTGCAAAGAATGCTGCTGAGCCTGAAAGGCTTTATAGAATAGTCACCAGAGACTTTTTGTTTAATTCACATACTTTTAGCTTTTGAGAACACTTTAAAGTGAAGACAAAAGAGTCTTTTACAAATTCCAGGAATATGATTATTCCAAGTAAGTGACATTATCTGATAATCTCTGTATGAATTTCTAAGATTAGGAATAATAATAATAATAATAATAATAATAATAATAATAATAATAATAATAAGAAGAAGAAGAAGAAGAAGAACAACAACAACAACAACAACAACACAAGATAAGACCTATTTGTAATCAACAAGCAGAAACAAACTTATCAACTAGCTGACTTTGTTATCCCAGCTGATCCCAAAGCAAAACTAAAGGAAAATAAAAAACAAACTTGCCAGAGAGCTGAAAAAGTTGTGGATATTATGAAGACAAACTAAGGATATTGCACATGAAAAGAAATGACCTTGGTATAGCTTTAAAAAGGAAGCATAATGAGAAAAACAATTATTATTAAATGTAGCCCAAAATAATACCATGAGAACTATGTAAAGATCAGACTAGATAAGACTCAAAAGAATAGCAAGTGTACACTAGATGAAGAAAGAGACAAAACCATAAACTACATAATAAGCAAATGCAGCAATCTAGCATGACTGGATGGGGAGGATGATCAATTGGGAATTGTGCAAGCAACTAAAATTTGATTATTTAGACAAATGGTTCATGGAAAAACTAGAAACTGTCCCCCTCATTTAAAAAAAAAACCCACTGAATCCTCTGAGAATTTGAAATAAAAATAGATTCTCTGATCCCAGCCAGAAGATTAGACCTTGTTGTAATGAAAAAGAAGGAATGGATATGTCTGCCAGTGGATTTCATCATTCTAGCAGATCACATAGTTAAAATTAAGGAAATATAAAACTCAAAAAATATCTGGACCTTGTTTGAGAACTAAAAAAAATTGTGGAATATGAAGGTGACAGTTATACCAATCATATTCAGAACACACAGAACAATCACTAAAAACCTGGAAAAGAGAATGGGTGACATAAAAATCTGAGGTCTGAGGTAGAATTGAGACTATCCAGACCACAGCTCTGCTGAAATCACAAAGAATATTTAGAAATTCTTCTAAGTATTCTTTGTAATTTCAGGAGATCTGAGAAAACTTGTTGACTTTTGTGAAACCTACTTGTTACTATGAGTATAAAAAAATGACCAATAATAATAATAATAATAATAATACTCCACTGGGAATTGTGTCTGAAATTTGAATTTGACCATATGAACAAGTAGTATATTCACAACTTGGAACCTGTCCTGGAGAATGAGACACACAAAGTTCTCTGGGATTTTGAGATACAAACAAATCACCAAATCTCTGCTAGACCAAGTGATAGTCAACAAAAAAAGAAGAGAACCTACTGAATCGTGGACTTTGCCATCATAGCAGACCACAGAATAAAAGTAAAAGAAAGCAAAAAGAGAGATAAATATCTAGACCTAGCTAAATAACAAGAATAACAATAGAACATGTAGGTGATGGTGATATCAATGGTAATTGGTGTACTTGGAACAGTCCTCAAAGGATTGGTAAAGGGACTGGAAGACTTGGAAATACGAGGACAAGTGAAGACCATTCAAACTACTACATTATTAAGATTGCTCAGAATACTGAGAAGCATCCAGGAAACTTAAGGAGACTTGCTATCATTCAAACAATCGTGAAAAATCCTTAGCTAATGCCAGGGTGAAAAATTCTCAAAGGAGTAGAATAATAATAATTTGGTGTGCTTGGAACAGTTCCTAAAGGCTTAGAAAAGAGATTGGAGGAATTGAAGATCAGAGGAAGGATGTTTCCATCCAAACCACAGCACTGTTAAAATTAGCTAGAATAGTCAGAAGAATCCTTATTACTATTCTACTCCTTGTGAGATTTTGTTCAATATAGCTCAGAGCATTCTTGTACAATTGTCATCAAACTTTTTCTCTATACGTTTAGTCAGCATCCATGTGGTGCATCTATATAGTAGTACGGACACAATCGCTGCTTGGAAAAAATTGCATTCTATTTTATCAGATTGGTCTGACCTTCATATGACTGATAACCAATCGATAGCTGACCATGCCTTCGATAGTTGTGTATTGATATCATTTTACATTGATGAGATGCTGCTTCTGAGGTAATTGAATTTGTTCACTAGTTTCAGGAAACCACCTTTTATTTTGGAGACATCTGATATCAGGATCAAATAGCATCATTGAATTGTGCAAGTTCTCTGTCTCAAAACTCTATATTTCCATATATTCAGAATCATTGCAAATGCATTTTTGCCTACAAATGTATTAGTGTGCTTCCTATATATGTTTTAGTTTTCATGGAAACAAATATGAAACATTACTTTTGGAGCACTCCTCCAGAATACTCAAATTTATTTGAACTGAAGTCTTCATCTTGGTTATTATAGTCCGTACGTTTGATCCAGTGTATATTTAACCAATGATTGAATATATTTTTCAGATTACTTTCTGCTCATGACTAACTTTACTTACCAATAGGTTTAAAAATGGTCATTAATCTTCATTTGTTTATTTATGCCTAACTTACATGTCCCTTTCAACATATAATATCACAAATATCATGAAAGAACCTCTGGATAGACAACATTGCTTGTGATGTATGTTTAAAATTTTTTTCTTATCATACTCACAAAGTTTTTGCTATTTCAGTAATGAAGAATTATCATTATTGTTCACTGATTTATTCAAATTGGTATCCTTGTCTTGGTTGTAATATCCACAATGGCTAATCAGGAAAGAATTGGCATGAGGTTTAAGGCTAAAAAAATTCTGCCATCTGTTTGTTTTATTGTAATGATTCTTGTTATATGGTTGTCCAAGAGTAGGTCGGTAAATTTATTTTCAAAATATATATCTACTTCTCCTCAAGAAGAGAGCAAATTCATATTTCATTGTTTAGTTTTCCTTTGTGCCCACATGGTCTTGTATAGTTTTTCATATGATACCATGTTAGATATAATTGTTTGATTTTAAGTCTTTAAAAATTCTATTTTCTGTTAGGTAACGGACTGTAATCACCACTTACCAAAGTGTTTCGTGATATCTAAAAAAAGAAAAAGATCCACTAGTGTCATAATTTCCAAAATTAACTTTTCCATAGTTTACCACCAAAATCTAGTGGATCTGAATACTGGCTATCCCCACGAGTCAGTAACAGCTGATTACTGAAAAAGGATAGACCCAGACTTTAGATTCTTCAGCTGCAAAACCAAAAATATCAGCCCTTTTATTCTGAAGTAGTTCATTTGTTATTTTACTCGTATCAATCAGAATTTGTTTTTAGAATCCCAGTGATAATTTAGAAAAGAATGTTTGTTAATTACAATTAAGAATGAAGGCGTTTCTAAAAAAAACCCTGTTCAGTGGGAGAGAATTCTTGCTTATTAGACTTCTGCCATCATCAAATATCAATAGGTTGCCATGACTTTATTTCTTTCTGAGTATATTTAGAGTGGAGAATATTTGAAGTCTCTCTCAATGCTCTCTGATTTACTGATTTTGAATCAGTTATTTCTAAAAGTCTAAACTGTTCACTTAGTCATATTGCTGTTTGAAGAGTTATGGTTTTTATCAGCAATTTAATGTGATAACCATACAGAGAAGAGTCTCCTTGTTGCAGAAATTTACAGAAAAGAGATCAGATTAGCTGAGAATTTGATAGCACTTGCTTCAAATGCAAAGATTCTTGTCTACATCTTCTACTAAACTGACATGGTTAAGATAAATGTATTGGAATTTGTTCCAAACATTTTGGTCGGAGATTAATTTTTTTTTACCCAGGCTGATCAAATTAATATACAAAATAGTCATGAATACAATATTGCTTTTCTTTTTTTTTTGAAATAGTTTCTTTACAGCAATTTCCACAATGACAGTTAAGTAGTTTAAGCTTTGAACTAAAGAATATGAGATCTAGATTTCAAGTTTTTCAGCTGAAAAGTACCACATATAGGGGACCCTAGATAACTGAGAACAGATTATTATATAAAAAAAACTCAAAGATATTTAACAGAAAAAGTCAAAAGCATTTGTACATAAGTTTAACTGAGAAAACAAAAACACTGTAGGAATACAATAAATAATTATCTCTCTTATAGAATTGGCATTCGCCAATGGTCCGGGAGACCTGAGTTCAATCCTAGGTTGCGTCATACCAAAGACTTTGAAAATGGTACTTGATACCTCCTTGCTTAACACTCAGCAACATAAAGGTATATATCATGTGTAAAGTGGAGCAATCTAAGGAAAGGAATAGCACCCTCTCCTACACCTTGGTGTACCAGCTATTGAAAAGGGAGCCTTCTGGTCGCCCTCAACTATGTCATCAACTTTACTTTACTTTACTCGAGAGTAACATGTCAGTCCCAGAAACCATACAGATACTGCCTCTGACTCTGCTAAGGAATGGCAAATCCATATAGCTATATTATCCCCCATTGTCAAATAAGTCTTTTGCTCATGGAACAATAAGTGTAAAATTCTACCATGTGATACATTGTGTATTCTTTCTTTACTATAATACATCAGTCAATAACGAAGGTTGAATTTTATATAAAATATCTTTTTAATCGTCCAAATTAAAAAATGTCAAAATCTAAAAGGGAATAAATCAATAAATGAAAAGTATCTTATAAAAAACTCAACTTTCATGTAGCAAACTTAGAATTATCTGAAAAATCAAACAAAAACGGCAGAGATCTCACCTTTGGTTCTTTCTTTCTTTCTTTCTTTCTTTTACTTCGTTCTTTCTTTTTCACTTTAATTTTTCTTTCTTTAGAGATTACAACAAAAATGATAGAGATCTCATTTTCAGTTCTTTCTTTCTTTCTTTCTTTCTTTCTTTCTTTCTCAAGTCATCCTGGTGTTACAACTGTTAACTTGACAACTAGTTTGCTTTCTTTTCTTTTCTTTTTCAATGTGACAAGCTACAAATCACACAATTTGTTCTTTCTTTACTTCTTTATCACTTTGATTTTTTCTTTCTTTAAAGATTACAACAAAAAACGGCAGAGATCTTACCTTTCTTTCTTTCTTTCTTTCTTTTTTTCTTTTTTAAAATTATGTATAAAGATACATATGTCTACACACAATGCTACACTTGTGTTTTATATCATTAGGAGATAATGCATCTAACACAAACATTGGGAATATAGAATATCAAGTGTTCTTGTATGTGTCATTGAGCTTATTTTGTCTTACTTTCATTTTGTTCAGAGTTAGTATATCATGGATATACTTATGCTGATATTGGTCCTTGGAGAGTGGGAACTCTACTACCAACCAAGCATCCCAATAAGGTCACTCAATAAAACCACAATTAGCTTTCAGGATGGCTTTGGAATTAACTGTATGCCTTGATAGGGAGTTTTTTTTATTTTTCTTTTATTCCTGTTGGCCATCATATCTGTGACTGTGATTTGGGTCTTTAATAAGGCTTTTATATTGTGGATGGGTCCTAGTTGGCACTCTCTTGATGGCATCTATTTCATAGTAATTCAGAGGATTTAAATCAGGAGTGGTATGAGACAGCATGTTGCAGGTGATATGAGTGCTTGAATCAGATCCCATAATTCTTTCTATTTTTGTCAAAGTTGAACTCACTTATCATCATGTAGGACTTTATCTGAAGTTCTCATGCACCACACTTCAGATAGTAGATTCTGCCCTTGGATCTGTTAGGAAGTGGTTGATAATGCTAGATGAGCTTAGCCATACTTAGAGGATCTGAACAATTAGATCTCTTATGCGTTATGGATGACACATACCTATAAGAGGTCTCTGTATCCTTCCTGACAGTGGACATATAGTACCTGGCCACTTTAAAGAAGATGGCTATATTTGAGCTGTTCTGGTTGGTTGCTGGAACCACTAACATGGAATATCTTTTTATTTCCTGTGTCAGATTGAAAGATGCCATCCTCATGTTCTCAAAGAGAAAATGTGTGTAAAAATGAGCAGTTTTATTAAAATGTGTAAGCTGTATGAAAATTAAAACAATAAAGATTTTGTTGGTAGAAGGTGCTGATTGGCTGACAAGCCAACCAACAAAAATTTGATAACAGAGAAAACTAGGTTGATCTGTCAGATGATAGTTACAATATTTGCATGAATATTAAAGTAACAAGAAATATTTTTTATATTAAACCTTTTTAATCTATTTTTAATTTTAATAATAATAAAAATAATGATAATAAATTTTGATAATAATAATATGACAAAAATGAGAAGGAACTGGACACTCTGATACAAATAATCAGAATATCTAACAAGAAGACCAGACTGAGTGTTTATTAATGAGAACTTGCTATCTAGTGGATATTGCTGTTCTGGTGAACCACTGGTGAAAATAAAAGAAAGTGAGAAGACAGACAAATATTTGGCCCTTGCAAGAGAAAAAACAAGCAAACTGTGAAATATAAGGGTAACTGTGATATTTATTGAAGTTGGTATGCTTGGAATGGTCCTTAAAAGATTGATAAAAAAAAAACTGGAGTAATTGGAAATCAGAGGAAGAATCAAAACCATCCAGACCACAGTATTGCTGAGAAGACTGAGAAGAGTTCTAGAAAATTGATGAGACTTGCTGTTACTCAGACTCCAGTGAAAGCCCATCAGCTAACACTGGTGTGATAAATTTGCAAGGATTCAAATAATAAATATATATACATATATATATATATACATATATATATATATATATATATATATATATATATATATACTGAGGATTTTGAATGCTAAAATTTGGTGGATACCACATAACATTACCTGTGATCATCTTCCATTTATATATTTACTGAATCCTCCACATAAGCAGGATATGATTCAAGGCCAATATTTTTAGCAGAGTCTAACAGGTTGGAATTCAAAGTTTTCCTTCTCCTATATAGGTTGCCATACCATGGTTAAAAAAATTCAGTCTGGCCTACTATTTACCTATAGCTGGAGGGAGAATAATTGGATTCATACTTTTCCTAAAGTATGAGCTCGATTTGAAATGCAGACAACCTCATCCAGGATTTGAACTTGAATTGCTGTGTCCATTTTCTGTGATGATAATCATTACACCAGAAGTGCCTCATATTCATCTTCCATTTATGGCCCAAAGAATGTGTGTTCTCAAGTATCCAGTGCTCCCTGTGTATGCATCTTCCTAACAACTTTGTCATGAGTAGAATGTGACCCAAGGTCAATTTTAAAGTGAAGTACAACAGATTTGAATTCAGTTTTTCTTTTTCTAGACCATTTACAATAACAAGTTTAAAGAGCCAAGTCTGCCCAACTATTTCACTTAGATTTTGGTGTAGAATGGTTCAATACATATCTATCCCAATAATATTAGCTGCATGTGAAATGCAAATAATATTATTTAGGATTTGAACCTGGGTCATTTAGTCTACAATAATACTCTTTATGCTATGAATGCTTTGTGTGTGTGTATGTGCGTGTATATATAAACACACTCACTCACACACACACACACACACACACACACACACACACACACACACACACACACACACACACACACATATATATATATATATACTGCCTATAGTCATAGTTGGCTAAGTGTGTTACAACCTTTTATATTTATTAATGCATGGATATTAGTTATGGAAGAATAGTTTGCCAAAGTACTCACTTGCCTATCTTATTCTCAGTTAACTATTATACTATACCAGAGATAAGAAATTTTTTTGTCAAAATATCTGAAAGTGTAACAGAGCACAGAGGGAAGCAGATTCATACTTTTCTCAAGAGTATTAATGCTAAGTGAACATGAACAGCTTCTGCTAGAATTGGAGCACACTTCACTGATTCCAAGCATATACCTCCATCAATTCCATGTATATATATATATATATATTTATATATATATATATATATATATATATATATTATTTATTTATTTATTTATATAAATAAAAGGGTTGCTGAAATGTTCTTAGCCAAGCCAAGAGGGGAATGATCTTATTTCAATTTTTTTGTGAAAGGTTAAAGAAAAGTGGAAAATGATGTGGTAAGTGTGTTGAACTTTAGAAGGAATAAGTGGAATAGATTGTATGTTTCATGGCTCTAAGATAGTCCTTTCTTGTTCTAGTTGAGAACTCCCCTTGAGTAAGTATGTATATATATAATATACTTCGTATATTTTTGAGTGCTCAATAATGGAACATATATATCTATCCTAAGTTAGATATAAATTTAATTTAATGATAATCATAAATAATGATCAAAACTCCTCTCAAGTGAGTATATATATATATATATAATTTAATGATCATTATAATTGATAATGATTTACCAATATATATCTCTGTGTCTGTTGGTGTGTACTTCACAAAACACCAGTTGTATGGCCAGGAAATTCCATGACTTGATCATATTATTCTACTAAATATATATATATATATATGTTATATAGTCACATATGTAGATTCACATCTACATACATGCACATATATATGTAGAATAATTTACAGCGACACAACGATAAAGACACAAGAGGGAAAACGCACGAAGACTTCTTTAACAACATATTTGCCTCTCAATTTATTGCAAGGTTCGAAAAGGTTGTTCAAGGTTTGCATGTGAGAGGGTGCTGGAGACCGAACATAAACTTCATATTTTTTCCCCACTGTTATGACCGTCACGTTGTGTCTTTCTTGTTCTCTTAGATGCTCAACCAGAGGTCTTGGGGTCCACTCCATCGAGGCTTTTCCGAGGGCCCCCTCGGTCAGGTGTGGCCTTCCCTACCACATCTGGTCTTTAGCTGTCTGGAATTCTACTGGCAACTGCCTTGGCACCCCAAACTCAACTGAGTTAAATAATAATTCAATGCCCACACGATCGCCCACTGGATCTTTGAAATCGGATGTTTAATCGTCATCAAGCGGAAATAACTGTCATGCAGTTCAGAGGTTACTCTCTTCCGGTGCATTACTGTAGTGGCACAATGGGACCTTCACCTTGTCCCATATCATAAGCCTTAATCCGCCCACGCGATCTCTTTCGATTACTGGCCATTGGAATGTGTCACTTCCTTCCGGTGTATCACCTTGGAATAGTATTTATGGGCCGGGTCGAAGGTCAAAATATAACATATATATATATATATATATATATATATGTAAATATGTGAATATGTATATAGGTAAATCCCAATCTGTAACCTTATTATAAAAAGCATTTTGTACAACAAATATCCTTAAAATGTAAAGTCTATTTTCTTGGCAATGTCCTTTATTCAGAGGGTGATTATAAAGATTGAATATTATAGTTGATTCCTCATTGATTGGTTCTTGTTTCTTCAATTTACATGGCAATAATCATAATAAATAGGTGCTATAGGGTGGGGATTGCTTGCCTCAGGCTCATCTTATATCTGGGGGGATCTACTCCTACATTAAAACTCAAATCTTTTTTCTTCAATTTGTTGTGTATATATATATATATATATATATATATGTATTCTGATATGAAAATATTAATTTTTTCATATAATTGATTTTTTGTGTTTTTAAAAGATTATATATCTAAAGAAGATTTATTCAGAGGCAGGTTAAAAATCTAAAAGAAAATATATCTAAATTAAAGATTATATGAAAATAAAATGTAAAAAATGTGTGTCATTTGAAATAAGTTGTATATATGCATAAGGTGTGCACATATATAAATAATTCATGTTTTCATATATATATATATATATATGTGTGTGTGTGTGTGTGTGTGTGTGTGTCTGTATATGTGTGTGTCTTAATTCATGACTAAATATGTATATGTGGGATATATATATGTATATATCAATTTAAATTATAATTTGACTCTTGATTTAAGGTCAAGAAATAAATAATTCATGGAATTAATTTTTGTAGCCAATGGTTAATGCTAGTCATCATTATGTTTGAATTTCAACCCTCAAAATTACTCATGTATAGTTCAATGTCCTTTTTGTCTCAAAATTAAACCATCTAAATTAATATATATATATATATATATATATATATATACAAGGGCTGCTAAAAAGTTTGCAGGCTGAAAATTTTATATGAAAACATCATATCTGTCATTGTTGACTTTCTTGACCAATGGGATTCAAGCACTATAATGATGGTAAAAGTGTGTAGACTGTAAGAGGATTGAGGCTGAAAAATAAACCACTTTTGCCATATTCCATTAGAGTATCTTGATTTATATATACATGTATATAAAATAAGTTACTACCATATATATATATATATATATATATTTGATTAAACATTATAGACATTTTTTCTCTGCATATTTTTCAATGTTATCCTTTCAAGTTGCTTTATTGATTTTATGATAATTGATTAATAAACCTTGCATAATTAATTGGTTTCCAAGCACTTTCTGCCTGATCTTGAGTCATCATCAGGAGTCTGTATATTGCAAAAATGATGTAACCTTTGTATCTACATTACTATTTAGTAAGAATTAAGCATTTATTGTTTATACTGATGTATCATTGTAGCATTTATTTTTGAATTTGTTTCTATTGAGTTTTGGATGCTTCTTTCTAATGTGGAGCACTTCGAGAATCTGTAGCTTTTGCTTGTTATTTTGTTGTTCTAATATTGTTGTGCTTTTGGTAAGAATCTTTTGAAATTCAGTTGTTGGGCAGGAATGTTTTTTCAGATGTTGTGCTATAGAACTAGAGTCAGAGAGATGCATAGTGAGTCATCTCGATTGAATAGTTGAGGTGAAATCAACATATATATTGTAGTTTTCAGAGATACTATCACCTAAAGGACATTTAAATGGATACATAAAGTTTGTTTTTTGCAAAACCCCAATTGAGAGGGAAGAATTATTATTAATAACTAAGTTGGTGGTTTTAAATTTATTATAGTATATGATGAGTTTTATTTCTTAATTAGGATCAGTGAGAAGTATGTTTCTTTGAATCAATGTTTTTAAAATATTTTCATCTAATTTATTATTGTAGTGCATTTGGTTGCAGTAAAAATGTTTGTCAAATGCATTTTTATTGGGTGGACTATTGCAGTGTTTATTTTGTTGGCTAACATTTTTAATTGTACATTTAATTTGTTCATCGACAATATAGTTAGAGAACCTGTTATTGATGAGAGCTTGATTTATGCTTTTTAATCCTTTATAAAAAAATATCCTTTTGAAGGAGGAGATTAATTTTGCATGGGATATTAGGTTATCAATAATTGATTTTTCATATTGGAAAGGGCATTCGCTTTTAAAGTTGAGGGCACAGGAGTTGTTATTAGTGTTTTTTTGTAAGTAGAGGTAGTGAAGTTATTATTGTTATTATTGTATCAATCAGAACATCTAAAAAGGAAATTTTATTGTTTTTGTTTAGTTTATGGGTTAAATTAAGAACTGATATATCTTAGGTATACTGAAAGTTTTTTTTAATTCTAATAACTATTTCATTTTCAAGGTCAGACATATAGAAATTACTGAAGATTGGACCCAGAACAGATCCTATTTACACACCACCTCTTTGGGTGTAAATATTACCCGACAGGATTGTAAGATGTAACTTCAGTAGTGCTTGTTAGGAGTATTTTTCTAAGTATATTAGGGTTGATTTTAAGAGGAGGGAGGGATGGGTTCTAATAGATATTATTCATATTTATATCTATTCTCATTAATGATACTAATGAAATTAACATTCTAGAAGATAACTTACAAAAAAATTCAGTTCTTAATTTCTACCCATGAACTTAATTTCACCTGTGAACAAAACAAAAACAATAAAATTTCCTTTTTAGATGTTCTGAATGATATGATGTTGCCCAAATAAACACATGTAAAGTTTCTAAAATTTCACTTTGTTATATTCCTTATATTTCTCAAATTATTTGTATCTGCATATTTATGAATTAGAAGTGAACATTTTAAATACAAAGGAGATTAAAAGAATTTCTGAAAATTAGCTTTAAATTTTCTAGCTTTCCTGTTGACTATATGAGTTTTGTTTTAGTAATCTATGACTTGACAATTCTTGATCTTGTGTAAACAGTGCATAATATATACAGTGTATCACAAAAGTGAGTACACCCCTCACATTTCTGCAGATATTTAAGTATATCTCTTCATGAGACAACACTGACAAAATGACACTTTGAAACAATGAAAAGTAGTCTGTATGCAGCTTATATAACAGAGTTAATTTATTTTCCCCTCAAAATAACTCAAAATATGGATATGACACTTAAATCTGATGATGATGATCCAGTAATGGAGCTCTGAGGGTGTGGAGTACCCCTTTATTGACATTGCTCCCAAGTCCACTATGGCCTGGAGTGGTAGCACCTGATAGGGTTCTATCTATGAGTCAAATAGAAGTGTTTGATATTTAAACTGTATTTATGCTTAAGTGAATTGTTTGAAATAAAACAGTTTTTGTATTTAACTGTGTGTAAAGAAAATATTGTTCTAATTCTGAACTAAATTGTTTGAAATAGAACTGTTTAGTGTTTGCCAATGGCCCAGGAGACTGGGGTTCAATCCCAGGTTGAGTCATACCAAATACTCAGAAAATGGTACCTGAAATCTTGCTTAACACTCAGCATTATAAGGTATGTATCAAGGGTAAAGTGGAGCAATCCAAGGAAAAGAGTATCACCCTTCCCTACCCCTTGGTGTAGTATCTATTGAAAAGGGAGCCTTTGGGTTGCCCTCAACTACAGTTGCCAACTTTACTTACTTATGTATAAAATGGATTTGGCATTAAATAACCTACAATATAATATGCCATAAAACCCAACCAACCAATCAACCAAACAACACACACTGATAGAAAATAATCTTGTGACACCCTGAATTTGTTTCAACTTATTCAAGATTACACATACTGGCAATATAGTTACATAATCAGGTAGATTTTTACACATGTTCAAAGGCAAGAAAAGTATAAACACAATTCATACTCCATGAACATATTCTACTTAGGTAAAGATTATTATCTATTTTCAATCAGTATATATAATATTATAAACTCATGTTGCTGCTCCCCCACACATGCCTAAAAAAAGCAAACACAAACAAAAGAAAAATCCAGTTTTGTCACCAACAAAGTCTTTATCAAATGATTACTGTGCAAAAGGTAAGATTTCAGAGGTCAAAGCATCATTACTATTAACCTTGAGTGCCCCAGCAATATCTTAGAATACCAAAAGACAATCTTTGTTTCCCTTCACATCATAGGAAGGCCATATTAAAATGTAACCTCTTTGAATAGTCATTTCTAGCAATGAAGTGTTAATTCAATGAAAGATTTGAATTAACTGACAAGATGACATGCCATTACACTGAATGTGGACAAGAATTGAATTTCCATGGAATCCATGAGCTAAATCATTATAGAAAATCTCAATAATGAATCATTAATTTGGTGATGTAATTTGAAAGATGAGATCATAACATAATTGGAAATTTGAGACAATGTTCTACATAGTTCAAAGGACTAATTCTTCAACTGGTTACATGTACCAATAAACAAAGAAATTCCATGTACCATAGGGAACTTCTGACTCTAGATGACTTAGATTGATTTGCATTTTTATAGTGATGACTATGGATTATTCTACCCTCATATTATGGAGGCATATCTCATTTCTTTGTGATTTTCTTAGCAATCACATGGTCTTTCCTTGTGGTCACTTGTCTTTCCAAGTATCAAATCAATTTTCCTGAAATTGTTTAGTTAATAATATAATATACACATACAAAAAATTGTGTGGCCAACAGTCTTCATCAGATTATATATATACACACATGTGTATGTATGTGTGTGTATATTAATGTTTAAAACAAATGCAGTTAGTTTCTTTAAAAACACACAAACACACACACATGTACACACACATGCACACACACACACACACACACACACACACACACACACACATATATATTTATACTTACAGGTTTTGCAGTTATAGCAATTTACCATTTTCTCCAATACTATTGGAGAAAATGTGATGCTTTTATACCACTAGCTAAAGTAATTCTTATCACATGAATGACATGGAGACTGTATTTTCAGTTGTTGCATAACTATAGTTATGAAGGAGAAATAAGATTAGTAAAATATTCTTGATCAGAGAAGGATGTACTGCTGCTGACTTTCATGGAATATTCAGAAAGGTTTATGATGATAGATTGGTGGAAAAATTTAATGAAAGTGAAACCAATATTGATGATAAACCATATAGTGAAGGCTACTGACAGCAGCCGCTAGTGTCTGAAAGTGTTTTTCCAAAGTGGATTTGACAGGTGGGTTCAAAGTTTACACAAATGTGTCACCATAGCTTGAGACCATTTTATATAGTACCATGTGGGAGACAAAGAATTATTCCATATATCTAAATGTTTGCATTGGTTTAATGTTATTTATAAGTAAGTAAAGTTAGCAACCTTAGTTGAGGGTGACCTGAAGGTTCCCTTTTCAATAGCTACTACACCAAGGTGTAGGGGAGGGCACTACTCTATTCCCTAGATTGCTCCACTTTACCCTTGATCCTTACCTTGTAATGCTGAGTGTTAAGCAAGATGGCATCAAGTACCATTTTTTGAGACTTTGGTATGACTCGACCTAGGATTAAACTCCGGTCTATAGAATTAGCACACCTAGAAGATGTTCACATTATTTTTTTTTATTTAGCAGTAAATAAACTAATAACTGATAGGAAGCAAAACACTTTTGAAAGAATTAAGGTTGTCATAGACTCAATATTAATGATTGAGAGGGATAATTAAGTATTAATTCCAAATTTTGTTTATGAATTCCATATTTTTTCCTCAGTATCAAGTCATTCAATTATATTTTCCTTTGCATAGGTTGGATTAAATTTATATCATTAATTTAAACAATTTTATTCAGTTTTTAAGGAATATTTTATGAAGCCCAAATGTTCAACTATTAAAGACAAATGTTTTGCATCTTATCTGTTGTTAGTTAATTTACTGCTAAATAAAAAAAAATCCTATGTGAACATCCTCACTGTGTCCTAATTCTATAATTTTTGCCTGGGATAGCTAAGAATTTTTTATCTTATAAGCTTTATAGTTTTAGAATAACCCTCAAACATACACACACATACACATGCATATATATAAACTCAAACAAACACATACATAGACACACACACATATAAAGTCATTGGAATCCTTCATGGTGTAACAGTTATCATCATAAGAAAGGGACCTGGCAATGTGAGTTCAAACCTGGACAAGCCTGTTTGCATTTCATATTGCATTGGGAAAATTATGTATCCAACAATCTCCCTCCAGCTATGGTTAGATAGTAGGGCAGATTGGTTTCTTTAACCTTGGTATTACAACTGGTCTTAGAGATGAAAAACTCTGAATTTATACCAGTTAGACTCAAGTTAAAAATTGACCAACTGTCACATCCTGCTCATGTGGTGGGGTTGGGTAAATACATATATAAACTCATTACCTAAATATACATATATGTATAAACTTGTACATTTAATAATTTTATTTTTGAAGCTGTGGGAATTTTAAAAGTTCTTGAGTATCATGACTGCAAGAGATACAAAAGTTTATATAGAGTTAACATTACATGCCTAGTATATTATCTGAAACCTGACCCGAAAAAAAAACAAACTATTACGATACTTAAAATTTATATCTTGTGTGCTTCATCAGATTTTATAAGCGCAAGACTGACTGCATAAGACAAGAGTACTTTGACCTTGCTGAAAACAGACTTTTCTGTTTCTGAAATAAGACTGAGGATAAGTGTGGCATAGATTAGGTATTGAACCAAAACTGTGGAAACAAATTGGCCAATGCTTGACCACCAAATTAAATGCATGTTGTACTCAATACATGCAGAATAATAGATTATCTGCTCTTGTTCAAAACTATTGTACCAGGAGGCATAATGATTGTGGTTACTATTGGAAACTGAGTCCAGATATTAAGGAAGATCCATAAATAATCTGTTTCTTTTTGCAGGTCTCATGGCAGGATCCTTAAGGACCATGGAGTTTGTTACATCCATATTACTGTAATCAAAAAGTCAATAATGTTTTCCATGACATGTCGAAATATCACTGAACTGAAAGAAGCCAAAAACAAACAAAATATTGTCAAGAACAAGAGACTACCTAAGGAAAAAGCTTGTGGCATAATATTTATTTTCATGGGAAATGGACTGTAACCCATGTTAATCATGGTCAAAACTGTTTGCATTTCTGATTGTTTTAATACTCTTTTGAAAGGTATGAATCCAACTATTCTTCCTCTAACTGTAGGTATATAGTAGGGCAGACTTGACTATTTAACCTTAGTATGGTAACTAGTCTAGAAGGGAAACTCTGAATTCAGATCAGCTATACTCTGTTTAAAAACTGACTTTGTGTTGCATACTAGTCAAGGTAGAAGGGCTGGATAAATACATACCTAAGAATTAAACTATTTTTTTTCAACAAGCTATCTCATATTCTCTTACTATATTATAAAAGATATAATGATAAGCAGACACTTATCAACTGGAAATTTCAAAAGAAATTCGTCCTATTATTTACAAAGGACTAATTTTTTCATATATGTTCTTTATATATCATCTGGTATTTAAGGTATCAAATTCTTTGTTATATAGAATAGTTACTACTTACTTTTTTTATTGCTTTCCCAGTTGTTACAATAAATAATTGTCATGGGACCCAGAATTTAGTGAAAAATTGCCCAGCTGAACTATACTAAATTACACATCATTGATTATCATGCTTAATGAAAAATACTCAAAATTACCTCAAAATAAAATTTGGTTTCAAGCATTTAACATATTAAAAATTTATCAAGAATTTCTTTTTGAAAATATTTGTTAAAAGTTAATTTTGTTTAATCTTTAATCAATATTATGCACAATCTTTATTAAAAACTTTTTTTTTTCAATATTTCCTTTTAGCATGCTGAAAATTCCACCCCTTTAAAAAGAAAATTATTCAAAAAAGAATAAAATAGAATAAAGAAACCAATTTGTTTCCTCCTTCATTTGATTTTTACCATTTTCTTTTTTCCTCCCCCAAGCCAGAAATTTAACATTTTAAAAGAAAATACTTAAAGTGTTACAAGTCAAGAAAACCAGTCAAAGTGGTAAAATTGAGAAAAGAGAAGGAAAGCTAATAACAAGTGAAAAAAAATCATCTTTAAAAATAAAAAATGAGGACATTGTGGATTTAATTTTGTCTTTTGAATGAACTTGAAAAATACATTTGAAATATTTCTCATTTCACTTCAAATATTCATAAGGTTATAAATTTATGTTATAAATCCAATAAAATGTGTAAATATCACTATATATGATATATGTTCCATGAATAAAAAATAATCATATTAAAAATAATATATATTTTCTTCTCAAAAAAGCCTTGCAACAATATATTGGTTTGAGCGGATGAGGGTATCTAATGGTGTTAGCATCTTCAGTCAACTACATGATAGAACTTATTTCTCTCTCTCTCTCTCTCTCTCTCTCTATATATATATATATATATATATATATATATACCATATTTACCCCACCGCTCGGGCAGGATATGACACAAGGTCAATTTTTAAGCGGAGTTTAACAGGTTTGAATTCAGAGGTTTCCTTCTCCTAGACTAGTTGCCTCACCAAGGCTGAAGAACCTAGTCTGCCCTACTATTTACCCATAGCTGGAGGGAGAGTAATTTGATTCATACCTTTCCCAAGGGGTATTAGTGCTATGTGAAATGCAATCAATCTCGTCCAGTATTTGAACTCATGTCGCCGTGTTCATTTCCTACGACGATAACCATTACACCACAGGCACCTCTCTCTCTATTTATTTATATATATATATCTATTAGGTTGGTGAAAAAATGATTGTGGTTTTTGATATTCTAAACTTTGATGCTTATTATTTAACTATATTTTTGTAAACTACCATTTTAAAGTATAGATTCTATTCTAGGGATGAATATTTTTTCTGATTATTCTTATTTTTTTTGAGACAATCAAATTAAAAATGGACAAAAAATGCAAATTCAAGTGATTTTAGCGTTTAAGTTCAAAATAGAATATAAAGTAGTAAAAACTGTTAATAGTATCAACCAATCATTTGACCTGTGGACTGCCAACTAATTTACTGCTCAACATTGGTCTAAAAATGTTGCAATCATGCCTTGAAGATAAAGAGGTTTGTGGATACCCTTTTGCTATTGACAAAAACCAATTGAGGATCATTATTGAGGCAAACACATATGAATATAACTCAAGAGGTTGCAGAAATATCAAATATTAATGATTCAATAGTAGTTTGACATTTGCACCAAACTGGAATGAAGGATTAAGTAATCAAACAAACCCTAATCACAAATGGAATTCCTAACAACATTGTAAATGAGTAAATATAACAAATATACTAACAATATGGAAAAATAATTTAAACAATAATCCTGATGAAAACAAAAGTAAAAATATCAATTATTATTAATCTATTTTGCTGCAAACAAATGCATTTCAATTATAAATAGGATGAAATATTGACTAAAAATATTATTTGCACTTGTAAAATATGAGCCTTCTGGTCACAAGTATTTAAGTTTCAATATAATACAATATTATATTAAATTAGAAAGACTAACAAAACTAAATAAGTTTCAGGTACCAAATCTCTGTTCAGGGAATTTGCATTAAGAGCAGATTTTAATGAAAAAAAAATGAATTAATAAAATATGAAGATAAAAAAACACAGAAAAGTACCAGGTCTTGAAAAGTATTACACAACAATAAACAATATGGTTATTGTTAGTGTTTACTATTTACTTGTGTCCAAGGTAAAAATAAAATCCTCAATTTAATGTTTCTGTGAAAAAAAATGAAATTAAGGAGAATATCTAAAAAAAAAAAATAAATAAAGAAGCAAGATTTACACAAAGTCAATAATAAAATACAATGAGTCTGACTTGAATAAGAAGACTATTTTTGAATAAATTCAAAATTTGGAAAAAACTTTAAACTCTCAATTTTCTTCAGAAAAAATAACTCTCTGCAAAAATAATCGTCGTTTTTCTTTTTCACCCACTCCAAAGAAACTTATTTACTACTCAACTCTAGGAACACTTTTTCTGAAGTGATTGCATTCTTTTATTATATCTTATTTTAAAAAAGAAACTTGGCAAGAAAAATTTAATAAAAAACAGAATAAACAATTCTTGTCAATCATATCTAATGAAATTCAGTAATTTCTACAGACTCAAATCAACACCAATGGACAACACATTCAAATATCATTTCAACTGCACATGATAAATGTTCTTATCAAAAAAATTCATTGATTACAGAAAACATTTTTAACTCTATGGCATGGTTGTACCCATATCCTTGACAATGACAAATGATAGTTAAAAGTATGTTATAATACAGGGTTATAGCACTGGAATATAACATCTGTGATTTCATACAATTTTTAAACTAACTTAACCCACAGTCACAACGTCTTGCTTACCAACTTGAAAAGGCCAATAAAAACTAAATTCCAAATCCTTGTCCATTATCTTCAAAAAAAAAAAAAAAGAAAAAAAACATTTCGAAATTAAATTTTACCTGAAGTTATTGATAACCAATTACTGAAATTTATTATGAGCACTATTAGTTCACCATATAATTCTTCAAGGACTAATATTTCAATAACTAAAAGTTTAGTAATCTCTATTTGCTTTCCTCT
>OY757917.1:79835051-80162750 GCA_963585895.1 Sepioteuthis lessoniana | reverse complement strand
TTCCTCTTAACTCCTCAACTTTTTAGAAAGAAAAATTGGCAACTTTTGGATCTACACTATGTAATAACTCATTTTCATTTGTACTGCGTTTGAACTTTATAGCATAAAATAGTTAATCTTGTCATCTATATATATATAAAAATTATGATTGTGTTTTTTATTTTTGTTAAAAAACATGAAACTGTCTGTGACAGTAATCAAAGAAATTATATGGTAAATAGTTATTTAAGTATATATATATATATATATATATATATATATATATATATATATATATATATATATATATATATATATATATATATATATATATTTGTTTTTCTTGTTTAAAAAACAAGAAATTTAGAATTGTTATATATATATATATATATATGTACATATATATATATATATATATATATATATATATATATATATATATATATATAAAGGATTAAAGTGGAGTGGCATAATGTTTATAAGTATATAAGAGAGGATTAGTAATAAAACTTTGCACCTGAGGTTATGTTCCCTTTTCATCTATGCCCACAGGAAAAGCATGAATTCAATTTTCTGTTCCATTGTCAGCTATTTTGATAGAAATATCTTGTCACTAGCATGCCATAATATTTGTCCCCAAAGGAATTTGATGAGCTTTTGCACAGATCATGTTTCTCTAACTACCTTACCTTGCTAGGTAATAGCCAATGTTACCTGAAGAATCAGCCTTGACACAACTCAGGGTCACAAATGTTGTAATAAATTTATAATAGATATAAATATAGACACAATTCAGCATCATTGGAATGTAAGAAAAATAAAATTGAAAAAAACCTCGCAAAATTTGATACGTTTTCTTTTTAAATTGTGTACTGATCTTTTGAAAAATATCAGGATTGTTCATTCAGGATGTGGAGAATTACAAGTTGGCCTAATATGCATCTCTAGCTGACACTTCCATTGTGGTATTGGTCACTATCAAAGCCAATATTAGTTTATAACCACCACTCTACTTCATAATATAGGTAGAAATGCTTCATCTCTGAGAAATGAACCTTGTGGAGTTGAGTGGCTAATGGAAGACGTTTTGCTGGCCATTGACAAACAATAGATGAAGAATAATTTTAAATAAATATAAATTTAAACAGAAAAAAAAATCTTTCAAAAGATATTTCACTGCAAGAACAAATCATTTTTAATAATAAAAATATGAGAAAAAAGAAAGAGAAAAAGAAATTGATTAATTTAAAAAAAAGATGTTTTTTTCTTAAACATAGGGATTTAAGCCAATTGTATTACATTTTCCATTATGCCATGAAATATGGGTATGGTGAATTTGCTGTTTAATGATTGGTTGGATGATTTCTGCCTGTCCATTGTTCTGCTTCTATCTAACTGATTGACTGATAATCATCCTTTGGAGTGGATTTCATGATAGCATGAAGGGGTTAACAGATCATTCTCAAGGGTCCATTAATCTGTCTTTCATAATCCTTAATCATCTGACTTGGATTAGGGAGGAGGCTGGAACTCAGTCTCATCTGGATTAAATCTAATTCCACGTTTAGATTTCTTTTTTCCTTCTTTTTTATATATAAAAATTTAAAGAATTCTTCTTCTTCTTCTTCTTCTTCTTCTTCTTCTTCTTCTTCTTCTTCTTCTTCTTCTTCTTCTTCTTCTTCTTCTTCTTCTTCTTCTTCTTCTTCTTCTTCTTCTTCTTCTTCTTCTTCTTCTTCTTCTTCTTCTTCTTCTTCTTCTTCTTCTTCTTCTTCTTCTTCTTCTTCTTCTTCTTCTTCTTCTTCTTCTTCTTCTTCTTCTTCTTCTTCTTCTTCTTCTTCTTCTTCTTCTTCTTCTTCTTCTTCTTCTTCACTGGTAAAGAACAGGACTTTAAACCATCAGTTAATTTTATCTTTTATAACAGGTTTGTTGTTATTAAAATTTGCCATTTCAAACAGGGAATTATGCTTATCCCAAATAACAGATTGTCAAAATACAACACTTTGATTCTTGCCAAAGAATGACATTTTGATCCTAAACAGTATACACAAATATCCCTGATCCTTGGCTGAATTTACAACCTGTATGCAAATAATTCAATCATTTTTTATGAAAACTATGTAAATGATAATAATAATAATAATAATAATAATAGTGGATTGCAGTATTCCCACAGATCACTGGGTTAAAATAAAGGTAACTGTAAAACTCAAGAAATATCTGGACATTGCCAGAGAGCTAAAAATATCATGGAATATGTAGGTGACAGTTAGACCAATCATTGCTGGAACACTTGGAATAATCTCCCCAAACCTGGTAAAGAGATTGGAAGAACTGGAAATTCAAAGAAGAATTGAGTCTTTCCAGACCACAGAACTTTTGTGATCAGTCCTGGAGATCTAAGGGAATTTGTAGTCACATCGACATTATAGAAAACCACCAATTACTCCTGATGTGAAAAACTCACAAAGAGTGAAATAATAATAAACATAACAGGCACAAATGATCTTTTGTACATTGATCAACAAATACTGAAAGAAGAAAAAACAAGGAGGAAAAATTTAATCATGGCAAGGATAGATTACTGAATAGTATACAACATGATCCACAAGCAGCTGGCAAATTTGGATATTGATTTCTTAATTGTTTGGTTTTATTTTCATAAATATAAACAAAAATCTCAGCAATAAATCTCAAAAGAAATCTGTTTATAAAAAAATAACAGTAATTATCTTCTTTTCTGTCTAGTTTAGTTAAATGGTTAAATTAGGACAATGTAGTAATGAAAGGAGAGAGGGATGGGAAGAGCTAGCATGCAAGCTGTTTTATTCTTCAATTATAACCTCTCTATTTCAAATAAGTTTAGAATAATAATAAATGATTAATAATTTATACAGAAATCAATTAAAATAAAATAAAGATAAGTGGAATATTTTTATATGTATTCTTATTTTGTTTCATTAGTCTTTCTGATTTTATGAAATATTTTATTTCATTAAAACTTAAGTACTTGCACCCAGAGAGCACATATTTTTGCTAGTAATGATAATATTAATCTAAAGGCAGATGTTGATTGTGTTTATTGTCTTTATAGAAGTAATGGTGGAAAGGGTTTAATCCAACTTGAGTTGACTGTTGGTATAAAAATTATTTTGATAACACATCTGACTGTGTCTACAACTTGTCAACAGTCTTGAGAAAAGTAAAAAAAAAATGTTGCTCTATTTATAAAGAAAACAATAGATTCATAAAAGAACTCAATCTCATAGGGAAGGAAATAGATAAGAATATTCACCCAATAAATGCAGCTAAAATAATAAAAGAAATACTAAAGCACAAGGATTAAACATTTTCAAAAACATCTGGGAACAAAAAATCCTATTTGGTCAATATGCTGTCAGAAGTTATATTGTCAATATAGATAAATGCAAAATGGGAACAAAAAATCCTATATAGCGGTGAATGAAATGGTTATTTGTTTAACGCTATATTTTTAAGGCAACAAATGAATTACGAGACTTTGCTTTAACAACACACAATAACGAAGGTTTTTATTTGCAGCTTTGAGGCGGTTTGTTCTTGGTGCTGCAAGACTCGTGGTGGTTAGGCTTGTTGGTTTTGGAGACGCGATAGCTTAGCGGGATGTTGAGATGGCAGCGTGTCGTTGGACGTGTGAGGGAAGTATTCAAGGTCACCGTATAGTTTTGTGTGTCTGGTATTTGGGGAGAGTAGGCGTTATCTCCATTAATGTGGACCAAAGGTGAAATGGGGGCTAGTGTGTCGAGAGCGAAGTGGCGCTCGGATCGACATAGTAAATTTTTGTGGTGCTTGTGGAAGGCATGCTGAACGTATCTAATTCATATTCAACTGGGATTCCTTGGTCTAAAATATATTAGACGCAAAGAATCCATAAATTAGATGGTTCCCTCGCTGAGTGTCCATGTTGCTGCTGCTAGTGTTAAAGCCACAGTGAGATGTCCACACTGGGTGGCTTGTTCAGCTAAAAAGCATCGCTAAGCAGGGGCGACCAGAGACACGTCTGTTCTGGTCGCCGTCTCAAGCTGAAGAGAGTGGTTTTGGCCACTCACCCGTTTTGCTAGCCGGAAATGAAGGTCTGGGCTGAATGGAATAAGTCATCCTGATTGGGTGAAATTCAGTGTTGAATTAAATAGCGCGCCGAAACAAAATACGAGATTTTTCTCTTCTCTACACCTATTTGGTCAATATGCTGTCAGAAGTTATATTGTCAATATAGATAAAGGCAAAACCTATCCAGTGATAGGAGGGAGTAGAGTTATCAGCTGAGATGGAAGTATTTATAATGGCCACACAGCACCAAAAGCTATCCCCCAAGAATCATGAGGCAAGTATATTACAAAATGGTACTGACTTAATATGTATATTATGTGAACAGCATGTTGAGATGAATGACCATTTGGTATCTAATTGTCAATCCTGACACTGAATGAATACAAAGATCAACATGACATGGTTGGACAGTATGTTCATTGGAAGATATGTCAATATCATTGTGTACCACATGCAGGAAGTTTGTATGAACATTATCCTGAAGAAGTAATAAAAGGCCATGAAGTCACTATACAGAATTAGTGAAAATAGAATGCATATACTGACTATCTAACCTTACGTCAAGCCACAAGAAATGGCCCAGTAATGGACTGTACTAAATAAAAAGCAAATAATAATAATAATAATAATAATAATAATTTGAGATAAAAACAGATCCCTTAATTCCACACTTGAACCCAGACCTAGTGTTAACAAAAAAAAGAACTTGTCATCGAATGAATTTTACCATTCCACCTGACCAAAGAGTGAGAATAAAAGAGAACAAAAAGATAGACAAGTACTTGGACCTTGCTAGAGAATCAAAAATGTTGTGGAACATGAGGATGACAGTGATATCAAATGTAGTTAGTGCGCTTGGAATAGTCTCGAAAGGCTTGGTAAAAAGACTGGAGGAATTGTGTTTTATACTATAATGATATCCATCACAACAATGATACATATACATATACAAATACAGGCTAACTCTTTCGTTTCAGATATGAATGGGTTTATTAATTTCTGAGTTCGGTCCATGGCGACATGAGGAGAGAGACACAATTCTTAAAAGTCTATGCTAACCATACTATGCTGACCCCACCCCAACACGTGGTGCATCTTGTGATGTTTAAGATCTCAATTCATTTCTGCCGGTTGAGATCCGAAAAACTCAACTATATGCCTCAACGGTCAAAATCCAACTCTTGTCTTCAACTGTCAAATTCCTAACTACATCTTTCAATGGTCAAAATCCAACTGACTTCTTTTCAAAATCCTCAAATTCTCAGGACCATCTCTTCTGGGCATGATGTCATCCACACTCAAGCCCCGTTTCCTATCTAGGAGTCTATTATAACAAATCATGATTGTCATATCCTTTGCACGCAAGCGTAAACTGCACCAATTGACTATGCACCTGGACTGAGACCCGAATGGTTCAAAGCACAATCAAACTGAATGATAAAATATAATTAATGAAAAATGATTAATATAAAAAAATCATTCCTTAATTACATAACAATTGGAAATCAGAGGAAGAATTGAGACCATCCAGACCGCAAGCTTGACTAGAATACAAAGAAGAGTCCCAAAGGCCTGTGGAGACTTGCCATCACTCCTGTGAAAAATCACCAGTTAATGCTGTTGTGAAAAACTCACAAGAAGTGAAATAATAATATGTAGAATAATTGACAGTTGGAGGTAAAAGCTTGGCTGAGGTGAAAATCCAGAGAGGTATCTTCCTGGGAGATGTGCTATAACCATTATTATTTGAGATAGCAATAATGCCACCGAATCACATATTTAAGAAATGCACAGGTAGATACAAATTTACTAAATTGCAAGAAAAGGTCAATCACCTAATGTATATGGACTACATCAAATGGTTTACCAAAAATGAAAAAGAATTGGAAACCCTAACACAGTCAGTGAGAATATACAGTCAGGAATGGAATTTGGCATAGATAAATGCGCTATGCTAATAATGAGAAACAGGAAACAACACATGATGGAACAAATACAACTACCAAACCAAGAAAAAATCAGAATGCCAGGAGAAAAGGATCCTTACAAATACTTTGGAATATTAGAAGCAGACACCATTACACAAGTGGTGATGAAAGGAAAAATTAAAAAAGAGTATCTCAGGAGAATGAGGAAACTACTCGAAACCAGACTATATCGCAGAAATCTCATCAAAAGGATTAACAACTGGGCTGTCCCCCACTGTAAGATACTCAAAACCATTCTTAAAGTGGATGAGGGAAGAATGAACCAGAGAATGAGAAAATTTATGAAAATGCATAAGGCCTGACAGCCCAGAAGTGACACAGACAGACTGTATGTGTCAATAAGAGAAGGAGGAAGATGACTTGTCAGCATAGAAGATAGCATCAATGTATTGATACAATGACTAGAAGACTACATAAAAAAGTGCCAAGGAAGACTGCTTACAGTGAGCAGAAACAATACAGACAACACAAGCATCAATAGAACTAAAATAACCAGAAACAAAAATGGGAAGAAAAACAACTTTTTAAGTGGCAAATAAGCAAAATTTTACATGAGAAAACTTGGACATGGCTAAGAAGAAGAAACCTTAAGAGAGAAACTGAATCTCTTTTGATAGCAGCACAAAATAATACCATAGTGACTATGTCAAAGCAAGAATAGACAAGAAGCAACAAAATAGCAGAAGTAGATTATGTGGTGATAGCGATGAAATGATCAATCACATAATAAATGAATGTAGTAAATTTGCAAAAAAAGAGTATAAGACTAGATATGACTGGGTAGGGAAGGTGATACACTAGGAATTGTGCAAGAAGTTTAAAATTTGACCATACGAACAAATGGTATATGCACAACCCAGAATCTGTTCTGGAAAATAAGATGCATAAAGTTATCTGGGATTTTGAGATACAAACAAATCATCAAATTTCAGCCAGACAACCCAACCTAGTGATAGTAAACAAAAAAAAAAAGAGAACCTGCCAAATATTTGCCATTCCAGCTGACCACAATAAAACTGAAAGAAAGTGAAAAGAGAGATTAGTACCAAGACCTTACAAGAGAACTGAAAATACTATGGAACATAAAAGTGATGGTGATACCAATTGTAATTGGTGCACTCGGTACTGGCATCAAAGATTGGTACAGGGATTGGAGGACTTGGAAATAAGAGGACAAGTGGAGACCACCCAAAGTACAGCATTGTTGAAATTGGCCAGAATACTGAGAAGAGTCCTGAAGACTTGAACTCCAGCAAGAAGCCATCAGCTAACGCTCAAAAGAGTAAATCAGTACACTTAGAATAATCGATAAAATATTAGGGATAAGACTGGAGGTATTGGAAATTTGAGGCAGGTCTGGGGTTGACAATAGCATTTGATGAAACTTGTCATCATTTGATCATCAAAAATTAGTTACCAGACATTTGGTATAAACAATTAAGTGCATGAAAAACAAAACAAAAAGCAATACAAAACAAATTAAAAGCAAAACGAATGAAAACAAAAAATTCCTTTCTACACTATCCAGATGTCAACCACTGAGAAATCAGATCTCTTTGATGAAATAAAATGGGAATTCTTCCAAGCTGTTGTTTTGTTAGTAGTAGGTGAGTTAAATCAAAATGAAAATGTTGCAATGTTTAGGATTATCTGCATAAAACATATGATGTGACACCCAATATCTGAATTCTTAAATGTTTTCAGATGTTCTAGGTTAGCAAAATAGCAGCAAGATTAATAAAAAAAGACTGGAAAAGAAAGTCAATTGATGAAGGAGTATCTATAACAAAGGTAAGCATCAGGAAAAGGATCTTTCAAGGAGATTTTTTTGTCTCTGCTAGTATTTGATGTGGCCATAATACCACTGAATCTATTCTTAAAAACCTGAAATAGAGGAAACCATAAAAAAATAAAGAAAACCATAGAAAAATAGAGGAAAACATTTTGTGGTCCATTTTGACTATTTCTTGTCTCTGCTAGTATTTGACGTGGCCATAATATTACTGAATCTTTTTAAAAAAATCTGAAATAGATGGTATCTTTGTTTAATGGCATATCAACCTTTGTAGGTTATTTAATGCCAAAGCCATTCTCCAAGAAGAACAGTCATGGTACTATTTAACCCATAGATCGGAGGATAAGGGGGTTCATACCTTTCCCAAGGGTATTTGCCTGAAAGTGAATGTAATAGCGCGACTGGAGTACAAACTCGCTTACTATGATTCCGTAAGCCATCTCTTTAACCATTACGCCATGAGGACACCCCCTCTGAAATAGAGGAAACCATTTTGCAAATATAAAGGTAAAAGTCAACTGCCTAATGTACATGGATTATTTAAAACAGCAAAGAACAACAAAAAAAAATGAAAAAATAAAAGTTAACATGACCTTACTTGAGAATAGTTATTTTATTTTTTCATGTTTTATCTATGTATCTTTTGGTGTTCAAATGACTCCAAAGGAAATTTGGATGATACATAACCAGACTATTTTCAAAAGAAGCAAACAACAAAATGATTAATTGACTGTTGGATTTTGACAGAATGTCAACCCATTTGGGGTTATTTCATATCTAGAGATTAAAGAATTGCATACATTGTATGTTAATGTTTACATTTCTTAAATTTTTTGCACACAGTTATATGATATCAAGTATTTCTATCAAAAACAAATAATTTGAAAAAAGCTCTATTTGACCTAGATGTGACCTAAACAGTTACTACCCATCAGAGTATACCTGGGAGTAATGATAATGAAGGGATACTCTAAATTCTCGATAGCCCTAGAACTTGAGCCTCATGATCAGATACAGTTTAGTATCATTCTTAGAACACCCTTTTTTTTGGGTGGCCTTATCTTTCTGCAAGACATACAGTCGACTAATGAAAAAATGAGGAAATTAGTATAAATATGCAATGATTAATGACCAGATAAGAAAAAAAATCTTTTTTCTGAGGGATCCGCAAATAGTATCTGAGATCCTTGGAGCACTGGGGAATGTGCTGCAATCTCTTCAAGAAGATTAGAATCAATTTAAAAATAATCTTAAGTAAAATAAATACTATTCAAAACAAAGATTTTTTGTGAAATGAAGCATATACTACTACTACTACTACTACTACTACTAATGATACCACTACCACCACCCCTGTTTCATAATAGTTGTTACATTTGAATATAAATTTCAAATAATAAATGTAACAAATTTTATGGTACAGTGGTAGTAATTTCTTTTTCTTTCTTTTTCCTTATTTTTCTTTCTTTTCCCTTCTTTTTCTTTCTTTTTCCTTCTATTTCTTTCTTTTTCCTTCTATTTCTTTCTTTTTCCTTCTATTTCTTTTTCTTGATACTTCTCATCCACTTTCTTTTCTAATTTCTATCTCCCTTTATTTTTTTGAGTTCTTTTCTTCTCATCCTGATTCCTTCTGTAACAGTCATCATTGGCTCTTTACCCCCCACCCAGCAGCAGTAGCTCCTTTACCATACTCCCAGCCCCTCAATATCAGCAGTACTACACTATCTATGCCATCATTATTATACCTCCCACTGTTAGCACTGTCACATTTAGAAACAGCAACCTCACCATTCATTATCATCATTATATTTTTTTCATGATTCTTTTCTTTTTTTAAAATTATTTTTGTTATCACCAATTTATTCTTTGTTGTTCTTTAACATTTCCTTCTTCATTTTTTTGTTTTGTTTCTTCTTTCCTTCTTCCTTTATTTTTCTTTTAATCCTTTATCTTTTGTTTTTAGTTTTTATGCTTTCACTTTTGCAATTTTCTTTTTTTCTCTTTATTTTCCATGTCTTAATCATCATCACCACCAGCACCAGCACCAGCACCAGAATCACATCATCATCATTATAATCATTGTCAATACCACCATAACCACTACAATTGACAATAATCACTACCACCACCACTACCACCACCACCACCATTGACTTTATCATTAGCTACTTCTTTCCACTTGCTTCTGCCTAAATTTCTTTATATTATTTATTTTTCATCGTTTTTTTTTTTTCATTTTCATTATCATTTTTATCTTTTTATTTGTTTTCCTGCTTTTCTTTTTAATCTTCAATTTTTTCTTTCTTTCGTCTTGTTTTTATTCTTTTTTCTTTTCTGCATTTATTCCTTCTTTTTCAAAATTCTTTCCTTTTTCTGCTCTTTTCTTCATCTTAACCTTCCCTTTTTTTTGGCTTTTCTTTTCTCTCCTTTTTAGCTTTATCTCTTGTTTTCTATTTCTTTTTTTTTTTCATTGAATATTGCTCTTCTTTGTTTTGATTCCTTTCTTTTGCATTCCTTTTTAATTCATGTTTTCTTTCTCTTCTAATAATGGCTTTTCTTTTTTTGTTTAATTTCAATTCTTTTCATTTTCTCTTTCTCTTCTTTTCTTTTCTTTCCTTTCTTCTTTCTTTCCTTCTTTTTACTCTCCTTATTCTTTTTTAAGTTTACCCTTCACTTTTCTTTTCTTGACCTTTTTTTTCTTTCTCGATTTTCATTTTCTTTCTCCTTATTCTACTCTTACTTTCTCTTTGACTCATGCAGCAAGGTCACCAAGCATTCCTCCTCTTCTCATGCACATAAAAAATATTCTCTCTTCAATCATTAATCTTCCCTCCATAAATATTCTATCCCCTAAACAGGCTGAAAACAACACAAGACAGAAAAAGAGAATGTGGTTGGGTTGGAACTAAAACCTAGAATATCTCTTTCTCTTTGTTCATTGTTTACCCCTAAGTTCGAAAAAAAATTATCATCTCAATTCCTGGTCACATTTTCTAAGTAATACAAGAAAAAAGAAAATATTCATATAAACATCTAACATATAAAAGGAAGAACTTTTTAAAAATTGAAAGTAGATCATTGTGAGATATTCTTCATCAATGAGTGTGCAGCATTAAATAGATTTATATCAAAAATACTTATCTTGTTTGTATGAGTAATTCTGCTGTAGTTATTTTGTTCTTGTTTACTTTAAAATTAATCCCAGAGTTTAAAATTCATGAGATTTTAGGAAAAGAAAGGTTTCATAAAAGGGTTGATGTATTGGCAAAGAGGAGAAAAACTTGTAAATAAGATTTTAATTGTAAAAAAACAAAACCCCCCAAAAATGATGAAATAAATTAGAATAAAATAAAATATAAATAAAACCCTGTAAATCAATAAGTATATTTAAATAAAAATGGAATCTTCTGCTTTAAAAAAAGAATGAGAATAAAGTGGTGGTGGGAGAGAAAAGCAAGAAAGGAAAAGTAATGCAAAATAGGGATAAAATAATTGGGAAATCTAGAAAGAAAAAAAGAAGCTGAGGGAAGCAGTTGTAGGAGGAGGAGAAGTGTGAAGAAGAAATTGTTGGAGAAGTGGAATGAAGAAGTTGGTGGAGGAACAGAAGTAAAAGGAAGTTGTCAGAGGAAGAGGGGGGGGGTAGAAAGAAGTTGATAGAGGAATGAACAAGTTGGTGGATGAGGAAAAGTGGAAGGAAAACGTTAGTGGAAGAATAAAAGCAGAAGGAAGAGGTTGAGGGAGAAGGAGAAATAAGTGAAGGAAGAAGTTAAAGAAAGAAGATTAGAAGTAGAAAGAAGGAAGATGAGTAAAAGGAAAAAATTGAAAGAGGAAAAGGAAGAGAAGAAATTAGCTGGAAAAAGATTAACCGGAAGAAATGGTGAAGGGGAAAGAATTAAAAATAAAGAGATTGATGGAGATAAAAAGTGTAAAATCGAATAGAAGAGAAAAGAGAAAAGAAAAAATATTCAGGAAAGTATCTGAATGATTGAAGAAAATGAAAGTGACAAAGACCTGGGAATCTTAGAAGTAGATAAACAGAAATGATAGAAAAAGTAAATAAGGAATTCCTCAGAAGAATATGAAAACCACTGGAAAACAAACTTTGCTGCAGTGAGAAGATGGAGAGGAAAAGAAAAAGAAGATGATGAGGAGGATGATGATTATAAATGAGAAGAAAAACAGGAGGAAGAAAGAAAGTAGAAAAAGAAGGAATTGAAAAGGGAAAATATGAGATCAAGATGAAAGAAAAACAAAATGAATATAATATGGAATAATTGAAAAAGTAACCAGTCTGAAATGAAATGAAAAATATGATTTGAATGAATGAATGAAACAACACCACCTCCACCAGCATAATAAAAAATGCAGTTATTATGATGTCAAAGGAAAGAAAAGGTAATAAAGAAAGATAAAATAACTGAAAGAAAAAAAAATGGAATAAATAGGAAAGAGAAGAGAAAGTAAATAATTGTAGAAAAATAAATATTTACAGAAATTATAACCAAGGTAAAAAATTCTAATAGCTGTGACTCAAAACAACTCAAATGAGTTTCAGATAAAGATCTAAACAATGTGTACATTTTTTCTCTTGTTTATGAAAGGAAACCTTTGAATACAAACAGGAGAATGAAAGATACTGAAAATATAGAAAAATGGGAAAAACTTACGAAAAAATGTATTAAGAAAATTAATAAAATTTAGTGAAAAAGAAAAAGAAAGAATTATGAGATATATTATCATACGAAAAAAGATTCTTAATAATAACAATGATAATAAAAATATAATAATAACCACAAAACAATATGGCTTAAATTAGGGTAGGAAATTTGTATCAAGAAATAAAGTTTATATGTACAAATAAACAAATGATTGAGCTGAGTTATAATCAAGTCTGATACCTGATGATGTTGGGTGGCATAATGCTTACCAGCATGAGAAATAAAACCTATACACTAAGTGTAAAATTTGAGTGAGGGTGTTTACATTCATGTTTCATAAATTTCCTTGAGAATGATATAAATCCACTTTTTCCAGAAAATTGGACCTTCACTAGATAATTTGACAAAATCGTCTTGTCACTGGTATGCTATGATAGTCAATTGAGAAAAGAGTTGGTAATTTGGAATATGGAACGCCTGAAGTTTCATAACTGGTATCAGACTGGTCAGGTTTGCTATAAAATAAAAAAATAAAAATAAAGATAGAATGAAATAAAAAGGCTGCTGTATTTTTTCATAAGAATAAATAAATAGCTCACTGTGTTCATTCCTTATGTTTAGTGATGTTTTAACCAGTATACACTTTCATCTTTTAATTCATTTAAATCAAAATCAAAAAATGAAAGAAAATATGAGTCAAAATTGATAATAACGATGAAAGCTTTTCATTATTACATATTTAATATCTAGAAACAAAACCAATCATATAAAGAATAATAATATCCTAATTAGACAGGATTTTAATACGACAGAAGATTTGATATTTTGTAATGATAGATTCAAATAAAATGAGAATTTAATATTATTCTATTAAAGAAATTATTAGTTAAGTTCAAAAAGTATTAAAATTGAAGCTGTATTTACCAAGAAAGAAATAAGCAACCAATGAAATATTTTTTTCCCCAAAATAGTTCTCGAAGTATTCAACATGCATATTCTAGTCTTATTAGAATTTAAAGTATTATTATGATGATTATTATTATCAATATATTTCTAAAATTCCTATTATATTTGTAAGCAAATATAACCCAGCAAAAATAGCACATGATTGAAAGATTTTTATTAGAGCAATACACTTAAAATACTTTAACTTAAAGAGTAAAGTAATTTCATGCCAATTTGCAATGTGGCCCAGTTAATTGGGGCTGTAGAATACACAGACTGCATCATCTGCAGGTGGGTAGGACAGCCCCAATGAGTATCCTAGATGTGACACTAAACAATCTGATGGTGAGATTCAGGTAATGCTGGAGCTTTGGGGAATGCAGAGTACCCCTTCATTGTCATTGCTCCTAGGTCCACTCAGGCCCCAAGTGGTAGCATTAGATTGGGTCCTATCAATTGGTCAAACAAGAGCTGTTAGACATTCAAACTGTATGTAAACAAAAGATTGATGTTTAATTGAACTATTGGTGATACATAGCAATGCTTGGGACCAATTAACTTTGTTGAAGTGAATTATTAGAAATAGAACTGTTTCATCATTTAACTGTGTGTATCTCCAAAATGTGTTTACAAATCATATATTTGATATATAAGTAAAAACAGGATTTGGTATTAAATAACCAACAATGGTTGATATGCCATAAAACCAAACCCAACCAAATCCATATATTCAATATATATGTATAAACATGATTTAGCATTAAATAACCCACAATGGTTGATATTCCATAAATTGCCCAGTTGGCTGAGGCTGTAGCTCTGCAGAGGGGTAAGACCCCCACCCACCTAAGAGTGTCCGAGATATGACACTAAAGAATCTGATGGTGAGGTTCCAGTGATTGCCATCACTCCCAGGTCCACTCTGGCCCACTGTGGTAGCACCTGATTGGGTCCTATCCATGGGTCTAATAGAACTAAACTGTGTACTTATGCTAAACTGAATTGCTTGAAATAGAACTGTTTTTTATGTTAAACTGAATTTGAATTAGAACTGTTTAACTTAACTGAATAGCTTGAAATAGAAATGTTATTGACAATTAAACTGTGTACTTAAACTGAATTGTCTGAAATAGAAGTTTATTTGCATAAAAATGGATTTGGCATTAAATAACCTACAAAGGTTGATATGCCATAAAACCCAAACAAACAAACAAACAAACATTCCATTAAACCAAACCAAATCTTATATATTCAATATATATGAATAAACATGAATTGACATTAAATTACCTACAATGATTGATATGCCATAAAACCAAACCAAACCAAACCAAACTAAATCATATGTATTTGATTTATATGTATTAACATGATTTGGCATTAAATAACCTACAATTGTTGATATGCCATTAAACCAAACCAAATCCTATATATTCAATATACATGTATAAATGTGATCTGGCATTAAATAACCCATAAAGGTGGATATACCATAAAACCAAACCAAAAGTAATTTGCAATGGAATGATAATTTTGTAGGGCTTGTATTGGCACTGAATATCATTTTTGAATCATCCAAATTCTTGATATAACAAAGATAACCGTGAAAGGCTAATTAAAATCATTATCTCCTTTCTAAATAGAAATATCAGTATCAACATGGATAGATGTTATAATAGGAGTCCAAAAGTGTCGTTAATTCTCTGGTTATTATTATGTTGCAAGGGAGAAGTTATATATTCAGAGCTAAAAAAAAGGGTGAGGTCAAAAATATTTTTTCATCTGCAGGAAGAACAAAGACTATAATATTATCTGAATTCAATGGAATTTTTATTCTGTTTCATGGATTTTTTTTATTTTTAGGTGGCTTAGTAACCTTTAATCACAGATCATTAGCAAAAAATTTTAATGTTAGGCCTTATGTTTGTTTTCTTGTCTGTTTGTTTCATTTTGCTTTAAATGATATCACATACAGGAGAGTTTATATTTGTCTCACATTATTTCAGAAGATAAATCATGATGAATTTATAGTTGAATGAAAGACAATAATAAATTTCTCTTTCTTCTTTTCCAAAAATAGCTAATGGATTTTACAAGATCAATGAAATTAATTCATAGTTTCTTTCAGGAAAATCTATCATGCTGGATTTTTCCACTTAAAGACCAACTTCAGCAGACATTAAACTCCTTGCTTACTCAGATAGATATTTTTCAAACTGGATTTCACCTCATCCTTGAGTTCTATGCCAAATAATTTTGATTTCATGGCTGATTTTGAGAAATAAACAATACAGAGTTTAAAATGAAATGTTGTTAATTAATTGTATTAATGCAAAAAAGTAAATAAATAAAAATGTGTCCATTGTACAAGACGTCAGTTATTGGTTTTCATTAAAAAAGTCAGTTTAAAGTAAAATTCAGACAACTTTATGAATATAAGAAAGCACGGTCATGTATTTTCATCTATTTTATACATAAAGAATCTACAATATTATGCTTTAACAAATATATCTAGTTTGTAATCAGAATGTATCTGGTTGTTGCAATGACTTTTATTACCACTAGCGTCTCATCAACCGAAAATGACATCGACGCACAACTGACGAAAGCATGGATGGCTATCAATAGGCTCTCGATCATATGGAAATCAGACCTGACCGATAAAATGAAACGCCGTTTCTTCCAGGCAGCGGTTGTATCGATACTGCTATATGGATGCACTACATGGACGCTAACTAAACGGCTGGAGAACAAGCTAGACGGCAACTACACAAGAATGTTGAGAGCAATATTGAACAAGTCCTGGCGACAACACCCCACAAGACACCAACTATACGGCCACTTGCCTCCCATCACGAAAACTATACAAGTTAGACGAACCAGACACGCAGGACACTGCTGGAGAAGCAAGGACAAGCTCATAAGTGATGTACTCCTATTGACCCCCACATATGGCCAAGCAAAAGCAGGACGACCAGCTCGAACTTACATACAGCAGCTATGTGAAGACACAGGATGTAACCCTGAAGACCTGCCGGAGGCGATGAATGATAGGGAGAAGTGGCGAGAGATGGTCAGGGATATCCGTGCTGGCGGCACGATATGATGATGATGATGATATGTGTATGTCCTTTTTCTTTGCATGTCTATATTATCTGTACTTACTCTTTGGTTACTGCATTCCACTATATCATGTATCCCTTTGGGTCTTTAGTCTAGAGTCGAATGTTCTAAAATTTTAAACCTGATAACCAGTGAATTCAGATCCTTATCTGAATTTTTTTGGGGTGAGGTGGGGAGGAAGAGCAAGAAAGGAAAAAAAAAAACAACAAAAAAAACAAAAAACTCAGAAAAACCAGACATCCTAGAGCTGAGTACTGAACAGGAAGACAAGAGCTATGTAAATGAATAATTTTGAACAATTCATATGTTAAAAAGTGCTAGTGTCCTCGAAGATCACTTAAATAGACAGATCTGTGTACTTGATTGGTTGTTTGCGACAACCAATCAGATGCACGGATGAGTGGTCAATAATTGTCCAAATAAATAAAAAGCCAATTCAATTTCCATTTTTTTTTTCTTTCCTACGTTGCGTGAATGGTAGGGTGTATCAGAGACTGATCATATCTGATAGGGTCTGCAGGGGGAAGGGAGTATGATGTTGGAAGACCCAAAACTCTCTAAGGAACCAAGCAAAACATCACTGATGACACCCTCCGGCATTATATGTATTAAAGCGTATATTCAAAGTATATATATATATATATATATATAAATATATTGACAATCCATTGAATCATCAAAGTAGTACATGCAAAAAGGTAACAGTATTGTAGTTTTTTTTAAAGTTTTTGATCCCATATACAAAGGAAAGATGGAGCAAATACTACCAGCATATGGTCTTCCTTAAGAAACTGTAACTGCTATAATGATGCTTTACAAAAACAGGAAAACAATGGTTTGCTCACCCGACAAGGACACGGACTTCTTTCACATTGCTGCAAGGAGATATATTATCATCATATATATTTTAATGAGGCACTTGTTGTGTGATGGTTACCATCCCTGGAAATGGACAAATTTCAAATCCTGGAAGAGGGTGTTTGCATTTCACATAGTGCTAATACATTCAGGAAATGTATTCTCTCTTCAGATATGGGTTAATTGCTGGGTAGATTGTGCTTTTTAGCTTTGGTAAGGCAACCTGTCTGGAAGAAAGAAAACTCTGAATCTTTAACAAGTTAAACCTTGCTGAAAAATTGACCTTGTGTCACATTTTGCTTTTGTGGAAGGGTTGGTAAATATCTTTATACTTATAATTGATCTAGATTACACACTACAAATGTTCATAGATCTAATAAAAGAAAATGGTTTCACATTAAAAAAGACAAGTAGATGATATTCTGTAGAAAAATTGACAGAAGCAGATTATGCAGATGATCTAGTGCTTCTTGCAAATTCACCAACCCATGCTGAATCCTTGCTGCATAGCCTAGAGCAAGCAGCAGGAGGCATTACTCTCTGCATGAACACAAATAAAACAGAATTTAAGTGTTTTAAACAAGCTCCTGAACTTAGTTAACCAGTTCATGTATCTTGGAAGCAATATCTCATCCACGGAAAGCAATGGCAACATATGCATGGAGAGGGCATTTACTGTTATTGACAGGATATGGATCAAATCTCTGATAAGATAAAATAGGATTTCTTTCAAGCTGTGGCTGTGTCAGTACTACTGTATGGGTGTGTCACTCAAACTCTAAAAAATGCTTTGAGAAAAGGTTGGATGGGAACTACACAAGAATGCTAATTATTATTTTGAACAAATCCTGAAAGCAATACTCCATCATCTCTCTGTAGACACTGGATGCAGTCTGGAGAACCTACCAGGAGTGATTTATGATAGGGACAGATAGTAAGAGAGAGTTAGGGAACTCCATGATATCAGTGCTTGATGATGAGTTATATATATATATATATATATATATATATATATATATATATATTAATAATGTAGTTTCCTAAATTTATAGAAAATCTGTATCTAATTTAGGATAGTATAGATACAGACGCATTGGTGCTTGGTGACTGTAATTTTCTACATATGCAATCATCAGACCAAATGACTTATATATATATATATATATATATATATATATATATATACATGTATTTTATAAAATTGAAAGAAAAAATTCAATTTTGCTATTTCATTATAAATTTACTTTGGGTCGATGGTGGCCTTCTTCAGATGGAGAAAGAAATATTCCTACTCCTTGGATAATTACTTAATAGTCTAATCCTTAGACTATTTTCCTCAGATTATATATATATATATATATATATATATATATATATATTAGTAGTGGTACAATTCAACGAATAGCTGGAGGGATAAGGGGCTTCTTACCTTTCCCAATGGTATTAGAATGGAAGTGATCACAATAGCATTACAGGAGTACAGACTCACTTTCTTGAATGTTGCAGTCCAGTACATTTTCCACTACACTATGAGGACTCCCTCAGTACAATATGAAATATAGTTATAGTACTTTATTTGAGTTCCACTGGTTTTTGGCAATCATTTTTTCTTGTTTCTTTTTTCTTTTAACTGTACAGAAATTAATGTCGGATGGAAAGCAAATTAAGAGTTAATGTAGATATTTGTGCTTAAAACATGTCAAACAAGTTTACCTCCATTTGCTGAACAAACATCAGATGAAAATAAAATAAACAAGCAATTATTAAATTCTTTTTATTAAGTAAACTTAATCTAGCCTGGCACAAAGATACTACTGGATAGGATTTTACCTACTTTGTTGATACTAGCTTTCTAGTCATCTCTCTAGTTTCTGTATCAAGCAACATAATTATCAAGTTTGACTTTTGTAAATATATTTCTTCAAGAAGTAGAAATTCTTTTAAGAAAATATATTTAGAAATATTCCTAGCTTAAAGCTATGGATAGCCAATTAAAAAGTTAATTTTGGGACTTTATTCAATCAATTAAAAGTGCTTAAATGATTTAATTATTATAAATTGTTATATTTTTACTTGTAGTTTCAAGTCTTCTGGGTAACATTGTTATTTTGTCTTTCTATAAATCAATATCATTAAATGACAGTTATGTTTGTGTGTTCACAGCTGATAACTCAGCCCAGTCAGCTGGGGCTGTAGAATATGCCAGCTACATCTTTGCAGAGGGGTAAGACCACCCCACCCTCTGAATGAGTGTCATGGATATAACACTAGACAATCTGATTTTGAGGCTCCAGCTATGGAACTTTAGGGAATGTGGAGTACTCCTTCATTGGCATTACTCTCAGGTCCACTCTGACTCAGAGTGGTTGTACCTGTTAGGGACCCATCTATGGGTTGATTAGTATTGTTTAATCATTTACTATACATGAAATTATTCGACAGTGTGCAAACAAATGAGCTCTGATTCATTTAAAAATAATGTTACCAACAAATCATTTATTTACAAATATTATATATTTGATCATCATCATGTCGCGCTATCAGCATAGATATCCTTGACCCTGTCTCTCCACCTCTCCTTATCATCCATTGTTCTGGTAGGTCTTCAAGACTACATCCCATATCTGCACAGAGCTGCTGTACGTAGGTTTGAGCTGGTTGTCCTGCCTTTGCTCATCCATGTGAAAGGGTCAACAGGAGTACATCCCTTATGAGCTCATCCCTACTTCTCCAGTAGCGTCCCGCATGTCTGGTTTGTCTAATTTTGATAGTTTTCATGATGGGTGGTAGGTGGCCATACAGCTGCAAACAAGACTTGGCATTGAATAACCTACAAGGTTTGATAAAACTCAACCAATCAAACTGATAACAGTTAACATGTCTGGTAACTTAATTTTTGGCATGAAAACTTGTTAGACATAAGATTGAAATACATATTTGTTATCATTTCTGATCTTAATGGCCTGTCCCTTCATCTAAGGCTATTTTATGCCTATAGGTTTGAGAATCACAATCATTGTATGTTCATATTAATATTTTTTGAGTAGTTTTTTCTGAAGAGTTTTTTTTTGTACACACTCTTATTGAATATGAGCAATTTTTAAACAGATCAATTTTGTCCATAGATAGAACTCTTACAGGTATTACTATTCCGTGTTAAAGTAAACCTTAGAATAATGGCAAAGAAAGAGTACTGCAGATCTCCAGAACTGGAGCCTCACCATCAGATGCAGCTTATTATCCTACCCAGGGCACCCCGTTTTTGCTGCTGGTGGGAGTTTTACCCTTCTGCAAGGGATACAGTCAGCATATTCTAAATCCTGTCAACAAGGCAAGATTGAAATACCGATTTACACACCATACAAAACTAAAAGTAAAAGTATTGGATTGCTATAGAATTTTAATATTCTTGGCTTTGTACCAGTTCTTTTTCCGTTTGAAAATGTAGAGCATATTTTAAGATCCACAACTGTAACTATATATATATATATATATATATATATATATATATATATATATATATATATATTGTCATCCACAAACAGACTGTTTCGTTGTATCACAACTTTTCAGTGTGGCTAGACATGTAGGATACATCAATCTTGGATTGAAACCCGCCCAACTTTACATTAGACTTAGTATCATACTGCTCAGCCCTCAGTTGACATATGTCAGCTTGGGAATTATAACGCATTATGTTGTATCTTTTGCTTGTTTACATCTTGCCTTACCAGATATCAGGGTGCTCAATTTGTATGAAGAGGGGCATTATGCAAGTGGCAACCATTGGTTCCTTTTCCAGAGTGCTCAACCCTTGGGAAGGGGAGCATAGGAATTGTCATCTACAGACAGACTGTTTTGTTGTATCACAACTCTTCGGTGTTGCTAGACATGTAGGATGCTTCAAACTGGGACTGAAATCCGCCTAACTTTATGTTAGACTTAGTATCATACTGCTAAGCCATCAGTCGACATATGTCAGATATATATTCAAGCAAGTTTTGTTAAAGATGATGGAAAACTGTTTATTATTTTTAATTTCATTTTTTTCAAGTCTCCTTGCTTTTTGAAAAAATAAAATCAAAAATAATAAACAAACTGTGTTTCATCATCTTTAACAAAACTTGTTTGAATAAAACTTGCTGTCTAAATATACACTCATTAATATATATATATATATATATATATATATATATATATATATATATATATATATATAAAAGTCATAATAGTGTAGGCACACAGGCAACAGTACTTGGTGATTATCCATGTGAGCTTGGCTTTTGGTCTAATAAATATGTTGGTAAGAAACTGACAGTCAATAAATGTTGTTGACTTTTTGTCTATGTAATCATAATTTAGATCTGCATATGCTTAATCACCAATATTGTGTACTCTTTATCAATTATATGACAGACTGCATTATCAATATATATATATATATATATATATATATATATATATATATATATATATATATATATATCTTTTGAAATGCCTCTAGTCTTTTTTTTTAATATTCTATTTTTTTTAATAATATTCGGTTTCCTTGTTAGTGTTCTGTTTTAAATTCATTTGATGCCATCAGCATCTCAGTTTTATCCAACTTTGCATTTACATAATTTTGTAATGTTATAAAAAACCCCTAAAAAACTCTTAAAAAACACTCTTTACACATGCAAACAACTCCTTATGACGGCCTTTGAAAGGTAAAAAACATTAGTGACAATTTTGGTAAATTCATCTACCAATTTCAATCTAAAATCAAGACACTTATCAGGAAACTTGAAAGGAATCATGTAAACAAAATGTGTCTTTATTATTTAATCAAACATGCTTAAATGAAAGATTGCCACCCAACTACACACACAAACACACACATATGTATGATTCAACTGTATAGATCTATATTCATTTCTCTCTTCCCATACGTCAGTTGAATCATATGTATATATATGTATAAATATATATATATATATATATATATATATATATATATATATATATATATATGTATGTCAGTTCAATCATATATATATATATATATATATATATGATTCAACTGACGCATGTGAAGAGAGAAATGAATATAGATCTATATATAAATATACATAGATATATAAGCCAACTAAGAAAGAGGAATAGAGTGATAGAAATAAACTGTTATATGGAAATAGACAAACACAGTTAAAGCAGTTAGAGACAAGAAATTTCTTCCTTCTTTTAAAATATAAATCACTGTCTTAAAGCCAAACAGACAGAAACAAAAAGAAGAAAAATAGCTTAAGTGGCAAATGCCCATAAACATGGTAAATCTGACATAATTCTGACACTATCTGACTTTTCTTATCTTCATGTCATTTGTTGTTTCTTAAAACTGGCCTGATAAATCTTAAATATTAAACACAAACTATGAATATAAATAAATGTTGTGACAAACCTGGCATAGGATTATGGTCAAGTCATGTTGAAAGCATGAGTATAATCATCAGCATTAAGAAGTGTTGGATATTGTCAGTATTTATATGAAGTACTTCTTTGGACACTAATTTCCAAGACTTTCCAGGATTGGAGTATATTTGAAAAGCAACAAAAGTATTTTGGTGTACTTTATAAGTGATTTAAAGATATATTCAAAAAGGTATTTGTACATTTCTGTTCATTAAAACAAATTTAAACAGCATAATAATTAGCAATACTTACCCATACTACATACAGTTATGCGTAAATAGTAGGAAAGACTGAATTCTTTAGCATTATTAGAGCAACCAGACTAGCAAAAGGAAAAGTCTCAATTCAAATGTTGTTATTTCTTGAATTTCTTTTTACAGTAAAAGATAAAATTTTTGTATCTACAGTGTATTTGTTTTTATTTTGACAAAAAATAAGCACTTGACTATGTAAAAAAAATAATCATACAACAGTATCATATTTTGTTTTTGTCTATAAAACCACCACCTACCTTAATTACTGCTTTATAAATTCTTGGCATTCTTTCCAACAGTTTTTGAAAAAAAAGTAGATAGCCAAACTTCTCAAGCATTCTTCAAACACTGAAAAAGCTTGCTCTCACTCCTTGGGTATTCTCTATGGATACTCTGATTAAATTTATTCCATATTAATTCAATGGAAGAGAGGTCAGTAGATTGAGATGGCAAAATTGAAATTTCCAAAATTTTGTTCTTTTAACTTTAGGTAGTTTTGACATAATTTAGATTAGTATTTTTTTTATCTTTATCTTGTTGAAAGGCGAATTTTGTTCAAATTATGTGAAAACCAGATAGTATAGCATGTCTTTGTAAAATCAAATGATCTTATTCTTTTTTCATGATTTCCTTGACCTGAATCAAATCTCCATCTCTCTCCCTTAAGACCCCCCCCCACTTACTATAACAGACTGACGACCCTGAATAAAAAAAAAACAAACTTAAAATAAGGTATTTTTTCATTTCTTTTAGTAAAAGATAAAATTTCTGAAACTATGGTGTACCATTTTAGGATGTTTTTATTTTTCAGTCTTTCTCCAGGCCTCTCACATTCACTCTCTTCTTACAATCAAAAAGTTCAAATTTGAACTCATCTGTCCACAGTACTGTTTGCCATTCTTTTATGCTTTTTAACCCATGACTGTCTTTTCTGTTGATTCAGCTTCTGTACCAGTGGTTTCTTGATGACTGCACCCTCTGAGCCCCAATAGAAATTCTATTGTAATAGTACAATATTTTTTCTTCAAACCTGGACTGCTATGTTTTGGTTAAAATGAGTCTTTCCTTGTAAACAGCAACTAATGTTTCCGTATTAGTAAGAGCTGAGTTAATATTTAGGACCTGTATTAACATTCAACTTAGTTGAAAATTCTACTGAGTAATTACTGGTGAAAACAAAACAAAATGTTTCTCTTAGAAAATTTTCATAATTTAGCAAAATGTACTGTGGATAGATGAATTGAAATTAGAACTTTTGTTTGTGAGAAGTGAGTTTTATGCAAAAAGAAAGTCTGGAGAAAGACTGAAAAATAAAAGCATATACACCGTAGTAACTAAAATTTTATCTTTTAAGTTAAAAAATACAAAAATATCTCATTTTAGGATGTTTTTTTTATGGTAATGCATGGTGGCCCTAAACTTTTTTTACCTGTAGAGTGTGTGTGTGTAATGAATAGAGTGTTCACCAATAGTCCAGAAGACCGGGGTTCAATCCCAGGTCGAATCATACCGAAGACTCAAAAAACGGTGCATGATGCCGGCTTGCTTAGCACTCAGAACTATAAGGTGAGGATCAAGGGTAAAATTAAATGCAAACATATATATATATATATATATATATATATATATATATATATATATATATATTGTCATCCACAGACAGACTGTTTCGTTGTATTACAACTCTTCAGTGTGGCTAGACATGTAGGATGCTTGAAGATGGGATCAAAACCTACCCAACTTTACGTTAGACTTAGTATCATATCGCTCAGCCAACAAGTGAACCATATCAGTTTGGGAATTACATGTAAATATTTATATATATGTATGCATGTATATATATATATACTAATGCAGATATATAAATAGATGACATACACATATTTTTGTGTGTCTGTGTTTGTGTGTCCTGGCAAAAAACCTATATACATCTATGAATCTAAATGCTTGAGTGTGTATATGTCAATTTAAAGCAATCATACTGCTTTTTAAGCATATCTTATTTGGTGTGAATGCCTTTTATTGATAACAGCTATTCCCCCCTCATATTTTTTATAGCTCTCCAAAGGTCAAGGATAAGATGGTAAGAGGCTGAAAGCACTTGCCCTCAGAAGCCTTTAACCTACTTAATCTTGACTTATTTTGGCTCTTTTAAGATATGAAAAGAGGTTTGTTGTCAGGAAGGAATTTTTGTTTGTTGCATTTCATAAAATAGCCTCCACAACACACATACAATACTGTGCTAAAGTCTTTGGCCAATTTAAACTGTTACAAATTTTTACTAATTGCTAACTTATAAGTGAATTGCGTTGTGTTTTACAGATGAAACATTGGCTCTGTTGGAATTATTGTTTAAGGAAACTGAAAACTTTTGCATGGTATTGTACTGTACTTCTTATAAGTATTTGAATAAACAGACTATTCACTTTTAATCAGTTGGTTTTTAAGAGTTAAAGATTATTACACAATGAAAGACAAATTTTATTGCAATCAATATAACCAAGGCATACACTTGATGATGTTTTGTGGTTCTGAGTATAACATTTTTGGAAAAAATATTTTTTTGATAAAATTAGATTGTTAAATGAAAGGATAAATGTTTTTTTCAAGTCTTCTATTGTTCAGAATCACAAAAAGAGATTGAAAAGGTGAACTCACATTTATATTTAGAAGAGATCCTGATCAAGTAGCTTGATTTAAATTTTGCCTTCTCAAAATTCTTAATTACTCTGAGAATATTTTGGCAATAAATAACAGATTTTAGGATTGTTTAAATAGTTAAAATAGTTCATTCTATTAGGTAGTAGCCAAAGAATATATCATAAGTATTTGAAGAGGTACAAAATATGTTGCCTATGAGTTCAGGCCCTTTAAGTATTAGTCTGGGGATTAACAAGTTCATCTTATAGATCAGTTGACCAGTATGTACTTACCCAACCCCTCTGTCATGAGCAGGACTAGACACAAATCAATTTTTGAGTGGAGTACACTTGGTTTGAATTCTGGTTGTCAATTCCAGTTCTAAGAACAATAACCATTATGCTAAATGTGTCCATCATAATAATATATTGTGTTCTTAACAAGTTTAGTTTTATGTCAGATGGGATGTTAATTTTCATTTTTTGCGTGCAGTTTGTGATTTAAAAAACAAACAAAAAAAAACACGTTTACCTTCGGCGGTTAATGTTATTATGCATTTACAGTAACCGTTTCTTACGTAATCACACAGGAAAGGTGGTTCCGTGTGTATTTCCTTCATGCTGAAAACTTCTCGCTTTCGACCAAATCCAACTTGATGCATATTGTGCCGTGGTCTGAAGACAATTTGAGGCAACTTTCAAACTGTGGCCAGTGATTCCAATTTTTGAAAGAAACAAAATGACTGAGTGTCCTATAAAACCACGACAACCAACCTCAATAGGAATCACATGGCATATCCAACCCTTTTCCACGCAGTTGGCACACAGTGTCTCGTAGCGGTTTTTCTTCCGCTTGTGTATATATATATATATATATATACTGTAATAGATATATATGCACATACATGTATACACACACATACACACACATTCATGTCAGACTAAGCAACTTAGTAAATAACTATATATATGAGGGTGGGCTGAAAAGTTCATATGATGACATCATATCTGCTGCTGATGACTTTTTTGATTAATGGGATCCAAGCACTGCAACACTGATAAAAGAAGTGTGTGAGTGCAAGGGGCACTACGTTGAAAAATAAACCTCATTTGGTCAGATTCCATGAGAGTATATTTGTTAGCCTATGAACTTTTCAGCTGATCCTTATATATGTGCATGCATGTATTTATATATGGCTGTATATACATCCATATACATCCATACAGATATATGTATATGTATACACACATATATGCTCATACGTCTACATATACATATGTGTAAACATATAAATGCACATGCATATATATATATATATATATATGCTGCTAATTACCTTTCTCCTTGTTATTTATGATAACCTGAAGTGTACAAGAACACAGATATTCTTTCAACTTTTAATCCAGGAAGCATTACAGAAGGGTTCTTCAAATTCCAGACTGTCTGTATGCCATCAACAGATGTTACAGCCAAACTCTCACTTCTGTAATGTTATTTTGTTTATATCTAATCCTGTTAATGCATTGTAAGAGTGTACCAGAGATTTGAAAGAACAATGCAGATCAATCCAAATGAAGATAGAACTATTGAAAAATTTCCTGTTCATGATCAGGAATAATAGAATGCTGATTCAGAAATATTGACCTTGATAAATTCAGAAAAATCAGGCAAGCCTTTGGTACCCTTGAAGTCAAAAAATTGGTGGTGCAGATATAATCATGAAATTAGTAGACTAGATATTGTCATAAATCTAGTAGTGTAGATGTTGTGTTAAAATTGGTAGTATAGATATAGTCTTAAAATTGGCAGTGTAGATGTCATAAAATTGGTTGGGTAGGTGTTGTCATAAAATCAGTAGGGTAGATGTCTTTATAAAATAGGTTGTGTAGATGTGTTAAAATTGGTTGTGTAGATGTAGTCTTAAAATTAGTTGTATAGATATATTCATAAAATTGGTTGTGTAGATGTTGTGTTAAAATTGGTTGTGTAGATGTAGTCTTAAAATTGGTTGTATAGATATATTCATAAAATTGGTTGTGTAGATGTTGTGTTAAAATTGGTTGTGTAGATGTAGTCTTAAAATTGGTTGTATAGATATATTCATAAAATTGGTTGTGTAGATGATGTGTTAAAATTGCTTGTGTAGATGTAGTCTTAAAATTGGTTGCATAGATATATTCATAAAATTGGTTGTGTAGATGTTGTGTTAAAATTGGTTTTGTAGATGTAGTCTTAAAATTGGTTGTATAGATATATTCATAAAATTGGTTGTGTAGATGTTGTATTAAAATTGGTTTTGTAGATGTAGTCTTAAAATTGGTTGTATAGATATATTCATAAAATTGGTTGTGTAGATGTTGTGTTAAAATTGGTTGTGTAGATGTAGTCTTAAAATTGGTTGTATAGATATATTCATAAAATTGGTTGTGTAGATGTTGTGTTAAAATTGGTTGTGTAGATGTAGTCTTAAAATTGGTTGTATAGATATATTCATAAAATTGGTTGTGTAGATGTTGTGTTAAAATTGGTTTCGTAGATGTAGTCTTAAAATTGGTTGTATAGATATATTCATAAAATTGGTTGTGTAGATGTAGTCTTAAAATTGGTTGTATAGATATATTCATAAAATTGGTTGTGTAGATGTTGTGTTAAAATTGGTTGTGTAGATGTAGTCTTAAAATTGGTTGTATAGATATATTCATAAAATTGGTTGTGTAGATGTTGTGTTAAAATTGGTTGTGTAGATGTAGTCTTAAAATTGGTTGTATAGATATATTCATAAAATTGGTTGTGTAGATGTTGTGTTAAAATTGGTTTTGTAGATGTAGTCTTAAAATTGGTTGTATAGATATATTCATAAAATTGGTTGTGTAGATGTTGTGTTAAAATTGGTTGTGTAGATGTAGTCTTAAAATTGGTTGTATAGATATATTCATAAAATTGGTTGTGTAGATGTTGTGTTAAAATTGGTTGTGTAGATGTAGTCTTAAAATTGGTTGTATAGATATATTCATAAAATTGGTTGTGTAGATGATGTGTTAAAATTGGTTTTGTAGATGTAGTCTTAAAATTGGTTGTATAGATATATTCATAAAATTGGTTGTGTAGATGTTGTGTTAAAATTGGTTTTGTAGATGTAGTCTTAAAATTGGTTATATAGATATATTCATAAAATTGGTTGTGTAGATGTTGCGTTAAAATTGGTTGTGTAGATGTAGTCTTAAAATTGGTTGTATAGATATATTCATAAAATTGGTTGTGTAGATGTTGTGTTAAAATTGGTTGTGTAGATGTAGTCTTAAAATTGGTTGTATAGATATATTCATAAAATTGGTTGTGTAGATGTTGTGTTAAAATTGGTTGTGTAGATGTAGTCTTAAAATTGGTTATATAGATATATTCATAAAATTGGTTGTGTAGATGTTGCGTTAAAATTGCTTGTGTAGATGTAGTCTTAAAATTGGTTGTATAGATATATTCATAAAATTGGTTGTGTAGATGTTGTGTTAAAATTGGTTTTGTAGATGTAGTCTTAAAATTGGTTGTATAGATATATTCATAAAATTGGTTGTGTAGATGTTGCGTTAAAATTGGTTGTGTAGATGTAGTCTTAAAATTGGTTGTATAGATATATTCATAAAATTGGTTGTGTAGATGTTGTGTTAAAATTGGTTGTGTAGATGTAGTCTTAAAATTGGTTGTATAGATATATTCATAAAATTGGTTGTGTAGATGTTGTGTTAAAATTGGTTGTGTAGATGTAGTCTTAAAATTGGTTATATAGATATATTCATAAAATTGGTTGTGTAGATGTTGCGTTAAAATTGGTTGTGTAGATGTAGTCTTAAAATTGGTTGTATAGATATATTCATAAAATTGGTTGTGTAGATGTTGTGTTAAAATTGGTTGTGTAGATGTAGTCTTAAAATTGGTTGTATAGATATATTCATAAAATTGGTTGTGTAGATGTTGTGTTAAAATTGGTTGTGTAGATGTAGTCTTAAAATTGGTTGTATAGATATATTCATAAAATTGGTTGTGTAGATGTTGTGTTAAAATTGGTTTTGTAGATGTAGTCTTAAAATTGGTTATATAGATATATTCATAAAATTGGTTGTGTAGATGTTGTGTTAAAATTGGTTGTGTAGATGTAGTCTTAAAATTGGTTGTATAGATATATTCATAAAATTGGTTGTGTAGATGTTGTGTTAAAATTGGTTGTGTAGATGTAGTCTTAAAATTGGTTGTATAGATATATTCATAAAATTGGTTGTGTAGATGTAGTCTTAAAATTGGTTGTGTAGATGTTGTGTTAAAATTTGTTGTGTAGATGTCATCATAAAATTGATAGTGTAGATGTGTTAAAATTAGTAGTGCAGAAATAATCACAAAATTAATAGTGTAGATGTCATCATAAAATTGATAGTGTAGATGTGTTAAAATTAGTAGTGCAGAAATAATCACAAAATTAATAGTGTAGATGAAGTCATAAAATTGATAGTGTAGATGTGTTAAAATTAGTAGTGCAGAAATAATCACAAAATTAATAGTGTAGATGTCATCATAAAATTGATAGTGTAGATGTGTTAAAATTAGTAGTGCAGAAATAATCACAAAATTAATAGTGTAGATGTCATCATAAAATTGATAGTGTAGATGTGTTAAAATTAGTAGTGCAGAAATAATCACAAAATTAATAGTGTAGATGAAGTCATAAAATTGATAGTGTAGATGTGTTAAAATTAGTAGTGCAGAAATAATCACAAAATTGATAGTGTAGATGTCATCATAAAATTGATAGTGTAGATGTGTTAAAATTAGTAGTGCAGAAATAATCACAAAATTAATAGTGTAGATGAAGTCATAAAATTGATAGTGTAGATGTGTTAAAATTAGTAGTGCAGAAATAATCACAAAATTAATAGTGTAGATGTCATCATAAAATTGATAGTGTAGATGTGTTAAAATTAGTAGTGCAGAAATAATCACAAAATTAATAGTGTAGATGAAGTCATAAAATTGATAGTGTAGATGTGTTAAAATTAGTAGTGCAGAAATAATCACAAAATTAATAGTGTAGATGAAGTCATAAAATTGATAGTGTAGATATAGTCTTAAAATTGGTTGTGTAGATGTCGTCATAAAATTGATAGTGTAGATGTGTTAAAATTAGTAGTGCAGAAATAATCACAAAATTAATAGTGTAGATATAGTCTTAAAATTGGTTGTGTAGATGTTGTCTTAAAATTGGTTGTGTAGATGTAGATATAACTCTTAAACTTATTGGGTTTTTGATATAATTGTTGTTCACAATGATATTATAAGCTCATATTTAGGAAAAATTTAATGATTAGAATTATCCTTTCATTGATATCTCCATCAAATAGATAATTTGCAAGATTAAAAAAATTACACCCTTGTGCTACATTGAAGCTATGAGCTTCATAGATTACTACATTCAGCATAAATGCTTCACCTAGAAAATTATCATTGGACAGGAAATTTCTTTGTTCTTCAAGTTAGAGCATTTTAAATTAAAATCCAGCCTGTTAGAAGGACTGACTCTATTCTCTGCAGATGGGTAAGACACCTTCCCTAAAAAGGCATGTCCTGGGTATGGTGCTAATCAACATCTGATGGTTAGATTCCACTTCTGGAGATCTGGCAATCCATTGCACCTAAGTTCACTCCAACCCAGAGTGGTTGTACTTTTAATAGTTCTATGTAAGGGTCAAATGAATGAGTAAATATTATTTATATTTGATAGGAAAACTTGATGGAATGCAATGGTAAATTATTTGTATTAAGAATAGTTACTTGAAACTAGAGATATTTACTAAGGATTATTATTAGTTACTTTAAACTACATAACTATGTGCAAACAAATGACTATTATGAAATAGAAATAATTACTCAAAACAATGTAATTATTACTATTAGATAGGGTTACTTGAAACCAATCAACTGTGGGCAAATAGTTTTTATTTGATTGGAATACTTGATATCATATATTTGGGTGCAAATACCTCTTAAGAAAACTACACAAAAAATGTAACATGGTATCATAAATAGTTTTCAGATGTGAACATTAAATAAGCTTTAGAGTAAAAGTCTGGAAATGCTTCTGATACACACAAATGTTTTCCAAAAGCAATAATACTTTAACAAATAAAAATACTGAATATGATGTCTTGAAACACTGAAATACCTATCATCTTCAACTCTGATATCTGATCCAAATAGTTTTTATTTGATTGGAATACTTGATATCATATATTTGGGTGCAAATACCTCTTAAGAAAACTATACAAAAAATGTAAAAATAAATGCATGATGAATGCAATTTCCTAACCTCTAGGCTTAAAAGAACCTTAAAATAAATTAATCAGTCTATGTAAAAAAATCTCATTATGGCTTTGCCATCTTTTTTGTGGGGTGGAGATGCATACACATGAACACACACACACACACACACACACACATGAACACACACACACACACACACACACATATATATATATATATATATAAAATGAAAATTTTGTCTTGCTTCTTATCTCTTATATATATATATATATATATTTCCTGTTATTTTAATAATGTGTGGATTTAAATATATTTCTTATGCTTCTCTCTCTTTTTTCTCACTTTCTGTTTGTCCCCAAACACTTCTCAGAGGATTATTTTTACATTGAGATGTTATTATCAGTTTCATTAGTCACTTGAAAACTCCTTGTCACTTTACTTTTGTTCTAAGAAACTGGGTTAGCTTTCAATTTGTGATTGCCACTCCAGTAACAGATCTTGTACTTCTTGACAAAATCAAGAGAAAGTGTGATATACTCAAATGTTAGGCTTTTCTTAAGAGGTTGTCTTGGCAATGGGCAATAAGCAGGCATGAAAATTGAAAACATTTGGATCAGATATCAGAGTTGAAGATGATAGGTATTTCAGTGTTTCAAGACATCATATTCAGTATTTTTATTTGTTAAAGTATTATTGCTTTTGGAAAACATTTGTGTGTATCAGAAGCATTTCCAGACTTTTACTCTAAAGCTTATTTAATGTTCACATCTGAAAACTATTTATGATACCATGTTACATTTTTTGTGTAGTTTTCTTAAGAGGTATTTGCACCCAAATATATGATATCAAGTATTCCAATCAAATAAAAACTATTTGCCCACAGTTGATTGGTTTCAAGTAACCCTATCTAATAGTAATAATTACATTGTTTTGAGTAATTATTTCTATTTCATAATAGTCATTTGTTTGCACATAGTTATGTAGTTTAAAGTAACTAATAATAATCCTTAGTAAATATCTCTAGTTTCAAGTAACTATTTTTAATACAAATAATTTACCATTGCATTCCATCAAGTATTCCTATCAAATATAAATAATATTTACTTTACTCCTTGCTGTTTTTCTCACCAGTTTTAAACTGGTAGCTTTTCACTCATGTCCAAGTGACAGCAAGTCTCTTCAGACTATTCTTTGTATTTTAGCTGATCTTAACAATGCTGTGGTATGGATGGCTTTGATACTTCTTTTGACCTTTAGTTCCCCTTGCTCTTTTGGATATCTTTGGGGACCATTTTCAGGGCACTAACTACAATTCATGTTCCACTGTTTTTTCAGTTCTTTAGCAAGATCCAATTAATTGTCTTTTTGCTTCATTTTATTTTCACTCTGTGGTTTGCAGGAAAGGCTAAATTCACAAGATGACAATTTCATTTTTTCTTGTTCTTCTAGCTGGGATTAGGTGATCTATTAGTATAATATCTAAATGTCCCATAGAATTTTATGCATCTCATTTTTTAGGAGAGGTTCTGGTTTGTGCTTATACTTTTGTCAGTATGGTCAATATGTAATCTCTTGCACAATTCCCTGTGGATCACTCTTCCAACTCAGTCATGCTTAGTTTTGTATTCCTTTCATTCTGGTTTACAGCATTCACTTATCATATGATTCAGTATTTCATCTCTGTCACTGCATAACGTATACTTGCAATTCTTCTTTCATTTTTCACAGTCCAAAAATTTTTGAGTGTTTCTGGTCAGATTTTCCTCTACCTTGTATCTAAAAGAATCATTAACAACTTTTGATGGTAACTCACTTCTGAATTACATTTCATGGGTCATGTCACCTTTTTTAAAATTATTCAACCAATTTTGGGCTGCACAGTTAGATATTATTTCATTTCTTTCCACTTCCTTTAGTGACATTAAGGTCAAATTTAAAATAATATCTCAAAATTGCAAGAATCTCAATATGTGCATCTGCCCTCATCCATATCTTAAACAAATAGTTCAACTGAATATGCCATTGAGAATGTTTTTAAAAAGAGATGAGTTTGAATTCAAGGAAAGAAAAGCGATTATCTTAAATCAATTTTATAAAGTTTGGAGATAATTGTTATTTGACTTATGAGGTATTGGGATAATTATATTCTAATATATGAGATCTAGGAATAATTATGGTCTAAATTATATCTGGGTATCATTATAATCTGGTTCATTGAATTTGAGGACAATTATGATTTTAGAAATGGGGTTTGATTTTTTCAAAATCTGGGAATGATTATAATATAAGACATGAAAGATAATTATAATCTGATAATCATAATCTGACTTATGAGGTATTGGTATAATTATGGTTTGATGAGCTCTGGGGGATAATTGCGTTATAACATATGAAATATGGGGATAATTTTGATCTAATTTATGACATCTTAAGATAATTATGTTCTAATATGTATGATCTGTGGTAATTATAATCTGACTTATGAGATCTAGAGGTGATAATATTCTGGTATATGTAATCTGGAGATAATTATATTATTACTTACAATATCTGGGTGTATTTATGATCTTACTCTGGTTAATTATTTTCAGAATCTTGAGATCTGGGTTTACTTATGATATAACTTATAAAGTCTGGCAAGGATTATGATCTGACTTTTGGCGTTCAAACATTGAATAAATGAATGAATCCCCTGCAAATCTAGTGTTTATTTTCGTGGATGAGATCATCATGTTTACCAGAAGGGACATGCTAAGTTTCTTTGCTTATAAGAAGGTTAAGGTTTCTCACCCTGTTTTGCAGAGTTTCTACAAGTACTCAGAATAGAATGAGTATAAAAGAAAAGGATGTTCTGGTGGGATAAAAAGAAATGTTTAAAGGTTTAAAAGGCAGAAATACATGAAATTCCATAGTTGCTCAGGATGTTGCTGCATGGTACTATTGAAGATCATGATGAGGATTGGGAATATCTTAAAGAGGATTGCATATGGTCTCTCAGCATCTATAACACTCAAGGCAAATGACATGAATTTCAGTTGCATATTAAGTGTTGACTTTTAACTGTTAAAACATTTCTTTAATCTTTTCAAGAAAACTAAAACAATATCTGTAAAGGCTTTGCTCTCTTTTTAAAATTTTTTTTTCATTTCTTTTGTTCTTTGGAATTTTGTTACTTCCAATTTCATCTCTAACTTCTTTAACAATTTTGTTTATCCAGAATTTTTTTTCTCTTGATTTGTTTTTTTTTCATCCTCCCAGAATTCATCTTTGTTTCTTAGAATTATGACTTCATTTTTTCTTTCCATATGATTTTCTTTTTTATGTAGTTTTATTCAAAACACATTTCATTTCTTTCTTTCCTTCTTTCTTTCTTTCTTTCTTTCTAATTTGATTAATTCTGCCTTTCTTCTGTTTTCTTTCTTTCTTTCTTTCTTTCTTTTTTTCTTTCTTTCTTTCTTTCTTTCTTTCTTTCTTTCTTATTTGATTAATTCTTTCTTATTTGATTAATTCTTTCTTTCCTTCTTTCTTTCTTATTTGATTAATTCTTTCTTTCTTTCTTTCTTTCTTTCTTATTTGTTTAATTCTTTCTTTCTTTCTTATTTGATTAATTCTTTCTTTCTTTCTTTCTTTCTTTCTTTCTTTTGTTTATTCATGTGTTTGTTTCTTTTACTTTGTTCTTTGTTTTATTCACTTTGTTCTTTATTTTCTTTTTTTTTTTGACACGTCATTCTGAAAATTTCCATTTAATCAAACATAAACAATATGGCTGTTTTGTTGATGAGAATACAATAATTTTTTAATTCCAGGAAAAAATAACTGACATGCAAGATGGATATGGTGCAAAGATACTGCATGCTGTTTTGAACAAATCCAGGAAGCAACATACCACAAAATACCAGCTGCATAGCCACTTGCCTCTCATCTCACAAATTATCCAAATAAAACAAAGAAGACATGCTGGAACTGCTGGAGAAGTATGGATAACTTCATAAGTAAAGTTCTTTGGTAGACTCCCACACATGGATTCACCAGTGTAAGCTGACCATCTCTATGCAGACAGTTGGTGTTATCTCGAGGACCTACAAGAGTGATGGATGATAGGGATGGACGGAGAGAGAGAGAGAGAGAGAGAGAGAGAGAGAGAGAGAGAGAGAGTTAAAGGAATTTGTACAGTCAGTATGACTCAATGATGATGATAATGATATCTGCTTCATGTACTAATTCAAGACAGCTAAAATATATATTTCAATTTTTATTATTGTTTTTAGGTTTACCATATTTTATGATGACAATATGAAATTAATAGAGTGTAAGATACAAAACCAAAAATAAATTCATAACACATGACAATAAAATATTTTAAAGGCCTGCTCTAAAGGTGATTAATATTGCATTCTGTTTATAGAATTTATATCAATTGAAAATGAATTTTTCAAACAATTGGATAAATAAGTATTTTGTAATTAGTATTCAATAAATATCTCCCTTAAAAATTCAAATGCTTAGAGAGAACATGAGCAAAGCCCCTTTACTATCATTATTAAGTTGTAGAACAGAGAGGAAATTATTTTATTCTCTTAGTTAGCATATTATAATGTCATTTAGGAGGTACCCATGATTTAATGGTTATTGTCGTAGGAAATGGACATGGCGACATGAGTTCAAATCCTGAACGAGGCTGATTGCATTTCACATAGTACTAATACCCTTGGGAAAGGTATAAATCCAATTATTCTCCCTCCAGCTATGGGTAAATAGTAGGGCAGACTAGGTTTTTCAGCCTAGGTGAGGCAACTAGCCAAGGAGAAGGAAAACTCTGAATCAAAACCTGTTAAACTCCGCTTAAAAATTGACCCTGTGTCATATCTTGCCCGAGCGGAGGGGTTGGTAAATATGATAATGTCATTTCAGTTATAAAAACATGGCTATGATATACTATTTATACTGTGTTACCAAAATAGACAAAAATATAGGTTCAAATGTGAAATGGTATCAGCTGAAACCCTCTATTCTGAGAAAGGCATCTAAGAACATTTGGAAGGTGACCAGCTTCATTTCTAGAACAGGGGCATAGTAGAGTCAACTTGTTGGACTCAATCAAGTAGAATGTACTTATGATTGTTGAGTCTTGGGGGTCGTTCTGACAAGACATAGAAGCCAAGTCTACATAAAAAGATTCCACAGTGTCACCCAGATTGACTGTTGCAGACAGATAACTCCACTGTTTGCCTTAGCTTAGGACCCTTGCATTCACTTTCTCCTTCTTCCATCAACACTGTTTTCAACTGAGAGCACTGCTTTTGCAAATAAAGCTGTAACTGCAAAGATTTATTATCTGGGATCTTCCTTCTCACAATGGATCTTTTCAAGATGATTTCAGCCATTCTATTTAGTTCTGTATCCAGCCATAAGTGATCATCTGCGAAGTTGCATCTGCAAGCCAACCAGGTGCTGGTCTAAGATGCAATACTACAAATGCATTTATGGCCAGAGAGTTAAAATTATATCTAGCATGATTAAAAAAAGATTCTGCTTATCTGGAAAATTATTAACTGGAATCTTTGTTTTCATTGGATTTGAATTCTTATCACTATTATCTAGAAGAAAACTTGCTTGTTGTTAAATCACACTCCCCACAAAATATTGAAAAGCTTAAACTTCATTTTCTATATAAATATCAACATTAATTTATCCTTTCAGAAAAACTTCGTCTCCAAGGAGTAAACCTTATTAACAATTAAAATTAATCAATGGATTTTTGGGTGTATGTATTGTGTGCATGTGTTTTACATGTTGGTAAAATGAAAACAATTCACAAAATAAAGAAGCTTACACAGCATTTTTTTGTACCAGTTTTATTCTTTATGACTTTGGTGAAAGTCCTCAGGATATTTACCATTCAGTTACTTTGAATGAAGGGTCAGTATAATTTAGATACAAGCGCTTGGCCAAGTCAGTGTGTTGGGGTACTTGTGTGCTCCTTTGGTATCTTCAAGTTCTTGAAACTGTTGAGAAAAGTGTCCTTCCTAGAGCAAGATTGACAGTAAAAAGAAAAAAGTGAAAAAAATGAAGAGAGAACACAGCTCTTGAGTAGATTTTGGGTTCCTTTGCATGTTCAGAAAAATGTAAATTTATATTCTTTATTTTTATCTTTTTATAATTCTACTTATTTTATTTTTTAAAACTTTTATTCAATTTAAAATTTTTTATTTTTCTAGGGTGAGTCAAAAGTTTTGCAATATTTTATGAGGCATGATTTGATAGCTCTGAATGCATTTGCTGAGTTTGTGAAGGTGATTAACCAAACTGGATTCTGAGATGCTGAATTTGCCTGATACTCTCTGAATGCTACTTGCCAGGTTTGACTCGATGATTTGGTACACAGCTTCAGAATCCATATTTGTTTGTTATGCCTCTTTAAGTATCTCATAATGTGTAAGTGCACCAACTAACATGATTCTACCAACCATAGTGGCTACCTTCAATTACTCGAACTGCTTTGATTACATAATCTAAGTAACACATACTATTATATACCAAAATATTGCAAAAATTTGGACTCACCCAAGTATCTTTTTTTCCTTTACAAGTCTTTACATATTAAATTGTTAACAATTGCTGTTTCTTCACTTTTTGTTCAGTCTGGCAAAGGGTTATAATAATGAGCTACCTAATGATGATAATTAACTGAACTCATTATGATTAGGTAAATATGCTTGCTAATGACATTTTTGTGCAGATCTGCAAAAATCTTTATTAGGTAGCAGACCAGATGACTGAATCCTAACAGATTTTATTGAAACTGTACCACAGCAACTCATTAATATCAACTTGATGAGGATGAAAGAAAAAAAAACTATTTTTTACCAAAGAACATATTGTAAAAACCAACTCTCTTTTTATAACATTTTTGATGCCATTTTTTGGTTCTTATCTTGTCAATGATTTCAATTTCCTTTTTGATTGTTCTGGGATTTCTTTTTGACTTTTCCTTATTCCCACAGTTGTATTGCCATCACTGAATAACTTAACAATATCTTGTCTTGCTTTTGAGGTTATGTCTTCCTTGTAACCCATGGAAATCTTTATATATCTAAAATAGAAAAATAAATAAAAGTAACTATACTGTAATATATATTCATTTACAATATGATAAACAACCCTCAAGATGCATAACAAAATTTCACATCCCCAAATAAGTTGAAAATATTTCTGATCAAGACAGATATTATAACTTGAAACAAAGACAGATATCATAGCATAAAACATACAAGATATATAGTCACTAAGCAATTTTCTTCCTCTTTTGTTCTAACAGTTGTGCATTTCACATGAAACTCTAAGTAACAGACTCAATGAAAAACATAATTTTAATATTTTAGGTTTTAAACCTGCTCTGCTATAGTAACATTGAGCACATTTTTATGCAATTTTTCTTTCTTGCCTTTTATCTTCTTTTATATATATATATATATATATATATATATATATATATGCATATTTGAATGAAAAGAACAGACAAGGAAGCTTTTAAGACTTTTTAGAGAAAGTTTTCCTCTTTCTAAACAAGGGAACGTAGTACCAGAACAAATGAATGTAGAAATCATTAAAAGGTTCAGGGTTTTGAGTGCTTTTAGCTGTGTTTTCAGCCATTTTTAAAAATGGCAGTTTGCTTTTGTGGAATTTAGAAGAGGATAATTTTCATTGTCTCAAAACATATAAAGGATTGTTTGAGCTGGCTGGTTTGTGCTTGTTTTAAAGTCGTTGGTGTCGGCCACTGAAGTATCAGTTAACTTTGTATTCATGGTTCAAATGACAATGGTATTAGATGAAAATGGTGGGAGCTCTAATTGTTAAATATATTTAGAAATCCCCTGTCTATATCTGAAAAATATCTTTTATTGTTTTCGTAATATATATATATATATATATATAAAGAAAAATTAAAGCCCTTCATAGTGCTTGAAAATAATGAACCAGCACTGCAATATCTGGACAAAAAAAAACAGACAGAGCAATTTAAGCTGATATGTAAACGTGCTCAATACACCATGTAGTGTGAAATTAGAATACTTAACAAGTCAGAACTAATCTACCAATGTTTCATCTACCGGATCATCAGGATAATTCTGGCACACACACACACACACACACACACACATATATATATATATATATTTATTTATTTATGTAGGCCCCTCATAATATTTCATCAAAGGATGTCTCCTATGTGGAAACACTTGGTCTGATAATTGCATTGATGAGAAACTGACAGTCACTTTTGGGCATTGACTCTGTGTGTCAATGCTATTCTAAATTATATATTTTATAAATACATGTGTGAGGGGACTAATTAAAGTGTCCATCTATGTATAATAAAATTAAGCAATAATATTGATCATTGATTCTGATTTGTTGGAGTAAAAAATTAAAGTTAAAACTCTGCCTTGCCATTATGAGCATTATGCTCACATTCTCAGTCTGAAATTTTGTGATCAAGAGTTTTTATTATTACACACTGATGCACTTAAATATATAGGATGCATGACCCTATAAATAAAAATCTTGTTTAAAGTTTATCTAGTTACCTGGTAGTCATGAGTTTGTTCCCTGGGCTTGGTAGTGCATAAAAGTCATTTATTCTGGTTCAATGAAAGCAACATACTAGTAACTTCACAAGAACAAAATTCTTTGATACAAGATATCCTCTTAGCATGAACAGTAAAATGAGAACAAATTACTCCAATGGATTGACTAAAAGATTTGGTCTGAAATTCCCAGAAGGTTATCAACTATGACCAATAATTGAAGAAGGTCAGTTGGTACAGCAGTTGTAATTTTGTGACTATAATAACAACCAAGATGAGGACACTAGTACATCAGTGTATCATAATTTTTAATATCTTCTATATTATTTTTCTTATTGACATGATTTCTTAACAAAATAATGTTTCTGTGTGAATTTCTCTCATGAAAAGTTATCCTTATCATTGATTGATAAGTTTGTATTAATATCAAGAATGATGAGGGTTCTAGCTCAAACAGATTATTATAAGATAAGGTTTCTTTAGAGTTTAATTCTTTTAAATCCACTTAGCCACAAGCAGTGAAACCAGACAATGTTAAAGATAAAGTTCTCTAATAGTCATAAAATGATATATTGGTACATCAAGAAAATTCTCCAATAAACTTTTGACTTGTTAGTTAAATATATAAATAGTTTTTGGAACAGCTTATTTGAACCAACATATCCTGAAAGTTTAGTGATATATAACCCTGTTGGTGGGGATTGAAATTCACTAACTGTATCCACTACAGAGGATCAAGAGTCCTCAGAAAAGGGATGTCCTAGGTATGACATTAAACAGCATCTAATGCTTCTTCATTACCATTAATTACAGGCCAACTTTGACACAGTATAGTCATACCTATTAGATCAAATAAATCTGTATAAAAATTATTTGTATTTGATTGGAACAGGTGCAAACAATCTCTTAAGAAACAACTATACAAAATGTAAATATGAACAAATAATTCCTTAACCTCTTGGCACTAAATAACTCTGGTAATGTGTTTATCTGTCCCTTTCTGGATCATACTCAGAGAACCCAATATGGTCTGTTACTGTAGGAGTTTTAAGGCATTATAATTTTTCAAAATCTATTTCCAGGTCTTTGTATTTACTTATTAATTATTATTATATCATTATACTTCACATTGGATCTGATATATAATGATAAGAAAAAGGGCTGGCCATGGGTTTGCCATTGTCACCAGTATTGGCCAACATATACATAGAATACTTCAAAGAAATGGCATTAGTATTTACATCACTAAAGCCATCAATGTGGCTCAGATATGTTGATGGCACATTCATTTTCTGGCCACATCAGGAAGATGTTCAAACATTACTTGATCATGTGAACTCAATCCAATCATCTATACAGATCGCTATGGAGAAAGAACAAGATAATAAATTACCTTTTTTCAATGTATTAGTAACATACATAGAGCAAGGATTTAGGTCATCTGTGTATTGTAAGCCTACCTTCACTGGATAGTACCTCATTTTCAATTCCCATTATCCATATAATGTGAAGAAAGGAATAATCCATTGCTTACAACATCGAGGAAAAGCCATTAGTAGTGATACTGAAGCATATGAAGAAGAAATAATTAGTTTAAGACACCACCTCCATTGAAACAAATACCCAGAGCATATAACATTGGCTCCAAGAAACCTGGATAGGAGAATAGAAGACAATACCTGAAAATTTACCACAGCAGGACACATAGCATAACTGTTAAGGGCGTTGGTTCCCTAAACTTCTAAAGAGACAATCATCTGGAGGTTGCAGGTTCAATCCTGACTGCAAGTGAGTGACAATATAGGAATAATTGGTACTTTTACCTGGTTATAGCAAATGGAATCAGAACAAGTGACCCCTGTGGATTAGATGAAGGACGTAGTTTGAAGTTCCATGTAGGCTCCCAAGTTCGACAAACACCTGAAGAAGGTTGGAGGACATATCGGCTGAAATGTTGTGAATATAATAATAAAAATGAAGGCAATAGTCCAAAAACCCTGAATAATAAAAGTCATCAAGGAGCAAAAAGATCACACTGTACCTTCATAAGAACAAGGCAGTTCAAAACTAAGTCAAAGTTGGGGAGTCCCCATGGAGAGGTGACTAATGTGTTGGATCACTACATGAGATCAAGTTAAAACTTTGAAATCTAAACTTGTTTACTAACATTCATTTTTGGACAAACATTCTTGGCAAAGTTATTAACCTCCTTATCCCTTCAGCTATGGATTAAATAGTACCACTACTGTTCTTCTTCAAGAATAGCTTTGCTGTTAAATAAGCCATGAAGTTTACTATGCTCTTAAATAAAGAAACCTAACTACATCAAAGTTAATTTGATTAACCAAAAACAACAACAACAGCAACAACCCTCATTATGACATATATCAAAGAGTTTATTCCATCCTGAGGAAAATCATTACATGTATAGTTTCAAGTTAGTTCTTTCATAATTAGTAAAAGAAGTTTATTTGAAATCATTACTGACAGTCTTCTTGGCGATTTTAAATTTCACTTCAACACTATAAACATCAACCTATAGTGACTTCCCAAAGAACAGAAACTTCCCCAGTAAGTCCCATCAACTGCTTCTCAGTGCCCACCAGCCAACTATATTTTCTTGCCAAATACACGACTTTGACGAAATCCCTGGCAGATCTCATAGAAAAAGCTCAATCTAATAACTTCATTAATTTTCTTTGTTACCACTAAACTTCTTTACACCATTACCTCTCAGACAGTTTCAGATTTCCTTATATCATCCCCAGCCCATCAGCTTCCCATTTTGCCCCAGAATATAGATTTTATCAGCCCGACCAATCATAATTATAGATTTAATAAAATCTCAGGCACCCACAAAGAGAAAAGAATGCACAATTTAACATTCTTAGATCAAAACTGAACTCATTTTACAAGTGTGCACTCTTGACCTGTCCACTTGGTTCAAACAACAGGATGATATGATGAGCAAATCCCTTTGTTTATATAATATGAATAATTGTTTTGATTCTAAATCCATTTTCCAAAATTATTTTGATTCTTAGTCTATAACCCAAAATTATGTTTAACAAAGAATTTAAAATCACAGAAATAAGTGTGTTGAATGCCAAGGAGACTATTTTGAAGAAAACTAATGGTTCATTTATTCATTCATTTTTGTAAAAGCGGCTTTTTTAAAAACTTTTTTTTACTTTTTGAACACACACACACACACACACACACACACACACTTTTTCAGATTGTGATGTGAATAGACATTGAAATATTAGAAAAATATCAATCACACGTTTGGTTTGTAAATTAAATAGGGATTACCAAAAAGCATGTATGTTTTTTTAGTCTCAGTTTACAATGCACAAAAATGTTATTGCCCAGTCAGCTGGGGCTTTAGAATACACCGGCTGCACCTCTGCTGAGGAGTAAGACCCCCTCAATGAGTGTCCTGGGTATGACACTAAGCGATCTGATGGTGAGGCTCCAGGGATGCTGGAGCTTTAGGGAATGCAGAGCACCCTTTCATTGCCATTGCTCCCAGGTCCAGTCTGGCCCGTAATGGTAGCACTTAATAGGGCCCTATCTATGGGTTAAATAGAACTAACTGCATACTTATGCTGAACTGAATTGTTTGAAATAGAACTGTTTGACTAAACTGAGTTGCTTGAAATAGAAATGTTTTTGACAAATAAACTGTGTACTTACATTTAAATTGCGTTGTTATACTAAGCTGAATTGTTTGAAATGGAACTGTTTTTGGATTTGAAACTGTACTTATGCTAAACTGAATTGTTTGAAATAGAACTGATTATTTGCATCAAAATGGATTTGGCATTAAATAACCTATAAAGGTTGATATGCCATAAAACCCAACCAACCAACCAACTACAACAAAAATATTATTGTTGCTTTTATCTGCATTCTACTTTTAAGGATTTTGTAAAAATCAAGTGAGAAATCCCAGATGGAGTTTTTACTGTTAGGAAATATAATGAAAAACATTTGGAGAATATCATTAAAAGCTAGTGAGACTTTAAAATTCTCCTTTCCTTTGCTTTATGAACTTTCACTTTATTAGGTTTGTGTAAAACATTTCTGTGCAAAACCAGTTTTTAAATATACTTTGGTCAGTTAAAAGTTTTTCCATATTTTGGTAACAGGTGGCACAATCCTGCAGCTCCAAATGCTTTTGCCAAGATTGTGAAGATATCCAAATGCCTTGCTCACCTGATACTCTCCAGGTGCTACTCATAAGGCCAGCCTCTATGTCTTGAAGCACAGTTTCAGAATCCATAGTTTTAGACAGGTTTGTTGAGGTTCTTGCCACCTAAGCAAAATTTCTTGAACCATCTGGTTATTCTATCATGATAAACTTTATCTTCACTTTTGCATAAAAAAGTTTTTGTTGCTTCTTTGGTGTTTTGGCCTAATACAAACTCATAAAGTCACCTTGATAAATATCAGGTGGGAAATGACTTTTCAGAATTCCATAATTTAACAAATAAACATAATCTGAAAATATTCCTTGTTCTATGAATTCTTTTATGATAGCTTCAGTTTAAATGAATTTTTAACATTTTTCATTACAATAAACTTTGATCAAAGCTTAAAGAATAATATTCTTGAGAAATAAAAGAAACTTGTTATGAGATTATCACTTGAAACAAACTTAGTTTCAAGTATTTTTTTCCTTTTTTGATGACGATAAAATTAAAATAGAAGCAAATGGTTTGGCTTGGATTCTACCTCAGAAACCATGGATGCTTTGATGCCATTAGAAAAAACATAAGATGTTAGAGCTAAATAGTTATACATTGTCTAATTATATCTGCTTCATGTGTAGATTCTCTGTGCATGTATATCAGTATTAAAAATGCTAGGAAAATATTTGAAAATATTTCATGAAACTTCATGAATCCACATTTTGAAGAATTTTATTTGAAATCAGCTAATTTTTCAATGCAACATTTGGATTGGTTTTGTTTTTTTGTTTGGTTTTATGGCATATCAACCATTGTAGGTTATTAATGCCAAATCCATTTTTACACATACAAACAGTTCTATTTTAAACAATTTAGTTTAGTATAAGTACACGTTTAAATGTCAAAACAGATCTATTTCAAACAATTTAAATTTCAAATCAGTTCTATTTCAAACAATTCAGTTTAGTATAAGTACACAGTTTAAATGTCGAAGCAGTTCTATTTCAAGGAAGCCAGGTTAGCTTAAGTACACAGTTTAGTTCTATTTGACCTATAGATAGGACCCTATCAGGTGCTACCACTTCGGGCCAGTGTGGTAATAGGAGTGATGGCAATAATGTGGTACTCCGCATTCCCCCAATCACTAGCATTACTGGAACCTCACGATCAGATTGTCTAGTGTCATATAACAGGACACTCATTGGTGGGGGGTCTCCTCTGCAGAGAAACAGTTGGTGTATTCTACAGCCCTAGTTCACTGGGTAATACACAGAGTTAAATGTGAAAGCAGTTTTATTTTAAACAATTGAGTTTAGTATTAGTATGCAGTTTAAATGTCGAAACAGTTCTATTTCAAACAATTCAGTTTAGCGGAAGCACACAGTTTAGTTCTATTTGACCCAGAGATAGGACCCTATCAGGTGCTACCACTCTGGGCCAGAGTGGACCAGGGAGTAATGGCAATAAAAGGGTACTTTGCATTCCTTAAAGCTCCAGCATTACTGAAGCCTCTCAATCAGGTTGTTTAGTGTCATATAACAGAACACTTGTTGGAGGAGTCTTACCCTTCTGCTGAGATGCAGTCGGTGTATTCTACAGCACCAGCCAACTGGGCAATGAAGATTTAGAAAGAAAATTTTTTACGAGTATCTAAAAAGAAACCTAAAGAGGTCTTCCTTGGTAAATTGTTTAACTGAATGAATGATACATATCATGTATTCTTTTGAGATAATTAGAGAATGAAAATATTCAAATTGTCATACTTTAAACATTTCTGAACTGGATTTATTTATCGATAATTTTTTCTATTGGATTTAAGACAACTCTAAATTCAAAACATATTTGAAACAAATTTATGCCCCTCTAAAGCCATGTAATGTCATTAGATCCAGTACTAAACAATCACATGTTTAAGGCTATAAAATATATTTTGTGTTTGTTTAATCAATTATGTGCAATACTTTCAACAGATTCATGCTCATGAAGGTTGTTGAAAGTAGTGATCATAAGTACTTGAAGACCTATGAAATATGCTTTAAAATTGCTTTGATTTCAGAGAATATAAAAGATTTTGGGCAGGTGTATCCATTAACTTATAAGGTTAGCTGCTTTCTCAAATAGCCAATGAAAGTTTGCCATTTTAATTTTCTTGATTGATTCTAAACAAGATTTTAGAAGGATAGAAAAGAAAACTTTTTTTTCATTTAACAGTTTAGTTCAGTTTGTTTTGTCTGATGGCATATCAAGCTTTATGGGTTATTTCATGCCAAAGCTATCTTTTTAGAAGTGCAGTAGTAATACTGTAATGTAATAACCAAGGGATTTCGGTTCATGCCTTTGGGTTTAGTTAGGCTGAGAACCTTTCAGCTCAGCACATGGGTTAGTTAGGTGCAAACATTGATGCAGGTGTTAACGCGGGTGCGCATGGACGGATGAAGATGTCACTCAGAGATGTCACAATAGCCTGAGACGAAATGGGTGACGGAGTGCGAGTGACGTCATGCACCGGAAGCGTGCAGAGGTTTGTGGAGAATTGAAAGAAAGTTGGAGAGTTGAAAACTTGACACCAAACGAAGAGGATCGACTTTTGAAGCTGGCAGATGCGAGGCGAACTTGCGCCCTATGGGGGCCGCTCGAGATGGGGGCCGCTCGAGATGGGGGCCAAATGAATAAGACAGCATAGAAGATTGTGTCTCTCCTCCTTATGTTGAAATCTTTAACTTGAAGTTAATAAAAAGGTTTCGTACTTGAACAAGAAGTCGTTACGTGTTTTTCGTAATTTCGAGATTCCTATGTTCTATCGTTATGAACATTATATGTCTATTTTGCACATGGCGTTAATTGTGGCAATTGAACAATACTAGTTAACCCACAGCTGGAGGGGATAAGAGAGTTCATTCTTTTCTCAAGGGTATGAGTCTGAAAGTGAACACAATAGAATGACTGGAGTTTGAACTCACTTACTTCAGGATTGCAGTCCAGCACTTAAGCCACTTTGCCACAGCGACTCTCCTCAACGATTTAATTTGGTAAAAAAAAAAATCATGTAGATATGTTATCTAGATCAACAAAATAGGCATAAATGGATACTGTTATATGCATGCAGGTTAATCCACAGAGAGTTGGAGACCTATGGAGAGAATATTCCTGGATATATGGGATGATAAGAAAGAAGACAAACCAGGAGATAGTGTGACACATGTGTTTATTACAGAGATGTCATGACAGTCCCTTTTCTGTTACTTTTTAAAAGAGTTGGGTTCAAGGGAGATTACTATACATGCACATAACATGCCTAGTTATGATGAGTAAAATAAGATTTGGTTCTTTTATTATGTTCCTTTTATTAACCTTCAAAATCAAACAATTGGAAATAAATTGTCTGTTTGCTCAAAATACCTATGAGTAGTGCTATATATCTCTTTATGTATATGTGTATATGTGAGTGTGTGTATATAAACTTATCAAGGTATTTCAAATATCATCATTATATCATCATATATTATTATCATATTATAAGCTATTTTGATATTATTCTATTGTATTTTATATTTCAAAATATTAAGGATAAAAATATTCAAAAATATAATCGCTGTTAATCAATATTTTTGCCTAATAAACAAAATTTATTGATTGTTGTTAATCTTGCACATAAATTTATAAGTTGCTGAATATATAAATACACACACACACACACACACACTCACACACACATATATATATATAAATATATATATATGTAAACAAAATCAATTATCTTGTTTTGACAGTATTGTTAAGAATTACTTGGAAAATTTATAAGCATTTAAATGATTATCAAACTTAACAAAGCATACATATATTAGGAGCAGGAAGAGGAAAGTGATCAGAAAATCCAATGATCCTTGTTATTATTCTTTTGTCTTTGGTCCCGACTCATCTTCAATCAGCTTGGTTTTTTATTGGCTGCCTTCATTTGCTATCACTAACTTCCTGTTATACACTTTGGGCTACCCACTACCTTTTGTATTCTATCAAACAACACATATCAATATTTCCTCAGGTGTAGTGGCTAATATTGGATTGCATCATTGTAGTAAGTGAGTTTGAACTCCAGTTGTGCTATTATCTTCATTTGTGGACTAATACCTATTGGAAAGGTATGAAACCCCTTATACTTACATCTGTTGGTTAAATAGTACTACAACTGTTCTTCTACAAGGATCAATTTGGCCTTAAATAACCCATGAAAGTTGATATGCCATTAAACAAAGAAACCAAACCTTTGATAAAGCTTGATCATCTATACACGAGAATGGATCAATAAGTATGTAACCTAAAACAGATTTTAGCTAAATTCTAATCTAAAATTTTTAATTGTATAATATTCTTTCTCTGTGATTAATGTATAGTATGATGCTGAAGTTTGTGTCTGTTCAACACAAACTACGCACTGTTGACCTGCAAGATCATTTGAAGACAGCAGTGGTCATGAGATGGCAAAATATGCCATTGTTAGCCAATGGGTGTGACTCTTATATAAAGTACAAAAATGTTTTATGATCTCATAAACAATGGCAGAGATGAGGTCAGATCTATATTTTCCCTATAGCTAGCTATATGTTGAATGTTGTAAAAAAGTGAAAAAGGATTTTACATATCTGCAAAAAATAGAAGGACAAGAAGTACAGTATACAGAGCTCTCAGAAACTAATTCTTTATGGTTAAAACATATTTTACTGTGCATTGATGGGATGTTCATATTTCTGCATTCATATAATCTTGCTAAAATATACGTTAGAATTATTCCATTAAGATGATTAAAACATTTTATGTCTTATCCCTTTTTTCTACTGAGTTTTGCTGGGTACCCTTATTAGTAAGAGGTATTAAGTTTTCACAACCCTAACTTTTGCGCTGAAAAATCTGGAAAAATATTGCATCTTATATACAAATAATTGTAGTATATATGTATTGCAGACTCAACAGGAGCATGATTTTAATATTTTAGGTTTTGAAGTCACTCTGTAATTGTGGCATTAAGTACTTTTTATTACCTTTATTTATTCTCCTTTTAATTAATATCAAGCTATTTGAATACACTTTGAAGTTTAAAGAAAAATCATCAAAGTTAAATGGTGTATATTAAAGTGAGCCTTTGCTAGTGATGATGGGTTGAAACAATATAAATTATGCTCAAAAGAAAAAAACTAACATGGTTGGGTTTCCTAATTCTAAAAATATTCAATAAAAATCAGAGTTGGTGTTAAAATATCAAAAAGCTGAAAATTCTAATTTTGATTTGGTGGCCAATTAAATCATGTGACCAAGACTTTGTCATGTGACATAGGTTTTGTATGCTATATTTTAGGAGAGTACAATAAATTTTAGTTGGTAACAGATGTCACCTGATGGTCAATGTTGTGAAACTCTGAGTTGTGAGTTATTAATCATTTTTACTCTTTATTTTTTAATGTTATATTATTTGCTCTACACTTTTTGTCAATTGTATACTTTCATTTTAAACTGAATTTACTTCTTGTCAGTACTATTGTATGGACACACTACTCAAATGCTAAAAAAATGCATGGAGAAAAAGCTAGACAAAAACAACACAAGAATGGTACATGCTGTTTTGAACAAATTATAGAAGCAACCCCCCCCCAAAAAAAAAACACTTGCTGTATAGCCACTTAACTACTATTTCATAAACCATCCATGTAAGATGAACAAAACATGCTGGACTGCTGGTAAAATAAAGGTGACCTCATAAGTAATGTTCTTTTATGGACTCATGCACATGAATGCACCAGGGTTGGCCAACCAGCAAGGACTTCCAAAAATAAATTCTGTGCAGACACAAGAAGCTGTCTAGAGGACCTACCAGGAGCTATGGACATTAGAGACAGTGAGTGAGAGGGGGATTCCATGCTATCATCATAACTTGATATGAATGATGATGATGATGATGATGCTAATATATATATATATATATATATATATATATATATATATATATATTTGGTTGAAATATGTGGAAAGTTGGATAAATCAAACATTTAACTTAGATTTAGAAGTGTGATATTTCATTCAGGCTTTATTTCATCTTCATGAACTTCTATCTTATTGTCAGATTCACTACAAATCTATCTTTTCAGCATATATATATATATATATATATATATGGGCATGTTTCAACCGAAGATTTTATTTTTATACAAATATATGAAAACTGATTGTCATAAGAATGACTGGAGGAGGTGAGAAAAGATGTATTTATTTTAGTTTTATCCTACTCTACTGGCCAGAAGTTGAGCACTTTTCAGATTTGAAAAAAAAATTTCTTCATTTCACTCTATATGTATACAAAGGTTGACTGAAAAGTTTATAGGCTTTTTTCCTCTATCATTTTAGCCCTTCTGATGTTTAAATGTGTTTTCTGAGCCTCAAACTGTAAAACCAAAAAAAAAAAACAAAAAAAAACAAAATAAACAAAACAAAAACACAAGAGAGCTCACTTGATCACTGAAATAACAGAGATGAGGATGTTAGTTCAAATAATTCTCCAAATAACATTTTTCAATCCACACATAAGATTCAAGTCATAAGCTGTACATAAAAGTTAACAACAGTACAGTCTTTACTTTTCACATAATTGTGTATCCTGGGTTGGCATCTATTTTTATAGATGTCAGAAGGGTTGAGCAAGAGAAATATAAAATTAGATTAAAGGTATCTCAGGAGGAAAATATAGTAGACAAATGTATATTTTGTTTGATCAAACGGTGAGCAAGAAAGCCTGACAAATGGTGGGGCGTGATATGGAAACAAGAGATGATAGATATGAACTGGAATCAAACGGATGGATTCTAAACAAAGAATTGGCGAGCAAAAAGAAGATCAATTTCCAATAAATCTATATCAACAAGAAAAACAGTGTAGTGACCAGTTAAATTCCTGTTTTTACTATCTTCTCTGGCTTGTCTACAAAAGCTACTGTTTTCTACACCCTGATTTTTACACAGTGAGTTTTACACATTGAGTTTCATGCAGTGAGTTTTACACAGTCAATAGAGTTCCTGCAGGCATATGAGTCAACCAATTTGCAGAACTTTTGTTACTCACATGAGTTAAATATAAAAAAATTAACATTTCAGGCAAGTAACCAAAATCTGTCAGATGACATCTTTGTGGTAAATAAATATGTAGGAGGGGGAGACTATGTATAGTAAAGGTATGAACCTCCTTATACCCTCAGTAATGGGTTAAATAGTACCACTAATGTTCTACAAGGATGGCTTTAGCATTAAATAACCCCTGAAAGTTGATTTACCATTAAACAAAGAAACCATACAAAACAAAACAAAACCAATCCACAACTACTAAAGTTAAGACCCTTCTTATCCCCTCATCTATGGGTTAAATAGTACCACTACTGTTCTTCTACAAGGATGGCTTTGGTATTAAAAAATCCCTTGAAAGCTCATATGCCATTTAACAAAGAAACTATATATATATGTAGTAAATTATCCTAATCACTTTATTGCTATTACATTGAGTGAAGTCACCTCTAAAGAAAGGGAAGCCATATCATCCCAAGTACATAGTAAGTAAAAGTAAAGTTGGTGACTGTAAATGAGAGCAACACAAAGGCTCCTTTTTCAATAACTACTACACTGAGGTGTTGGGGAGGATGCTACTCCTTTACCTGGATTGCTCCACTTTACCTTTGATATGTACCTTATAATGCTGAGTGTTAAGCAAGGTTTCAAATACCATTTTTTGAGTCTTTGGTATGACTTAACCAGGGATAGAACCTTGATCTCCCAGGCCATTGGCAAACACTTTACCAACAAGACAAATTTTTACAGAAGTTAAGAATGAAAACAGTTATGCAAAATCTGTCACAATGTGACTATGGGTAACTGCACATTTTATTTAGTATTGGATTTTATATTAGATATACACCTCTATAGCACTGTGATCAGTTTGTATACTGCATAGACTCTTCTCTCTGACTTACTTTCCCAGTCGGCTGGGGCTGTAAAATACCCAGACTTCATCTCTGCAGAGGGTAAGACCCTGCTACATTTTGACAAGTGTCCTGGATATGTCACTAAACAATCTGATAGCAAGGCTCCAGTAATGCTAGAGCTTTGGGGAATGCAGAGTACCCCTTCATTGCCATCGCTCCCAGGTCCACTTTGGCCCAGAGTGGTAGCACCTGATAGTCCTATCCATAGGTCAAATAGAACTGTTTGACATTTAAACTGAGTGCAAACAAATGCCTTATGCTAAACTGAATTGTTTGAAATAGAATCATTTAACTCAGTATAAACAAATGACTGATGTTTTATTGAATTGTTAGTGATACATAGCAATACTTGGAACTATTTAGCTTTGTTGGCTTATGTATACAAATCATATATATCTAATATATATGTATAAACCTACAATGGTTGTTATGACATAAAACAAAACAAAACCAAAACTGACTTTGTAGATGTTGTGTGTTTTAGTGGTTCATTATAGTTTATATAATTTAACTTACATTCATCAGCTCTGTGAGAAATATTGGATGCCGTCTAGAGGACTTGCTCAGAGTAATGACCAATAATGACAGATATAAAAAGAGAGTCAAGGAATTCATGACGTCAGCACACTTTGATGACGATGATAATAATGGCAATTTTGTCCACTTTGCTCAATCATGCTGAAGATGTATATAATGCATTGAAATATTTTTCCTAATCCTTATTATCTATCTGTCAATCTATCTATCTGTTCATAATCTGCCTGAAATCTGAGTCACTCTGTTGAAAACTTATCTGGATCTATTCTGCTTATTTTTTATAATATATTAATACATGGATGCCTATGAACAAATACACATATTTATATATGTACAAATGTATATACTTAAAAGCACTCTCTCTCTCACACACACACGTACGAACACATGTAAGCATATATATGCTCACACATATAAATGTTCAGATTGATACATATATATTTATATAGATATGTACACAGATTTGAATGTACAGCCCAAATACATAATTAAACATGAACAAATATATATAAAAGATACATACATGAATATTTACACGTACATATATAATTACACATCTTGAATCTATATGCACATGCAAATATACATAAAAACACACTCATAAATACATGTGAATTGTGCCACAAGAATGGTGTTTGGCAGATGGTATTTGGATTTCTAAAGAAATGAATTTAAAAGGTATTTCCAATTTTCGCCCATATCCCTCCTTAATGTTGAAAGAAAAACAATTTTTGGTGTCTTTGCTCGTCGTATGACAGACTTCCTTATAAAAAAAACTACTATATAAATACATCTGTCCAGAAGGCTGGGATACCAAGCTTCCTTGGTTGTCTGAAGCATGCACAAATATATGGAATTCCATACTATCCTCTAAAAGAAATAAAACCGAACTCCATGTAGTGTGGCTTGATCTCACCAATGCATATGGATCAGTTCCACATCAGTTGATACTAATGGCTCTTGACTTTTTCAGTTTCCCTGGCAAAGTTTGGGAAATCATAATGAAATGCTTCAACTTAGCCTTCATGAAATTCAAAAACTACACGACCAAGAGGCAATCATTTGAGATCGGCATCATGATGGGCTACGCGATTTCCCTGCTTCTTTTCATTTTGGCCATGGAATTGATTTTACGAAGCGTGTCAATCACAGAACTGAAGGCTAAAAAAACAACTGATCCTTCCCCTTTCCAGGGCTTTCATCGATGATTTTACCATTCTTGTCTCTTCTAAAATTGTTGCCGTTGATCAGCCACAAAAATATCAAAATATTTTCACATGTGCGAGAATGAAGGTAAAGCCCAAGAAAAGTTGAAGCCTGTCATTAGTCGGGGAAGCTGTTAGGAAGAATCACTTTAAAATTGGTGGAGACATTATACCAACAGTGAAGGAAATGTCAGTAAAGAGTATCTGACGGCTTTACACCATCCAATTGACTGATCGACATAGGGGTACAGAGGTTCAGTAAGTTGCGCTAAAGGGACTCATATCGATCGACAGGACATATCTGCCCGGCAAAATGAAGGCTTGGTGTTATCAATATGGTTTGCTACCCCCGCCTTTTGTAGCCTCTGCGAACGTATGAAATTGCACTATCTCTTATTGAACGAATTGAGCAAGTAATCAATGAATTCTGGCGTAAATGGCTTAGAGTTCCACCCTGCTTTTCGAAGGGAGGATTATATGCCAACAATGGAAATTCAGAGCTCCTTATATCCTCATTGGTGGAGGAATTCAAGATTGGAAAAGTACGCCTTCATATGATGATGAGGGACTCAGCCGATGAGTGCATACGGAGGGTGCATCCTGAGATAAACTCTATTACAAAGTGGTCAGCTGCAGAAGCCACCTAAGAAGTAGAATCCAGCCTGCGAGTCAAAGACATCATGGGAGTTGTCCAAAATAATCGAGCTGGATTGGGCAACACGACTCGCAAGTTCTTCTCCTAGGAGAACCCAAAAGAAAAAGGCGAATGGTAATTGAAGAAGTCAAAATGTTCGAGGAGGAGCATAGAACAGCCACTACTCAGGCCAAACAATGTGCGTGAACAACCTGGAATTATATTGAACCTTTAGCCGGAGGTTTTGGCGTGGTGAAATTGTTATTGTTAACGAGGAAGAGTGTAACGTGCGTGTGTTTACGTTGAGTCGTTTCCTCGCTAAGTTTGAAGAGTAAATAAAAGAAGGATGAAGAAGAAGTAAGATGCCGATAGTCGAAATGTGTTTTTAAGGATAGTTTTTATTTGCTGCATGGAAAATGTAGTTTGTGTTTGTGCTGCAAGACTCGTGGTAAGTAAGATTGTGAGTAAGGAGACGAAATGGAGATATGATAGAGTTGAGAAAGGCAGCGCGTATCGTCGGATGTGCGAGGGATTGTGTTCGCCGTATGTTAAGCGAAAGCCATGTTGCCGTAGGAGGAAATGAACTTTGGAGTCACCGTGAGTTTTGTGCGTCTGGTGGAGAGGCGTGCGTTGGTCTCCATGAAGTGGCCTAGAGGTGAATTGAGAGCTAGGTGTCGAGAGCGGAATCAAGGCATCACGGTGACATAAAGTTGTTCCTGTGGTGGTGTATTGAATGTATCTAATTCATATTCAACTGGGATTCCTTGGTCTAAAAGATAGGTTCCCTCATGTGTCCATGCTGCTGCTGCTGCTATTCAAGAGCCACCAGTGAGACGTCTGCACTGGGCAGCGTTGTCCAGCTAAAAAGGATGTGTTTGGCAGCTTACCCAATTTCTGCTGCCCGTAAAGGAGACCCGGGATGAATAGGATACGTCATCCTGATTGGGTAAAATTATGCGTCGAATTAAATTGCGCGCTAAACCAAAATACGAAATTTTCCTTCAACTGCAAACCCATTGGCGATATCATTCCTTCTACGATCTACATACGATCTTCTCTCAATTGCGACAAACCTAAAAATGTGAAGACACACAGATACAAATCTGTTTATCGTGTAAAAATCATCGAGGTACCCTGCGATATGTGCTCTCTGCATTCCCGCAATTACTCCAAATGTACACGTGGCGACATAATCAGGTATTAGAGGGGATCAGAGATGTGATAAGAACTCACTGTAAGGCAGCAAATGAACACATTGTGACAGCCAAGGACTCAAAGATTCCGTTTCATAAGGAAGGTGAATGCCCTGTAAAGAAAAAACAAACAATTCCCAACATGAAATTGCTGAGCAGAGCCTGTGATTGGAAGGTTTCAGTGGATCTAATGACATCCTTACAATTTCCAATACACATTGCCCGGACAAACTAGCGGCCTGATGTCGTAAAGTGGCCCGACTCAAAGAAGAGTGTCTTTCTAATAGAATTAACAATCCCTTAGGAAGAAAACATAGAGGAAGCACACAAACAAAAGAAAGATCGATATGAGTCACTGTGCGCTGACTGTGTGGAAAAGAGATAGACCTGTAACGTGATACCTATTGAGATTGGGTATCGTAGATTCTTGGGACACTCAGTCGTTTCCTTCCTTTCAAAAAGAGGCATCACTGGCCATTGTTTGAAAAGGGCTTCGCATCACCTTCAAACAACAGTTCAGCATGCTTCGAGCTGGATTTGGTCGCGATCTTAACATCAAAATAAAATGCGCGTGACTCCACGGCAGAACGCATGTAAGTGAAATGTGTACGTCATATGAATGATCGTTAATAGCCGTTTTTTTCTTACGAACAATCAACATTTAAAATAAATGTCTTAACAACGTTATGAACTTAAGCTATAAAGAGGAATTTTCTTTCTGTTTGTCTTCATATGTTGTCCAGTGGCAAAAGCTACTGGTGGCGCCAAGGGTAGCAATACCACCTTAGCCACCAAAACTGTGGTATCCCCCTTAATTGGCGGCTGATGAGGACTGGGTATCGCACGTATTTTTCACACGTTGTGTGATAAAAATTTTTAAAAAATAAATAAAATTCACATTTACACCGATGTGCATACAAACATATACATATTAGTACGTATACAGATATGAACACATTATAGCGGTTTCGAGGAATTATTTATTTTCCCTAACACTATATTTTTTAGACACACAAATGAATTACGAAACTTTTCTTTAACAACACAACAGAGAAAGTTTTTATTTGCAGCTTTGAATATGGTTTGCTTTTGGTGCTACAAGACTCGTGGAGTTTAGGTTTGTTAATGTTGGAGACGAAATGGCTTAGCGGGATGTTGAGATGACAGCGTGTTACTGGACGTGTGAGGGATTGTGTTTAGAGTCACCGTGTATTTTTGTGTGTCTGGTATTTTTGGGGAGAGTATGCGTTATCTCCATTCATATGGACCAGAAGTGAAAAGGTGACTAGTGTGTCGAGAGCGGAGTTACGCTCGGATCGACATAGCCAAATTTTGTGGTAACGTGAAGTGGTGCCTGTGGAAGGCATGCTGAATGCATCCAATTCATATTCAACTGGGATTCCTTGTAAGAAATCCATAAATTAGATGGTTCCCTCGTTAAGTGTCCATGTTGCTGCTGCTAGTGTTAAAGCCACAGTGAGATGTCCACACTGGGTGGCTTGTCTAGCTAAAAAGCATCGCTAAGTAGGGACGACCAGAGGAACGTCTTTTCTGGTCGCCGTCTCACGCTGAAGAGGTTGGGTTTGGCCGCTCACCCGTTTTGCTAGCCGGAAATGAAAGTCCGGGCTGAATAGGATAAGTCATCCTGATTGGGTGAAATTCAGTGTTGAATTAAATTGCGCGCTAAAACAAAATACGAGATTTTCCTCTTCTCTACAACATAACACATACATACACAAATGTGTAGACAAATACATACACCTATATTTATATACATGTAGTACACAGTTAAAAGTTTTTTCATACAAAGTTAATTTTTCCCCTAAACCAAAGAAACCAAGATTTTTATTATTATTTCATTGTGGAATATAATAGAATCAAAATGAGTATCATTACGTATTATTTATTACCAAACTGTACTGCATTTATATTCAATAACAACAAATGTGAATATGAAGCATTTCCTCATTGGCCTAGTGGGTAGTGTGTTCGCAAATAGTCCGGAAGACCTGGGTTCAATCCCAGGTCACGTCATACTAAAGACTTTAAAATGGTACTTGATACCTCCTTGCTGAACACTCAGCAATATAAGGTACATATAAAGGGTAAAGTGGAGTAATCCAGGGAAAAGAGTAGCGCCCTCCCTTACACCTTGGTGTAGTAGCTATCGAAAAGGGAGTCTTCAGGTCACCCTCGACTAAGGTCGCAAACTTTACTTACTTATATATATATATGTAATTATATATATATATTTATGTAATTTTATTTTGGTTAGAGTGTTCGCCAATAGTCCGGGAGACCTGGGTTCAATCCCAGGTCGCGTCATACCAAAGACTTTAAGAATGTTGCTTGATACCTCCTTGCTTAACTCTCAGCACTGTAAGGTACGTAGCAAGAGTGAAGTGGAGCAACCAGGGAAAGGAGTTGCACCCTTCCCATACACCTCTGTGCTACTGCAAAGGGAGCCCTCGACTGGTTGCCCTTGACTACGGTTGCCAACTTTACTTACTTTTACGTACAATTTTTTTATCTTAAAATATTGATATCTTTAGTTTTGAAGAAAATTAAATTTTTATTTAAAAATTGTTAAGGATGCACTTATTTATGAGTGATATTGTAAATAATATCAAATAATACCTGTTTTGTTGGTATAATGTTCCATTAGAAATAATAAAAATCTGGTATCTTTGGTTTAGAAGAATATTAACATTTCATAAAAGAATTGTTTGGGATGTACTTATTCATTGGTGATATTGTACATACGTCCACACACATGAAGACATGCAATATAAAAATGTGTGTGAATGTGTACAAATGTGTACAGAGACGCATATACATAGTAATACATGAAGGAAAGAAGCAATTTTTAATCTTAGAGAAGAAATTTGCAGTTGAACAAAATGATGGTTATTAATATTGTACCACATGACTAAGCCATATTTAAAATTATAAATTATTTTCTGGATAATCTAATGCTACAGTACTTTCTGGGAAATTTCCTTTGTATTCCTTCTACAATGCCTCTTCCTGATCCATCACTGATCTTGGGAAGATGGAATTAACTCTGAACATTTCTGGGATAATTCTTTATCTGAAGAATTACTGCTAAATGTCATACACAAATGGTTCTAATTTTAGTTCTCCTTTTACCTTGTCCAAGTTGTTTGTCTTGAGAATGAGAAGCTATCATTTCTATGCTATTTAATAAGCTTAGCTTCACAAAGCATAAGGCTAAATAGTGGTGAGTGGGGAATGAGGAAGAAAGAAGGAAGATTGAGTTGCACCAATATTCCAAGTAGGAAAAGCCTACCTGCTTTAAACCAGCATTCAAAATCATGACATTTTTATAGTTGTATTTTATCAAAGTTTTGCCTCCCAAGAAAATCACTGTTAAAAACCATGGCTCTTTTTTATATGTTAGAAGAGATTATTAGAAATATAAAAATAAGAGTAAGATAGTTGTTTTATCAATTTTATGCCTCCCTAGAAAATCCACATTCAAAATTTCATTCAACTAGACTCGAACATGAATCTTTTTTGTTAGTGACACTATAATTCTTATTTTTGCAAGGCAGTGTTTAGCATATTACAAGGTATAATATCGAAAAAAAATGAGTGTATGGAGACTCTACCATGTAAATATTCTAACCGCTGAGAAAATTGACATCTAAAATTCTTACTATCTAACTGGGATTGAATACAGACTTCTGGCATTGATATGAAATACGAGGATTAGGGAATAACCAGAAGTCACAGGGAGCAAGGTCTGGACTATGGGGGGTGTTGAAGAACTGTGTTGATGGCCATCTTGGTCAAATAGTCTGTGACAAGGATGGAGTTGTGGACTGGTGCATTGTCCTGGTGGAAATTCCAGTGACCCGATTCGAAGAGTGCTGGCCTCTTCCGACGGAATCTCTTCCTGAACTCCCTTAAAACCTCAACATAGTATTCCTTGTTGATTGTCTGTCCAGTGGTAACCCAGTGCATGTAGATCATGCCAGTGCTGTGAAAAAAAGGGATCATCAAAAGTTTGTGGGTGGATTTGCTCTGTCTGGCCTTCTTGGGCCTGGGAGAACCACTATGCTTCCACTGGAAACTCTGTTATATTCTCATATGCCGTATCATAACGACACAATAATAAAGATGCAGGAAGACTTCTTTAACAAAATATTTACCTCTCACTTTATTGCAAGGGTTCGAAAAGGGTTACTCAAGGTTTGCCTGTGAGAGGGAGCTGGAGACCAAACATAACTGCAATATTTTGACCCCCACTCTTATGGCCATCAACGTTGTGTCTTTTTCGTTCTCCTGATGCTCAACTGGAGGTCCAGAGGTCCAGCTTTCTGCTGGATAATGGCTTTCTTTACTGCATCTTATCAGCAACTTCTCTGGTCCCCAAACTCCATCGGGGTTCCCAAGGGCCCCTTCGGCTGGGTGTGGCTTTCCCTACCACATCTCGTCTATAACTCCGTCCGATCTCTCACTCTTATGGCCGTCACGTTGTGTCTTTCTTGTTCTCCTGATGCTCAACTGGAGGTCCAGAGGCCCACTCTGCTGGGTGATGGCTTTCTTTACTGCATCTTATCAGCATCTTCTCCGGACCTCAACTCATCAGGGCCCCAAGCCCTTTCGGCCTGGTGTGGGTTCCCCTACCACATCTTGACTCCTCCAACTGTAACTGGAACTCGAACTGTAACTTCTGTCTTGACTGAGTTATATAATAGTTCAACGCCCACTCGATCGCCAACTTGATCTTTGAAATCGCATGTTTGATCGTCATCCAGCGGAAATAACTGTCATGCAGTTCACAGGTCACTCTCTTCCGGTGCGTCAGTCTATGAGTGTACCATGGGAATTTTTTGCCTCGTCCCATTTCATCAGCCAATTTCCGCCCATGCGATTTCCTCTCATAACTGCCATTAGAATGTGTCACTTCCTTCTGGTGCATCACCTTGGAATGGCATTTTTGGCCGGGTCAAAGGTCAAAATATAACAATTCTGTCTCTTGGTATCTGGGTCATAGCAGTAGATCCAGCTTTCATCGCATGGCATTTTTTCCAAGTTTAAAACAGAATTTTATTGCATATCGTTCTTCTAAAGTGTCAGATTGAATTTTTGAAATTCACCAGCTGTGACAATCAGGCTTTAGTAGGGTGTATTCCAATTGCTGCTGTAGCTGTTCATTTGAACATGGAATCATAAAAATTAGTCAGTCATCTCATAAGATGTATAGCAATAACATACTGAATTTTCAAGAGTCTATGCCAATTTTAAATGCCTCTACTAAAAAAGTCTGGGAAACTTATTGAATGCACCATGTACATATCTTGATATTTCCTAAGTTTAGCTTAAAATGCCAAAAGCCAAATATGAAAAAAATTGGTGGAGGAAGATTGTATTTCAATACTTTTTTGCCTTTCTAGAAAATTAGCATTAAAAATTCTGGCAAATTAATTGTGCTTGAATGCAAAAATTTAGCCCCAAAGAGCAGTTCATAACTATTTGAACCATGAATTTTTGCCTTGCAAAAAATGTGTGATGACTAAATCAAAGAAGTTTTTCTTTTGTTTAGCTATATAAAAATATATAATCTGAAGGTACAAAGAATCATAGACTTCATAAAGGAAATTCTTCCATAGCTGTTATACTTCATAACTGTCACAGACTTGTTACCTTCAGACTATCATTGATTTTATTTCTTTCAATACTTTTTGTCTGGTCAGTAATTCCAACAAATTAGACATTTTGGTTTGGTTTAGTTTCTTTGTTTCATGGCATTTTAATCTTTATGGGTTATTTAATGCCAAAGTCATCCTTGTAGAAGGAAAGAAATTGTACAATTTAATCTATATATGAGGGGGATAACAGTGTTTGTAGCTTTTCTGTGGTTATTAGTCTGAAAGTGAATGAAATAGTATCACTGAGGATTGAACTTGTTTACTATGATATTGCAGTCTTGCTCACTAGCCATGACACTATGGGAACTCCCGCTGTAGCCGTTGACAAAATCCTTGGAGAATTCAACAAATCAAAATAAAATTGTTTTTTTTTATGATAGAATACACAATTTATCTGAAAAATGTCTTAAAGAAAATACTTTGATAAGTGAATAATAATGCTATAAATTTATGAATAAATTTTTTTGTTAAATAATGTGGGAAACTTTTGCATCAATTCAATATATACATACATTTTATTTTTATTATCTGCATTAGTTAATGATAGTATTGTATTTGATAATATATTATCTTTTCTATATTAAGAATTGTTCTATAAAATTTTGTGCCTAGATATGGCAGCCACCGATGAAACATTGTTGATAAATAAATGTATTTTCAAACTACAGTACATTGTGCTGTATAACTGATTCCTCTTACAACTCCATTTTCTTCACTGCTCCATCATCTTTGCTGGGAAGAATAAACTGGAAGACATCTTGTGTGTATGTATTCCTTTATTCAACTCAGGATGTCTTTTACATTACCAACTGTGGAACTGGGTGTTAACCCTTTGAAACATTATTTAAAAATATAACATCACAATCTTTGCTGGTCTATAAGTCTCAGATAACTCGGACTAACTAACTAGAAAGTAAAAATCCAATTCCAATTTCTCAATTTGTAGCCTCATGACTTTAAAATTTCCCAGTGAGTGCCAAGCTCTCAACTAACCCAAGCGATGACCACCTAACAATCAAACACCATTGACCTCGGCTAGATATACCAATCCCACTCTGAGCGCAATGGTTTGATTATTTTCAAATGATCTAAACTTTGTGCTAAATCAACAATTCAGCCCATCTATCATTTGACAATCCTGTGAAAAGTTCATGGGCAAACTATGAAGCATTATGGCCTGATATATTAGCAATCTATTAAACATTATGGCCAGATACATTGGCAAGCTATGAAATATTATGACCGAATATATTAGCAATCTATATAACAGTGAGGCCAAATATGTTGGCAAACTGTGAAACACTGTTGCTAAATATGTTGGCACACTATTTAAAAAGTGGCTCAGTACATTCGCAAACACATTGTGGCCTAATATGTTTGCAAACTGTAAAACACTGTGGTCAAAAATGTTGGCAAACTATAAAACATTCTGACTAAATATATTTACTAATTATAAAACATTGTAGTCAAGTAGATTGGCAAAGTATGCAACTTTATGAGTTGGCAGACTAATGCATTATGAGAAACCAAATTCATGAACTAGTTTCTTCCTTAAATAATGCCCAATGAATTCCTCTCTCAAGTTGAAGGCAGCATATGATTTTCAAAAGTGATAGTGACTCACTCATCTAAAGAATTTGAATTAATTAGATAAATATGCAATTCTCCCCTGGTATTAACAACCATAGGTTGTTTGTAAGTTTTATAGTTGAATAAATTCCCAAAGGAGCATTTTCTTTTGCAATAAATTTTCAAGGTACGTGATATGCTAAATCTGCCTAATGAAATTCAGTCATAGTTGGAAATATCAATAGAAGAGCAGATCCTTTTGTTTCCCTTTTCTCTACTAAACTTCATGATTAAATTTGTTATAACACTTTGAATGTTCAGCACAAGGAAAAAAATTTTCTCAGGTTTCTGTTTGATTGAAACATTAAAGTAGCAAACTTATTGTATTGGAAAATCTGGATAGATATATACATGTATATGGAATTTTTATTTATTTATGTAAGCAAATTCTAAATGCTTCTACAAATTTGTACATTTTCACAATAAGATAAGATATACATATATATATATATATATATATATATATATATATATATATAATTTTCACTGTCTGATGAGTGTCGTGTTAGAATCATGGGAAACTAAGTCAATGCAATTGATTGCATTTTTAAACCTTTAAACTAAACCTCTTAGATTATATATATATATATATATATATATATATATATATATATATTAGTCTAGAAATTCCTTGTAGAATATATGAAATAGATGTAAGTCCAGTTGAAAAAGGTTTTTGATAATACAAAAAGTCACTATACTTGATTACATTTACAAACCTTTCAACTAAACCTCTTAGATTATATATATATATATATATATATATATATATATATATATATATATATATATTTATATATAGTATTGAAAGTTTTTGAGTGCTCTGTATAGTAGATAAAATAGCTGTAAGCCCAGTTGAAAAAAAGGTTTTTGACAAAAATTTTGTAATATATTTTGGAAAAAAATCTTTTGATGTTTTCATGATGCATAGAAGCACAATATATACACACACACACACACACACACACACACACACACACACACACACACACATATATATGTGTGTGTTTGTGTGTGTGAGTGAGTGCATCTGTGTGTGTATATATTTGAGTTTGTAAAAATGTATATAATTTCCTGATAACCCTGTAAGATGAGTAAGAAGAGCAAAACATGCTGGGCACTGATGGAGGAGTAGGGATAAACTCATATGCGATGTTCTCCTAAAGACACCTTCTCATAGACACACCAGTGTTAGCTGAATGGCAAAAACATGTTCATTTGCTTTGTGCAGACACTGGATACTGTCTTGAGGATTTACCAAGAGTAATGACCAAGAAAGAGAAATGGAGAGAGAATCTCAGGAATCTGTGCTGTAGATGCATTGGAGCACAATGAATATATATATATATATATATATATATATATATTTGTCCGAAAATGGGTATGTAATTTTCTGCAGTTGGTGTGTCATTGGGCTCACTTTCTTTCTGTCTGTCTGTCTGTCTATCTGTCTGTCTCCCTCTCTCGATATATATATATATATCTATAAAAGAATAGTGTGGTCATAGAGTCAGTAGACCTTGATTGCTGTCAGTTTTTACCTATGTGATCATTGAACCAAGAGACAACAAACTGAGAATTACAAAATTTCATTAACTCTATGTCTGTGCTATCCTAACTTAGTTATATATATTCTATTGCTGATATTGAGGACCCAATTTATAAATATAGCAAACTACATTATAAATATAAATATATACATATACAAGATTTGTTAGAAATGGATCAAGTGATTTGATATTTATGAAGAAATTGCCTACATTGGGTAATGGTGTCTTATTCCTCTTGAAAGTATTCGCCTAAGGATTTCACACATTTAACCCTGTTTTCCTTCTACTTTTTAAAAAGGTATGCAAAGTTATCTTTCTTTTTCTATTGGACAATATATTTTGACTATTAACAGGATCAAGAAAAAACTATAAATGTTATCGCTTCTTTAATCTTTAAATTCTTTTTAGATTGGCATTTGAAATTTGTGCATTATAATAATATAATACATGAATAACATACAAGAAGTGCATCCATGTATAATGTGCTTGATGACTATTTCACCTTAATAATATCAATCATGTTGCATTTGGTTACAATTAGATTTGTTTTATTTTCATTATTTTGTTATCATTATTATTGTGTTATTCTTATGGATTTCCTTTATATATATATATATATATATATATATATATATATATATATATATATATATATATATATTGTATTAATAATATACTGGAGTCATTGATAGGCTTTTGATATATTTATATGAAATGAGGCTGTGAAAATGGAAAATACTTTTGATACACCCTTATATAGATAATCTCATTTATAATGATATTGTAGACACACACACACACACACACACACACACACACACACACACACACACACACACACACACACACACTTAAATTATACACACACATATATATATATATATGTATATATATATTATCATCAATAAATAAGTATACCCTAAACAATTTTATGGAAAACCAATGATACCAGCATTTTATTATATCTACCGAAACATTATACAGTACAAACAGATATTATAAGATATCATTCATTGTCAAAACTTGCAATCATAAAATTTTATTTGATATTGTGTTCTTTATGGAATAATTTATGACAAGAAGAGATAATGATCAGTTTTCAACTTACAGATACCTTTAATACCGATTTGCATTAAAAAATTACCAGTTCAAATTCCTGTCACATTAAAGAGATTATTTGTCATTTTAATGAACAAACATTAAATGTTGTTATGCAACGTTTAAAAGTATTCAAAAATTGAAAAATACTATTTTGATAGTTTTTCCTGATCTTAATCATAGGATCATCATTATCATCATCATCAAGTATGCTGTCAGCATAGATTCCCTAACCTCTCTTTTGTCATCTCTCCCAATCAGCTATTTCTTAAAAATAGTCCCCAGTGTCCTTATGTAGTTCCTATCTGGGTTTTTCTAAAGGCATTTTCTTTGAGTTCAAGTGATGCAAATATACAGTTGTACTGACTCCGTCACAATTTTGATAATAACGAGAAATATGGTTGAAAGCACAAAATAACACACAATAGGAGACTTTTTATATTTCCTGAATCAAAATATGCATTCTCTGGTATTCAAACAAGAAACGTTAACAGAAAATTTGAAAAAAAAATTCTTATCTGATGTCTTTAAGATAGACTTGAATATATATGTAGGGAGGAAGAATGGTTATTTGGGTGTCTATATGGACTCTTTTCCACTTGTATTTTTGGTGAAAAACATTTTGCTGCTGGGTATTTTAGAGAGATAGAAAGAAAGATTTTATTGGCCTAGAGGTAAATAATTTTGTGCCTCATATTGTAATATAATCAGGATTTTCATTTTATAAGCAAAACTTTAATTTTACAGATTAACCCTATCTATTATGAAAATATAATTATGGAAATATAAATCTAGTTTAGATACTCATTATTTTTGGTTTGAACAAGAAATATGAATATTAAATTTAGGGTTAGTGTTTGTGTTGTTACTCAATACCCAACAGTTATTAACAAAATGTTTGGTGCAAAAATACCTATAACTAAAATGTGGATGCCAAAAAATTCTAGATGGATGTGTGTGTCTGGGTGTGTGCATTTTCCTATGCGTCTATGTGTGAATGCATATCTGTATGTGTGGATGTCTGTGTGTACACATGCACGTCTTTCTGTTTCAATAATACATCCATGAAAATAAGTTTCCAATACAATTTTTTATTGCAATCTTTTCTGTATAATTTTTCAATTGCTGTATTATTATAAATTATATGCTGTCAGCAAACATATAAAGATGCCAATATTATCATTATAGGATAGAAATTCTTATTAAAGACGCATTAAGCTATGACCTTTGAATTTTAGACAAGATTAAGGAAAATCAATTCTGAAAGGCTGCCTTTCTGCCCTGATTGAATATTGACTGATGCTTGAATAATTTAAAGCTGTTAGTGTGAGATTATTGGCAGCACACATCTTCTCATGTTCCCAAAATAAAAATATTAAGGATGTTATTGGCAAAATGATTGAAGATGGGATTTATTGCCTTAGATTCCTTCAGGCTATAGAATAGCAAATGTTTTCAATATTTATGATGGTCTGTGAGTATTTAAAATTGATTCTTTTAAATACAAACTTGAGTTTCAATCAATTTGGTAACACAGTTTCCTATCTGACAACTGACTCGAAGATAAGTTCTGTCTGAAGATAACTTCAGAATTACTGTGAAAATCTTTATTTTGGGCAAAAGAGAATAAACTTGTAATCCTTAGTTTTACAAAATTAAGAATTATCCTGAAATTTTCCACTCTGGGTTAAATAAGAACTACCCTGAGATTGTTTATTTTGGCTAAATAAGAATTAATTTTAATCTTTAATCTTTGGTACCTCCCATTTCGCAAACCATCCGAATAAGGTGAGCAAGACATGCTGGGCATTGCTGGAGAAGTAAAAACAAGCTCATAAGCAACATTCTCTTATGGACTCTTACACATGGACACACCAGTGTTGACTGACCAGCAAAAACTTACATACATCAACTTTCTGCAGAAACTAGATGTCATCTAGAGAACTTTCCCAGATCAATGGATGATAGTGACAGATGGCAAGAGAAAGTTAGCATGCTTTGATGATGATGATGATGATGATGATGATGACAGTAAAGAATAATTTTGTAATCTTAATCTTAAGCAAATAAGAATTGATCCTAAGTAATTAATTTTGGGTTAAAAAAGAAATATGAAATTCTTCATTTTGGAAAAATAGGAATTATTATAAAAAATAAGAAAGACAAGAATGATAGTGTTAGGAAATGCTGCAGTAATTTCAAAGAATGTATATATCTGGATTGAGTGGTTTTGAAAAATTGGGTTGTGTTTTTTTTTTCTTATGAGTATTTACTTTTTTATTCTTTATCAATCAAACAGTCTTAAAAGTCAATTATGTTAAATTATTTTTCACCTTTTTTGGTTTTCATTTATATTGCAAACTATTTCAATGCAGACCCTTTGGGATTTTGTCTGTAAAACATTTTAATGGTTAAATATTCATTTTAAAGAATTTTTCAGCAGAATTCTATTTTCATATACCTAATAAAGACTATAGCAAAATTTATTTCATTCATGTTATCACAATCTGATTTTTTAAATCCATGCTACCATAACACAGCAAAAATAGCATATCATAATGAGATTTTGTTTGTAAATAATTCACAATATTACAATACATAATTAACAATATTACAATACCTTTAATTTAGAGAATAAAGCAAGTTCCCATCCAATTAGCAACTAATATAATACCTTTAATCTAAAGAATAACCCAAGTTCCTATACAATTTGCAACTAATATAATACCTTTAATTCAGAGAATAAAGCAAGTTCCTATCCAATTAGCAACTTAGTAATATAACTTTTATATTCACACTCAATCTGAACATTTAAATTTCTCAAGATAGATAATTATTTAATGTTACTTCTTTCTTTGGAATTAATTACAATATGAATTGTATGAATAGGATGATACTTGACACTGAGTTTTATGGCTTCCCAAAACAGCCATTAAATAAGTTTCTCTTAAAGTATAAAATTAAAGATTTATCTGATGAATTCAGATAATATTAAGGTGCCTGAAACATTTTCACTATCTCAGTAGTTTTAAAATTCTCTAACTTATAGAATAAAGCAATTTCCAATCCATTTTCTGACTTAATAATAATAGCCTGGATTCTGTATTTACATTCACCCAGGTCATTAAAATTTTTTTAGGTACATAATTATGAAATGATAATTATTCTATACTTCTCCTTATTTGTTTATTTATTCAAATTCATTTAATTTATACATTTTAAAAATGTAATGTGTATCAATATATATATATATATATGAGGGTAGCAGGAAAAAATATAATATATATATATATATATGGAAGAAAATAATGGATTGTAGTCAGACAGTTTGTAAAGAAAAATATCTAACAAGATAATCCAAGTAGAAGGAGAGAATTATTGAGAGACAAAGTTGACACTACAGCGTTTCGGTTCTGCTGAACTATCATCCGGACTATGAAGGGTTATATTAGTGATGTTAAGATAATGATGGGTGTATAAAAAGTGTAAAAATATATAAAAACTTTGGAAAAGTTGTATGACATGAAAAAGTTGGCTGTTTATGACAAGAAAAATTTTGCCGTTTAGTCCTGATGATGGTTCAGCAGAACCGAAATGCTATAGTGTCGACTTTGTTTCTCAATAATTCTTTCCTTCTACTTGGATTTATATATATATATATATATATATACACACTAAATTATGGACCTACATTTATGCAAATAATGCTAAAGCACAGATAGATTACATCCTCATGAATAAGAAATGGATTTATCATATTTACCAACCCCTCCGCTCGGGCAGGATATGACACAAGGTCAATTTTTAAGTGGAGTTTAACAGGTTTGAATTCAGAGTTTTCCTTCTACTAGACTAGTTGCCTCACCAAGGCTGAAGAACCCAGTCTGTCCTACTATTTACCCATAGCTGGTGGGAGAATAATTGGATTCATACCTTTCCCAAGGGTATTAGTACTATGTGAATTGCAATCGGTCTCATCCAGGATTTGAACTCATGTTGCCATGTCCATTTCCTATGACGATAACTATTACACCATGGGCACCTCCATAAGAAATGGATTTATGAAGCTTTGGATTGTGAGGCATATTCCTCTTTTGAAGGTGTGCATTCTGATTCACCGAATTGTCACAGCAAAGATATATCTAAGCCTATGCGGGAATGTGATGCAAACAACCAAAACCGCACACTATTACTGGTCCTTGCTTAAAAATAGAAATATTAGCAATAAATATACGATAGTACTAAAAAACAAATTCAATGCTCTTCCGGAGATATCTGAAACACTTACTCTGAATGACGAATATGAGAACTTTGCCAATGTCTACATAGAAGCAGCACCAGAATGCACACCAACCCAACTAAGAGCCAAACAGAGTTCCATGGTAGACATTAGCAGTAAACAAAAAATGAAACAATGTGAAAATGGCATCCCCATGTAATGAAAGGAACACAACTAATACCAACACTCAGAAACTCAAGATAGCATAAAGTGAATTAATTAAGGCATACCAAAAAGAACACATTCAAGGCCTGATCAATAAAATTAGATATTATGTAGAATATGGATAATCTTGTATAGCATGGCATACAGTAAATGAAATGAGTAAAAAGAAGAGAACCTCCAGAGCTAATCTAAAAGATGCCAATCAAAAAGAACAAAGACACATATGGAAAGAACATTTCAAGAATCTGCTTGGAAAATCCTCGAAAGTTACGGATAAACCTATCACAAAAATCATTTAGTATCAACTAGAAATTAAACTTGTACTGTTTACTCAAAAAGAACTCAACATACTACAAAGAAAAATAAAAACCAGTAAAGCTGCCAATCTTGATGAAATACCACCAGAAAGTATGAAAAGCAAGGAAATTTGATGACCTACTACTTTGATAATGCAACACCATATATAACCAGAACACAATAGTGATAGACAAAAGGCTGTGTCTTCCCTTTCTTCAAAAAAGGTAACCTTGGAATTGCCAAGAACTACTGAGATATAACCCTTACTTCCATAGCGGCTAAGATTTATAATGCTCTGGTACTCAACTGCATTGAAGAAGAAATTGAGAAAATTCTTAGTAAGAATCAAAATGGTTTTCTGAGAAACTGATCCACAACATCACAAATTCTGACAATCTATTGAATCTTAAAAGGAGTATGCACAAAAAAATCTTGAGGCTATACTTATTTTTTTGTAGATTTCTCCAAGGCATTTGACTCTATACATAGAGGGAAGATAGAGCAAATACTTCAAGTCAATAGTCTCCCCAAAGAAAGTGTCACAGCCATAATTATGCCCTATAAAAAAACAAAAGTAAAAGTTCACTCATCGGATGGAGACACAGACTTCTTTGACATTGTTGCTGGTATTCTGCGAAGGGATACCTCAGAAGCAGTGTATCATCTACTAAAAATGACATCAATATGTGACTAGTGAAGGCATGGGCTACAATTGATAGGTGATAGATCAAATGGAAGTTAAACTTATCCAATTTTTTCCGAGCAGCAGTTATGTCAATTCTACTATAAGGATGTACCATATGGACGCTGACAAAGCATATAGAGAAAAGCCCTGATGGGAATTGCACAAGAAGGCTACAAGCTATAATGAACAAATCCTGGAAGCAACATTCCACAAATGGTAGCTGTACGGCCACCTACTTCCCATCCAAAAAAGACAGACAAGACATAGGGGACTCTGCTGGAGAAGTAAGGATGAACTCATAAGCAATTTTCTCCTAAGGACCTCTTCTCATGGACATGCAAATGTTGGATGACCAACTAGAACTTATTGACAACAGCTCTGTATTGACACACGATGTAGTCTAGGAGACCTGCTAGAAGCAATGGATGACAGAGACAAATTGTGGAAAAAGTCAGTGAAACCCATTCTAGCAGCATGATGTGATAATGATGATATATTAAATGGAGATAAAATGTAATAAAGAAAAGTTGTATAAAACATGCTCAATGATACTATAGCAGAGTGGATTTAAAACTTCAAGCATTAAGCTTATGTTCTGGTGAGCTCAGTTTTAGCAGATGATTGTGGGCTATGCATGAAAAACCCAGTGACAAACTGAGCTCAGCGAGAATATGATTATAATATGATATTTTATGTTTTACACACACACACACACACACACACACACACACACACACACACTATATATATATATATATATATATATATATATATGTATATATATATATATATATATATGTATGTATAAAATATTATCAATCCTGTAAATCCGGTAAATTCCTGGTAAAGAGCTCAATGTAAATAAAATCCACAGTGTTTCTATTATTGTAATTTGGGGCAGTTTGACCACAATTAGCATTAGTTTTAGGTGTTTTGGCTTTTGTGATAAAAATGATATACTAAATTTAGATTGTCTGAATAATTTTGTAATAAATGTTTGAATTTTTGACATGTGTTACAGTAACTGTTATTGTTGTCTCTGTTTGATTTGAAGCAGGATGTAGTTTTACTTGTCACAATTCTTTCTACTTATTGTTACTTGAAGTTTTAGGCTAACTTTAATAGATAGAAGAAATAGTTTTTTTTTTAGTCTGGTTGTAAATGTGTAAAATTTATTTTATTTCCAATTTTCTATTTGATCTGATGAAGTCGTGTTAATTTTTTTAGAGCATTGATTTATGCTTTTAATAGGATGGAAATAAATTCATTATCCTAATGTAATCGATTGTTGTTTTTTTTTAAATATATATATATATATATACATATATATATATATATATATATATATTGTAGGTATAACACTTCTCTAGGTCACCAAATTTTTCCATTGCATTACAAAACATGGGCCAATTAAATGGTGAGAAAACCTGTTTTTATGGTAATATAAAGATGATATATAAACAATAGAAAAATTATCTATGTTGATTTTATTCTAATTACGTTTTGTTTTTTAGATAGTACCATAAATTGTAGCATACAAGTTAAACTGGCATATAAATTGACCTCAAGATTTTTACTGCAAAATTTTGGGTTAGACCTGCACCTACTGTATTGGTTGACCCCCACGACATTCAGTAGGTTATTGTGACTTTCCAGTAACTGTTTACAGTCAGATCATCTGCAGTTGGAAATGGTATGTGATATAGGATTAATATAATACTTAATTTGCATTACATTTTTATCATTTCATATTAATCATAGTGTTAATTTATTAAATACGTTCACCAAACAAGTTGGAAATGTTTGTAGTTGTCAGCTAGAGTTTCAGTTAGTTGTTTATATAGATTGTTCAGAGCACAGTTTCACTTTTTGACCATTCTGTAGTAAAGGTTTAGATTTTAGCCTTGCCATATAAATTGACCCTTTCTTTTGTAGAGATTTTTTCTCGATTAAAATGTTGACTTGTATGCTGCGATTTTTACGCAAGTAATCTAAAAAGAATGTTTCATGGTTTAGAAACAAATGATGGCAATTTCATGGCCTAAAATATAATTTTTAATTGTTCAGAATATATGTATATTTGACTATAAAATCAAATTTCAGAGACTGAACCTTAATCATGATAAACTAAATTATAGTATAATTATAATATAATTACTAATAATAGTAGTATGGGTTCTATGTTCACATTTAACCTGATTATTATAATTTTTCAAAGGAGATAATCATTTAATGTTAGTTTTAGGGTTCTTATTTATCTTTATTTGTTTCTTTAAAATTGATTATGATATAAATTCTATGAATAGGATATGATTTGACTTTGAGCTTATGGTTGCCAAAGATGGTGCTTAGGGAATTTTTATAAAATTACACATAAAAAGAGTAAAAATTTTTTTATCAGGCACAAAATAAAAGTTAAAACAAAATGGTTTTTATCTATATTATAATTGTATGATTTTTGTACCTTTTGAATGCTAATATATCATTGCAGAAATGGTATATAGTAGCAAGACTTGTGTTGGTAGTGTTAAAAGGTTCTAATTTAAAGAAGAAAGCAATTTCTAGTACAATTTGCAACTTAGTAGTAACAAATCTGACTTCTAATCAAAAAATTGCTTATTTTAGTAAGATTTGTATGAACACAATAGTATTAAAATGATCCAACTTTAAGAATAAAGCAAATTCCAGTTCAGTTTGTACCTTATGTGCAATGCATATAATTGTAGCAGAAAGAAAGAATTTCAAATTATTATTTAGTGCGGGAATTATTTTGGCTGTTGGAGTTTTGAATTTATATATTTTGTCCAATGAGAATGACTGATGCCATTCTACCTGGGTCACCTCTCTGGGCAACATAAAAGGCTGTGTATTGCTCCCTCGACCTCTTCTCTTCCTTACTTGCAAGCAGCAGGTCAGACCAGCCTTAATGAGGAGAGCACATTCTCTCTCTCTCTTACCCGGGCCGATTCTGGCAGCTGACAGATGGACATTTCAATGTGAGAGAGCGCATTCGACATAGTTCCTCTGCTTCCCTTAGGAGAGCATTCCTTATCAATTATTTCTTCTTACTAGATCAACTGTACCTTGAAACTTCTGGCTGAATGCTAAATTCCTGCTCAACTATTTACAACGGTCTTTCTTCTATTATTACTTACAGCACAAGGTTTTTTTTTCATCTCAAGCTGTTATTAAAACTTCCCTTTTGAAAACTATCAAAATCTTCGTCAACTCATTTGTTCTTCCTTTTAATATAACAAGTGGCAATAGAACTCAACAACCTCAACTGCCGTTTTTGTATAAATGGTAACATTATCTGCCCTTTTGTTATATAATGAAGAAAGGAAAAAGAGAAATTACTAAAGGAATATAACCGCCCAATCAAGAAAGTATCAGAACACTCTGAGGAAAAAAAACTACACATACCTGATAATATTAGTAGCAGATACCATGAAGCAAATCCAGATAAAAAGTAAGTAAAGAAGTACTTCAGAAGAATTAGAATACTTCTTCAAAGTAAACTCTACAGTAGAAATCTAATCAAAGGAATAAATACCTGGGTAGTCTCCCTTGTAGCATATTTTGGATCCTTCTTAAAGTAAACAAGAGAGGAACTCAGAAATATAGACCATACAACAAAGAAATTGATGATTATGCATAAGATTTTACACCAAAGAGATGACATAGACTCTGCTGGATGAGAAAATGAGGAGTAAGAGCACTCACCAGCATTAAGGATTGCATGGATGCAGCAATACAGGGACTTGTAGTGACTAGAGAAATAAAAATAAAATAAATTAGATTAAATAAGATCAAGAAGTGCAGAAATTTCCTGAAGCCCTTGACAGGAAGTGGGGGTGATGCATGCCTCGAAAAGGAACTGTCCCTGCTGAAAGGAGAAATTCGACCTCACTTCAGTGGTATCCCTCAGACTGAAAGGACTTTTTCCATGTGGTTGCAAGCAAGGTGGCATGCCTGTTTGCCAAGTCTTGGGGCTTCGCGTGTATGTTTTGTCTGCTGCTAGTGAGCTGACATGCTGAAACAAGCATCATAAAAAGCACCCACTTTGGACTTATCAACCACTGGAGATGACAAATATATTTTATCACTTTGTCTGGGGAATGCAAACATTTCATTTGGATTCAGGAAGAATCTCATTACCCAAAGAATGGTTGTTGAACCCAGAAATAAAGTTAAAATTTAAAAGGTATCTTGGTCTTATTTCTTCCTTCAGTAATTCTTTTGTAGCCTTCTACAGATAGAAGAAGTCAACAAATTAAGATGGGGTAAGAAGAAAACCAACAGAGTCAGATATCCAAATAACTAAAAACCAAATAACACAACAAATTTTCTTTTACCCCTACAAACTTAAAGAATATGTAAAAAAAAGAGCAAATAGATTGACAACAGCTGCCAGTAACAGCAATAATAACAGAAATAACTTAAAGACAAACCATCATAAAATCTAGAAAACAAAAATGGGAAGAAAAACAATTATATAGATATTTCTAATTCTGTGGAGGTGCTCGTGGTGTAATGGTTATCATTGTAGGAAATGGACATGGCAAACTCGAATTCAAATCCTGGATGAGACTGATTGCATTTCACATAGCACTAATACCCTTGGGAAAGGTATGAATCCAATTATTCTCCCTCCAGTTATGGGTAAATAGTAGGGCAGACTGGGTTCTTCAGCCTTGGTTAGGCAACTTGTCTAGGAGAAGGAAAACTCTGAATTCAAACCTGTTAAACTCCACTTAAAAATTGACCTTGTGTCATATCCTGCCCAAGCAGAGGGGTTGGTAAATATGATATTGATAGTTCTAGTGATAAACAAAGGAAATTACTCAAGAGATGACCCAAACAAAAGGAATTGCTATCAATAGTAACACAAAATAACACCATAAGGATTATTTATGTCAAAGCAAAAATTGATAATACACAGGAGAATAACAAGTGTAGGCTATGTGGTGATGGAGAGTAAACAGTTAATCACATAGTAAGTGAATGTAGCAAACTGGCACAAAAGGAATACAAAAACAGACATGATAGTGTGGGGAAGGTGAACTACTGGGAATTGTGCAAGAGACTGAAATTTAATCATACTGATTAATCGTATATGCAAAAACAAGAATTTGTTCGAGAAAATGAGACACATAAAATTGGGATGAAATTGAATCACAAGAAGACTAAACCTAGTTTTAATGAAGAAGAAAAGAACTTTTCAACTTGCTATTCCAGCAGATCACAATAAAATTGAAAACCTGGACAAATACCTGGAGTTGAGAATGAAGAAACAATAATTGACTGAAATTCTTTTAAATCATTTGAGTAAACAGAAGAAAGAATGAAAATAAAAAAAATAAAGAAAGAAGAGAATGGAAGAAATAGAAATCATGAGAAGAAGAAAATGATGAGAGAATAAGTTGGAAGGTAAAAGAAATTGAAAAAAAAAGGAAGACTACAAAATGATGCAGAGAAGGGAGAAAATGAAATATATATATATATATATATAGAGAGAGAGAGAGAGTAATGTACTGTAGTATACTTAATTATAACCTGTAAATAAAATCACAGATGAATTTGAATTTCTAAAGTGCCTCATATTACCATGACAAAAAACTTTGTAGGGATGCTAGATTTTGTAATATATATATATATATATATATATATTTCATGGTTGCAGTATCTTTAAAGAGAGTGCTTGTTTTATATGATAGAGTATATATAAACATTTAGGATGGAAAAATGTATTATAGAAATAACTAAAACTCTAGGGAATTTTAAGTATTTTCTACTACTTATGGTTGTGTTGTTCTACCAGAACAAAATAACTCATTAAGATGACTTTAGATTCTTATAGTTTCAATCATATCAAAAATTTAAATTCTCTTTCTTTATTCTCTCCTCTCTTCCATTCTTCCCTTTTTCTTGTCTTTCTGAATCCACTTTTTCTTCATGATTTTCTTCTTATATATATGTTGGTCTAGTGGGTAAAGTGTTCGCCAATGGTCCGGGAGACTTGGGTTCAATCCCAGGTCATGTCATATCAAAGACTTTAAAAATGATACCTCCGTGCTCAACACTCAGCAATATAAGGTAAGTATCGAGAGTAAAGTGGAGCAATCCAGGGAAAGGAGTTGTGAGCTCAGTATAGTAGCTATTGAAAAGGGAGCCTTCTGATCACCCTTGACTATGGTCACCAACTTTACTTACTTATATATATATATATATATATATATATATATATAAGGTTACATTGTATTTGATAGGTAAAGAGATTAATATGATTGGTAATATTCAAAAATGCTTATCAAAAATTCCTCAGCTATATCAGATATATATATAGATATCAGAACAAAGTAATTTGTAAAATCAATACCTTTTAATTCTTCTGTTTCTAATTATATTGACAGTTAAAATCTTCTCTTTCATCCTCCTTTACACCCTTGTTCCTTTTCCTACCGTCTTCTTTCTCTCCTATCCTCTTTTTCTCTGTATAATAAGAAGTCCTTTCCCTTCCTTTGTTTAAGCATTTAGTTTTAAGAAATCAACTGACACTGAATATATAATTATAACTGAAAATGTGCCACACATGAATGATAGATAGATTACAAGGTTGATAGATTCATAATTATAAACAAGCATATTTATATAGAAACTAGGACTTGCTTTTATATACACGTGTAAATATTTTACAATATAAATGTACATGTCTATATTGAGGAAGATTAATGGTTGTTACCAAATAAATGATGTATGATGTTTTTCAAGGCAAGATGAATATGAACACAATATTTTTTACTTGGATATTTTATCTTTTATCTTTTTTTATAATGTTATGCTGAGGATATAATCATCAAAGATAAAATCACTAAAAAAAAAAAAAAAAGGAAAAATGAAAAAAAGAACTAAATTGATAAGTTGCCACAATGTTTTTGAAAGTGTTCATCTCACCAAAATCACTAAAGCTTTACAAGGAGACAGCATGTTTTCTTGAAGAACAGAATTAAGAATATCTCTGCAGTTATCATTGGATCTTAGCATTGTGTATGTTGGCAGGAGAGTGATAAGCCTAGATAGTATTTCACTACATGCTATCAATTTGGATAGATAGTATAATTAATTCTGGTGTTCCTACAAAAGCTGTACATAGTAAAATTAAGTATATACAAAGCAAGGATTTTCATGTGTTGTGTAAATGCTGCTTCAAAGATGTATGCATATAACCATGAATTTATATATGTAGACTCTACATCGACACACAGGTATTTATATATATATATCATCATCATTATTACCAAGTTGCGCTGACAGCACAGAATCTGTTGACTTTCTTCTGTCATCTGTTCCTGTTGTACATTGCTCCTGGTCAGTAGTCTAGACTGCATCTAGTACTTCATAGACACACAGATACTAATATATATATACCGGGACATTGGCCCAGTGGTTAAGGTGTTCGCCAATGGCCCGGGAGACCTGGGTTCAATCCCAGGTCGAGTCATACCAAAGACTTTAAAAATGGAACTTGATACCACCTTGCTTAACACTCAGCATTATAAGGTATGGTTCAAGGGTAAAGTGGAGCAATCCTGGGAATGGAGTAGCGCCCTCCCCTACACCTTGGTGTAGTAGCTATCGAAAAGGGAGCCTTCGGGTCACCCTCGACTATGGTCGCTAACTTTACTTTTACTTATATATATATATATATATATATATATACGGGTTGGGAATGACTTAGAACCTTATGATACATATGTGCTATGTCACATATTCCTTTCAAAGTTCAACACATTTGACTAACTAGTTCTCAAATTTTTTAAGCAGTTTCAAATGATTCAGTAAAAAATAAAAGATAAAAAATGATCTCTAACTTCTTGGTTACACTGAAAACTTTTCAGCACTGCCTCATATGTGTAGGTACATGCATGTGTACCTGGAACAATGCATTCTATTCATGTCTATCAAAGCTATAGCAGATATAGAATTCACCCCCACCAACAAGTGTCCTGGATATGACACTAAACAATCTGATGGTGAGGTTCCAGTGATGCTGAAACTTAAGGGAATGCGGAGTACCACTTCATTGCCATTGCTCCCAGGTCCACTCTGGCCTGGAATGGTAGCACCTGATAGAGCCCTATCTATGATAGAATATTAAATCTATTAAATATATCTATTAAATAGAACTAACTGCATACTTATGCTAAACTGAATTGTTTGAATTAGAACTGTTTGACTAAACTGAATTGCTTGAAATAGAAATGTTTTTGACAATTAAACTGTACTTACATTTAAAATGCGTGCTTATGCTAAACTGAATTGTTTGAAATGAAACTTTTTTGACATTGAAACTGTACTTACACTAAACAGAATTGTTTAATATTGAACTGTTTTGAGATTAACTGTAGTTAACTAAATCTGTACTTATACTAAACTGAATTAGCTGAATTAGAATTGTTTGAATAAACTGAATAGCTTGAAATAGAAATGTTTTGACAATTAAACTGTGTACTCATGCTAAACTGAAATGTTTGAAATAGAATAGAAAATTTGCATAAAAATAGATTTGGCATTAAATAACCTTCAAAGATTGATATGCCATAAAACCCAACCAACCAACCAACCAACCAACCAACCAACCAACCAACCAACAGAATGCACAATAACATCATTGAAGAGATTAAAACTGCAGTTATAGAACACTATTTTTTGACATTCACATACCTTGGTAGCAATATCTCATCTACTGAAAGTGATTTCAACATATGGATAGGAAAGGCATGGACTACTGATCATATGGAAATCAAAACTCTGATAAATAAAATAGGAATTCTTTCAAGCTGTAGCCACGTCAGAACTATTGTATGGAAGCACCAACTGGACCTTAATGAAGGGATTAGAGTAATAGCTGGATGGGAACTACACAAGGATGCTGTGTGCTGTTTTGAAGAAATCCTTGAAGTAACAGCCCACAAAACAGCAGCTGTATGGCTACTTGCCTTCCATTTCCCAAACCTTCCAAATAAGATAAACAAAACATGATGGGTACTGCTGGTGAAATTATAGTGAGATCCTCCTTTACACTCCCACCAGTGTTGGTATAGTCATCAGCTCTGTGTGGACACTAGTGCCATTTAGAAGACTTGCTAAGTGTGATGGACGATAAGAATTGATAGCATGATATAGTTAAGGGAATTTGTACTATCAGCATGACTTGATGATGATGATGATTTTTCATAATAGTTATCATTACTAGTTATGCATTTTTTGCTGGCAATGAACAGGAGCTTGTATTTTGCACTTGTAAAAATCTGTACCTGCAGAAGTGACACATTAGATAGATTACCTTACAAAGGCTAAAGAACACTGTCTCCTTTACTATTTACTCATAGCAGAAAATTAGATTCATACTTCTCTCAACGGCATCAGCATGAACTGAAATACAAACAGCTTCATCTAGAAATAGAACTTAACTTACTGATTTCAGCCCACCAACTGTGTCTCCATATATATATATATATATATATATATATATATATATATATACACACATATATATATATATATATATATGTGTGTGTGTGTGTGTGAGAGTGTGTGTGTGTGTGTGTGTCTGTGTGTGAGAAGAAGTGAACTGAATCCGACAAAATGTACGTAGAAAAAGGTGTGATGGAAGAAAGATATATGTTTGATGGTTTGTTTATTTGCCAATGTGTTTCAACTTCAAGGTTTTGTCTGAATACAAAAATTATTTTTGTGCGAAAAATAATCATAAAAAAATTTATTTATTATTATTAATTCTTGTACAAAAATAATTTTGATAAAATATTTTTGCATTCAGACAAAACTTTCAAGTCGAAACATGTTGGTAAATAAACAAACCATCAAACACATATCTTTCTTCGATTACACCTTTAGTTTTTTCCACTCCACTAGCAGCTCCTTTAAGTAAATCTGACCGCACTCAGAGTTGCAATGTAGATGTTGAATTTTTGGAGCTCCTTAGATATTATGAAACTTAAAGGGATGCAAACTAGCTTGTGCGAACCCTTTGGGTTTTTTTAAAAGTGATTAAGAAAATGATTTTAGTAAATATTCTTGCTTTGTCATGGCTCCATTTTAGATATTGAGATCTGTATAGAAAACAATGAAGGTTGTATTTATTTTCATTTCACATAGCAATATATAATCAAATATAAACACACACAAACACACACATATATATCCTCATCATCATGTTGTGGCACAAGCTTGGATTTCCTTGACCCTCTCTCACCATTCATCTCTATCATCCTTGCTTCCGGAAGGTCTTCCAGGCTACATCAAGTGTCTGTTCAGAGCTGTTGTAGATAAGTTCTAGCTGGTTGTCGTGTATTTGTCGCTGCCTCCCACCAGACACGACTTGACACAAGGTCAAAAGCCCGAAGGCCAATTAAAGTGGGGATAAAGGGGAGGGGAGGTCGGGAACGAGCCGAGACTCGAACCCTGCTTGTCTGTGCTGCTCATCGGCTCACTTGGTGCAATGTGAGCCTGATGAGGCAAGCAGTTTCACGAACCCAAATGTGGGTCCGGGCACGTATGCCAGTTTACGGCTTAAACTAGACGCTTGGTCTAGTGCCGTACAAAGGGGACAAAAGTGCAGCTCGCCCACTGGTTGTCCAACACTTGCTCATCCATGTGAAGGGTTCCATAGGAGTACATTGCTTATGAGTTTGTCTTGACTTCTCCATCAGTGTCCTGCATGTCTTGTTCATCTAATTTGGATGGTGTTTGAATTGTTGCATTTTTGGGAAAGAATAAAAACTTGTTAAAATGTACCAAAATTAATATCTAGGTGTGAAGAACATTATTATCAAAATCAAAAACCCACAGCAAACTCTTATATTCCTTGAAGAAATAATCTGGGATTCAGGATAAAAAAGTATTTAGATAATGATGAATTGATCTTGTCTTTACTTTTAAAAATCTTGCCAATAAGGAAATATTCTAGAGAATCTGATTTAAAGAAAATTTTGAAGTGTTAAATCAGCTGAATTAGTAGAATTTAGACAAATTTACTGATAAAATGTCTTAATCTTCTCCTGAATTTATTTTACTGAGTGTTGATTTACACTGATATTCTGAAGAATGTCAAATTTTTTCTGTAGATAAAATCAAGGCACTTTTTTTACATACATTTTTACTATTTGCTCATTTATGATAAAATAGATCTGTTGTAATTGTATTGTTTTATTCTAGGAGACTAATAAATGAAATCTGCTTTATTACCTCAACTGTTTATTAAAATCTTCAGTCGGTAGAACTTTGCTCTAATTGATGAAACAGATTCTTTAAACAAGAAATAAAACAGGTTCATCATGTTTTTTTATATTTGTTTTTACAAAAGATAGAGATTATGCTCTTAAAAATATTTAAGTGCTAAAATTAGCTCTTTAAAACTTCCAAAACTTTAAGACTTATTAGACTTAGAAGAATATATCAAAATATTCCAACCTTTAGATTTGATTTCTTATGAGTTTATTTTGTTGAGTGTTGGTTTACATTTATTACATTTGGTATTGTATCTAACCTTGTAACTTTTACTGGATTGACTGTTTTGTAACTTGTTTCAATTATCCAACAGTTGTACGTTCAATTTATTGCATCTCATCTATGTTTTACCAAACTGTTTATCATTTATTCTTAACTTCCTGAAAAGAATTTCTAAAATAAGGAAAATTTTGAGGATGAAGATAAAAATAGGTAGTTTGTGTAAAACAGTGTATAATATCATTATTATGAGAGTTTTTCACACCGACACTTATAGTTTTTCACTGGAGTCTGAGTGACTGCAAGTGCTTTTCTAAGTATTCTAGCTGATTTTAGTAGTGCTGTGGTCTAGGTGGTTTCAATTTGTCTAATCTCAAGTTCATTCTGTCTTTAGGCCAGATTCTTTGAGACTTTTTCAAGTGCTTCAACCATCATTGGTATCATCATTATCTTCACTATTATCCTTCTACAAAGATGGATTTGACCCTGAATAACCTAAGAAGATTAATACAGCATTAAACAAAGAAACAAAACCAATCTGTTACCTTCAAGTTCCACAACCTTTTCAGTTTCCTGGCAAGGTCAAGCTTTACATCTTCTTTCACTTTCACTTTGTGGCATGGCAAAATCTGGTGTATGACATGTTCTTTTCTTTTGCCTATTAAAACTAGGTATGGTCTTCTGGCCTGGATCTGTATCTCAAAGTCCCAGTAAATTTTATTAGTCTAATTTTCAAGGATAGATTCTTGTCTGGTATATATCATTTATCAGTGTGGTGAAATTTTAGTTTTTATACAATTCCCAATGAAGCAGTAAATTGATTATTGTTGTTGTTATTATTATTATTATTATTATTATTATTATTATTATTATTATTATTTCACTCCTTACAAGTTTTCCCCACTAGTTTAACTAATGGTTTTCTGCTGAAAGTTTGAATGACAGAAAGTCTCCTTAGGTCTCCAGAGTTTTCACAAGTTTTTAATGTCATTAGAAAATAGTGAGAGGCAGCAAGTCTCTTCAGCTTACCAGGACTCTTCTCAGTATTCTAATAGATCTCAGCAATGCTATGGCTTGGATAATTTCAATTCTCCCTCAGATTTCCTGTTCTGTCAATCTCTTTTCTGATTTCTTTTGGATTATTCTAGGAACTCTATGATTGTTATCACTGTCACCTTCATGTTCCACAACTTTTTCAGATTTCTAGACATTTATCCAGTTTTTTGTTTTTTATTTTTATTCTATGATCTACAGGAACAATAAAGTCTCCTAAGTGACAAATTCTCTTTTTTTAAATAAAACTAGATCTGGCCTCCTTCTCCTGTTCCTTCTCCTCCTCCTCCTTCTTCTTCTTTTCTTCTTCTTCTCATTATTATTATAATTATCATTATTATTATTCTTTTTGTGAGTTTTTCACTGATGTCTGACAGCAAATCACCTCATGTCTCCAAGACTCTTCAAAGTATTCTAACCAATTTTGAAAGTGTTATGGTTTATTGGCATAATAGTTTGAGTGTTCACCTATGGCCCAGGAGACCTGGTTTCAATCTCAGGTCGAGTCAGACCAAAGACTCAAAAAATGGTACTTTAGGCTTTCTTGCTTAACACTCAGCATTATAAGGTACGGATCAAGAGTAAAATGGGTCAATCCTGGGAAAGGAGTTGCACCACTGTAGTAGCTATCAAAAAGGGAGTCTTTGTGTCACCCTCAGCTATGGTTGCCAACTTTACTTTATTTATGGTTTGGATGGTTTTGATTCCTCTTCTGATTTCCATTTCCTCTTGTCTCTTTTCTGAGGGGATGACTATACTGAAAATGGAATACTGTGTCATGCTCTACCAGAAAGAAAAAGTGCAAAACTGATTGAATAAACATTGTAGACTGGTTAATTGTCAACATGAATTTTCTATGCCTTTTCTCCTAAAGAATTGAAGTGGAATGAGTCTCTAGATCAATAAAGATCTGTATCTTGGCATCCATGTTTTGATGTCATTTTTTAAATACTATCTTTGCTGAACTTATTCTTTATCTTTTTTTTCCAGAAAGAAAGTTAATAAGTTTCCACTATATTTCTCTGCTTTAAAAAACTTTATAATCTGTTGTGATGATGATGATGATGATGATGATGGTATTAGGCTTACATGTATGAGTTGCATTTTTTAAATCCTGAAATTGTAGATAATTCAATGTTTACATGATCAATGAAGGTGATAGCACAAAAATTTGTTGGTTTTCTGATGTACTGTGTGTGCTTAAATTATCCATATGTTTTTTTAAAATCTTTTGTCTCTGGGAAAAAAATATATTGCAAAAAAGATAGACTTGTTTCACACTATTTTTGATTAAAAAAAAAAAATCAAAAATAGAAAAGTAACAGAACTTGATGAAATACCCTCAGAAGTATGGAAGACAAGGGAATTCGATGACATACGGCTCCAATTCTGTAATGTTGTATATACCCGGAACACAATTGACAGATGGACAAAAGGATGCATTCTCCCTTTCCCCAAGAAGGGTGGCCTTGCCAAAGAACTACCAAGGTATAACCCTTACATTCATCATGGCCAAGATCTACAATGCTCTACTATGCAACTGCATAGAACCCAAAATTGAGAAAATACTTGGGAAGAACCAAAATGGCTTTTGGTTGGTTGGTTGGGTTTAATGGCATATCAACCTCCATAGGTTATTTAATGCCAAAGCCTGTTTACACATATGTACAGTTTGTAAACACATAATTTAATGATACCATACTAAAACCAAACAACTCATTTACTCACATTCAAGTTAGTATTCTCAAGTATTTCTATATGACATTAGTTTATTTAGTGATGATAGTGTTTTTTTTGTGTTATTTCTCACTACTATTTCTACTAACACAAACATAATGGTATTTCTATTCAGCAATAATTTGCTTTCAGTTAGTTAGTTTGTTGTGTTTTCAGGATTGTAACTAAGTCTATATTTTCTGGTACAACCCGGTTTCTTTCAAGAACGACAAAACATTATCCATGTGGATGTTCTCAAAGAAGTCCTTCATGGTATTTGCATGGAAATAGTACTTTCTAGTGTCATTAAAAACTTTCACTCAAGGAGAATGTGTTTGATTGTGCCGGGCGTTTGGCATGTTGAGCACTGTGGTTGCTGCTCTTGCTTGAGTAGAAAAGAGTGTATAAGTCTGCTGTGACCAATACGCAATCGCGTTATTGTTATTCGTTCTTTTTGCGATTTTCAGAAGGCTGGGCACCATTCTCCCAAAAAGGAGAAATCGATCCAAGACATCACAAATTTTGACTATCTGTTGAATTCTAGAAGGTGTTCATGCAAAAAAACTCAAGACAACACTATTATTCGTCGACTTCTCCAAGGCATTTGACTCCATATACAGAGGGAAGATGGAGCAAATAATTTTTGCCTACAGCCTCCTCAAAGAAATCCTCACAGCCATAATGATGCTATATGAAAACACAAAAGTGAAAGTCCGTTCAACAGATGTAGACACAGACTACTTTGACATTGTAGCATACCTGTTTATCATCTGCCTAGGCTACATGCTTAGAATGTTTATAGATTTAATGAAAGAAAACATTTTTAAGCTGGAAAAGGAAAGAAGCAGAAGATACTCCTACACAAACTATTATGGATGTGGACTATGCTGATGACATAGTGTTTCTGGCAAATTCATCCACCCAAGATGAATCCCTGCTAAATAGCCTGGAATAGGCCTCCATGTCAATGCAGACAAAACAGAATACATGTGCTTTAATCAAAAAGGCAATATCTCCACACTAAAGGGTGGGCCTTTGAAACTAGTAGACAAGTTCAACTACCTCAGAAGCAGTGTCTCATCAACCGAAAATGACATGTGACTAGCAAAGGCTTGGACTGCTATCAATAGGCTATTGGTCATTTGGAAGTCAGACTTGACCGATAAAATAAAATGCAGTTTTTTCTGAGCAGTGGTCATGCTGATAATGCTATATGGATGCACTATATGAATGCTAACTAAATGAATGGAATAAAGGCTTGATGGCAATTACATGAATGCTGCGAGCTATGTTGAATACATCCTGGAGGCCACACCCTACAAAGCAGCAGCTGTATGGACACCTACTACCCATCATGAAAACTATCCAAATTAGATGAACCAAACATGCGGGACACTACTGGAGAAGAAGGATAAACTCATAAGCGATGTACTCTGGTGGACCCCATCACATGGATGAGCAAAGGTTAGACAACCAGCTAGAACCTATACACAGCAGCTCTGTGCCAATACAGGATGTTGCCTAGAAGACCTCCTGAAAGCGATGGACGATAGAGATGGGTGGCAGGAGAGGGTCAAGGAGATCTATGCTGGCAGCGCAATATGATGATGAGACAAAGAAGTAACTGTTAGAGTGTATTAAAAGTACAATTGTTTTTATAGACCTTTGCCTCAAAGCTTATTTTGTCTAAACATCTAAAAATTATCTCTGAATCTAGTATATTAATATTAATATTATGTATGTATATATTTGGGTGTATCAAAGGTATTTTTGTTTTTACACAGACCATTACTCAGAAGCCTTTTTTGAACACATCTAAAGACCATCTATGATTTTACTATAAATATATATATATATATATATATATATATATATATATATATACACATGATGTAATTAGAAGAAAATTCAAACCTGGTTAAATTGTTACAATAAATTTATTTCGTTGAAGAATATCATTATACCCTTCGTCTCATCAGATGACTTCCCATGCTTAAAAAAAACAGCAAATATGGATTACATTCTCACTCTCTCTCTCTCTCTCTCTCTCTCTCTCTATATATATATATATATATATATATATATATAAATATAAAGCTGAATTCTTAGGTGAAAGTAAAGGGAGTTAAAACCATAAAGTATTAAAAAAATTAAGAAACAAAAAAAAATGGGTGCTCTTGTAAATTAACCCATCCTAATTTGAATATATGCTACATTTCTCATTGCAGGTGGAATTTTTTGAATAATTTTAACTTGTAAACTAAACTATTATCTTCATATATTTTTCTGTCTACTTCTTTTACATGTGTTAAATCCCTCAGTTAATGGGGCCATCATCCTTCTCCTAAAACGAAAAAAACTTTTTGGCACTTATCAGATCCCTTTAATTAACCCAAAAAAGGTCAAAGGGAATTAACCACTCCAGAAATTCAAAACCCCTAATTGCGAATTAATTTCTAAGGCTCCAAAAATAATTCCCCACCTCGTCATATATTACTAGTAATTACTGAAATAAATGTTATTATTTCCATTAAAAATCATCCAAAATCAATATCCCTGTTTTTAACTAGAATAGGAGACTTGATGGGCCCTAATCAGTATAATTCAAATTTACCTTTATGTCTACATCTAAACACAAGTTTGTTATGTTCATTAAGCAGTACTCTGTGATCCTTAAAATTAATTATTCTAATTTTTTTATTGATACACAAGTTACATCTGTCATGGAATCTATTCATAGTTGAAGACTACCTGACTATTTTCCACTTAATTTGAGGGGTTAGCTTCTGATCCTTAAGTTTCCCAAAATATTTAGATAGAGTGGTTTGGTTTCTAAGGTGTGGATTAGAGAAAGAATAATATATATATATATATATATATATATATATATATGCAAATTTCATTAAACATAATAGACATTTTATGTCTACATATTTTCTTTTGGATCCGTTCGAATTCCCGTATTACTTTTATTGTATTCTGGGGGAATTGATTTATGTATTGTCCATAGTTGCATGTATCCCTAGTACTTTCTGCCCGACTTTGGGCCATCATCAGGGGAGGATCTACTACAAAAGTGATGTAACTTTTGTTTTAGCATATTACAACTGTGTAAGGGCGTCTTTGCCGTTGAAGGTTTTGGCGTTTGTTTTTGAATGTGATTCTATATTTAGTGCCAGTAGCTAAAGACATTTAAGTACATTAGCACTGGTTTGAAAATTAATTCTATTAAGTGTTGGCTGCAGGTTTCTGATATGTAATGCTTCGAGAATCTGAAGTTTTTGTTTATTATTTTGATGTTCTAATATTGTTGTGTTGTCGGTGAGAATTTTCCATAGCTGTGCCGTTGGGCATGAATGTTTTTTTAAATTCTGAGCTATTGAACTTGTGTCTGAAAGGTGCATTGTAAGTCTCCTCGACAGGATAGTTGAGGTTAAACCAACATATATATTATTATTATCAGAGATACAATCTCCTAAAGGACATTTAAATTTATATATAACGTTGGTTTTTTGCAAAACTCCAATCGAGGGAGAGGAATTATTTCTAATGACTAGATTCGAGGTTTTAAACTTATTATAATATATAACGAGTTTTATTTTTTTATTAGGATCAGTGGGGAGTATGTTTTTGTGAATCAATGTTTTCAAGATTTTTTCATCGGATTTGTAATTGTAGTGCATTTGGTTACGATAAAAAAGTTTGATATATGTTTGTTGGCTGGATGGAGTAGTACACTGTTTATTTTGTTGGTTAACATTTTTGATCATACGTTTAATTTGTTCATCAACAATATAGTTAGGAAACCCATTGTTGATGAGAGCCTGTTTTATGTTTTCTACCTCTTTATAAAATATTGTTTTGGAGGAGGAGATTAGTTTGGCGCGGGATATTAGATTATGAATAATTGCTTTTTTATATCTGAAGGGGCATTCACTTTTAAAGTTGAGGGTACAGGAGTTGTTACTAGAGGGTTTTTTGTAAGTGGAGGTAGTGAAGTTATTATTGTTGTTAGCATCAATAAGAACATCTAAAAAGGAAATTTTTATTGTTTTTGTTTACTTCATGAGTAAAGTTAAGGACTGAATTGTTTTGGAAGGTGTCTTGTAGTATGTTGATTTCGTTAATATTATTAGTAAGAATAAGGATGTCATCAACATATCTTAGGTATATTGGAGGTTTTTTTGTGCTATTAAAAATTCTATTTTCGAGATCGGACATGTAGAAATTACTGAAAATTGGGCCTAGGACAGACCCCATAGATACGCCATCAGTCTGAACGTAAATATTTCCAAGATGGTCATAAAATGGAACTTCAGTAGTACATGTTAAGAGTAGTTTTCGAAGTATATTAGAGTTGATTTTAAGAGGAGGAAGAGATCGGTTATTATAAATATTATTTATAATAATATCAATTGTTTCATTAACAGGTACATTAGTAAATAAATTTTCTACATCAAGTGAGGCTAATATACCATTATTGGGTTTAATTGTATGAAGAACTTGAATTAAATCATGTGTAGATTTTATGTTGTATTTGCTAGGTAAGTATGGTGAAATAAGCTATTTTATTGTTTTTGTGAGTTGATAAATTGGTGTAGGTATTTGTGATATAATAGGGCGTAGAGGATGATTAGGTTTATGTATCTTTACGGTCCCGTAAAGAAAGCCGGGTTTATAATCGCCAATTATTTTGGGTAGTTTTATGCTATTAAGTTCGGCATTATTAGCAGTGATTAGTTTATTAATTTTTGATTTTAGTTGGTTGGTGGGATTCTTATTTAATTTTTTGAATTTTTATCGTAACCAAATGCACTACAATTACAAATCCGATGAAAAAATCTTGAAAACATTGATTCACAAAAACATACTCCCCACTGATCCTAATAAAAAAATAAAACTCGTTATATATTATAATAAGTTTAAAACCTCGAATCTAGTCATTAGAAATAATTCCTCTCCCTCGATTGGAGTTTTGCAAAAAACCAACGTTATATATAAATTTAAATGTCCTTTAGGAGATTGTATCTCTGATAATAATAATATATATGTTGGTTTAACCTCAACTACCCTGTCGAGGAGACTTACAATGCACCTTTCAGACACAAGTTCAATAGCTCAGAATTTAAAAAAACATTCATGCCCAACGGCACAGCTATGGAAAATTCTCACCGACAACACAACAATATTAGAACATCAAAATAATAAACAAAAACTTCAGATTCTCGAAGCATTACATATCAGAAACCTGCAGCCAACACTTAATAGAATTAATTTTCAAACCAGTGCTAATGTACTTAAATGTCTTTAGCTACTGGCACTAAATATAGAATCACATTCAAAAACAAACGCCAAAACCTTCAACGGCAAAGACGCCCTTACACAGTTGTAATATGCTAAAACAAAAGTTACATCACTTTTGTAGTAGATCCTCCCCTGATGATGGCCCAAAGTCGGGCAGAAAGTACTAGGGATACATGCAACTATGGACAATACATAAATCAATTCCCCCAGAATACAATAAAAGTAATACGGGAATTCGAACGGATCCAAAAGAAAATATGTAGACATAAAATGTCTATTATGTTTAATGAAATTTGCATTAACGAAGAAATGCTGCCTAAATATACATATATATATATATATATATATATATATATATATATATCTCAAGGTGAATAGAAGTGTTTTTACTTTTACACAAACCTTTACTAAAAAACTTCTTTTACCTATATGTCTAAATACTATCTATGATTATACTATATGTATATATTATCAAAATTTTCATTATGATTGAATATATGTGTATATAATCCTAATCCAACAAAAACAGTACATCATGTTGAGATTTTTAATTAAAGGCAATATTTTTAATATGCTCTATATTAGGGAATAAAGCAATTTCCTGTGAATTTTGCAACTGAATTTTTTCAGGGTTGCATTCATGCAGAATATAATTATTAGAATCATCTAGATTCTCAATGTCATAGACATAACTATGATATTTCTACTCCTCCTCCTCATCAGCATCATCAAGGTATACCAACATGGTTTCCATTGACTCTCTCTTGCTATCAGCCCCTATTTGTCATTGCAATCTTGGCTTTCATTGCAATCATGGTAATCCTCTAGGCAGCATCCAATATCTGCTTAGAGCTGATGAATGTAAGTTTTTGCTGGTTATCCAACATTAGTATGTCAGCGTGTTGAAGTCCATAGGAGAACATTACTTCTTTCCTAAATAGAACCATCAATATTATAATGAACTGCTGTTACAACAAAAATTCAATGGGTTCTTTGGTCATCTATTCATTAATATTATAAGCATATACATAATATTATAATCCATACTATTCAGCCGTAATTTTTTATTTCGGTCATTATAATGACAGATGCAAGTGTTAAAATCCTAGCAATTTTGAAGCATTACTTTAAATTGGGCCTCAAAGCTGCTGATGCTGCTTTCAGAATTCTAAAAGGGCAAAGAAATTAAACATTATATCACTACACTGCCCCAGACTGGTTTAAATCTTTGAATAATAATGAAATAAAGCCAAGAAGTGGATGACTGTCATTTATAGATTAAGATCCTTTTGAAAGCACAAACTTGAGAACCTGACTACTAGCACTCAAAAATTTTGAAAAACATGTAGAAAATATACACTAGAAGTCTTAAGAGGTTCTTCATGAATTCTTAGTTGATTAAAAAAATGAGAATACTTTTGATACACTCTAAACTTTTGGAGCATCCTGAAAATTAACCAAAAAGCACTTTTTTGCTGAGCATTAATATATTTTTTGACAATGAAAGGTGGACTATGTGGATGACATTTCCAATGAAGTCATCATTGCTGCTATTAAAAAGTTGGTACTTCTGCTGGAGAAAATTTTTATGAGTAGACATATAGATTTTTGTTCTTTCCTGGCATAAATGCATAACGAATAGTGGTAGCTGTGTAGACATGTAGTATTTTGTAACTGATAGTTTTCTCTATCCAGTGGTATTATTTTGCTCCCTTTATCTGCTGTAGTTTCCAAGGAAATGAAAAGGGGGTAATATTTTTTGAGGAACCATCTTACAAACATGGTATGTAGGCTCTGGTTCATCAAGGACAAAAATGCTTCAGTAATTTTGACAATATAGAATAATAGGGTTTTTGCAGCAGAAAATTTTCTGGTGTTTTTCTGGTCCTTATATACTTTATAGTTTCTGTGGAAACCAATAGAAGGTATTACTTTTGGAGTGACCATCTTATGAATACAGTAGGCAGACTCATTTTTTATTGCTGGTAAAAGTGCATTGCCAATTCTAATGAGTTTGTGGAAAAATAGTGTTTTGTAGCTGAAAATTTGTCCTATGTAATGCTGTTATTATGCGCTTTATATCAGTTTCTATGGAAATAAATAGGAAGCATTACTTTTGGAGTACTTCTAATATTTAAATGGTTTATTTTTTTAATATTTCTGTTAAAACTGAATCAAACAAAGGAAAATTAATCAAATTAAAAGTTAATGACAAACAAGAGAGATATTTCAATCTTTAAGCATTTAGTTAGCTTAGGGCATTGAAAATAATTTTGGCACCTTTCCCATTTGTTCTATGCAATATACATAGGCAAATAAAAGAATCAACACAACATAGAAGAAGTGATGAGAATAAACCAAAGGTTGTGCAGTATAAGATAAAGTTTGAATGAGGGGAGAAGTTGGGCACAATGCCATTCAACCAACTGAAGGACATCCAATCAGAGAACAGTGATATATACACAAAAGTTTACTGTTATAGTTTAAGATTATCCTTTCAGTTTAGAGATGGCCAGTTATAACTGCATTAAATAGAAAATCATAAGTTCATTATGTTCTTAATCCATTCTGTAAGTTGTCTTGGCACCAAGTCACTGAATTAAGTAAAGAAGCCATGACATAAGTGATCATGCTTTTCAAATATGTAGGGTTGAATGCATGAATAATACCATTCTCAAAGACCTGAAGTAAACAGGACTATGTCATTCTGTTAAATAATGTCCCAAAGATAATTGCTTCATTCTTCCAGGAGATCAGAAACTCTCTTTAGATTCAGGATATAAGCCAAGATCTTTATTATTATGACAACTTCTTCATGAAAAGCTAGATGGTATGGTTTCAAAATCATGGTCAAGTAAATAAAGACATCTCAAAAATTTGTTATTACATTCATAGATTTAGTTATTTGATTTTTTTATCAAGAATTTTAACTATTATATAAATTGTTCCAAGTCGTATTTTCATTCTTATTAGTGGGATATTTATTAACAGACATGACCATACACTTGTCAAATATTGATACTCATTTTCAAAAACTATTCAATGCTTTAATCAGTTTTCAAGAAGAAGAATTGAAAAAATGCAGAAAAATTGAATTAAATTTTATTAATTAGTTTATTTTCAAAATATGAGTATATATAACATAGAAAATGTTTTGTTGGTTTTGTACAACTGTAAACTAAAATTTCAAAACTAAATAACTCTTTTTCTACATTATTGAAGGAAATTATTTTTACATGAAGTTTTCCTTCAGGCCTCCCTCTTAAAGATATAAACTTTGTAAAAATGGTTTGACTACTTTCTGTAAATCAAATAATTTTTGTCAATGGATGTCAGTTTTTTAGGAAATGTGTGATCATTGCTTTTAATTAAACTAAGTATAGCACAAAGCTAAATTGGATGAAATAGAATGAGGAAAATTTACTCACACTAAACATTCATTTGGAGAAGATCTGGTTCTCTAGAAAATCAGTATTTGAAATTTTGGCTTTTACATTGGTTTGAACCCTGATCTTGGGCATTTATTTCAATTAGAAACAAGTCACTTCTGATTTCAAAACAAGTTTCATGTGCTGTTTTTTTCAGCTGTTAAGTAAATATGTGATGCTTAAATTTTTGTAAAGTAGAAATTATTTCTGCTGAAGAAATTTATTCAGCTGAACGAATCTGATTAAAAAATGGAGAAGTATTTTTTTTTTTTACCTTTTTTTAAATTACTTTTCAATATAATATAAGTAAAAGTAAAGTTTGCTACTATACTCAAGGGTGACGAGAAGGTTCCTTTTTCAATAGCTACAACACTGAGGTGTAGGGTAGGGCGCTACTCCTTTCCCTGAATTGCTCCACTTTATCCTTGATACATATCTAATATTGCTGAGTATCAAGCAAGGCGGTATCAAGTACCATTTTTAAACTCTTTGGTATGATGCAACCTAGGATTGAACCTAGGTCTCCTGGACCATTGGTGAACACTCTACCCACTAGGCCAATGAGCTGGTCCCCCACCCAAATTTACCTGCACACACACACACACACACACACACACATATATATATATATTCACTCATACACACATACATACATAAATTTACATGCGCATGCACATACATATATATATATATATATACATGCATGCACACACACACACACACACACACACATATATATATATATATATATATATATGTATATAGGGTGCCACACTTATCATTGTAAAAAATAAATAATTTTTTTTTTATTTTCAATCCATTCTATTTAAGTAACATATTCCACAATTAATTTAAAGTAATTTTCAAGAGTCAAAATAAATATAATGATATATAATAATATAGCTCATTAAATGTATTTTCATGTTTTAATCAAGTGTATGGTTTTTTAAATTCATGCAAAAAATCTCCATATGATATCTTTGAATGAACCAGGCTCTTGTGAAAGTTTTTGAGGTTCTCTACTACATTGTATTTCTAAGAATCAAAATCAACGACAAATAATTGTCCACATTGGGGTTTAATTTCAAGAAAAAAGTCATCATTCTTAAAATACTTAAAACAGTTTCATTAAGAAGTCACATATTGTTTGATTTTCTTCCACTTTTCAAATTCTTTAAACAGTTTCATTGGTTTTGAGTCTCAGTTTAAAGTATTAGAATTTCAATATTGTATCTACCATTATAACTGAAACTCAGGGCCCAGCTGAACATTCAACACAAAATAATACCATCAGGACTAATTATATCAAAACAAAAGTTGATAATACTCATAATAATAAGTTATATGGTGATAGAGATTAAAAAAAAAACCTCATAATAACTGAATGCAGCAAACTAGCAGAAAAGGAATACAAGAAAAGGTATGACTGGTAGGGTAAGATGACCACTGGGAATTGTGCAAGAGACTGAAATTTGATCATGCTGATAAACAGAATATGCACCAATCAGAATTTCTCCAAGAATATGCAACACATAAAATTGGACCTTGAGATACAAACAGATCACCTAATCCAGGCCAGATGACCAAACCTTGTTTTTATCAAAAGAAAGAAGAACTTGTCACATTGTGTATTTGGCTGTGCTTGTAAATCACTTAGTGGAGGTGAAAGAAGGTAAAAAGCTGGAAAGTAGTCAGAGAGCTGAAAAAGCTGTGTATCATGAAAGAGACAATAATACCAATCATAGTTGTTAATAAGTATACCTGAATGGATGGTGAATGGGAAAACAACCTTTATTTAGAAAATCTCTTAAAAGGAATCATCCCTAGCAACTATAGATTGATGACATGTTTACCTATCATGTAGAAAATCCTTAGTACACAGATAAAAGAAGAGATATATAACTTGCTGGTAAGCTGTTGGTTATTTCTGGAAGAACAGAAAGGATGTCATAAGTGAAAAAGAGGAACAAATGACCAACAATATAGAGATCAATACATACACAAGGAAATTATTACAAGGTGGAAAAATATAGTCATGCCATGGATTGACTATAAAAATGCCTATGGTATAGTCCTGCAAATTTGGATAAGAGAATGTCTAAAAATGTACAAAATGTCCAACAAAATCATAAACCTTATCAGGAAAACCATGAAAAACTGGAAAGTGGAATTAACAGCAGAACAAACCCTGGAAGAGCTGAAAATCCAAAGAGGTATCTTCCAGAGAGACACATCCTTGCTATTTCTCTTTGTTATAGCTATAATGTCACTCACTAATTTACCTGTTCTGTCAATTGGGGCTGTAGAATACACTGATTGTACCGCTGTAGAGAGGTAAGACCCCACCCAAACTAGGCCACCTGTTGGCCAGGAGTAGTGACCTTTAAGGTTTCAGGATGGGAGCCTGGTAGCTGAGCAGTCTGTGACATACCAACCAAAGTGGTCATATGACTTGCAACACTTCATTTTGACCTTTACTGGACTAGATAGGTGGTCAGAGGGATCCAATCCTCTCAATCAACTGATCATGTCAAGCCCTAGTACCTATGTAATTGTCCTAATTATATACTTCAATTAGCTCTGGTGGCAAAAAAGTACCCAACCCTATTTTATCTTTAAGGTGCTCGAAGATGGTGGCTGAAGGTCACATGAAACTATTTAAATTGTCTGCCAACAAATGACTAATTTTAAAAAAGAGTTATTAGTATAAGTAATTCTTGAAAACATTTAAATGTATATAAACAAATGAATAATATTAAATAGAATTATTAGTTTTAGATAGAAATACTTGAAACTATTTAACTGTGTGTAAATAAATGATTGATGTTAAATAGAATAATTGGTGTTAAATAGGATTGCTTGAAACCATTTAACTATATGCCAACAAATGAACAAAAAACCCATTTGAAAATAATGTCATTAACAATCTATTTACTTACAAATTATTAGATAGATAGATAGATAGAAAACAGGATATGGCATTAAATAACCTAGAAAGGTTGATATACTACTAAATTAAATAACCAATAACAAAATCAATCATATGCTTAGGATATGTACAGAAGGCTACAAATTTACAAAATCAAAAGATAAAGATAAAGTATATAGATAATATCAAGATATTTGCCAAAAATGAAAATGAACTGGAAACCTTGATGTAACTACAATATACAGCTAGGAAACAGGAAAAGAATTTGGCATTAAAAAATGTGCCATGATGATAATGAAAAAAGTTAAAAGAGAAACAATGGAAGGAATAGAACTGCTAACTCATAAAAACTTCTGAATGCTTAGAGACAAGGAAAATTACAAGTACTTGGGAATAGTGGAAGTGGATACAATCAAACAAAGAGAAATGAAAGAAGAAAAAAGAAAAGAGCACCAAGCTCTGCAGCAAAAATCTCATCACAGAAATAAACACCTGAGCAATGCTACTTGTAAGGTACTTTGGACCATTTTTAAAATGGACAAGGAAGGAGCCTAGACAAATAGACCAAAAGACAATGAAATCGATGACTATGTACAAGGCCTTACATCTAAGAGATGACATAGACATAATATATATCAAGAAAAGAAAGAGAAAGAGGAATAATCAGCATTGAGGACTGCATGGACGCATCAATACAAAGATTTTTGGAATAGATTAAAAAGAGAAAGGAAAGACTTATTACATCAGCCAGTACCAGCAATAACAATATAACAAACAGAAAACAACGAAAGCTTGAAAACAAAAATGGGGAGTAAAACAACTGAATGAATATTTCAATGGACAAACTGGTGAGATTGCATACAAGAAGATATGGACATGGATAATAAAGATAAACCTTAAAATAGAAACTGAATCTTGCACAAAACTGTCATAAGATGCAACAGAATGCTAAATGTAAGTTATGAGAAGACAAAGACAATACAGTTAATCACATAATGGGAAAATGTAGTAAACTAGCATAAAAAGAGTACAAGACTAGGCATGATGGGGTAGGAAAGTTGATCCACTGGGAATGGCGCAAGAGATTTGAATTTGACCCTACCATCAAATGATATTTACAAAAACCAGAATTTGTCCTTGAGAAGGAGATACATAAAATTTTCTGGGATTTTGAGATACAAATGGGTCCTCTAATCCCTGTAAAAGATCAGATCTAGTGTTAACAAGTAAAAAAGAATGTGGCATGTTGTGGATTTTGCCATTCATTCAGAGCACAGTGAAATTAAAAGAAAGTGAAAAGATAAACAAATACTTGAACCTTGCAAGAGAACAAAAAAAAATAGTGGAATACAAGTGATTGTAGGTGGTGCACTTGCAATGGTCTCCAAAGACTTGGAAAAAACAGAAGAAGAATCAACATCATTCAAACCACAGCATTGTTAAAATTAGCTTAAATACTGAGAAGAGTCCAGGAGAACTGAGGAATCTTGCTGTCACAAAACTCCACTGAAAGACCCCCTTCTAATGCTGGTGTGAAAAACCTACAAGGAGTGATACAATATATTAGAGTTATAGATAGTCTTTAGATGACTACATGAAATAAACTTTAAAGGTTTAGAAGATGCAAAAAATGTTTTTGATACATTCTAATATATAAAATAATATTAACAATTCTGTGGGATTATAATCTTTAGATGTATACATGAAATGATCTTTGGAGTAAATGTCTGTAAAATTGAAAATACTTTTGATATATTCTGATGTTTTTCTTCATTTTTTTTTTTTTAGATCTCTGCCTGTGGAATTTGAAAAAGATATTCTATTTTTATTTCATCATTATGTGTAATTTGGGACAGAGAATAAAATTGACAAATATTTTTGAAAACTAGCAACTGCATAAATCATTGCATCCAAGATTCTTTTATTTCAATCATTTTTTTTTACTTTTCTTTTGAGAAAGATTATAAATTTGAGCTTTACAGACTTGAGAAGGATTTGTTTTTTTATTCTTTCTCTTTTACTGAGAAATAAAGATTTCACTTCAGACTTCTTTTTTCATTTGGTTCCACAAGAAAGCACTTTTACATGAGACAAACTGAAACAGTCGGTTTATTTTCTGTCTAAATTGTTGTTGTTATTATATCATTTACATGTCTTGGAATATTTTGTTCCTCTTGATATTCACAATCTTTCAGCCACTATACCCTGTAACTTTCTTTAGCCATCTTTTGTTAGATTCAGGATAAAACAATTAACTCATGTGCAATATCCCAAGACATGAACAACTGAATGAGAACAGTCTACCCTTATAAAATGAATAAAGGTGGCTTGAAATTTCTTGAAGGTTACTATAACAGCAGACACCTGAAGAAGGTTGGAGAGTACAAAGAACGAAATGTTGTAGATATAACAAACAAGGTGAAGACAATAGTCAGAAACATGTCATCATCATCATCATCATGTCGTGCTGCCAGCACGGATATCCCTGACCCTCTCTCGCCACTTCTCCCTATTATTCATTGCCTCCGGCAGGTCTTCAGGGTTACATCCTGTGTCCTCTCATAGCTGCTGTATGTAAGTTCGAGCTGGTCATCCTGCTTTTGCTTGGCCATGTGTGGGGGTCCGCAAGAGTACATCACTTCTGAGCTCGTCCTTGATTCTCCAGCAGTGTCCTGCATGTCTAGTTCATCTAACTTGTATAGTTTTCGTGATGGGAGGCAAGTGGCCGTATAGTTGGTGTCTTGTGGGGTGTTGTCGCCAGGACTTGTTCAATATTGCTCTCAACATTCTTGTGTAATTGCCATCTAGTTTCTTCTCCAGCCGTTTAGTTAGCGTCCATGTAGTGCATCCATATAGCAGTATCGAAACGCAGTTTCTTCCAGGCAGCGGTTGTATCGATACTATACTGAAACATGCAAATAATCTTAAAAAGCCAGTTTATTGTATTTTCTTCATAGGAATCAGGTATAGTTTGAGAAAGTTTGTAATCAATCAATTTCTCTCTCCCTTTCTGTGTGTATATATATATATATATAAATTTTATGATGAAGAACAAAACAAAATTATCCAACTTGAAATTTTAAGTTTCATATTTTCTTGAATATCAGGTTAGCATGGATTATCAAACACACATATAATGACAACCTGATTTATATTACCCTCATCCATTTACAAAATCTTTTATAGTCATGAAACTTCATCATGTGAATAAAAGGTTAATCTGGTGCCAATTGATATAGCTCTTGCTTCATGATACTAGTACCTCTCTATGCATGTTTGATCATCCAAACTTACCTGATGATCAAGAAGTTGTGAAACTTGAAGTTGTGGGTGGATTAATTCACTTTTCCTTTCAATAATATCATTGTTATATTGTTTCTATGATACTTTTATATTGAGCACTATTTTATTTGCTAATACAGGCACTGCTGTTTTAGTTTTTAAGTAAATGATATGCATCTTAAAGTCACACACACACACACTTGTATATATATATATATATATATATATATATATATATATATATATATATATATATATATATATATATGTGTGTATGTATGCATATATATATACATGAACTAATACACACACATACACGCACACACATATATATATGAATGTATGTACATATACGCACATATGAGTACGCACACACACACACACACACATACATACATTCATCCATATATAAATAGATATTTATATATATACATATGTGGAAGTAAATAAGGAAATAAATCCAACAGTATTTTCAAAAATAAGAACGCTGAACATGTTGTAATGAATCTTTCTTTTTATTCACACTTTCTTTTCTCCTTCACTATCTTAAACAACATTTTTCATGAATTTAAAATCCTGAAGAAGGTTATTACAATTGAAACATTCAACGTCGACTTTTATTTTAAATTCATTAAATTTTGGTTTGGATTGGTTTGTTTGGTTTTTATGGCATATCAACCTTTGTAGGTTATTTAATGCCAAATCCATTTTTATACAAATAAACAGTTCTATATCAGACAATCCAGTTTAGTGTGAATACAGTTTCAAAGTCAAAAACTGTTCTATTTCAAACAATTCAGTTTAGCATAAATACGCAGTTTAGTTCTATTTGACCCATAGATAGGACCCTATCAGGTGCTACCACCTCAGGCCAAAGTGAACCTGGGAACAATGGCAATGAAGATTGTTTAGTGTCATATCGTTGGTGGGGGAGTCTTACCCGTCTGCAGAGATGCAGTCAGTGTATTCTATAGCCCCAGCTGAGTGGGCATTCAAATTTTGGATGATTTTGTTTTTCACCTTTTCTTCATATATACATATATATATATACAAATGTATGTAGATACATAAAGATAAATACACATGCACACAAACACATAAACATATATAAACATACATACACATACACATACATGCATACACACATATACATATATAAATGTATATATATGTATATATAAACACACTTACACACACTCGCACACATATCTAGAATATGTAGCATACAGATATGTATGTGTATATATCAGGTGGTATATAAAAGCCTTGCAAATATAAAAAGTTTTCCAAACAAAATATAGGATCAAATTTTGACCTTACTCTCTTTTGATTTTTCACCTTAGTGTGGTGGCCCAGTCAGCTGGGTTTGCAGAATACACCAACTACATCTTTGATGAGGGGTAAGTCTCTCCCAATGAGTGTCTTAGATATGACACTAAACAATCTGATGGTAAGGCTTCAGTAATACTAGAGCTTTGGGGAATGTGGAGCACCCCTTCATTGCTATTGCTTGTAGGTCTACTTTGGCCCAGAAAGGTAGCATCTGATATGGTCCTATCTATGTGTCAAATAAAACTAAAATGTGGACTTATGCTAAACTGAATTGCTTGAAATAGGACTGCTTTGACATTCAAACTGCGTACTTATGTTAAACTAAATTGTTTGAAATTTAATTCAGTGTTAAGTGAACTGAAAAGGGTTGATACACTGTAAAACAAAACAACCAACCAACTAACCAACGTTAGGGTGAAGAACAGCAAACGAGAGATTACTTTGAAGTAGACATAGGAAACTAGGTATGAGTGTAGGTAATTTTTTTCATAGTCAAATCCTTTGAACAGTTGGCCAACATTATATATACAATTTTGTATCTAGGCAGATATTCTGAATACTTAAGGAATTGATTTTCTTTTAAATGTGCATAAACATTGAAAGATATTTATCTAAGAATAATTATGCAATCATTAATGCTTAAGCATAAGACTCAAAAATGGTAATTTACAACAAAGATTATTACCCTTGCAATCTCTATACTTTTGAAATGCTGTATTTAGAATCTGTACCTAGGAAATGTTTTGCAACATTTAGAATCACTGCTTATTTTTTTTCTATTAGGGATATAACTTGTCTGTTAAGCAAATTTCTGATGACTCTTTAAGATAAATACTTCCCATATAGACCCTGTTTTTTAAAATTATTATCAACTATGAGTACACAAACAGAACTATGATTTACTAATAAAGACAACATTTTTTTTTACTATTCACAGAATTACTTGGATGAGTGCTCTAATCTTACCTGTTATTATAGTCTTAATATTTTTGTGTGTTCAATCCTTGGGTTAGACAGTACAGGAAAAATCATATACTTTGGTTCAGTGGAAGATACTTGCAACATTACAAAGATGAATTAATGAGAAAAAATTAACTGATATGAAATATCTGCTAAACATGGATAGTGGAATGGTAACAATCTACTTCTGTGAATTGAACTGAGTGTTTAGTCTAAATTCCTAAAAACTTACTGACAATAGCAGATATCTAAAGAAGGTACAATAGCCAGATATGAGGAAACCTGTTCAAGTATATCAGTGAATAATAATGATAATTCCTTATCTTAGTGATTCAGAGAAAATATAACATTCCTTATGAGAATCAAAAATACCTCAATATATGTTCCATTGGATTATATCAATTAGGTAAATTTCATTCAAAAATATGATTATTTTAAAAATTTCTATTCAGAATAGTGTCTCTTGACAAATATGACATTTGTTATATCATCTGAATAATTTTCTGGAGCCAGAATGAAAGAATTATAAACAAATGATTAAATTTGTATGAAACTTGAATTATTTTTGCTTACAGTTTTATTATTATTTGTTAATTATCTAATTACACTGATGCTGTCATTTATTCATCATGGAGCTTATACAGACAGACAGGTAGAAGTTTGCTTCCAGGAAAAAGAAAAAAATGGCAGATGTAAATTGCATTTTAAAAAATACTTCTACTTTTGATTCTATAAATAAAGGTCATCATTCAAGAAAAAAGAATTAAAAAAAAAAGTTTTTAAAATTATCTCTAAATAGTGATAGCATATTCGACAAGTGAATAAATGTATTTCATAATTAATCAAATAGAAAATTGAAGCAAACAAGTTGGATAAAAAAAAAAAATAAAAATAAAGATACACACTCCTTACCCCCCTTAAAAATCAAATAAACTAACAAATAACAATTTTCTTAATTATTTACATAAACGCATTTAAAGTTGAGCTCTATAAATTTTCCCTATTGGCTTATGTAAAAGAACGTGTCTGCACTCTTAAATACAAATATTGATTGCCATTGGGTTTAAGCCTTGCAAGAAATATATACAAGCATCCATATCATTGCAAATGTACATCCTGGTGTGTATATATATATATATATATATATATATATATATATATATATATATATATATGCATATATAAAAGTATACACACATACATACATTTATATAAACATATATAATCACACATGCATATACACACAGAGACACACATATATAAATGTATAAGTATATGCAAACACACTCACATGTAACTATGCACCATACATGCACACGCACGCACGCACACACACACACACACACACACACACACACACACACACTCACACACACACACACACACACGTATACATACACATACGTACACATATATGTATAAGTATGTGGTGCCTTTAATATGTTTCCAGACTTTTGTTGTACAGGCATTTAAAATTGGCATAGACTCTTGAAAATTCAGTATGTTATTGCTATAGATGTTATGAGATGACTGACCAATTTCCATGATTTCAGGTTTAAATGAACAGCTACAGCAGCAAATGGAATACACCCTACTAAAGCCTGATTGTCACTGCTGGTGAATTTCAAAAATGCAATCTGACACTTTAGAAGAACGATATGCTATAAAATTCTGTTTTAAACTTGGAAAAAATACCATGCGATGAAAGCTGGATCTACTGCTATGACCCAGAGAACGAGAGACAGAGTTCCTAGTGGAAGCATGCTGGCTCTCCCAGACCCAAGAAGGCCAGACAGAGCAAATCCACCCACAAACTTTTGATGATCCCCTTTTTTCACAGCACTGGCATGATCTACATGCACTGGGTTTCCACTTGACAGATAGTCAACAAGGAATACTATGTTGAGGTTTTAAGGGAGTTCAGAAAGAGACTCTGTCAGAAGAGGCCAGCACTCTTCAAATTGGGTCAATGGCATTTCCAGCAGGACAATGCACCAGTCCACAACTCCATCCTTGTCACTGACTATTTGTGCAAGTTGGGCCTCAAGACAGTTCCTCACCCTCCATATCGTCCAGACCTTGCTCCCTGTGACTTTTACTTATTCCCTAAGCCCAGAGGCTGTCGTTATGAGACAATTGAGGAGATGAAAGAGGCTGTGACAGAGGTCATTGACACACTCACACAAGACGACCTCCATGGGGCCTTCCAGAAGTTTTTGGAACAGTAGAAGTGCATTGCAGCCGGAGGAGAGTACTTTGAAGGAGACTAGAGTTTCATGTGTGTAGTATCAATAAAAGTGCCCATAAAAAAAAGTCTGGAAACTTATTTAATGAGCCTCATATATGCACACACATTTAAATATAAGTATGCACCACACACACACACACACACACACACACACACACACACACACACACATATACATACATACACACACACATACATACACACACACATATATGTATGTACATGCATGCACATTCACATATAACTATGCATCACACACACACACACACATACAGGAGGATTTCATCATTCTTTGTATCTCCATTCTTAATGCGACTTATCTATAATGAGAAATTAATTTTTTCTCATTAATTCACCTTTGTCATGTTGCAAGTATCTTCTACTAAACCAATTATTATTATTAATTTCTTATACTTGCTTTCACACACGACTAAAACATCTGTGGCAAAGAGGTCTAATGTACAGGTTCTCACTTAAACTATCATTTTATTATCAATACTTTGAAGTGTCATTTTGTTTCTAATGATAAAGAGTATGGTGTTTAGTCTACATGCTGGTACGTATGGGGTTAAATGAAAACTACTCTGCAAAATATATTTTAAAGTCATAAAATAGAAACAAAAATTAAAAATGAAAATATGATTTTTCAATGATAGTCATTTGAAAAAATGCTTGAAATATTTACACATACTTATAGCTATCATATGACAATCTGCGAAACTAAAGGATTATTTCAATATGAGAAATGTAAATAATCAATGGATTTATAGATGATTTAATGGTTTTCAAGACAGAAAATGGAAGCTGCAAGCAAAGATCAAATTCTGGCTCAGGTAGTTTGCATTCACTCGATATTAATGCTTTTGGGAAAATTATGGATCCACCTAATCCCTTCACTCCTAGTCATAGGTAAAGCAATGGATCAGACTTGGTTCTCTAACCACTGCGGGCATCCAGACTGAGAGAAAGATAATACTGATTTCAAAACTCTGGCAAAGGTGGTTGGCATTCATTTTGGTTTAATGCCCCTGAGAAAGCTATGGATCCATCTAATCCCTTCACTCCTAGTCACAAGTAAAGTAATAGATCATACTTGGTTCTCTAACCGCTGTAGGCAACCAGACTGAGAGAAGGATAATACTGACTTCAAAACTCTGGCAAAGGTGGTTGGCATTCATTTTGGTTTAATGCCCTTGGGAAAGCTATGGATCCACCTAATCCCTTCACTCCCAGTAAAAAATAAAGTAATGGATCAGACTTGGTTCTCTGACTGCTCTAGGCAACCAGACTAAGAGAAAGATAATACAGACTTCAAAACTCTGGCAAAAGTGGTTGGCATTCATTTTGGTTTAATGCCCATGAGAATGCTATGGATACACCTAAACCCTTCACTCCTAGTCACAAGTAAAGTAATAGGTCAGACTCGGTTCTCTAACCACTGCAGGCAACCAGTTTAAAAGATACTGAATGCAAGACAAGGAGCTGATGTCCTTTAGGAAGTTTGAGATTTTCTTTGCCCTTGTTCTGGCAATTCCTGAGACAATATTGATTCCAAGTTGGTTTGATTCTTGCTCTTCCCTAGAACAACATTGGATTCACTGCATTGTTAATTGCTGGTCTCTTATACAACCTTACCCAGTATTGCACTCTTTATTCAGGTGAAAATCCATGGCTTCTTGAGACTAATGAATCAAAATAGGTCTTCAGGTACCATTAAATACAATAATTAGGAAATAAGTTTAAAGAAATTGTGACACAGATTAAATAACAAAAAAAGAAAAAAATCATTTACTGTGAACTGTGTTGGTTATGTCTTGCTTGTAGTTTTATAATTTACATGGCAATTGTCAAATGAATAACCAACGGAAAGAGTGGGAGGACCCTAATTAGGATTCTTAAAACTTGAAAAATAACTTCTCATCTAGTAACACCCAGTTCAGCAAAGGACATAAGCCACATTTATTTCATATTTCCTCATTAGCAGGTAATGAAAAGGTGTTTAGATAATGAGGTTTTGCAAAAATGAGCCAGAAGAAACAGAAGATTTGTGAAATAAGTATGAATAAGCAAATTGTAGAAAGTGAAAGTGGTATTTTAGTTTCATGCATCATTTCATTATTTCTGGGGTTCTGAAACTAAATTAAGTGGTTCATATTTTAATATCACTTGTGCATATCCTACTATAGTCAGTTTAAACCTGAGAATTTGTCTTGAAGACATCAAGTTTTACCTTTTATTTATTTTCATTTTTTAGGTGAAGCATTGTCAACCATTAATTTTGGCAAGTTTTTTCTTTCTCTAAATCTTTTGTTGTTTTTTTTTAATCAGAATTCACCCAGGCCATCAATCTATGACAATGAATACCAGTGTGAATGGGAGATAATAATATGCTTTCAGTAATATTTTAAACCATATTTATTTTTCTTTAATGTAGCCTAGTTAAAAAGCACCATGTTTTGTTGTTCTAAATGCAAAATTTCTGGAAAGTTTTTTTTTATAGAAATAAATCGTTAAATGAAAAAAAAAGACTAAATTTGTTATTTTTAATTAGATCTTGTTTAGAATTGATTGAGGGGATTGAAAAGGTGAACTTGCATTGTTATATAAAAGAGTTACTTAACCATTAAGATCATTTAGATCCTCACTCACTGTTTAAATTTCTCAATCGTCCCTCCAATGAATTGATCATAAGCATTTGAACAAGTATAATATGTTTTTAAATGGCAAGATGGAGAAGAATCCAAATTAACTTACTAATTTGATAACTCTTCCAAACAACAATGTGAATTCTCCTTTTCAATCTCTTTGATTGATTATAGACCAGATTTTAAAAGTGAAAAAAAAGCTTTTCATTTAACAATTTAATTCCTTCAAAAAGCACTTTTTAAAAAATTTAACATTCAATTCCACAAAACATGATTAAATTTATGTTTTGTTATTTTGAATGCAATCAAATGTGAATTTGAATTGCTATTTTTTTAGCTTTCAAACTCAAAATTCTTGATTAAGCCACATTGAACAAAGCAAGATTCTCTCTGAGTTTGTGATTCCATTATTATTGCCTGTAAACACACCATGTTCTCACATACAAGATTTTTCTTTACAAAGATTTTTTCTCTTGTTAGAACATTCTTGCTCATATACACCTGTGTACAAAAAACTTTGCTATAAAAAATATGTTATTTAAGGTAAGTCAACTGTCTTCCTTGCCTCATTTCTCAGTTAACAGAGAATTCAAATCACCTTATATGATTAGTCTAGACATCTTTCAAATTAACCAACCACAGGCCTCCTTTGAATTGGTGCCAAATAATGAATTCTCTGTTTAAGTCTCTTTTTGCTACTGTCTTCAAGATGGTAAGATGTCTTTTCAACACTGCTTTAACACCTAGCAATGAACAGTCCACTCAAGGATATTAGTCTGAAAGTGAATGTAATAGAATGATGAGATTTTGAAATTGTTTACTATGATTTCACTGTCCAGTACACTTAGCCATGGGAACTCCCCATTATATAGTAGTGGACTTCAATTTTAAGCCACAGACAACAACATTTTGTTTGCAACCATGTACTATCGTTTTAAAAATGTTTCTTCAAGATGCTGGGTTGTTTTCTGTCATTCCTGATTTACTTATCTGTCTGTTAACACCGAAATCCTCATAATGCCTTACAATTTAATATTTATTCATTTCCAATTTGTAATAGTTGCTGTAAGTTTATTGCCAATTTTTTTGTGTTATTTGTATAACTTTTCTATTTCTCCTGTGTTCATACCCTGGACTTTTTCATTTGGTCAGCAGGCAAGTAACTGAATTTTGCCCACTCTCTCTATGAATGAGGATAAATTAATACTACTTCATTAAGTCTGCAACATTAGTACTGATAGTAAACTGGTAGGTATTATTAGTTTTGATAGTAAGCTGGTATGTATCATTAGTCCTCATAGTAAACTGGTAGGTATCATTAGTTTTGATAGTAAGCTGGTATGTATCATTAGTTTTGATAGTAAGCTGGTATTTTTCATTAGTTCTGATAGTAAGCTGGTATATGTAATTAGTTCTGATAGTAAGCTGGTATTTTTCATTAGTTCTGATAGTAAGCTGGTATTTTTCATTAGTTCTGATAGTAAGCTAGTATGTATCATTAGTCCTTTCTAAGGATTTGAACTTGGGCTGCTGTACCCATTTCTGAGATGATAACCATTATGCTATGCATTTTCACCTTTCAGTTTGTTTAATTAATTCAGCCTCTATGTTCTTTATATAAAGAATCACAGAAAGTAATAAAATACTTTTATTGTGAGTTTTTGCTGAGAAAATAAAAACTATGAAGAGACTTTATGATAACTTTTTTTCCAGAAATTAAAAATGTGTCAATTTCTATTTTAAAAATCCTCAGCAATTATTTGTTGAAATATCTAGAATGAAACTTGGTAAGTTTTATCACTAATAGTATTCAGACTTGATCTTTATTGTTTTATTCAAAATATTTTGACTGATGCGTTCTTAGGCCTTCTTCAGGTGTTCCATGTCAAACTCAGGAGCCTACACGGAACTTCAAACTAAACCCTTTATTTAATCCACAGGGGTAGATTGTTCTCATTCCATTAACCATAACTATATACAAGTGTTAAGCTAGAGTAAGTATTTCTTGTAATCTCCTTGTAGCCAGTATTGAACCTATAACCTCCAGATGATTTCACTAAGAAGCTATTATGGTATATATTTTAGATTCATTATATCTTCCAATCATTCTTTTATTTAAACTCTTAAGAAGCCCAGCTTATATAATATCTTGAATTTGCTCACATTTATTTTTGTATCTTTGTTTTATTTTTAGCATTTAAATCTCTAATGTCTTGTCAAAAAAATCTTTATGATCTTTAGCGAAGATCCAGGAGTATTAAAACTGATAGAATCAGCTTAGTTTTTTAAATGCACTGTAACTTGTGAAATATCATTTTAAATTTATAGTATGAAAAAGACACAAAATATCAACTGATGTTTCAAATATCAAATTAAAATTCAAGAATTAAATGAATTTAGATTTATCTTTATTGAACCTTATCTAAAAATTATCTCATAATAATGAGATTCAATGAAATCAACTATTAATTGGAAAGGTTGTAATTTTTATACAAGCAGGAATAACAGAAAACTTTAATGGCTTACCTTGTGTTTTAAACAGTTGTGTATCTCTTCTATTAGTTGATATTTGAGCTGGGATTAAATGCTTCGAATTTGAATGCCAAATTTAAGATAAGTTGCTCATTTCTACAGGGAAGATGTATGTAACATAATATTCTTATCCTCATTTTCTTACATCTGATTATAAATTGATAGCCTAACATTCTAATTGATCCCACATGGTTGACTTTTATTACATATCTTTTGAAGTGTATTTCAGCATGAATCAGATAGCATCTTAGTTGTGTTTCAGAAAATAATTTCCTTTATCATTGCATAATTCTGCAATTTCTTTGGTATTATTTTTTAAAGAGAACTTGAAATTTCATTGCAAGAATATTTGTCCTTAAAGAAGGTAAGAGTTGTTCTGGTAACAAAGTAGTATTGTAGGTGTTTCAGTTGGCTGATCAACAACAAATTTGGTTAAAAGTCTATGGTAGAATATGAGAGCATAAAAGATGATACAAATGATGGACAAATACATTGATCCCAATATGGCAGTTGAGAAAATGTCTTTACATATTCTTCTCTTTTGTAATTCTTATTCAATTTTCTCTCTTTTTCTGCTTGTAACTCTTGTTCAATTCTTTCTCTCACTTTCTCTCTTTTGCTCTTTCTCTCTTTGCTTGTAATTTTTTTTCAGTCCCCTCCTCTCTCTCTTTTGCTCTCACTCTCTCTCTCTCTTTTGCTCTCACTCTCTCTCTCTCTCTCTCTCCACTTGTAATTCTTTGTCAGTTCACTATTTCTCTTATCCTTTCCTCTAATAATTCTTGTTTAATCTCTCTCTTTCTTACTCTCTCTCTCACTTTCCCTTTCCTCTTGTAATTCTTGTTTAATCTCTCTCTTTCTCACTCTCTCTCTCACTCTTGTAATTTCTGTTCATTTCTTCTCTATTTTCCTCTTTCTTTCTTCTCATAATTTTTGTTCAATTCTGTCTCTTTTCTCTCTCCTCCCCCACTTATAATTTCTGTCCAAATCTATCTATCCATCTATCTATCTATCTCCACTGATAATTCATGTTCACTTCTTTGTCCCACATTATGGGTTTTCAGGCTCTTTTCAGCATTCTTCTCATTTGTTCAATGTTGTGCCTCATGCAATTTCCCTTATGCTCTTTCCAGTCTTATTGTCTGGCTACCAGCTTTATTTGAAGAAAAGTAGCCTCTGGGGAAGAGTGGAGAGCTCCCTTGTACAAATTCAGAATTTGATGTCTCCATTTCCATTTCTGCTTGCATTTGTATTATTGGCAAATTTAAATCATTTGGACTTGGGAGTCAATTTTTATGATTGTGTAGTAGGGAGACAATGAAATTGGCTTTCTTCCTGCTTTTTTTTATGAAGTACAGTTGTTTTTTACTCCTTAAATTAGAAGACAATGATTGTAAAGAAAAAAATAGAGGCTAAAAAATAAATTGGTGTGAGGAAGATATGGTAATAAAGAAGGAAGATAAAAAGGAATTATTATTATTATTATTATTATTATTATTATTATTATTATAAGTAGTAATTAGAAGAATAAGGCTACTATTTAAGATAATGATATAAATGTGGGAAAGAAGGCTGGGGAACAAAAAAATAGAATTAAAATCCACTACTACTATTTATTATTATTATTATTATTATTATTATTATTATTATTATTATCATTATTATATTAATAATAATAATAACAATAACAATAACAATAATAATAATAATAATACCACCACCACCACCGCCACCACCACCACCAGAGATGACATTAATAAACTATATGTGTCCAGAAAAGAAGGAGGAAGAGGACTTACCAGCATTGAAAACAGCATTGATGCATTGATACAGTGACTCAAAGACTACATAGGAAAGCATGGAGGAAGACTGATTATAGTCACCAGAAACAATACTGACAACATGAGGATCAAATGAACGGAAATCACCAGAAAACAAAAATAGGTGGAAAAAAAACTCTATGGAATTTTTAAGTGACTAACAAGTGACATCTCACATGAGAAAACATGGACATGTTTAAGAAATGGAAACCTTAAGAGGGAAACTGAATCTCTTTTAATAGCAGCATAAAACAAAGCCATAAGGACCTATCATATCAAAGCAAGAATAGATAAGACACTAAAAAACAGCAGATGTAGATTATGTGGTGATAGAGTCAAAATGATCAATCACATAATAAGCAAATGTAGCAAATCATCACAGAAAAAGTATAAGACTAGACATGACTGGGTGGACAAGATGATCCACAGGGGACTGTGCAAAAAATTTAAATTTTACCATACAAACAAATGGTATATACACAACCCAGAATCTGTCCTGGAGAATGAGACACATAAACTCCTCTGGGATTTTGAAATACAAACAGACCACCTTATCTTGGCTAGACGACAAGACCTTATAATAATCAACAACAACAACAACAACAAAAACAGAATTGGGGGATTATAGACTTTGCTGTCCCAGCTGACCACAGAGTAAAACTGAAAGAAAGAGAAAGGGATAAGTACCTGGACCTTGATAGGGAATTGAAAAAAACTGTGGAGCATGAAAATGACAGTGATACCAATTGTAATTGGTACGCTCAGTACAGTCACGAAAGGATTGATACAAGGACTGGAGGACTTGGAAATAAGAGGTTGAGTGGAGACCATTCAAACTAAAGGATTATTGAGATTGGCCAGAATACTGAGAAGAGTGCTGGAGACTTGAGGAGACTTGCTGTCACACAAACTCCAGTGAGAAACCGTTGGCCAATGCTGGTGGGAAAAATTTGAAAAGGAGTAAATAATAATATAGAATACATAATAATATATAATATATGATAATTATAATTATTGTATAATAATGATTATATTTTTGAAAAACCAAAATTAACAAGGTAACAAAATTACTAATATCGGTAAGAATTCTGAGAAGAATGGTACCTGACAAAAACTCTCAAATAACACATACTGACTTAAAACATAAAATCAGGCAAATAATAACAAAGAAATGGTAACTACTATGAGACCAAAATACCCACAACAAGCTCTACTGTATACTGCCCATTCTAAAAGAATGGAAACTGGATTATAATAATACTGAAATAGAAGAAACCACCCTTGGTTGGCTATACATTGGCTACACTAGATAAACTCCCTCCTTCGTTTTAAAAGAAGAACCTTTCTTAGATGTTCCTGTAGAAACCAGTACACAGTAAAACATTTTGATTGAATGCACAAACTTCACCCACACTTGTAGAAGAAATTTCTACAACATTATCAGCATGAAAGAACTATTTGGAAAAATAGACCAAAAAAATATATTAAAATTTCTGAAAAGAATTGGCCTCCTATCAAGGATGTAGACTCATGTGTAATCAATTCTTGCAACCATTTTCCTGTGTGCAAATAAAATACTAATACCTAATAAAACTACTAGTGATTGATGATAATACTTAGAACCATTTAACTATGTGCTAACAAATGAGGCCTGGCTTGTAAAAATGTCATCTACCTAATATGAGATTCATCATCATCATCATGTCGCGCTATCAGCATGGATATCCCTGACCCTCTCTTGCCACCCCTCCTTATCATCCATTGCTTCTGGCAGGTCCTCAGGGCAACATACCGTATCAGCACAGAGCTGCTGTATGTAGGTTCTAGCTGGTCATCCTGCCTTTGCTCGTCCATGTGAAGGGGTCCACAGGAGTACATCACTTATGAGCTCATCTCTACTTCTCCAGCAGTGTCCCACATGTCTGGTTTGTCTAATTTTGATAGTTTTCTTGATGGGAGGTAGGTGGCTTTACAACTGCTGCTTTATGGGGTGCTGTCTTCCAGACTTGTTCAATATTGCTCACAGCATTCTTGCATAAAATATGAGATTTACAAATCATATAAATCAGATATATATGCATAAATAGGATTTGGCATTAAATAAAACACAGTGGTTGGTATCCCATAAAATCAAACAACCAAACAACCAGCCAAATCTAACAAGAGCATTACAGTTGGGAGGAGATTTGCTATAACTTGAGCTCCATGAAAAATCACCTCTTATTGGTGTAAAGAGTAACAAATAACATACATACATACATACATACAAGGATCATTAAATAAGTTTTTTTTCGTATGGGCACTTTTATTGATAGTACACACATGAAACTCTAGTCCCCTTCGAAGTACTCTCCTCTGGCTGCAATGCACTTGTTGTACCATTCCAATAACTTCTGGAAGGCCCCATGGAAGTCCTCTTGTGTCAGCATGTCAATGACCTTTGTCACAGCCTCTTTCATCTCCTCAATTGTCTCATAACGACAGCCTCTGAGCTTAGGGAATAACCAAAAGTCTCAGGGAGCAAGGCCTGGACTATAGGGAGGCTGAGGAATTGTCTTGATGTCCATCTTGGTCAAATAGTCTGTGACAAAGATGAAGTTGTGGACTGGTGCATTATCCTGCTGGAAATGCCACTGACCTGACTTGAAGAGTGCTGGCCTCTTCCAATGGAATCTCTTCCTGAACTCCCTTAAAACCTCAACATAGTAACCCTAAGCCTAACCCTAACCCTTTGGCCAATCAACTCTGGTGTATTGACTTCCTTACTCCTGCCATACCTCTCATCATCCCTCACTGACTCCCTGCCTTCCTTGAATCTCTTATGCCACTCAAAAACTGATGCTCGATTCATGCAAGATGGTTGAAAAGCAGGCTGAAGCATTCCATACGTTTCTGTGGCATTTTTTCCGCGTTTAAAATAGAATTTTATTGCATATCGTTCTTCTAAAGTGACAGATTGCATTTTTGAAATTCAGCAGCTGTGACAATCAGGCTTTAGTAGGGTGTATTCCAATTACTGCTGTAGTTCTTAATTTAAAGCTGAAATCATAAAAATTGGTCAGTCATCTCATAAGATCTATAGCAATAACACACTGAATTTTCAAGAGTCTACGACAATTTTAAATACCTATACAAAAAAAGTCTGGGAAACTTATTGAATTCACCACATACGTGTATGTGTTCTTACAAAACCTGTTGAAGTTTATTTTAGAGGATATACTTATAATTTTGTTAAAGAACATAAATTTAACTATACTAAAATTTTACACAAAATATGTTACTAATCTGTGGAATCTTACCATTTTATTTGTTCAATGTTGAAATTTAACTTAAAGGTCCATGTATTATAAATGTTCAACAACTTACTTTGCATTTTAACATTTTGTTTTACCATTTCAGTTTAAAGTTAAAAATAATGAAGAAAGAGGAAAAGACAATAAAAATGATAATAATACCCATAAATACTCTTAACTTAAGGATATTTTCATTCTATTAAGCAATTATTGATCATTTCCTTTCTTTTTTTTTCAGTTTTAATATCAATTTCTTTTCTGCTTTCAATGACAAAATTTGCATACTATACTTCTTCAAATTTTTAAACCATTAGTTTCAAAACCCTTTAGAAAGCTTTAAGTATATATTATACTTTTAGAACGCATAGTTGTTGAAATCAAAATTGTAAAAAATTACACCTGGAGTTACCTTCCTTGGTCACATATTCAAACTTACAGAAATTTTATCATTATCAAGATAAACACGAATGTAGAATGCACACTATTACTATTAAATTGCAGTTATTTTATTCACTGAATTTACATTTTAACACTATTACACTAGAAAATTTCATGATATGCCATTTTTCACAGTGTTATCAAAATACATCAGGTGTGATAAAAAATTATGACAAATAAGGCTTTAAATTTTTAAGATATAAAAATTTGAAATCTCAAAGAATAAGTGAGCAAAGTTAGGAAAATATAAATGCCTAGCTGTCTAGACTGCTGTCTAAGTGTTCAGACAAAGTCTAGATAAGTCAGTGCCAATTTGACAAAAAAATTATAAAGCCAGTTTATATATTTTTAATTAGCATTTTTTGGCAACAAACAGGGTTGTGCAAGTGCTCACAATCATCAAATGAAAAGAGCTGCATACCTACATAATTTAGAGCTCTGATAAAAGCTCTTTCCATCAGATGATTGTACGCTCTGCATGAAATTAACTAACAGTCTTAGTAAGTTTTAAAACTGCTCTGCTATAGTAGCATTGAGAACTTTTTTATACCACTTTTTCAACTTTTATCATTTCATCCAATTTTATTATATATATATATATATATATATATTACAATTTTTGAAATTATTCAGGAAAGTAAATGTTCTTACTGTGATCACTTTCAGGTAACTTTTTGACTAAACACAACGCCTGCTAATTAGCCTTTAGATTTCAAGTTAGTTTTAGAATTTTTCTTTTTTTTGTTGGTTGTTGAAATAATTTTGCCTTCAAAGGATAAAATAATTTACTTTACAAATATGTTAGACTTACATACATGCATATACATGTATATATACATATATAATTAAAATATTCATATATTACTCATAAAATTTAAAGATTGTTCATAATATAGACAAATGCATACAAAAACATATATATATATATATATATATATATATTTGAAAAATAAAATTTTTTTATTTTACCCATAAAAAATGTAAACTCCTAACAAACTTTTATAAAAATCTCATTTTTTTCCCAATGAAACATTCTAAAAGTGCATCATTTCTTGTAGAATATTGTACAATCAAACTGAATAATATTGTTGGATAATCAGGCCTCAGCTATCTTCTTCAGATGTTGGTGATGATCACTTTGACTCCCATGTTATTTTTGATTGTCTATTTCCTTTCTTTTGCTGTGGGCCATATGCTCTTTCATTGTGAGGAACAAACACTAAGACATCTTCTGATGAGAAGAATGTATTTCAAAACACTTTTGTGTGCACACTCATTTTATTACTTTTTTTTCTATCTAAGTTATCTTTGTTTCCTTACATATAACCCAACTACTTCGGAAAATGAGCACACCAATTTTCACACTTGTATGCATTTCAGCTTTGCAGAACAAACTGATTAAATTCTTTATTATTTTCCTAAATTCTAGTACTTGTTGATCATTGACCAAGATTATCCAATCACTGCCTGACTCTCAAATTGATCCGGTGGTCATACCCTGTCACTCATGCCTAATTGACGCAGCATCTCCAGGTACAATTTCTAATTCACTTTTTATAATCCTACTCAACCTCTTAAATAATTGATACAGCCACTCTGTTATTTAACAATATTCCTGATCATCAAGTCATACAGATAGCACAGAATTCCCTGATTCCTTCACTCGCAATATGTCCCTATTGTCTATCACTCCTGGCAAGTCCTCTTGATTGCATCTATTGTTTACACTGAGCTGATGTATGTAAGTCTTCGCTGGCCTGACAACTCTAGCACATTCATCAGTAGGAGTCCATAAGAGAATGTCACTTATAGGTTTGTCCTTACTTTACTAACAGAACCCAGCATGTTTTGTTTATCTTTCATAGTTGGTTTGTGAGATGGGGTGTAAGTGACCATACACTAAATTCTACAGCATTGAAGCTCAGTAACCAAAAACGTAAATATACTGAAGTTGAAAAATAATGTCATTACTGATATATATTCATGCAATTTTAGTTAATCTTGTAGAATTTGGTACTAAAAAATACCTAATAATATACATTTCAGTTTCAAAAATGGAGGTGCCTATGGTGTAACAGTTACTGTCAATGGAAATAGACAAAGTGTCAAGAGTTCAAATTCTGGATGAGACTGATTGCATTTCACATAGCACTGATACCTTTGGGAAAGGTATGCATCCAACTATATGGGCAAATAGTGGGCTCTTTAGCTTTGGTATGGCAACTGCTCTAAGTAAAGGAAAACTGAATTCAAACCGGTTAAACTCCGCTTAGAATTGACTTAATGTTGCATCCTTTTCATGTGGAGGAGTTGGTAAATATTTACATTTCAATGGCATGATGTTCTGCAAGAAACAATAAAATTCTGGTAAATTTGGTTTAGAAGAAAATTAGCTTTTTATAAAATGTTTTTTGTGTTGTACTTATTTATAGATGATACTACATATATGTGTGTGTATGCATGTTTATGCGTGTGCATGTGTGTATGTGTGTAAACAAACTTATGTTCATACATAGTAAGTAGTAAAGTTAGCGACCATAGTCAAGGGTAACCCAAAGGCTCCCTTTTCGATAGCTACTACACCAATGTGTAGGGGAGGGCGCTACTCCTTCCCTGGATTGCTCTACTTTACCCTTGATCCGTACCTTATAATGCTGAGTGTTAAGCAAGGAGGCATCAAGTACCATTTTTTGAGTCTTTGGTATGACTCGACCTGGGATTGAACCCAGGTCTCCCGGCCCATTGGCGAACACTCTAACCCCTAAGTCAATGTCCGGTATAAATTTTCATACATACACACATGTAAATATATATATATATATATGTGTGTGTGTGTGTGTGTATATGTGTGGTGCTACTCAAAATTTTCTTAAATTTGTCACTTATACTTAGTTTCCACCATTTTCTTCATATTCAACATCTTGAACTGTTTGATTACTGGCCCAAAAATACTATTGTTGATATAAGTTTATGTGACATTGTTGTATAGTAATCAAGCATTATGAACAAGTTTCAATGAACAAACGAAACACTTCTTTATAAAAATATCTCATTCATTTTATTCTTGAAAAGGGCCCACAGTTTGTTGTTGATTTGAGAGATAGATGGAGGGACATATACTCCATGAGGGGACTTCTTCTTGTCCCATATCTTCTTCTGGGAGCCAGGGGTGCCAATGCTTGCACACCCTTGCAAGCCGTATCGTCAGAGATCCAAACACCTCTGCTCGGCTGCATGTCCCTTGCTAGACTCTCAATTCTCTGCTTCTCTAAATCTGACTGCGTGGTTCTCATCACGTGGTCTCCTTCCGCTTACACACTTGTTAGACCTGACTGCCCTGACACGCTGTTTACAAATCAAAATGTGACAGCTTGTCAAAGCACACGGGGTCACCAGTAACGAACAGAAAATCCATGTCATATGTTATATAACAACATTCAGTTTGTTTATGATATTCAAATTTCACAAATGATTTTATAATATCTTATATAATCAACTACATGTTCTGGATATTTATTAAATAGAGGCATATGGATGGATGGATGGATGCATGCATGTATGTATGTATGTATGAGTGGATGAATGTATGTATGTATGTAGTATTTATCAATCTGTCTGTCTTAAATATTATGATTCAATCATATGTTTTTCAAGATACTTTGACTTTCTTATAAGCATTATCACATATACACATTTTCTCATTACTTTATGCATATATATACACAGTGCTGTGCAAAAGTCTACTGCTAAAAATAATTCTAAATTTTTGATAATTGCCAGTTTATAAGTGAATTTTTTGCATTGAATTTTCAACCATTGAAACTAGTTCAATTTCAAGTCATTTCTATACCTAATTCTCATATGTTGAACCAGGGTTTTTGAATTAGAATGGAAAATTTGAGATGACCCCAAAAAATGGCTATGAAAAGTTTTTGGCCACCAGACCTTTTTAACATTCTATTTTTGGTGCCATTGGAAAAAAAAATTCTGTAGCAACACTGATTTTTTTCCTATATTTAGTGAAAATTATTATATCAAAATTCTTAAATTTTTTATTGTTTGAGATCATGGCAAAAATTTGTGTAGGAACCATCATATATAAATTCAAATCAGTTCTACTCTGCATAAAAACTGACTGTGTGTTGCATCCTGCTCATGGTGGAGGGGCTGGGTAAATACATACATACATCCCTCCACACAAAGTCATGTACAGATATATTTGTATATTCTTGTGTAGTCAGTTTGTATGTACACACACAAACACACACAAACACACACACATACATGACTAATGACAATGATAGTTAATAAAATTAATAAAAAGAACTAGTTCCACAATATATATATATATATATATATATATATATATATATATATAACATAAAGTTATGCATGCGTGCAAACGTCTGATTTCCGAAAATCCACAATACAAATTAATCTTATCTTATATCAATTTAAACATTTAAAATGATTTCATTTTTCTTCATCTTCCTGAAAATTGTCATTTCTATAATCCAGAACTCCATTTGTGGCAATTCCTTGGTGATTTCATGATTGGAAATCAATGAGCTGAGCATACTTTTCCCTTCAGTTTGGGAACCTTCCAGCAACCTTTCAGGAACCTTCTAGAAAATTAAGTATATTTATAAATGAAAATTTATTCTAAGCCATATTTTTAAAGAAATTGTGTATGTAAGTGGGATTGGGATTTAAGGGAACCAAAGATTACCATTTTTTTTACACAATTTAAGTGAATGTAAATGTAATTTATTATCATCATTATCATCAACAACAGCAGCAACCATGGCAGTGATTTTGAATCCCCTGCTAGTTAAAGGTCAAACCTAATTCCTTCCATAATGACCATACTTGTACTAGCCTTTCCATGTCTTACCAGTATACCTCATTTTTCCATCTTTAGTTAGGTCTTTTCCTATTATGCATGTTATTTCGTTGGCACCATACTCCTAATCTTTCATACTATCTATTACTCTTTCTTCTTGCTATTGTTGCTGGAGCTATAGTACCAATGAGTGAGGATAGGCCTTATGCAAATGTAATCATCTTAGGGTAAGGTAACTCTTGCTAACTGGAAAAGAGTGAGAAGTAACTCAATAATGGATGGCCCAATTGGCTAGGGCCATAGAATACACCAACTGCTTCTCTGCAGAAGGTTAAGACTCCCCCAACAAATGCCCTGGATATGGCACTAAACAATCTGATGGTGAGGCTCAAGTAATATTGGAGCTTTGAGGAAAGGTGGAGTACCTCTTTACTGCCATTGCTCCCAGGGCTACTCTGGCCTGGAGTGGTAGTACCTAATAGGGTAACTGAATTGTTAGAAATAGAACTGTTTTTACATTCAGCTGTATGTAAACAACTGATTGATGTTGAATTGAATTGTTTGTAATACATAGCAATACTTGGAACCATTTAACTTTGTTGAGTATGCTAAATTGTTTAAAATAGAACTGTTTATATATATATAAATAGATTTGGCATTAAATAACTTACAATGGCTGATATGCCATAAAACTAAACTAAACTGAACCAAACTCAATAATAGAGATGAGACAAATTGAGATAAGAAAAGAAAGATTTTATTCATGGTTGATGTACAGAGATTCTTGATAGCTGTCATTACGTATGGTAGTTAAATGTTATTGCATCAAATAGTTGTTATTGTATAATATATTTTGGTTGTTATTATATAATGTAGTTTGGTTGTAATTGCATATTTTAGTTCACTTGTTATATAATTAAGGAATGATTTTTTCATATTAATCATTTTTCGTTAATTATATTTTATTATTCAGTTTGGTTGGGCTTTGAGCTATTCAGGTTAAGAGCCCAGGTGCATAGTCAATTTGCGTGCAAAGGATATGACAATCACCATTGTCATAATAAACCCCCAGACAGGAAATGGGGCTGGAATGTGGATGATGTCATGCCTGGAAAAGAATTTGAGGATTTTGAAAAGAGTCAGTTGAGATTGGACTATGGAGGCATAGAGTTGAGTTTTCTACCATTGCGATTGGGTCTCGACCGACAGAGATGAATTAAGGTTTTTGACATCACAAGATGCACTATGCGCTGGGTTGGGGTTAGCATAATAAGAATTGTGTCTTTTTCCTTGTGTTGAAGAACCAAAGCCAGAAGTTAATAAACCCATTCGTATCTGAAACAACAGAGTCTGCCTGTGTTTTGTATTTGTGTATGTATTGTATTACTGTTGTGATTGATATCATTATGGCTATACAACAAGCTGTGTATTCATCAAAGTTGATGCTGTTACTGCTTAGTGATCCTTTAACCTCTCTTTGAAGGTTTCTGCTGGTTTCTGATTGAGTGCTGCCAGGAACTTTTTCCCTCTCTTTGACTGCTGGGTCAAATCAACCCCTCATATATATAGTCTGAATAGCTTGAATTGACTTGGAAATCAACTTTGCTGAAAGTCATGTAATGGTTTCCGATTGTTTAGAAAATATTTTTATGACCCTTTTATTTTTTCATCTAAGAAGTAGGTGTGTGAAGCTGGTTGAGATTTTGGTCCATCTTTGCCATATGATCTGTGACTTTCCATTGTTTAGTAATTTCTAAATCTCTTAAATTGTTAATATAAATATATAGAGTAATTGTTTTTTTTACAAGAATAAATATGAAGTGGGTAAGGGTTACTTTTTAACAATGAACAGAATATAAGTAATTCTATTTTAGCATAAAAATTAGGTTTGGTTTGGTTTGGTTTGGTTTTATGGCATATCAACCTTTGTATGTTATTTAACGCCAAATCCATTTTTATGTAAATAATCAGTTCTGTTTTAAACAATTCAGTTTAGCATGAGTACACAGTTTGTCAAAAATATTTCTATTTCTAACTATTCGGTTTATTCAAGCAGTTATATATAACAATTCAGTTTAGTGTAAGTACAGTTTCAATGTCAAAAACAGTTCAATTTCAAATAATTCAATTTAGCATAAGCACTCAGTTTAAATGTAAGTACAGTTTAATTGTCAAAAACATTTCTGTTTCAAGCTATTCAGTTTAATCATACAATTCAGTTTAGCATAAGTATGCCATTAGTTCTATTTAACCCATAGATAGGGCCCTATCAAGTGCTACCACTCCGGGCCAGAGTGAACCTGGGAGCAATGGCAATGAAGAGGTGCTCTGTATATTCCCTAAGGCCTCAGCATTACTGGGGCCTCACTATCAGACTGTTTAGTGTCATATCAGGACACTCGTTGGGGTGGTCTTACCCCTCTGCAGAGGTGCAGTCAGTGTATTCGACAACCTCAGCTGACTGGGCAATAAAAATTAGGGATTACAAAATTTGGATTTGGGATAGACTCTAAAATTGTGCTAAATGACCATTTTACTGTCATTTAACAAATGTCTTCTTTGTCCATATACTTGGCAGCATATAATTCAAAGATGGTTAAAACTATGGTTACTAAATTTTCTGTGGTTACTAATGAGAAACCAAAGGATATTATTTGTACATAAGTTTTTCAAAAAATTTTAAACAGTTAAAGTTTTTAAAGTGGTGTTTCCTTTACAATGTTAGTATGATGTTTAACTAGATTCTTATTTTGTGTTCTTCAGGTTAGCTAAACAGAATCTTTATATTTTTATGTAACAATATAAAGGAGACATATAGCTGAAAATTTCCTTGCCAGAAAACAGCATTGTGATATTTTTCCATGGATTTTTCCAGACATTTTTTCTGATAACTTTCAGATAATTGGAAAATGAAGACTTTAAAATATTGTGTTGTGTTTTCATTTATCTTACATAAAATGATTACTAGGATGTATGCTTAACTGATAACCTGAGTTCAAATCCCGAACAAAGTTGTTTGCATTTCATTTTGCACTTATGCATCTGTTCTCCCCCAGTTATAAGTAAATAGTAGGGCAGACTGTGTTCTTAAACCTTAGACAACCTGTCAAGGGGAAGAAAAATTCTGAATTCAAACCTGCTTTACTCAGTTTAAAATTTGATATTGTGTCACATCCTGCCCATGGTGGAGGAATCATGACATTATCAGAAAAGGAACTCAGCACTGAGATAGTATAGAATAAACACTGAAGTCTGTTGTCAAAAAGTGTTTTGTTTTTATCACATAAAAATAAAGTGAGACACTAGTGTTTGGACACCAATCACCAGGAAAAAGGAATAGCAAACCTCCATATAGTATAGATAGAGGTACTGTGCTGTTAAGGAGGACATTAGACAAAGTGAACTTCTTTGAGAGATAGACTTCAACAAGAGAAAAACTTTAGTTATAGGTTGGCAGGTACACTCTTTTTTCAAAGTGATTCTATTATTGTTCTGGGCAAGACTGTTGTGTTACAGATAATAACAATGTTTTGTTTGTCTTATTTTCTGTTTAATGCATTAATTTCTGTTGGAATGATATACTTATGCCTTTTTTAGTTGTCTATCAATTATTTCTTCTTTTATGCACATGTAGGTATTACAAAAGCTTTTCACTTCAGGAATTGGGATTCATAATATTAGAACATCCTCCTTATAGCCCTGAACTCACCCTTCAGATTAGAAATTGTTTGGTTCTCTCAAATCTAAAAGGTACCTTAAATAGTCATTAATTTGCCATCTCATTACTAAATATCAAAGACATTATATCTGTGTTTTTTGAGAAAACCAAGCCAAAACCATTTTTCTGAGTACATACAAACTTGTATGCTGGGCCAAGTCAATTGTAAACCAAGGAGAATATATATTTGTAATATAGTAAGTAAAGTAAAATTGGCGATCGTAGTCAAGGGTAACCCAAAGGCTCCCTTTTTGATAGCTATGACACCAAGGTGTAGGGGAGGATGCTACTCCTTTTCCTGGATTGCTCTACTTTACCCTTGATCCAAACCTCATAATGCTGAGAGTTAAGCAAAGATGCATCAAGTACCATTTTTTGAGTCTTTGGTATGACTCGATCTGGGATTGAACCCAGATCTCCCAGGCCATTGGCGAACACTCTAAACATCATGCCAATGTCTAGTATATACAGTTCTATTATTATTACAAAAGTCTTGATAATTATTTGCTCACCTATCTCATAATACATAAATAAGTGCTATTGCTTCGGTTTAAAATTCAGGTTTTTCTCTCTGGTTTGGTTTGATATAAGGACCTCATGATCCATCATCTTGTATTCTAACATTTAGCCAATTCAGCAAGTTCTGGAAATAAGCCCTGAGCAAATCATAGGTGGTTCTTTGTAAATGTTTACATTTTAAATGATGTGAACAGGAGATGAAAATGTTATTTTAGGAGAAATAAATTTAATTTGAGAGTTTTTTGCAGAAAATGTTTGGCTTTATTGTCATATTTGTTTTTTTTTTTTTTTTAACTGTCTGTTATGAACAATTTGCCATATTTTATCAAGTTCTAATTTTGTTTTTCATGATGATCTTTCTCTTAGAAATTGTTTTCCTCTCACGTTTTACATCTCTCTTTTTCTCTTTCTTTTCCACCTTTAACTTATTCTCCCACCACTCTCTTATTTTTCTTCTTTCTTAATCTAATTTGTATCTTACTCTCATTTTCTCTTTTCTCTTTCTTCTCTCAATCATTTCTTTTGTCTTCTTTTTCATCTTCTTCTTACTTTCTCACTCTCATCTCTTTCTTTTTCATTTCTCCTTTTATCTATTTCTTACTGTTTTGCTCTCTTTTCTTCCCATTTCTTAATTTTCTCTTATGAAATCTTCTTCTTCAAATGTACTATTTTTAACTTCTTTCTTTCTTTCTTTCTTTCTTTCTTTCTTTCTTTCTTTCTTTCTTTCTTTCTTTCTTCTAACCCTTTCTTTTTCCTATTTCGAATGTTTTCTTTCTTTCTTTCTTTCTTTCTTTCTTTCTTTCTTCTAACCCTTTCTTTTTCCTATTTCGAATGTTTTCTTTCTTTCTTTCTTTCTTTCTTTCTTTCTTCTAACCCTTTCTTTTTCCTATTTCGAATGTTTTCTTTCTTTCTTTCTTTCTTTCTTTCTTTCTTTCTTTCTTTCTTTCTTTCTTTCTTTCTTTCTACGCTTACTTTGCTGTGTTAATGCCTTCTCTTTCCTTTCTCATACCCTTTTTCTTTCATTTTTGATTTTTTACTTTTTATTTGTTTTATTCTCTTGTTTTGTCATGTTTTAAAACTTATTTCTCATCTTTCCATTTTTTGAAATTCCTCTTCTATTGTGTTTCTCTGTCACCCATTGTCTTCCATTAATTTCTTTATATTCATCTTTACTTATTTTAAATTCTTTCTTTCTTTTAGGATATACATATTTTTGTCTCTTTTCTTTATCATTTGAATATTTTTTTCTTTTTATTCCTTTTATTATCTTTAACTTCTTCCCTTTGCAGTCTTAGTTACAATTATTGGCACCCATGAAATTTCAGTACATAATGTAGAATATCTCCTAAAAAATCTCATGAAACTACTTTAGTCTATTGACAACTCATTGTTGATAAAGAACAGCAAAGGATAAAACGACAAGTTTATATTATTTTGGTTATTTTTGGTTTATTTCTAAAAATATAGCAAAAAAAAAAAAAAGATGAAATGATATTAATAATGGTAACCAAGACTGTATATCCATATAACTTTGGCAAGAAGAATAACCAAGTTTATTTATCTATATTTTCAAGTAAAGCACAACTTTTTCAGAACTTCTTATATCTCTGGTTCCTGATATACACTTTCATGTTTACTGTTTTATTGTTTGCATTTTGTATCTCATTTATATAAACAACAATATTACTGTTTTTTTTTTAATTCTCTTTACTCTGTATCTCTCATTTATATTGGCAACAATCTTGCTTTATTACTGTTTATTTCATTTTATAATAAATGCATTTTGATTAGCTAAGAAAAAAAATTAAAGTGACCATTTCTTTTCCCTATAACCAGGCCATTTTGATTAATTAAAAAAAAGTTTCAATATTCATTTTGTCCTGATCACAATAATTGATACCCATGGAATTTCAGTGTATAATGTACAACAGCAAATGATAAAACAAGTTAATATAAATTTAGTTATTTTCCATTTATTTCTGAAGATAAAGCAAAAAAATGAAAGGGTGCCAATAATGGTTGGCTTGGATTTTATGGCATAAAAGGGTGCCAGTAATGGTTGCTTGGATTTTATGGCATATCAACCTTTGTAGGTTATTTAACGCCAAATCCCTTTTTATACAAATAATCAGTTTTATTTCAAACAATTCAGTTTAACATAAGTACACAGTTTAATTGTCAAAAACATTTCTATTTCAAGCTATTCAAGTAGTCAAACAGTTCTATTTTAAACAATTCAATTTAGCCTAAGTAGAGTTTCAATGTCAAAACCAGTTTTATTTCAAACAATTCAGTTTTGCATAAGTACGCAATTTAGATAGGAACCTATCAGATGCTACCACTCTGGGCCAGAGTGAACCTGGAAGCGATGGCAATGATGGGGTACTCCGCATTCCCCAAAGCTCCAGCATTACTGGAACAGATTGTTTTGTGTCATATCCAAGACACTGACCCCTCTGCAGAGAAGTAGTTGGTGTATTCTACAGACCCAGCCAACTGGGAAAGCCCCTAATGGTGACTAAGCCTGTAGTTACTCTGATTTCTTTTTTCCTTTCTTGCTCTTCATTTGCTGAATCTCTTTATGTCCATTTTTAAAAATTATTTCCTTTCTTTTTTCTCTTTTTACCAATGTTTTTCTCACTTTTCTCTCTATTCTGTAATCTCTGTCTCTCCTGTAATCACTAACTATTTCTTAATCTCTTTTTTTCTTACTGATTGTAATAAAAAAATAAGAAGGAGGTAATAGCTTGAGTTGAAGCTTTCTAAAGGCTTAACATAATTGTGGTCTGGTATTTATCATATGTCCCACCGACTGGATGAGTGTGGCACAAGATCTTTTTTTTAAGACGGGTCTGAGTGCAGGGCTGTAGCCCAGACATGTCCGGCATTCATAAAAATGCATTAGCCCCGTCAGCATTCTCCTTAAAAAGGGTGCCTCATGTGCCTAGCCCTTTTTAGGAGGGTTAGAGTCTGGGGAGACAGCCCCATGAGGCTCAAGGAGTATTTTAACATCGGTCACTTGACATGAATGCTAGGCTTCCCTGGCACTCGTGTCAGGCAGCCTCAACTAACACCACCAGCAACATGACACACCTGACCAGGTCAGTGTGACCAGAGCATAGCCAGCCAAAATGTAATACATTTGATGGTCAGTTGGCTCAGACCTTTTTTAAAAATATATATAGGTGGCTGATCAAGGGGGAGAAAACTGTGGTTGACTTTATCTCCCAAACTTTTCACTTTTTTGTTCTCTCTGTTAAAAAGACATTTTCTTCTCTGAATTTAATATTTGTTTCTTTCTTTTTTCTTTTCTTTGTATATTTTATCAGTTAATTTAAAGATTTTTTTCTTTTTTTTAAATCTCCCATCTCTATCTTTATCCCCTCCAGCCTCATTTTCAAATTTATCTGTTGAGTTGGAGCATGTTATTTCTTTAAAAGATTGAATTTCTGCTACTTATGGAATTCTCCAAGGCTTGGCAAACAAAATCTTCCTACTCCTCCTTCTTTTCCTACTACTCATCATCATTATTCTTGATTCTATTATCTTTTTAAATAATTTTCTCACTATTTTCATTAATTTGTCACTAATTTCCTTCTTTATTTTTCTTCTTTTTCTTCTATCTTTTCTCACCATTTGTACTTATTTCCCATTTCTATTTCCTTCACCACTTGGTTCTTTTTATTACTTTATCCCATTCACAATGGTTTTCTTCCTTTTTAACATCTTCTTCTTCTTCTTCTTCTTCTTCTTCTTCTTCTTCTTCATTTTTGTTGCTAATTTTTTTCATGTTTTTGTTTACCTACAATTTCTCTTTGTCAGTTCTTTTTGTTAACTTCTACATATCATTTCATCTGTTACTTTCATTTTATACATCTTATTCTTCTTTTCTTCTTTCTTTCTTTTTAATCATACAAGTTTTAAAAAGAAAGAAAATTAATGAAATGACAGATGATTTATATCTCTTTTAGGATAGTGTCACAAAGAATGATTTGAGACAAAATATTTCTCTTGAGAAAAGGTATCTATTCTAATGCTAACTTGGAATTGGCAATTGATATATTCCATTTCACAACATTGTATAATAGTTAGCAAACTTATCTTGAAGAATAATTCTCTAGTGAAATGAATTCAACCCTCACTGGGTGATTAACTACAATGACATTGTAGTTGAAAGAGCTTAACTTTTATATATATATATATATATATATATATACACATAAGCACACACACACACACACACACACATATATATAATTGTATATAAAAGTGGGTTGAAAAGTTCATTGGCTGAAAAGTTCATATGATGGCATCATACATGCTGTTGATGACTTTTTGACTTATGGGATCCAAGCATTGCAACACCAGTAGAAGAAGATATAAACTGCAAGAGGGACTATATAGTAAAATAAACCTCACATTCCAAGAGAGAATCATGGTCAGCCGATAAACTTTTTGGCGGACCCTTATATATATCTGTAGTTCCTCTGGAGGTAGGGCTTTATAATTCTGTCAATTCTATCTTCTTCGAAGCAATAAAGATTCTTTTAGGACAAGTCATTTTTTCTTGACTTTTGTTGGAGTCAATGTCCTGACTCAAACTATCATGAATAATTTTTTTATTCACAAACTTTTATAGCATTTTTTTATTTTCATGCCTTAAAATCTTGAGTTAGATAAATTTTGCTGATTGTGTTCAAAATAATGTTATATGAAGAAAAGAAATAGTGTGGTAAATTATTTCATGTCTATGAAAATCAGCCCCAAAAAACAAATAAAATACTTTTATAACATGAGTCAGACAAATAGATTTCTTGCTGAAATGATAAAAATAATCTAAGAAAATCTCAAATGAGTTTTAGTCTATTTTTTTAAAGAATATATTTTTGTTTTGACTTAACAGCTAAATTTTGATTGTGAATTATTTTTTCTGTTTATTATAATATCATATGAAAAAATTTGATAATCTAACATTAGGCCCAAAAGATTCAAAGGTCATTTACATTTTGAGTGTGTGTGTGTGTGTGTGCGTGCGCTTGTCTGTGTGTGTGTGTTAACATCAAACCTAGGTTAAAGTCATTCATTTTAAAAATACAACACATAGGGAGAAAACACATTTATTTTTATAGAATGGTCAGTTGTCAAGGATCAACTAAACAAACCTGCACAAACACTGAGATTTGATGAATTGTATATTGAAAAAATGTTGTTGGATGCTAAAATTCTTCTTATATTCAAAATTTTGCATGTAATAAATTATATTAAAAATATGAACCTGAGTAACATTGATGAGTTGCTACTGTGGTGCTGTATTTTTCAATGGCCTCCACATCCTTAAATCTAATTAGTGAGATGAATTTTCAATTTAGGAAACAAAAAAAGCTAGATGGAGTTAGGTCCTGATGGTTATTGAGGATGATGTTCTTGCCCAATCTTGAGTTTTATTATTCTTAGTCAGCAGGGCCAACACTAGGAAGAGCGAGGCTAAATCAGGAAATTGTTAGTGGGATCCTCTTGCCAACAAAATCATTTAAAAGTCAATGCTTTCTGTTATGTTATTTTCTATTGACAGCATTGCCAAATTATCTAGTCTCTCTTGTGAAATTGATGATTGTAGGTACATTTTTATCAGTTTTAGTTTTAAAAAACTTCTTTCACATGTGTATGGGCACAATTAGAAAATTGTCTAATTGGCTTAAAACCAGTCCTGTATGTGTGTTCAATGATACACCCCTTATTTTGGGAACCTGTGCTCATATTGATTTGTATATTTGGGGGTTTAATCTTGAGTAAATTGAAACAGTTATTCAGGGTGTTGCAATTTTATCTTTTATCAGTGTACATAGATGATTATTTCATTGTTTTGATCTTAAAATTCTTTATAACTTATTTAATTAGATTTCCATTGGTATAGATATTACACATTTTTGAACTTAGCATAATTGATTGGGAGTAGTGCAACCATCTTAGGTAGTGTGCATTGATACTACACTTTGCTTACAGAAGTTGTGAATAGAAACAAGAAAACTAAAAAAAGTCACATTGTTCATTATTCATAACATGGGTATATACTCTGACTAGTGTATATTTTATTTCTTTGTTATTTAATGGCCTATCAACCTTCTTGGGTTATTTATTGCCAAATCCATCCTTTTAGAAGTGTCATACCAAAGACTTAAAAATGGTACTTGATACCTCCTTGCTTAATACTCAGCATTATAAGGTACAGATCAAGGGTAAATTGGAGCAATCCAGGGAAAGGAGTAGTGCCTTCCCTTACTCCTCAGTGTAGTATCTATTGAAAAGGGAGCCTTTTCGTCGCCCTTGACTATGGTTGCCAACTTTACATTTTACTAGACGGACAGTATTGGTACTATTTAACCCATAGATTGGAGTATAAGATATTTGTTGCTGCCTCCCACCAGATAGGACTTGACACAAGGTCAAAAGCCCGAAGGCCAATTAAAGTGGGGATAAAGGGGAGGGGAAGGTCGGGAACGAGTCGAGACTCGAACCCTGCAAGTCATTGACCCACTAAGTGCAATGTGGGTCTAATGGGTCAAGCAGTATCACGGACCTAAATCTAGATCTGGGCACGTATGCCAGAATATAGCTTGAACTAGACCATGAGGTCTAGTGCTATACAAGGGGTGCATAGGGGACAAAAAAGCAGCTCACCCACCCGAGAGTGGCCCAACCGAAGTTGGGGGCCTTTCGGCCTCAAATCTGCCATTGATTTCGATACCCCATCCGACATGAATTCCAGATGGCCCAGCCAAAAGGCCAGGGAAGGCTATAGATAGGAGTTAAGGGGTCCATACCTTTCCCAAGGGTATTTGTCCAAAAGTGAATGTAATAGTGTGACTGGAGTTCAAACTCAAGTACTACAATTTCACAGTCCAATGCTTTAACCATTACACTGTTAGTGTATATATGCTTATATACTTTTACTTTTGACAGAATTAGTGAACACTTTTTCAACAGTAAAATAATATTTATTGATAGATAGATAGATAAATAGATAGAGAGATAGATAGACTGCTGAAAAGCATCTGCAAAGTTAATTGTCACACTAAGCAGAGGTTAATGAATAAAATAAAATTCTAATACTAACACAGAAAAGAGATAGATATTTTCAGGGCACCTACTTTTACATGATGGTTAGTAAGCTAATCAGAAATATAATTTGTTATATCTTCAGTAGAACCCGGGGTGACATCTTCACTCTAGACGGAACCCCTCTTAAACTAGTAGACAAATTCACTTACCTAGGAAGCAGCATCACATCAACCGAAAAGGACATTGACACGAGGTTAACGAAAGCATGGACAGCTATCAATAGGCTATCAATTATATGGAAATCAGACCTAACCGATAAAATGAAACGCAGTTTCTTCCAGGCAGCAGTTGTATCGATACTGCTATATGGATGCACTACATGGACTCTAACAAAACGGCTGGAGAAGAAGATAGACGGCAATTATACAAGAATGCTGCGAGCAATCTTGAACAAGTCCTGGTGGCAACACCCCACAAGACACCAACTGTACGGCCACCTGCCTCCTATCACGAAAACTATTCAAGTTAGACGAACCAGACATGCAGGACACTGCTGGAGAAGCAGGGATGAACTCATAAGTGATGTACTCTTATGGACCCCCACATATGGCCATGCAAAAGTAGGACGACCAGCACGAACATACATTCAGCAACTATGTGAGGATACGTGATGTAGTCCAGAAGACCTGCCAGGGGCGATGAACGATAGGGAAAAGTGGCGAGAGAGGGTCAGGGATATCCATGCTACCAGCACGACATGATGATGATGAAGTTATATAAAATCTTCTTTACTAAGTTCTCTACTATGGTGCAGGGGTTAGTCAGCAAGTCTAGTAGACAATTGCTAATCTGTCTTGTTCTCAGTGAATGCCTTATATTTGTGGCCTTGTGTCAAATTAAGCAAAGTTTGGTAAATAATTACAAAGTCAATCAAGTATTTGTAATTTATTTCTTCAATCTTTGTGGTTGTAAACAAGACATGTACAAAAAATATTATATCATTTATAATTTGAATTGAATAAACCATTAGGAACATAAAGATCTGCTTAACCAAAATCTTATTCGAATGCTTTATACAAAAATAAGATCATTAGTTTCATTATAAAGAATTCTCTTAACTACATAATCCATATTAAGCTTGCTCAGTTGACTAGGGCTGTAGAATACATTTACAGCTTCTTGGCAGTAGAGTAAGACTCCCCTAATGAGTATCTTGGATATGATACTAAACAATCTGAAGTGAGGTTCCAGTAATGCTAGAGCTTTGGGGAATGTGGAGTACCCCTTCATTGCCATCACTCACATGTCCACTCTGGCCCAGAGTGGTAGCACCTATCTCTGGGTCAAATAGAACTAAACTGTGTACTTATGCTAAACTGAATTGTTAGAAATAGAACTGTTTTGACATTTAACTAAACAGTTTTGATATTTAACTGTTTGTAAATGCAAATTTTACTCATATAAAACTGAATTGTTTGAAAATTAATTCAGCATTAAATGACTCAAAAAGTGTTGATAAGCCATAAAACCAACCAACCAACCAACCAACCAACCAACCAACTCATCCTCAGCTATACACTTACCTATATACTTATAGCAGAAGTTGAATTAGTAATGGTAGTAGCAAACACACATAAGCATAACATTCTCCCCAAGTACAAGAATTAAAGATAATTAACTTTATTCATAATCTTGTGATATTGAGGCTTATGAAAAATGTACATTGAATGATATGGGATAGTTTTTCCTCTTCTCTACAGTAGTATCAGGTTGAAACATCTCTCTTTGCTATTGGGATTTGAATGTTGTTCAGAAACTTCTGTTTACTAACTCACTGAAAGTGCCTGATTAGCATAAGTTTCTGCTTTGACTTTCTTGTAATATAAAGGTCACAAGGAGGCTTAATCAAACAGACCATTACAATTTATGTTACAAGAAAGTCACTAATTTCAATGTGAAACAATTCATTTAACTAATTAAATAAGCACTCTCTCAGATATACACTGACTCTATTTCTAGCAGTAGCAGCAATAGTAGTGGTAGTAGCAAATATGAATTAATATAAGAAACTTATCAGTATAATCATCATCATCATCATATCACGCTGGTAGCGCGGATATCCCTGACCCTCTCTCGCCACTCCTCCCTATCGTTCATCGCCCTAGGTAGGTCTTCAGGATAACATCCCGTATCCTCACATAGCTGCTGAATGTATGTTCGTGCTGGTTGTCCTGCTTTTGCACGGCCATGTGTGGGGGTCCATAAGAGTACATCTCTTATGAGTTCGTCCCTGCTTCTCCAGCAGTGTCCTGCATATCTGGTTCGTCTAACTTGAATAGTTTTCGTGATAGGAGGCAGGTGGCTGTACAGTTGGTGTCTTGTGGGGTGTTGCCGCCAGGACTTGCTTAAGATTGCACGTAGCATTCTTGTGTAATTGCCATCTAGCATCTTCTCCAGCCGTTTTGTTAGCGTCCATGTAGTGCAGCCATATAGCAGTATCGATGTGACCGCTGCCTGGAAGAAACTGCATTTCATTTTATCGGTTAGGTCTGATTTCCATATAATTGATAGCCTATTGATAGCTGTCCATGCTTTTCGTTAACCCAGTTTCGATGTCTTTTTCGGTTGATTCGACGCTGCTTCCTAGGTAAGTGAATTTGTCTACTAGTTTAAGAGGGGTTCCTTCTAGAGTGGAGATGTCCCCCATTTGATTATAGCACGTATATTCCGTTTTGTGTGCATTAACATAGAGGCCTATGCTTGTTGCTGCTCATTCCAAACTATGCAGTAGTGTTTCGGCTTGGTCAGGTGTATTTGCCAGTATCGCTATGTCATCGGCATAGTCAGCGTCGGTAATTGTTGTTGCGGGGTACCTTCTGCTTCTTTTCTTCGTCAGTTCGAAGCCATTCTCTCTGATTTTGTCAATCGATGTTCTAAGTACGTAGTCTAGACAAATGATAAAGCGGTACAGAGCCAGCGTGTCCCCTTGTAGTACTCCTGCTACAATGTCGAAGTATTCTGTGTCTCCATCTGGTGATCGTACTTTTACTTTAGTGTTTCTATAGAGAATCGTTATTGCCGATACTAGAAATGGGCAACATCTAACAGATTTCATGATAGAAAATAGATTAGCATGCCTCAATACAAACTACCAAAAAAGGGAGGGAAAACTATGGACATACATGTACGCAAACAATACTAAAGCTCAGATAGACTACGTCCTTATAAACAAGAAATGGAAAAATAGTGCAATGAATTGCGAGGCATACTCCTCTTTTGAGGGTGTGTCCACCGATCACCGAATAGTCACGGCGAAAATACAGCTAAGCCTACGAAAAAACGCCAAACGAACAGCGACCCCCAAACACTATGACTGGGCCCTATTGAACAACAGAGATATAAGAGATAAATACGTATTAGAATTAAGAAACAGATTCGAAACACTACAAGAAAAGACGGAAAAAAGTACACCAAACGACGAATATGAAAATTTCGTCAATGCACACCTCAAGGCAGCAGCAAAATGCATTCCAACAAAACTCAAAACTAAATATAGAGTCCCATGGGAAACTTTAGCGGTGAGAGAAAAACGTGCACTAGTGAAAACAGCCTCCAAAAACTATCGAAAAAACCCAACAAACACAAATGCCTTAAAACTAAAAATGGCACAATATCAATTAGCAGGCATATATATAAAGGAACAGACAGAATACATTCAAAATCAAATAGATAAGATTAGAGACTCGGTGGAAGATAGACAATCTAGGATAGCCTGGCAAAGAACAAACGAAGTGAGTAGAAGAAAGAATACAGCCAAAGCAAAACTGAAAGCAGCAAACCAACAAGAAAGAATAAAACTGTGGAAACAGCACTTCGAAAACTTACTAGGAAACCCACCGAAAATAACGCATGAACCAATCCCCAGAATAATTAGACATTACAATTAGACATTAAACTAGGACCGTTCACACAAGAAGAACTCGACTCGGTTCTCAGAAAAATTAAAAATAGGAAAGCTGCAGGGCCGGATGAAATTCTCCCGGAAGTATTGAAGACCAGACAATTCGACGACATACTGCTCCGACACTACAACGCAGTATACAATCAAAATCCGATAGATAGATGGATGAAGGGATGCATACTCCCCTTCACTAAAAAGGGGGACCTCGGATCAGCCAAAAACTACCGAGGCATAACACTTACATCCATAGCAGCCAAAATCTACAATGCCCTACTACGAAACCGCATAGAACCCAAAATCGACAACATACTTAGAAAAAACCAAAATGGCTTCCAAAGAAATAGATCCACGACCTCACAAATATTAACCATCCGTAGAATCCTTGAAAGTGTATGGGCAAAAAACCTACAAGTGACATTAATATTTGTTGACTTTACCAAGACTTTCGATTCCATTCACAGAGGAAAGATGGAACAAATCCTACTAGCGTACGGCATCAGTATAATAATGGTAGTTAACCAAGAAAATGTAAGTCTCTTATTTATAATTTGTAATTATTTTTGCTTCATTGAAAGTAATTGTCATGTCTTTATTTGTAATTGACTATTTTCTGTATTTACAATTTTGGGTTGGGATTTAAGTGAGGCCTCTGTTCATCTGTCTTTTTGTTTTTTCTCTCTGTAAGATGTTGATTGATTCGTTGGTTTTAACAGCATGTCAATCCATCTCGGATTATTTCATGCCAAGAAGTTAGGGAAACGTTCAGTTTTCATTTATATTTACATTTTTATGTAGTCTTTTCTTAAGAGTTATTTTGCACCCAGTTATGATATCAATTATTTCTATCTAATACAAATAATTTGCACACACTTGTATGGATTAAAGTATTCTTATCTAATACTAATAATCATATGGTTTCAAGAAATTATTTCTATTTGATAATAATCATTTGTTTGCGCATGATCATATGGTTTTAAGTAACTAAACCTTAGTAAACAATTATATCATCAAGTAACTATTCTTACAACAAATAATTCACAGTTACATGACATCAAGTATTCCATTTGAATAAAATAATGTTTAGGGAGGGAGAGTCTCTGTAGAATAGTGGCTTATTTTTTGTATTGTGACATCATCGTAAGTGAGTTCAAACTACAGTTGTGCTATTATGTTCACTTTTAGACTAATACCTTTAAGAAAAGTATAAACTCCCTAATCCCCACCATCTATACATTAAATAGTACCACAACTGTCCTTCTACAAGGATGACTTTAGCATTAAATAAACCAAGAAGGTTGATATGCCATTAACCAAAGAAATCAAACCAAAGCAAACCAAATAATCTTTAAACAGATCTATTTGTCCTATTGATGGGACCCTAACATGTACTACCATTCCAAGTCAGAATGAACCTGGGAGTAATGATAGTGAAGGGATAATCCACACTCCTCCTAGAGCCTCATCATCAGATGCAGTTAATTACCTATACACCTCTTTTTTTGGTGGGTAGGGTCAGCCCTCTGCCAGGAGTACAATCAGTGTATTCTAAGCTTCACAGTGGATAAGATGTGGAGAAAAAATGAAAAAACAAAACAACAACCAACCAACAAACAAACAAACAATGAAAAACTGGACCTTGTAATACTGGTCATAATGACCTCAGCTATTTTTAACCATGCTCATGTATATTTGTATAAGCCCCCTCATTAAATTGACCATATGTTGCATACTGTACCTGAAGGGATGTAGTCAAATATTGACTGTTTTTCACAGAATTTACAATCGGGAAAAGCTTTTATTTAATCTAGATCTGTATTAGCATGCTGACAAGAAGTTTTAAAGTCTTTTATGTAACAGGCTATCTACTGACAAAGCGAAATTATCATTGACTCTTCTGAATTTCTGTGAATTTGTGAAAGAGTTAAAAATAAAAAGAAAAGATCATTGGCAGTGAAGAGAGAAATCAGTGGCCAAAAAACAAAAGTAATTGAACGATAACAAGCATTTTGGTAAATTAGTGTTCTTGTCAGAATGTCTCCATTTCAGCTCTGAGCATATTTTTTTGTAAGTAAACAAATCCCTATTAGCATGATTAACAAATGGTACCTATTGGCAGAAAAAAAATGATAGCATGCTGATGGAAGAGAGAGAGAGAGAGAGAGAGAGAGAGAGAGAGAGAGAGAGAGAGAGAGAGAGAGAGAAAGAAAAATACAAAAAGTAGTGAAAATGTTTAAGTAGAAAAAAAAAGCAAGTAAAGAAAGAAGAAAAAGGAAAGAAAGGTGGAAAAAAGAAAAAGGTAATAATAAAGTGTTTTCAAATAAGAGATCAGGAGAATAATTGAAGAAAGGAAAAAGAAGAAGAAAAAGAAATGGGGAGGATAGAAAGAAAGTCATGAATAGATAAACATAGGTAAAAGAAAAAGCATTGAAGAAGATAAATGAAGAAAAAATGCAAGTAAGAAAAAGAGAAAGAAATAAAAATGTAAGAGACAAAAAGAGAAAGGAAATGAAGAAAAAAAGGAAAGAAAAGGGAAAGGTAGAAAAGGTACATAAAAATATGAGTGAGGCAAATTAAAATAAAGGGTGAAAGAATTAAAGCAAAGAAAAAAGAACGAAAGAGAGATTAAAAGAGAGTTGATCCCGGAAAGTAAGTCATGATTAAAGGTAAAAAGAAAAGGAGAGAAATGAAGAAAAAAGTGAAAGAGTGAAAAAGAGAAAGATAACAAGTAATAAAAATGAGAAAGAGGGAAGGGAATCAAGTCAAGAAAGAAGAAAAAAAAAAAAATGACGGACTTTGGAAAAAGAAGAAAGAAAATAGCAAAGTAAATTCAAATGAGAATAACAAAAATGAGGGAGACAGTAAAAAGATAGAAGAAAGAAAAGGAAAAAGGAAAAAGAAAATAAGAAAAAGTTTGATGGTGCAAAAAAGAGAAATAAAATAGCAAAATAAATTAAAAGAAGGAATGAGGGAAGAATTAAAGAGAGGCAAAAAGAACCATAAAAGACAGATAAAAAAAAGGGCAAGATAGATATGGACAAAGGTAAAGAGAAAAATAATTCAGAAAGAAAAAGAACTAGAGAAATTAATCTTAAAGATGAAACAAAAAGAAGAATTTTTGTGTTTGCCAAAAAAAGAAATGAAAGAAAAAGAAAGAAAGAAAGAAATAGGAAACAAATAAACAAGAAGAATTGGAAAAAAAAAAGATTTGAAGAAAATATTAGGAGAGATTAAAGGAATGAGAATATAAGAAAAGATAAAGAAATTTGAAAAAGAGTTGAAAAAAAATGATGAATCAAAAAACCCAAACATGAAGAACATTAAATAAAAAAAAAGGTTGAAAAATGAAGAAAGTAAAAAGAAGAAAATGAAAAAAAAAAAAGAAGAAAATGAAGAAAGAGAGAAAAAAGAAAAAGAAAGAAACAAGTAGCAAAAAAGATAAACAAGAAGAAGAAAAAAGAATGTTATGATAAAAAGATTGGGAAAGAATGATGCACAAAAATAAAAGAAAAAATTGAAGAAAATTTGAAGAAAAAATGAACCAAAAAATTCAGATATAAAAAACAGAAAAGATTAATAAAAAAAAAAAAAAAAAAAAGAAATGAGAAAAAGAAGTATGAAAAAAAAATAGATATAAAAGAAATAAGAGCTGAAAGAATAAAAAAAACAAAGGAAAAAATGAGGTTTATTGTTTTGTCTTCATTAGAGCATTCCAGGTGTTTGCGTGTGTCTGCTGTTCAGGTATATCAATTGCAGGGGAAAAAACATGATGGCAAAAGAAGAGAAGGCTGTGTAATTGTTTTTATAGGCACAACAGTAATCGTTAAAGCTCTGAACACTTCTGGTTGTCACTTTCTATTAAGTGTGAAATGCTGAAGAATTATGTTGAGCAACAACAGAGGCTTCTAACTGATCACATTGTACAAATACAAAAAACAATAAAAACAAGTGAATAATTAGAAACAGATAATTTATTATTATAGGGATTTATATTTGTAATATAGAATTTATCTACAATAAGTGCTTGGGTGGTTATTACTTCCAGAAGTACAATAAGATTATATAACTATAAATGTGTGAGAACTTATAAGTGGGTGAAGTAAAGTTCTTGCCCCAACCAAGAAAAGAATAACATTAAAAATATTTTTTAAAGAGCTACAGAAACTTGAGGTATATGCTAAAAGTGTTAAAATGGAAGTTGAATGTATGGAATAGCATATATGTTGTTTCACAGCTCAAGTTCAGTCCTTGCCCAGTCGGCTGGGGGCTGTAAAATACACCAACTGCTGCAGAGAGGTAGGACTTCCCCAATGAGTGTCCTGGATATAACACTAAACAATCTGATTGTGAGGTTCCAGTAATGCTACAGCTTTGGGGAATGTGGAGTACCTCTTCATTGCCATCACTCCCAGCTCCACTCTGGGCCGAAGTGGTAGCACCTGATAGGGTCTTATCTATGGGTCAAATAGAACTAAACTGTGTACTTATGCTAAACTGAATTTTTTGAAATAGACCTGTTTAGACATTGACTGTGTATAAAAAAAACTGTACTTATACTAAGCTGAATTGTTTGTAAAAGAACTGATTATAAATAAAAATGGATTTAGCATTAATGACTTACAATGGTTGATATGCCATAAAACCAAACCAAACCAAATCAAGGTCAGTCACTTCTTGGTCAGACCAAGCTCTGTTTACTCTCATGTATATATATATACAACTGATTTATGATATCACCTATAAAAAAAAACAACCCCTGTAACCATTTTTTATAAAATGTTAAATGTAAATCCAAAGATACTTAGTTCAAGAGGTATTGAAATTTTATTTTTGGTTAGAGTTTCAATGTGGTAGAGTATGGTTATAAATCATCATCATATCATGCTGATAGCATGGATTTCCCTGACTCTCGAGCTATTTGTCTCTATCATTCCATCTTCTGGCAGATCTTCAAGACTACATCTTGTGTCCGTACAAAGCAGGTGTAGATAAGTTCTTGTTGGTCAGCCAACACCTGCATGTTTGTACGAAGGGGTCCATAGGAGAATGTCACTTATGAGTTCATCCTTACTTCTCTTGCAGTGTCCTACATGTCTTGTTTGTCTTATTTGGATGGTTTTAGAGATGGGAGGTAAGTGTCCATGTAGCTGCTGTTTTATGAGATGTTGCTTCCAGGATTTGTTCATTATGGCTCATAGCATTCTTTTGGAGTTCCCATCTAGCTTTTTCTCTATATGCTTAGTCAACATCCATGTGGTGTATCCATATAATAGAATTGACATGACTGCCGCTTGGAAGAAATTGTTTTATTTTATCAGATAGGTCAGATTTCCATATGATCAATAACCTATCGATAGCATATTGATGTTATTTTCAGTTGATGAGATGCTACTTCCGAGGTATGTAAACTTGTCCACTAATTTCAGAGAACCACCATTTAGAGTAGAGATGTCTCCTTTTTGATTAAAACACATGTACTCAATTTTGTCTGCGTTCACATGGAGGCAAATGCCACCTGCTGCCTGCTCCAAAATGTGCAGAAGGGACTCAGCTTGGGTAGGTGTATTTGCTAGAAGTTCTATGTCATCTGTGTAGTCTGTATCTGTAATAGTTTGTATGGGGTATCATCTACTTCTTGCCTTTTTTAGTGTAAAGCCATTTTCTTTCATTAAATCAATTGAGGTTTCCAATGGTTATAAATGATACCTAATTATATTTGTTTTATTGTATGATGTTCCACAAGGAATAATAAAATCCTGCACCACCTGGATATGAACAAAACACATGAAAAATGCTATATGTTGTTTAGAACAAATCCTGGAAACAGCACCCCACAAAACAGTAGCAGTATGGCCACTTACTCCTATATTACAAACCATTCAAGAAAGACAAAAGATTTGCTGGGCATTGCAGGGGAAGTAAGGACAAACTCATAAGTGACGTCTTTTTATGGACCCCTGCACATGGATATGCCAATGTTGGCTGACCAACAAGGACTTAGATACATCAGCTCTCAGTGGATACTGGATTCTATGTATATGATCTGCCTGGAGCAATCGATAATAGTGATGGAGGGGGGAATGGAATAAGGGCACTTTGTGCTATCAGTACAACTTGATGGTGATGAGAATTGATTTTGAAGAAAATTAACTTTTTATTAAAAACATTTGTTAGGGGTTTACTTATTTATTTTGGCCAACATTGTATGTGCTTTTTTGTTCACAATTTTTTTTATTTTCTCTATTTCATGCTGAATGCTCAAGATTGAAAAAAATTATTCAAAAAAATTAAACTAAACTAAAATAAAACCAAATGAACAAAAACAAACAAATAAAAACAAATAAATAAAAAGGAATAAACAAAAACAAACAAATAAAAAACAAATGAACAAAAATAGATAAATAAAGACAAATGATGCAAAATAAATTAAATAAACGAAAAAATAAAACAAATGATGATGATGATGATGATGATGCTGATGAGAATAAAAAATGGATAAAAACAAAAAACAAATAAGAACAAATAAAAACAAATAAAAATGAATTAATAAAAACAAATGGACAAAAATAAATAGATAAAAACAAATGAAGCAAAACAAATGAATTAAACAAATAAACAAATAAATAAAAAAAAATGAATTAAGATGATGATGATGATGATCAGAATGAAAAAGGAATAAAAACAAAAAACAAATAAAAACAAATAAAAACAAATAAACAAAAATGAATAAATAAAAAAAAATTAATAAAAACAAATGGACAAAAATAAAGAAATAAATAAAAACAAATAAAGCAAAACAAATGAATCAAGATGATGATAATGATGATGATGACCAGAATAAAAAATGAATAAAAACAAAAAACAAATAAAAACAAAAAACCCAAATAAATGAAACCAAATACAAACAAATAGACAAAAATAAATAAATAAAAACAAATTAAGGAAAAAAATTAATGAAAACAAATAAACTAAAACAAATTAAAAACAATTCAACTAAAATATAAATGAACCAAAAAGAAAAAGCAAAAACAAATGATCAAAAACAATTCAATTAAAATCTTCAACATATAAAAATTGAAAATTAACTGCAGCTGTATAGAACAAATTAATAAAATAAACAAACACATAAAGATAAAATATACAACTTTATAAAAAAAATGAAGAAAAACAAATGTATTTATAGAAGGAAAGTTGCACAAAAACAAACAAGATGTATCCTGTCAAGGTGAGAATATCAAAAAAACCAAAGGAAGAAAAATCTATATGGGAACAACTGTTAAAGAATGGAATATGAAATATAACCGTCAAATGGTGTCACTAAAATATTTCAAAAAGTGTGAAAAATGAGTACATTAGTAGTATAGAGAATGATTAGAAAAATATCATACAGTGGAACTTCAAAGAGACGTCACCTCTCGAAATGAAAAAAAAAAGTATCATTAAAAAACAAAGAAAAACTTTTGAAGAAAAGAAATGAATTGACATCAAAATTCTGAAAAACATTAAAAATTATCAAGAATAATAAAAGGGAGTTCTGAAAAATATGACTGTATCATGCCAGATGAAATTAAGTAAATTAGAATGGACAAGGTAACAGAAAAAATGTACATTTGAATAATCATGTTAGATGTGAAACAGTTGTTATGGACTATTAAAAAATTGATTATAACTGAGTATTAATATATATATATATATATATATATATATATATATATGTGTGTGTGTGTGTGTGTGTGTGTGTGCTCACATGAATGCATGCATGAATATATTTTGTGAGCACATCTATAAATGAATGCATGAATTCAACCAGAATTTGAATAGAGGACATAAACTAAATGTAGTATGGATTTTTGCTGCACCTCTTTATGAGCAATACTCTTTTTGAAACATATGCAGAACTCTCTATGAAATATCTCTTTTCTCAAAAACAATGGTGGAGACTATTAATCTTTTTCATGGTTAGATTCCACAGACTTTTGGATAACAGCTCATATATATATATATATGTATATAGTTGTTGGTGAAAGTATTTACTTACCCAAGCCCTCTGCCACAAGAAGGATGTCACAAAAGGTCAATTTTTAAGCAAAATACATCTGGTTTGAATTAAGAGTTTTTTCTTCTGCTAGACTGGTTTCCATACCAAGGTTAAAAAGCCCAGTCTGGCTTTTTTATTCATAGGAAGAAGAGATGGATTTCACTTTAGTGCTATGTGAAATGCAAACAGCCTTGTCCAGAATATGGACTTGGGTTGTTGAACCAATTTGCTATGGTGATAACTGTAATACCATGAACTTGTGAAAGTATTTACTTCCTAAGAGTTTCTCCAATTTTGTTACCTTATAACCTGGATTAAAACAGCTGTTATCATTTGGTTATAGTATAAAACCAACTATATTTGCTTTAGAAATTTGACTGTTATTGAAACTGGAAGTAAAAGAGTTAATGTTTTCAAATGAGACTTACAAGTAAACTGAATATCATTTTTCACTGAACTATTACTGATCTTCTTTTTCAAATTCTGACCCCTTGAATTGATAGGGGAGAAAGATGGTTTTTGAGTCTCTTTATGTTTAGTGATAGTACAATCTTAGTTACCAAAAAAAAATTATTTAGAAGGATTAAACTAAAAAAAAAAATCAAGAAAGGGTAGTTCTTTTGGTACAGCTATAAAATCTGAAAATCTTTTTATGTAAAAAAAAATCCTTTCTTTTTTCCTTGTTAATAGATTTTCCCTCATATGAATTAAATTTGCTTCTGCAAACTGACCATTTGTTTAATTATCATTTGTTTACTAATTCTGAAAGTTAGCATAGAAGAAAAATATTTAAAGCATTTTTTTGTAAATGTACTGGGGGCATAAAAAACTAACTCATGAAAAAACAGCTTTCACTGCTACCTCTGTGCAAACACTTTTGCAATGACCACTGTGTTGATAGTCTGTCACTGTGTCACAAGTTTTAAATCTCTACACAAGCTCTTTATCATGGTTTATCTGGTTAGCAAGCTGGACTAGCAAACCTACACGAGTGAGTTCGAGTCTCACTGGGTGCCCCTTTCATATGGCCTTGTGCCACATCTAAGCAAAAAGCTTAGTAAATTACCACAAGCTCTTTATCATGGTCTAACTTGGAAAATTCTTCTCATTAAAATGGGTGACACAGTATTTTCTTTCTGCTGAAATTGTAGATCCATCGGCTGAAGAGTCAAATTCTTTTATTTTAGCTTATTCTTTCACACTATAATTTTTTCCATTTCCAAAGATTAAAAAATTAAATCAAAAACAAGAAAATCATGACTTTTTATAATGTGTCAGTCTTTTCTGGGTCACCCTTTATACTGAAATGAAAATTTCTTTTTATAATGCATTGTAAAAAAGAATAGTTGTTCTTCCCATAAAAGTAGTTTCTTATTAAGAAGTGACTTTTTGGTGACTTTTTCAAACATAAGTATGTGTTTATTTTTTTTTTTAATTCATCATTTAATTTGATTTTCCATTGTATATATCAACTATAAATCCTATTGGTTTAAATCCACTTTTATCTATCTCATCAAAATACAAAAGAATGAACATTTAGAAAAAAAGGCAATAGTTTTATGTTCTATCAAACATTTTCCCTGATAGATGGTTAAAAGGACATGTGGAAAAAAGTTTAGATAACTTCTAAATAAGATTGAATCAAACATTTATAATCCTGAGAAAAGACCAAAGAAAATGAGTAAAAAAACAACAACAACAACAAAAAGTCTTTTATAAAATTATTTAAATGTAGTTCTCTCTCTCTCTCTCTCTCTCTCTATATATATATATATATATATATACGGTAATTTAAAAAATGGTAAATAGTCCCCACCTGTTCACCCTCTCCTGGAATCTTCCCCTGGTGGTCATAATATCCATTCTGCTCTTCTGAGAAAAGTTACTCCTCTGGAAGTGTTAACATTTTTTTAATCACCTGTAGAAGATTCCAAGACTGTTTTGACAGGGATGATGAACAGGTGCAGCCTGTCAGAAATAATATCATCATAAAGTGTACTCTTATAGAAGTGTTACCATCTTTTAAATTACCACACACACAAACACACACACACACACATATATATATATATATATATATATATATATAAAATCATCCAGAGATAAGTACACCCTTACCAATTTTTATAAAAGGTTAATTTTCTTTAAAAGCAAAGATGTAAGGATTTCATTATTTCTAGTGGAACATTATACAAGAAAACATTATTTATTATTAATTACATAATCATATAGCAATAAAACTTTGAAGCCAAAAAATATGAATAGCATTCTAAAAATAAGGACATTCCTATATAAAATTCTGTTTAGTAAATGGATTTTCAAACAAATCTTGATTTTTTCTTTCTGTTTATAATTTAATTCATTTTCAAACTAAACTTGATTTTTTCTTTGTGTTTAAAATTTTAATGTAGTTGAGTTTGCTAATAAACAATAACTACTGATATCTCTTTTGATTATATTATATTACACCAGGAATGATAAAATCTTCATATCTTTGGTTTATAAGAAAATTAGATTTCCATAAAAAAAACAGTTGAGGTGTATTCATTCATTGGTGACAGGCTATGTATGTTGGCTGAAAAGTTCATAGGCTGACCAAGATACTCTGAAGGAATATAACCAAATGAGTTTATTTTTCAGCAAAATTTCCCCAGTGGTTTACACACTTTTTCCATTGATGCTGCACTGCTTGTATCCCATTGGTCAAAAAAGTCATTAACAACAAATATGATGTCATCATATGAACTTTGCAGTCAATAAACTTTTTAGCTGACACTTGTATATATATATATATATATATAGAGAGAGAGAGAGAGAGAGAAAGAGAGACAGAGAGAGTGAGAGGAATGGAAATTAGCTTGAGTAAAGAGGCTGACAGATTTCTGACATTACACAGAAGCTACCTTAAAGTTTATATTTACATAAGTTTATGCAAACCAAGTAAAGTCATGAAACTAACATATATATACACACATGTATGCACACAGATATATATATATATATATATATATATATATATATATGTGGAGTTTTCATAAGTCCAGATGTTAAGTTTTTTTGTTGCTTTTATCCTGGAGTCATTTCTGTTCTTTCCAATCCATTTCCTGTTTGGTTTAGGTACTGGGGATAAAAGTGTATTATCTGTTGTAGAAATTTTGCCTTGTATATGAATACAATACTGTTGATGGGTTTCTTCTAACTTGAGGTGATGACATTATCGACTGCCCATGGACTGAATACTTCCCCCACCCTTTTGACACATTTCCCTGAGGAAACAAATATCCATTCTTGGATGCTTTCCAAACATATGCATGAGAGCTGCAATCTCTTTTTATGCAAAGTAATACTGTGATGGATATAAAAGAAAGAAAGAAAGAAAGAAAGAAAGAAAGAAAGAAAAATTGGGGGTTGTGCTGACGTGCCTGGGACCAAACCTGTTGTTGTTCAATAAGTGAATAGGCTTGTTGACATATAAACCTTTTCTTTTCTTCCAAAAAGAAAATCTATGGTGCTTTAAATATGAAGGTTTTTCTCTGAGGGGATTTGAAGGATTGCTTGCTGAACTATAATATTTGGTTAGCATATACATAGAAGAATTTTGCTCGGCAAATGTGGATGTTTCAAAAGATGGAAAAGTAATCTTGTGATTGTTTTCGAGTCAAGGTTATTATTAAAACTATACTGATGGAGATGACAGAATTAGGTTGTTCAACATGTGATGATAATGGAAAGTGTCCATACCATAAACAAGTGTTCATTTTGGAAAGTTCCTTTTACCATTTCAACTGTTAAGTTTAACTGTTAATAACAAACATTTGTGATCTAAGACAGGATTCATATCTACAGAAACATTTTTATGTACAGATATGCATAAAATTGCATAAATTGTAATTAATCTGATCTCTAAAATCAAATCATAGCATACATACAAGAAATAAGTCTAAATATTCGGGTGTATCAAAAGTATTTTCATTTTTTAAATCAAATGAGTGCTTATTAACTACCTTTCAAGAGCTCCTGTATGTTTTGTTAAGCTTATGTAATTTTCTATGTGTCTTTCAATAATCTTAGCTCTACTGAAAGTTTTTAAATCTTTGTAGTTAGATTTTCTTCTACTATATCAGTGAGAGCATCATTTCAGTTTTAGGCAGAATGATTTGATATTGCTTTATTTCCTTTCATTTCCTGAATTTTGGGAACAGTTTTAAAAGCTCTGGAGCTTGGTTTAAAATAAATCTACTAATTGCAAAGATGTGAATTCATCATAAGGTCTAAATCAAAGGATACAGCTGAATAGTATTGTTAATAATAGATATATATGGTTGAAGTCAAATGTTTACATACACCTTAGTCAAATACATTTAAACTTAGTCTTTCACAATTCCTGATATTTCTAATAAGGTTTCCCTGTCTTAGATCAGTTAGGATCAGTACTTTATTTTAAGAATGAGAAATGTCAGAATAATAATAGGGAAAATGATTTATTTCAGCTTTTATTTCTTTTATCACATTCCTGGAGGGTTAGAAGTTTTCATATACGAAGATGACTGTCTGTTCAAACAAGCTGAAATATTCCAGAAAATAATTTAATTGCTGAAGAAGCTTCTATTAAGCTAACGTTTACCATGAGAATCAAGTGTGGTGAACCTGTGTGTCTATTTTAATGCCTACCTTCAAACCCAGTGCCTCTTTGGTTGACATCATCAGAGATGCAAAAGAAATCAGCTAAGACCTAAGAGAAAAATTCTGGACACCCTTAAATCTGCTTCATCCTTGGGAGCAATTTGAAAATGCTTTCAGGTTCAAATGTCATCTGTATAAACAATAACATGCAATTTTAAATGCCCTTATAAAGCACAGCCATTGTACCTCAAAATAAGAAAACATATTCTTATGGGGATTCTTCAGTTCAAAAAGTGAAAATCAGTCACAGAAAACAGATCAGGGGAGAAATCCCCATGACATAGTGGCTAAGATAATAGACTGCAAAATCATAATAAGCAAATTCCAATTGTGTTTTTACGTTCAATTTCAGACTAAAACTCTGGGAAAGATATGAACCCCTTTATCCCTGCCAATTATGGGTTAAATTGTGCTACTACTGTCCTTTTAAAAGGGTGGTTTTGGCATTAAATAACCAACAAGAGGTGATATGCTGCTAAAAAAAGAAACCACAGCAAATCAAACAACAGACAACTACTTTGTGATTATGCCAGAGGACACTTCGACAAAATTATTAATATCCACCATAAAACAATTTGGTCAGTTGTTTTGTTGATATTTTATGACATATCAACTCTTGTGGGTTATCTAATGTTAGATCCTATCTTTATATATGATTTCTTCGGGGGATGATTTTATTTTATAGTTTGAATTATTTACTAACATTTGATGTTTCAGTTTTTAAATGTGAAAACATTAAAGCTTAATCAGGGTATGTGAATTGTTAAATGAAATTAAAAAATGAGAAAGTTTTAAAAATTCTATTTCTCTTGATGGCATTCTGTTTCAAATTTATGTAATGTAATTAGCATTTGAAAATGTATTAATAAAAAAAATCATATCACATCAGACTATAAATTTACAAATGCAAATTATATCACATCAATTTAAAACAGAACGCTCCCAAATATTTAAAACTTTCTGATTTTTTCTTTCCATTTATCAATTCATATGCCCAGATTAAGGTTTAATGCTTTCACATTTAAGGACCAAAACATTTAACATTGGTAAATAATTCAAACTATAAATAAAATCATCCTTTAAAGACCTTATGCTTTTTCATATTTGTACATTTTCATTCTGTTAGACTTATTTCCAGTTTACTTATATATATATATATATATATATATATATATATATATATATATATATATATATATATATATATATATATGTATGATTTTTAAGAGAATAGTTTGTTGGTAACTATTTTTTAAACAGTTGTTAGAGCTCATTTGTTTGCACTCAGTTAGATTGTTTGAAGTATTGCAATTTAATATTAGTAGGTCTATTTATTAAGTATTCCTATCTAATACAAATAATTTGGACACAGTTGTATGGTTTCAAATAACCAATAATTATAACCCATAGTCAATTATTGAACAGTTTTACTTGAACCATAGATGAAACCCTAAAAGGTACTACCAGTCTACATCTGACTTGACCAAGAAGTAAGGGTAATGAAGAGCTACTCCTTGTTCCCAAAGATTCAGAACTGGAGCCTCACCATTCAATGCAGTTTAGTGTTATACCTAGGACACTTGTAGTAGGGGTGTCTTATCCTTCTGTAGTGGTGCTGTTGGCATATTCAACAGGCTCAGCTGACAGGACAAACAATAAAACAAATATCATATTACCATAATCTGAAAGGCTGCTCAGCAAGGAAGAAGCAACTTATCAAGAACCACCATAAAAAAGCCTGAATATGGTTTGCAATTTAAAATGGGGAGAAATATCTTAGTTTTCTAAGAAATATTCTCTGGTCTGATGAAAGAATATTGAAACGTATGACCATAATGATATTTACCAACCCCTCCGCTCGAGCAGGATATGACACAAGGTCAATTTTTTAAGCGGAGTTTAACAGGTTTGAATTCAGAGTTTTCCTTCTAGACTAGTTGCCTCACCAAGGCTGAAGAACTTTGTCTGCCCTACTATTTACCCATAGCTGGAGGGAGAATAATTGGATTCATACCTTTCCCAAGGGTATTAGTGCTATGTGAAATGTAACCAGTCTCGTCCAGGATTTGAACTCGTATCACCGTGTCCTTTTCCTACGACGATAACCATACTCCATAATAGCCATCAGTGTGTTAAGAGGAAAGTTAGAGGTCTTGTGAGCCAAAGATCACCACTGCAGCCATTATGCAGCATCATGGTGTAGGAGCATTCCACAAAATAGAAGGCAGTATGTGAAAGGAAAATTGTGAGGAGTTTATTATTTGATTTATTGTAGTTATATGTGTATATAAAATAATCTTCTGAGTAAAGGTCTTAAAAAACAAAAAAAATACTTTTGATACATCTTAATATATATAATAGTATGGTGGAGTTATATATAGTTTTTAGATAAGTAAATGTATTAAGCTGGGGTATGAATGTCTGTTAAATTTTAATTTTAATTTCACCTTAATAATGATAATAATAATAATGCCAGGCCATGTTGGCATATGTAGATTCTGGTTTTAAAAATTCATGTCCATCCAAAACAGATTTGCTCTCAAAATAAGTAGATGTTTAGAAGCAGCAAATATACCTGAATAGATGACTAAAGAGAAGACTGCCATGATGCAGAAAGACTCCCCAAAAGGAACCATTTCCAGCAACTATAGACCAATAATATGTCTACTTATGATATAGAAAATCATTACAACATAGATTAAGGAGATCTATAACTTGCAAGTATGCCATGGACTGTTTCCAGAAGAACAGAAAGGTTGCCGCAGGGGAACAAAGGGAAAAGGGGATTTACTGTACACTGATCAGCACATCCTCAAGGAGAGCAAAATGAGGCAGGGAAATGTAGCCATGGTATCAATTGATTACAAAAAGGCCTATGATATGGTCCCACAATCCTGAATAGTAGATTGTCTGAAAATGTACAAGATATCTGGCAAAGTCATAAGATTCATCTCAGAAGCCATAAAAAACTGGAAAGTGGAATTAACAGCAGGAAGAAAAGAGGTGAAAATCCAGAGGGGAATCTTCCAAGGAGATGCACTTTTGTCATTACAGTTTGAAATAGCAATGCATACTTAGAAAGTACACTAGGGGCTACAAATTCTCTCAATTACAAGAAAAGATGACTCATTTTAGGTACATGGATGACATTAAGCTGTTTGCAAAAAATCAAAAAGACTTGAAGACACTAATACACACAATAATATACAGTCAGAATGTAGGAACAGAATTTTGCATTAAAAATGAACTGTGCTCATAATGAAAAATGGAAAAAGACAAATAGTGGGAGGAATAGAATTGCTAAATCAAGAAAGAATCAGAACACTTGAAGAAAAGGGAAATTAGAAGTACCTGGGGATATTGAAAGTGAACACCATCAAACGGAGATGAAAGAAAAAATGAGAAGAGAGTAACTCAGACAAATGAGAAAACTTCTTAAAAACCAAAATCTGTGGCAGGAATCTCATCAAAGTGATAAACACCTGAGTAGTACCCCTAGTAAGATACTCAGAACCATTCTTAAAAAATACAAGGGAATAACTCAGACAAAGATGACAGGAAAGTTGATGACAATGCACATGGCCTTACATCTGAGAGATGACATAGACAGACTATATGTGTCAAGAAAAGAAGGAAGAAGATATTATGGTTGCATCACTATAAGGACTTGAAGACTACATCAAAAAGAGCAAAAAAGACTATTACAATGGCCATTAACAATTGTGACAATTACAGAACAACAGGAAAACAACTAGGAAACAGAAATGGGAAGAACAACAACTGTATAGATATTTCAAGCAACAAACTGGTCAAATCTCATACAAGAAGACCTGGACATGGCTATGAAATGTTGTATAGCCATGAACAACTATACATACACATATGCAGATGCATGCGGAAACATATTCAACACAATAAAGTCAAGCAGATACAGTTCTTTAGAAAAATATACCTCTCACTTTATTCGGAAGTTCGAAAGGGTTATGAAAGGTTTTACTGTGTGAGAGGTGAGTTGGAGATTGAACAGAACTGCAACATATTGACCCCGACTCTTCTGGCTATCACAGCCTTTCTTTCCTGTTCTCCTGGGCTGCTCAACTGGGGGCCTGGGTGCCCAGCCTCTGCTGGGACATGGTTCTCATTCCAGAATCTTCTCTCCAACTGATCTGAACTTCCTGTCGCCGGGGTTATATAATAATTTGATGCTCATCTACTTTGTGTGAGCCTCACAATTCGCACTCAATTCAATCCTTTGACAGTCAAGGTCGCCCCTGATCTCCTGATATCTTCGACCGGATGCACCTGTTATTTACACAGGTGCATTTCTTCTTTTGACAGCTTGGCCGGGTCGGAGTTCAATATGCAACAAAAAGGGAAACCTTTAGAAAGAAACTGAATTTCTTCTAATTAAAGCACAAAACAATGCCATAAGGACCATTTATATTAAAGCCAAGATTGATTATACACAGCAGAATAATAAGTGTACATTATGTGGTGATGGAAGCAAAATTATTAAACATATTGGTCAAGTGGGTAGCGTGTTCACCAATGGTCCGGGAGGCCTGGGTTCAATCCCAGGTCGCGTCAAACCAAAGACTTTAAAAATGGTACTTGATACTTCCTTGCTTAACAATCAGCAATATAAGGTACATATCAAGGGCAAAGTGGAGCAGGGAAAGGAGTAGCACCCTTCCCTATGCCTTGGTGTAGTAGCTATTGGAAAGGGAGCCTTCTGGTCACCTTCGACTACTGTCCCCAACTTACTTACTTATAAGCAAATGCAGCAATCTAATACAAAAGGAGTATAAGAGTGGATATGACTGGGTGGAGAAGGTGATCCAATGAGAAATTAAAAATTTGACCTTACTACCAAATGTGATATGCACAAACCAAAATCCATCCAGGAGGATATGATGCATAATTGTTAAGTGTTAATTAACAAAAAAAGGAGAACCTGCTATATAGTGGACTTAGCTGTCCCAGTGGACTACAGATTTAAAATCAAAGAAAACAAACAGAGAGAGCCCTAGAAGAGAACTAAGAAAGCTGTGAAACATGAATGTGATGGTGATACCAATTGTAATCAGTGCACTTGGGGTAGTCCCCAAATATTTGGAAAAGGGAAGAGTAAGAAATTGAATGACAAATCCAGACCATCCAATCTACAGCATTGTTGAGATCAGCCAAAATAATGAGCAGAGTCACAAAAACCTGAGGAGACTTGTGTAACGTAATGGCTGAGGGATTTAAGTTCATGCCTTTGGGTTTAGTTAGGCTGAGAACATTTCGGCTCAGCACATGGGTTAGTTAGGTGCAAACATAGATGCAGGTGTTAACATGGGCGCGCGGGGGCAGACAAAGGTGTCACTCAGAGATGTCACAATAGTCCGAGATGAAACGGGTGACGGAGTGCGAGTGACGTCATGCACCGGAAGCATGCAGAGGGTTGTGGAGAATTGAAAGAAAGTTAGAGAGTTGAAAACTAGACGCCGAACGAGAAGGTTTGACTTTTGGGGCTCGCTGAGTTGAGACAAATTTGCGTGCCGTGGGTGCCGCACGAGATAGGGGCCAAATGAATAAGACAGCATAGCGAGATTGTGTCTCTCCTCCTCATGTCGAAACCTTTAAGTCAAAAGTAATAAAAAGGTTTCGTACCTGAACAAGAGGTCGTTATGTGTTTTTGAATTTTGAGATTCCTATGTTCTTTATATGTCATTTATGTATACATGTTATCTAAATGAGTTATGAACATTCAATGTCCATTTCGTACATGGCCATATTCGAGTATATGGCTATGTAACACTTGCTGTCACTCAGACTCCAGTGAAAGACCATTAGCAAAAGCTGGTGTGAAAAATTTGCAAGGAGTAACATAATAATGATAATAATAACATTGTGGATTATGCTACATGAGCAGACCACAGATTGATGGTGAAAGAAATCAAAAAACAAGAAAAATTAGGAGAATCAAAATCATCCAGACCACAGCAATAATAAAATCAGCCAGAATACTTTGAAAAGTCCCAGAGAACCGAGGAGACATGCAGTCTCTTAGACTCCAATGAGAAACTACCAGTTGAAGCTGATGTGAAGAACCTACAAAGAATGAAAATAATATAAATAATATAAATAGTAATAATAATGATCAAAGGAATAAACACTAAGGCAGTATCACTTGTAAGATACTCAGGACCATTTTTAAAATGGACCAAGGAAGAATTTAGACAAATGGACCAAAAGACAAAGGAATTGACATAAGAGATGACATAGGCAATATGTGTCAAGGAAGAGAACTTGTCAGTTTTGAGAATTGCATAGCTGCATCAATACAAGGTCTTGAGGAGTAAAAAAAGAGCAAAGAAAGACTAATTACAGTAACCAGTAGCAACAATAACAATGAAAAAATAAACAGAAAAACAACAAAAACTAGAAAAGAGACATGGGATAAAAAACAATTGTAAGGATATTTTAAGAAACAAACTGGTGATATTGTATATGGGAACATTTAGTCATGGCTAAGAAAGGGAAATCTCAAGAAATGAACTGAATCAAGTTTAATAGAAGCACAAAAAAAATGCCATAAAGACCAATTATATTAAAACAAAAATTGGTATTTGTGCAAGAGATGTAAATGTAGCCATGCTTACAAATGATATATGCACAAACCAGAATCTGTACTAGAATATGAGATGCATAAAATTCTCTGGGACTGTGGGATATAAATTAATCACACAATCTTGGCTAAAAGACCAGGCCTAATTCTAATTAAAAAAATAGTCATCTATTGCATTTTGCTGTATCAGCAGATGACAAAGTGAAAATGAAGAAGCAAAATGATTGAGAAATACTTGGACTGTACCAGAGAACCAAAAACTGTGGAAAATGAAGGGGAAGGTGATACCAATTGTTGTTGATGCTCTTGGAACAGTCTCCAAAAGCCTGGAAAAGAGATGAGAGGAAATGGATATGAGAGGAAGAATTTAGATCATCCAGACCACAGTATTTTTAAGATTGACTTAAACACTCAGAAGATTCAGACATGGAAAGAAAAATAACTGTATGGATATTTCAAGTGACAAATTAGCAATATTTCCTACAAAAAGACATGGACATGGATAAGAAAGGGAAATCTAGAAAGAGAAACTGAATCTTTACTAATTGTAGCATAAAATAATGACCTAAAGACTAATTATATTAAAACAAAAATTGATTAGTCACAATAGAATAGCAAGCATAAGTTATGTGGAGAAAAAGATGAAACTGTTAATTACATAATAAGTAAATTCAGCCAGCACAAATGGAGTACAAGACTAGGCACAACTGGGTGGGTAAAGTGATCCACTGGGAATTGTGCCAGAGATTGAATTTTGAACATACTACCAAATGATATATGCACAAAAGAGAATCTGTCCTAGAAAATGAGATACATAAAATTCTCTGGGATTTTGATATATAAACAAATCACCTAATCTTGGCCCCCAGACCAGACCAAGTGTTAATTAACAAAAAGAAAAGAGAACTTGCTGTTCAGTGGATTTTACCTTTTGGGTGGATGAAACTGAAATAAATGAAAAATACTTGGATTTTGTCAGAGAACTAAAAATAGCTGTGGAAAAAAGTGTGACAATGATACGAATTGTAGTTGGTGTGCTTGGAACAATCCCCAAAAGCTTATAAGAAAGACAGGAAGAATTGGAAATCAGAGGAAGAATCAAGACAATCCAGACTACAACATTTTTGAGATTGAATCAAAAGAGTCCAGGAGACCCGCGGAGACTTGCTGTCACTTAGATTCTAATGAAAGGTTACTAGCAAATGCTGGAGTGAAAAACTTGCAAAGAATGAAATAGCCATAATAATAATGATAATAAAAAAAGATAAATGAAAAAAAATGTGAAAACAACTGTATGGACTCTTCAAGCAACAAACTAAGAAAACTATTCATGCGATAACCAGGACATGGCTAAGAAGTGGAAACCTGAACAGTGAAACTGAATCTCTTCTAATCGAAGCACAAAATCATGCTTTAAGTTTTATTCCAAAGCCAAAATTGATAATACCCAGAAGGATAGCAAGTGTAGATTATGCAGAGACAGACATGAAAACAATTAATCACATAAATGAATGCAGCAAGCTAGCATGAAAGAATACAAGAGATGGAATGATTGGGTGGGAAAGATGATATACTGGGAATTGTGGAAGAGATGAAAATGTAGCCATGCTGACAAATGGTATATGCACAAACTAGAATCTGTCCCAGAATATGAGATGCATAAAATTCTCTTGGACTTTGATGGGTTGGTCTGGTGTCTTTGTTTTAATGGCATATCAACCTTCGTGGGTTATTTAATGTCAAAGTCATCCTTCTAGAAGAACAGCAGAGATGCTATTTAACCCATAGTTGGGAGGATAAGGGGGTTCATACCTTTCCCAAGGGTATTTGTCCGAAAGTGAATATAATAGCACAACTGGAGTTCAAACTTGCTTACTACGATTTCGCAGTCCAGAGTTTTAACCATTACACCATGATGACACCCCCTTGGACTTTGAGAAACAAATTGATCACCGAATCCTAACCAAAAGACTTGGCCAAGTTTTTATTTACAAGAAGAAAATAACTTGTCGTCTATTGTATTTTGCCATTCTAGCAGAGCACTGAAAATAAAAGAGATTGAAAAGAAAGATGAATACTTCAATCTTGCTAGAGAGCTGAAAAGGCTGTGTAATATGAAGGTGATGGTGATACCAATCATTGTTGAAACTGTTTCCAAAGACCTGGAAAAGAGACTTGAGGAACTGAAGATCAGAGGAAGAAAGGAGACCATCCAGACCACAGCAATATTGAAATCAGGTAGAATACTTAGAAAATTCCTGTAGATTGAGGAGACTTGCTACCACTCAGACTTCAGTGAACATCACCAGTTAAAATTGGTGTAAAAAAATTGCAAAAAATAAAATTATGATAGTCAAGTCACAAATATTCTTTAGAGGTTCACATAAAATAAACTTTGGAGTAAACATCTATAAAAACACAAAATTACTTTTGATACCCCCTAATATAAATGCTTCAACCCTTACTGCTGCTTGAATAAATGGATACAGAAAAAACTTTTGATATATTTGATGTTGTTTTGCCTATAATTAGTTTGGATCTTGGTGTCCTCAATGAGAAGAAATATTATGGTAGTCAATAAGAACAGGGCCAAGGATGGAAAAAAAAGAATTCTATGGAGAATTCAAGAAATAAGTACAAAAAAAAATCGCAAATGTAATGTTTAGGACATGTTTGTAGAGAAGAAGCATTAAACAAGAAATGGAATCACTGGTAACAGCTATCTAAATCAAGAGAACCAGAACAAATTACATCGAAGTAAAAATAGATAAGCTATAAGAAAATGTTTGACTATGTTAACATGGAAAGGTGAAACAGCTGTACACTGCCAAAGATTACGAGAAGAGACATGATTGGGTGTAGAGTGTGATTTCTTCTTATGTCCTTTCAGGATTTGGGCGATCATGTGTCTTCACAATTTCTTTGTCAGTAAACTGTAAATTACCAGGACTATTCTGAGGGGAGATAGTGATGTGGTTTCACATTGCTTTCTACATTGTTTGAATTTAGGGTTATCCTTTTCATAGTTTGGTTGTTCACCACTAAGGCTTAAGAGATCAGTCAGCCCTTATACTTTCCAATTTCTGTGGAGCCTTTCTCAAAAGTATTAATGTGATGTAAAGGCAAACAGTCTTAATTCAAATTTGAACTTTGCTTGACAACTTCATTTTCAATGCTGAGAACCATTACATGACCAGCATCAACTGTTTTTGGTGGCTGTGCAAATGATTTGAGTTCAAATAAGCAAATGGGATCAGTACAAATCAGAAGTTTTATTTTGATAAATTAATGCTGGTTTAGGTTATATAATTGATTTTAATGGCATATCAACCCAACTTGGGTTATTTTATGCCTTGAGGTTAAGGAATTGCATTCATTGTATGTTTATATCAAAATTTTATGTCTAGTTGTTTCTTGAGAATTTTTTTCTCCATTCGGTCCTATAGAATATAAATTATCTTTAAATAGATCTATTTGACTCATAGATTGGACTCTAACAGGTCAGAGTGGGTCTGGAAGTAATGGTAATGAAGAGGTTCACCACATTTCCCAGATCTCCAGAATATAAGAAAAAAGTAAGAAAAAAAAAAGAAAAAAGAAAAAGACTTTAGAAAAAGAATAAGCAGCTGGGTTTTTAGATAATCATATTAAACATTAGAGTAAAATTTATTTATTCAGAAAAATACAAAATATAAGAAAAAAGATTTTACAAAAAGAAAAAAAGAATTCAGAAAAAGAAAATTTCAATTTTACAGTTTTACTTTCTTAGCATGGATAAAAAATGTTTCACTTCATTAGTTAAAAAGTAATCTGATACTACCTATAATGCAAGTGCCCATCATATAACTGTTATTATCGTAGAAAATGAACTTGATGAGCTAAGTTCAAATCAAGGATGAAGTTATTTGCATTTCACTTTGTATTAATTCTTTTGGGATTGATATGAATTGATCACTTCTCTTTCCAGCTATGGCTAAATAGTCAAGTAGCTAGAGTTCTTTAGCCTTGGTATGTCAATCAGTCTTGAAGAAACAAAACTTAAAATTCAAACCAGCTTAACTCTGTTTAAAGATTAACCTTATGTCACATCCTGGTCATGTTAGAGGGGTTGGGTAAATACAGATGCTACCTAAAACCTTTAAAAATAATATTTTTTGAAATTAATAGATTTCTGGTGGATATGGAGGTCTTATTGCTTGAAAGCACCAAAAATTACTTCAAGAAAATTAAGAAAAAATATTCTCACTAGAAAAACATTGAACTGAATCTTAACTAAATTTTCTAATAAGATTTTTCTTTGATGCCAAAGAATTAATAAAGAAATATTCTAAAGATGATTTGTGGGATTTGTGGTGGTTTTTTTATCCCTTCATTCTAATAGAAGGTTACTAGAAACATACTAATGTGAAGATAGCACTATTAAAAATAATAAATACTAAGAACCTGCCAAAGAAACTCAGAAACTTGAGTATTTAAAAGAGGCTGTTTTACCTATAAATATTGAAGTACTAGAAATAGAAGGGAAATCTCAAGGGAAATCAAGGACAAATAAGAGCCAATATAGAGTAGAAACTGTATAAACTGTTGTTCTACAAAGACAGTTGCTGGAAGTCAGTGCAAATTCAATATCATTAAGGATCCAACTGAGAATTGTTGTATAAAAAATTATAAAAAGTTATAGTTGTAGTAGTTGTAATAATAAGTAGAATTAAGAATTTAATATTCTAATAAAAAATAAATGTAAGCAAAATTATTGGTATATTTCTACTTCTGGAAGCCCTTAAAAAATTATCTTGTGATTACCATAAAAATTGAATAGCAGTTATTAAATTGACACTAACATAGTACCTGTTGAAGTTGGGGAGTCCCAGTGACATAGTTACTAATGTGCTGAACTGTGACATAATAAAAAGTGAATTCAAACTCCAGTTGCACTTGTGCATTCACTTTTGAACTAATACTCTTGAGAAAGACATGAACTTCCATATCCCTCAGCCATGGTTTAAATTCTTCAAGGATGGCTTTGGTATTAAACAACCCATGAAGATTGATATGCGATTAAACAAATAAATTATAATGACAGGGTTTCTTATATATGAATCAGCATCTCTGTCTGAGATTAGAGTAAATTATTTACTAAGTTTAGCTGAATTACAATGCAAGACCAAATGTGTGAAAATCAAGCTCACAAGTAATGATCTGTTAGTCAAGTTTATGAACAATTACACTCCACAAAATAATCTCTAACCAAGACCAAAGTGTTGGTCATAAGTTTGTTTGTTTGTTTGCTTGGGTTTTATAGCATATCAATCTTTGAAGGTTATTTAATTCCAAATCCATTTTTATACAAATAAACAACTTTATTTCAAACAATTTAGATAAGCATAAGTACACAGTTTAATTGTCAAAAACGTTTCTGGTAGCATCTGATAGGGTACAATCTATGGTCAAATAGAACTAAACTGCATACTTATGCTAGATTGAACTGTTTGAAATGTAATTGTTTTTGACATTCAACCTGTATATTTATGCTTGAAATAGAACTGTTTTGACATTTAACTGTGTAAACAAAAACTGTACTTATACTTGACTGAGTTGTCTGAATTAGAACTGTTTGTTTAAATTGAATTGCTTGAAATAGAAATGTTTTTGACAATTAAACTGTGTACTTATGCTTACCTAAATTGTTTGAAATAAAACTGTTTATTTGTATAAAAATAGATTTGGCATTAAATAACCTACAAATGTTGATATGCCATAAAACCCAAAAACAACAAACATACCATGTGTATTTAATATATATGTCTAAACATTGTACAATTTGCAATGTTTAATATGACATAAAACCACACTTATGAAGAACTGCACTGTGTACTTTTGTTCAACTAAATTGTTTGAAATAGAACTGTTTTTACATTTTACTGAGTGTAAACAAAAACTGTACTTATGCTAAACTGTACTGTTTGAAATAGAACTGTTTATATCAATAAAAATGGATTTGGCATTAAATAACCTAAAATGGTTATATGCCCTAAAGCCAAATCAAACCAAACCAAACCAATCATGTATGATTACTTTAACTCGATAACTTTTATAGCTTTGTTTTATTTTCATATCTTAAAACCTTGATTTAGAAAAATGTTCTGAGAGCGCTTATAATAATATTACATGAAGGAAAAAAACTTTGGCAAGTTATTTTAGGCAAATAAAAATTAGCCCAAAGTAAACAAACAAAGATTCTTCAAATAACATGAGTAAGGCAAATAGATTTCTGACTGAAATAATAAAAATAATCTTTAAAAATCTTAAATGTGATTTGCTCCCTGGTTTTCAAAGAATATGTTTTTGTTTTAACTTAACAGTTACATTCTTGATAGCAACTAAGTTTTTTTCTGTTTATTTGATTATTATCTGAGGGAAATTCAATAATTCATCATCAGGCCCAAAGTACACAAGCCCGTTTAAGTTCTGTGTGTGCTTGTCTGTGTCTATGTGGATATGTGATCTGTTCTGTTGACCTAGATATTGAGTGGTTAACATCAAAGATTCTAGTAGCAACTGAGATAGATATTTCACTGGAGTCAAAGACATTCATAAAGATAAAGGAAAATATCATTTTGATTTTTGTAGAATGGTTAGTTGTTAAGAACCACCTGTGTAAGCCTGCACAAGCAGAGCAATTTAAAGATTTGCATATAGAAAAAATTGGAGCTAGACGCTAAAATTTGTGTTATATTCTAGATGTAAATTATGTTAAAAATATGAGCCCAAGTAATATTGATGATCTTGAGGTGCCACTGATGTATATATATATATATATACTGGAGGGTCAGTTGAAAAATTCATAGGCTGACTAAGATACTCATGTTCAGTATGACAGACAATGAATGTCATATTAGTATCTTATTCAATTTCTTGAGTTTTCTAGCAAGAGAACATATGGAGCATTAAAATATCCCAGAGCAAAAAAAGGAAAAAAAAAAAAAATAGAAAAAATATGCATAATTTTACATTTCCTTGATTTCTTCCCATATATAAGACAGTAAAAGAAATTAAATAAAAAATTAATACAATATTACTTGTTTGTTATATTCAATAATTCTTATATATATATTAGAATGGCTATTTTAGTCACCAATATTATAGAACTACTCAATATTATAGAACTACTGTATGGTTATTAGAAAAGGGCTATGCATAGGAAAAAGCAGTTGATATTCAAGAACTGGCACAATAATATTACTGTTGGGCAATGAAATTCTTAGTACATTTTATTTTAAAAAGCTGGAATCTTTAATAGTTAGTAAACATTGAAACATAAAAAATTAGTTTCTGGTGAAGTAGAAACTGTTTTCTATGTGTATGTTCCAAAGTTTGATTTATATATAATTTTAGAACTTATCATTGTGGCATATTCCATGGTGAATTAAAGTCCTCAGTGTTTAAAATTTTGGAGGGTATGCAAAAATTTATGACAAGAAATGACAAAATACATATATTCATATGTATAATTTCTATGTGTCTATCTGAAATAAATTCATCCTGAAGAAATCTAAACTCCCTGGCATGAATGATATATTTGCCCAATGCAACCTAAAATGGACTGGCCACTTGAACAGACTTGAGGACAGCAGACTGCCAAAATAGATCAGGTTCTCTTAACTTGAAAAGGACCACATAAAACAGGTAGCACAAAACTCAGGCATAAGGACATCATCAAAAGAAGCCTGGGAGTCATGAACATCCCTTTAGACAATTGGAAATACCTGTCAAAAACTGAAAAAACTTGAGGATAAAAATTAGTAGGACTTCATCATCAGATACTATGGACAGCAAGTCGTCGTCGTAGTAGTAGTAGTATTAGTAGTAGTAGTGGTATATGTCTGTTGGTTAGTTTAACTGCATATCAACTCCTTATTGGTTATTTAATACTGAAATTTGATTCCTTTGTTATTATTTGATAATAAAAAAAACTATTTATATTTTCAATGTTCCATTACGTCCAGTTTTTAAAATCATGCATTTTTAATTTGTCTATCATAACCATCTGTTTTTATACAGTTATATGGTATCAAGTATTCCCATTCAATACTTATAAATTTTAAACAAATCTATTTAACCGATAGATGGGGTCTGGGAGTAATGGCTGTGGAGTGTTACTCCATTCTACCCTGAACTCCAGAACTGGAACCTTACTATCAGATGCAGTATCATGTCATATCCAGCAACTTCGTTTACAGAGGATAGAATCAGCATCTTCTGACCCCCACTGACAGGCTGACAATGTGCCTATATATATATATATATATATATATATATATATATATATATATATATATATATATATATATATTACCACTACTGTTTTCAAAGATGACTTTTGCATTAAATAACCTATGAAGGTTGATATACCATTAAACAAATAAACCAAACTAAACCAAACCAAATCAATCCATATATATATATATATATATATATATATATATATATATATATATGTATATATATATATATATATATATATATAAGAAAAGGAAAACAATACTGAATAAATAATATTATTTCATTTTTTGTTGTTTATGTTTTTAGTATCCTGTATTCCTGGAGTATTAATTTGTCATATGTAGACTTGGTTTTTACAAAATAAAATTTCATTTCAAATGCTATCCTTATAGCAAAACATGTCAATTTAATTTTCCATATTTTCTTTCTTTTCTTATATCATTGGATCTTCTTCCAAACTTTACTTATACATACATAGATACCTATGTGCATTCATATATATATATATATATATATATATATATATATATATATATATATATATATATATATATATATAATATTCTTGCTTGAAAACTTTTTTTTTGTTGAAACAATGTTACCATAGTAAAATTGTTATAGTATCAAAAAGTTATAGAATCTGAAAAACAATGTCTTAATATTTTGTTATTTCTTTAGATACTTGAAAGTCTGTCAAAAATCCGGTTGAATTTACTACGTCTGGGAAAAATGCCTTGCAGCAATTTAAAGTCAGAAGAAAATTTAAAATTCATTTGACAAACAAAAAGTTAGTTCAAAAGTTTTATAACATTTATTTTCTGATAAGTCCAGTAAATGTTATATTTTTCTTAGACATTCTTAACAGGTACATCTTTTGCTTTCATTTTTACTACTTTATCCAGCACTATGAAACAGTTTTGTGACTAGTTTATTTCTTTTATGAACAAATGAGGGAACATATTAACAAAAAAGAAAAAATGCTTATGATGAACATAAGGTTATTTTTATGCATGAAGTATAGGTGTTACTCAGTTATATAATTTATCATACACAATATAAAAAAAAAGGTAAAAAAAAAGTAGAGCAAAAATAGTTCTAAATAGAAACAAAAATGAGACAAGCACATAAAACTAACAAAAGAATAAAAATGAAAAAGCCTGAACAGCAACCAAAACTTGTTTCAGCCGATAAAGAATTCTTACTGATTTAATCTTTCATAGAATACAGGTCAGCATCTTTACACAACCCTTTGTCCATTTTGAATCTTATCTTGGCTATTCTTAGGGGAGGGATTTAGGGGAAGATAGCATCAAACGTTATTTCCGGTGCGGAATGAAACTTTTGTTTGCCTGTCGCAGAAGCTTCCAATAAGTCAATTTACTTACATTATATCCCTGAAAAGGCAGCATCTGTATCTGAATAAAAAGGAAATGGAAAGCCATAAGATTTTCCTGTTGCTTGACTTGTTATGTTCAACATATCCCAAACAAAATTCATCAACAAGATGGCTACCCAACTTATGTTTCCCATTGGCTCAATTGATGGTGCTATTAGATTTTATCTCTGCCTCTCCTTTCAGGTTTAATTTTTTTTTTTGTTTTTTTTTTTTGAGAGGGAGGAAATGAGGAATAGAGACAAAGTGTATCAACTTGATCTTTTTGAACATATTAATTATGAATCATATTAAACAATTTTAGATCTTTTTAAAACATTCATTTATTGAGTTTTTTCAAATTTAACATTAATTATGAATAGGCAAGGTGACCTGGAACTAACTGGATTTTGAGTCAATGGAATAAAGTGAGTTTTAACTTTTGTTTGAATTTCTGATAAACTTTGACTAGTGTTCTCATTTTAGTTGTTATAGAATAATAATATTTTGGCTGTTGTACTCCTTAGTCTTCATTAGGTGTTTTGTCACAGTTAATAACCTTTGGGGAATTTTTAAGCTGAACTTTTTTCTTAATCTCTGAGGTAGATTATTTTCATTCCATTATATATGCTAATCACTGGCTCATTGGCCTAGTGGGTAGAGTATTCACCAATGGTCCAGGAGACCTCGGTTCAATCCCAGGTCGTGTCATACCTAAGACTTTAAAAATGGTACTCGATACCTCCTTGCTTAACACTCTGCAATATAAGGTATGTATCAAGGGTAAAGTGGAGCAATCCAAGGAAAGGAGTAGCACCCTCCCCTACACCTTGGTGTAGTAGCTATTGAAAAGGGAGCCTACTAGTCACCCTCGACTAAGGTCACCAACTTTACTTACTACTTATTTATGCTAATAGGATATTTCACATTTGTTAATTCTTCCAAGTTAATTAGCTAATACAAGGTATTCTCTAAACATCAAAAGTCTAATAAGACAATGAACTTCAATTCTCTGTCCATCTGGCTGGAATTAGACTGGAGTATCTGTTCATCTTAATCGGCTGTATTCTTATTTTGGGTAAGGTATGTCAAAAAACAAGGTGAGCTTGGGCAGTACGTTACAAATTGCTGTAAGATTTAGCCTAGATATTACAGAAACATCGATTAGTCCTTAATTGAAAAGGTATTAAACACAACATAGTTACTCTAAACACAGTCTATAAGTTATTGTACATATCTATTTATCAAATCATAACTGGCATTTGATTGCAATAGGGTTATCTGTAGATGGAGAATATTTTTCTTGCTGGAATTTTAAAGAAATATTAGCTTATATTGTATGTTTGTATAAAAAGAAAAAAGGAAAATGAAAGATAAAATATTTAGAAGGATAGAATGTTAAAAAGACCTTATTGAATAAGTAATTAAGAATTTGATAGTGAATATTAATTGATAAATGAGGAATTGGAAAGAAAGATTATAATCTACTTATAAAGGGTGTGGCAAAAATACCTCCCATATTTTAAACTGTTACTTGTGTGATGCAAGTGAGCTTAGATAAGTGACAATGGTAGCTCCATCTAGGTAATACCTTACCATTTTCTTTTTTAGAAACAATCAATTATGATCATGGTTTGGATTGGTTTCATTTTTGAATGTTGACTAAATAACCAAGGTAACTTATATTAGAAAATTTATTGCACAGTTGTTTAAATAAAGGGCAATAGGTTTCTTTGAATCAATCAATCTGTGGTTTTGAAATTTTCAACCCATAGCAGTATCTATTTTCTATCAGGAAGATTATCATTCTGATGTAACATGAAAGAAGCACAAAAAGGTATTTGTATGGTAATTACAGATTCACCAGCCTTTAAAAAATGTTTCAACAGCAAATGCACTGTGTGCACTAGTTCTAGCCATGATCATATCTGGAAAAAATGGTAAGACATTAACAAGATGGAGCTAGTAATACAAGTTGCTGAATTTCACTTGAAACACACAGGTAAGAGTTTAAAATGTGGGAGGTTTTTCTGAAATAAAATTTTATGCACATAATTTGAAATGAATTCTTCTGTATCAATACTTCTACCATTCATTCACAACAACTCATTGAAAACTACTTTTGAGTTCTAAACATATTTAATAAGTTAAATCAAATGACAGTTTAAAACAAAAATGTTAATTTTTATATATTTACCCTAATCCTCACATCATAATTGTTAAATTATCTTTATATAGCATTGTTGCTATTTATTAAGTTTACCATAAGGTCAGAAGTGTGAGGCACCCAGTGAAAATCGGACTCACTAACAATGGTCTGCTAGTCTAGATTGCTGATCATTGTACCATGCAATGCATCCTTGTTGGTAAATTATATTTGTAGATAAAATATCAAAAACAAATTCTTGTGGAGAAATTTTTATAAATGAATTTGCTAAACACAAATATGTAAAATATGATGTGTATATATATATAAATATATATATATATATATATATATATATATATATATATATATATATATATATATATAAGTCCTGGCGGCAACACCCCACAAGACACTAACTGTACGGCCACCTGCCCCCTATCATGAAAACTATTCAAGTTAGACGAACCAGACATGCAGGACACTGCTGGAAAAGCAGGGATGAACTCATAAGAGATGTACTCTTATAGACCCCCACACATGGCCGTGCAAAAGCAGGACGACCAGCACGAACATACATTCAGTAGCTATGTGAGGATACGGGATGTTGTCCAGAAGACCTACCTAGGGCGATGAACGATAGGGAGGAGTGGCGAGAGAGGGTCAGGGATATCCGTGCTGCCAGCGCGATATGATGATGATGATGATATATATATATGAGGTATGTCTGAAGAGCAACAAAACTGGTGTCACACACACTTTATTTAAATTCTAAACAACAAACTACATGGTTTACCCTCCAAAGTAATTCTTCTTGAGTTCAATGCACTTTCCCATCCTTCTCTTCCATATTTCTATGCACTGATGGAAAGATTCTTCTGGGATGTCCCTCAGCTCTGTTCTTGTGGCCCCCTCGATAACCTCCTTGACTTCAAAATGGGTTCCCTTGATGATTTCTTTAAAACGAAAAAAGTCTCATGTTGTAAGCTGGTATATTGTTGTGGTGAAGCATCCATGAATTGTCCTACCTCAGCTCTTTTTTCTTCATGTGGACCAAGTGAAGCATACACCACAGGATCTCCTTGTAGAATAACTGATTGATCATTTGTTCCTGTGGCAAGAACTTGGTGAGTGTAATGTCTCTCACATCATAGAAAATGATCAACATGATTTTGACTTTTGACTTAGATTGTTTTGCTTTCTTCAGCCTCAGCTCTGGCACTTGGTTTCCAGGTTGTACTCAAAAATCCATGTATCATCACCACTGATGATCTATGAAGCAAATCTGGTTCAGTTTGAAGGTGTTCGATGATGTTCTGACATATCTGCATGTGGTACTCCTGATCCTCATTCAGCAGTCTTGGCACCATTTTTGTGCAGACTTTCTGCAGGTACAAATCTTGGGTGATAATCTTCCAAACTGTCCTTCTTTTATATCCAGTTGTTTTGTGATCATTAGAACAGTCAACTGAAGATTGTCACTCATCACATACCTAACCCACTTGATGTTGACCTCAGTCCTGCTTGTTGAAGACATCCCACTCATGGAGTAATCTTTCACCTCCTTGTACCGTTTTTTAAACTTCTTGTGCCACTAAAAAACATGTGCATGCAATACGGTGTTATCTTGATACACTTACTGAAGTATTTCAAGTGTTCAGGATGGAGTTTTCCACAAATGGACCAAAAATTTCAGGTTTATTTGTTGCTCAGTGTTCATCATTCCCTAGTGCTCATAACTGAACAACCTGAAGAAGAAGAGTTGTAAACAAAAGCAGGTGAAAAAATACAAAAGTAGCAAAAAACTTTGGTTACTGTTATATGCCTTCAAAATATGATGTTTGATGGTAAAACAATTCTATTATCACTCTTTTCACAACACGCCCAGTCCCATTATCTTTTAGACAGACCTTGTATATATATATATATATATATATATATATATATATATATATATATATATATGAGGTATGTAAAGAATTATGAGACTGAATCTGTATTTGCCAAGATAGAAATGAATAATGAATGGAAGCCAGTTTTCTTCAAAATACTCCCCTTGGCATTCAACACAGTGAGTTTTCCATTAGTTAAAGCACTTCTGAAACTTCTCTTTTGATATTACATGGAGCTGCACTGTCATATTTATTCTAAAATCTACATTTTCAAATCTAACCCTTGAAATGGATTTTCAATTTAAAAAACAAGAAAAAGACTCATGTAGCTGAGTTCCATAAGTATGGAGGGTGCTGAAATCCTGTGTTTTGCCAAAAACTGTTGACTAAAAAGTAAAGAGACTATTGATCAAAAAGCATTAAGAATTGACATTGACTCATCTGGACTTTGACTAGACCTTTATACAGCAATCTAGATGTCTAGATATCATCATTTTATTATGTGTTGTTAAACGGTGTCATGTAAATTGTAAATTGTAAATTAAAATTGGTTTTTTTAAATCAAATCTTGTCTTGATACTTTTTGATCAATATATTCTTTTTTTTCACACACACACACACACACACACACACACACACACACACACACACACACACACACACACACACACACACAGATGGGATATATATACATATATATAGTTACGTATACATATATATTTCATGGTCAGACAAAACTAATGTGAAATTCTATTGCTATATTAAAACAAAGCATTACCCTATGCCACTGAGAGAGAGGGAGAGAGAGAGGGAGAACACCTAAGGTAGACAACATTATTATTATTAAATCTCTTTTTCTCTCTTTCTCTCTCTTCTTCTCTTTTCTGCTCTTTGATATCTTTTTTCTATTTTTAGCTTTCTATAACTCAGTTTTCTTTCTTATCTAAATCACTTTGTATTCTTTCTCTATTTCTTTTTCTTTCCAGCTTTTTGCCTTTTCTTCTTCCATGAGTTCTTTCTTTCTTTCTTTCTTTCTTTCTTTCTTTCTTCTCACTCAAGTGATTTAAAATTGTTTCAGTTGACTGGTGCTCCTGCATTCTCAAGCCCCTAATATGATTCATATCTCTGTCTCAAAGATATAGACAAGTAAACTAATCATTCCTTTTATAAATTGTCCCATCATTTCTAATGGACATTATGCTAGTAATAATTATTTTGTACTTGTTTAAATACTTATAAACATTACTTATAAACATTACTTATGAATACTTATAAACATTACTTATGAATATTTATAAATACTTATAAACATTACTTAAAAATACCTATGAACATTACTTATAAGCATTACTTACAGATACTTATAAATACTTATAAACATTGCTTCTAAATGTTTATAAATACCTTTAAACATTACTTAAAAATACTTATAAACATTAATTATAAATACTTATAAACATTACTTAAAAATACTTATAAACATTAATTATAAATACTTATAAACACTTCTAAATATTTATAGATACTTATAAACATTACTTAAAATACTTACAAACATTACTGATAAATGTCTATAAATACTTATAAACATTACTAAAAATACTTATAAAGATTAATTATAAACACACACTCTAAGAAAAAGAGAGGATGACCTCTTTATAAACCCATAACCAACTGAAAATCATTCAAACTGCAAACACTAGTGAGTTCAAGTCTCATTGAGTACTCCCTGAACAAGGCCTTGCGCCATATATGTTCTCTGATGAAAGCAACAAGCTAGAAACATACATGTATGAAAGAACAAGATGAATAAATAAATTCAAAAAATACAAATCTCTTCATGGACCTACCTATTCTAAAACATTACTTTTTATAACCTTTATAAGCATTAGTACATAGAAAGTATAGGTAATAATTTTTGTGCTTTTTTAAAGACTTATGAACAATATCTTTTACAGCTTTTAAATACTGGTTATTAGTTTTTGAGCAGAAAATCCTTTTTTTTATAGTCTAACGTTTGCCCCTTTTGCTCTTTCACTTTCTTTCTTCCGTTTTTCTCTCTCACTATAACTTTTTTTACTTCAGTGTTCTCTCTTTTATGACTTCAGTTCTGTAGATCTGGGGAATGTGATTTACTTCTTCCTTGCCATTACTCCCAGGTATACGCTGTCTGGAGTGGTAGTACTTGTTAGAGTCCCATCAGTGTGTCAAATGGAAATGTTTAAAAATTATTTGTAACTGACAGGAGTGAATGCAAAAAAAAAACTCTTTAGAAAGTACTACACAAAAAATTGTAAATTTTAATGTACAATGAAAGTAAGTCCTTAACTTCTAGACATAAAATAACCTTAGACAGGTTGATATCTTGTTAAAATCAATCAATCAATCAATCAATCTCTCTTCTTTGTATTATGTAGGTTCTTTTTTCACTTTTCTATTTCTCATTCCTTTCAATGTATTTCTCTTTCTTTCTTTCTTTCTTTCTGTAGTGAGTGAGTGAGTGAGTGCGTTGAAAGGGTTTTACTTAATTGTTCCACCTGTATTCATAACTCACTAATATCTTAAAGATATAAACAAGCAGAAATGATAATCCATATGTAAATAATCTCATCATTAAAAAATCTTATAATATTTGGAAGAAATACAGCCTCAGTGGTTAACTGTATGCATATGTATATGTTTGGTTGGGTTTGGTTTGGTTTAATGGCATATCAACCTTTGTAGGTCATTTAATGCCAAATCCTTTTTATAAATATATTTAATATATGATTTTTGAACACATTTTGAAGATAACATTTTTCAATGAGTGTGAGCTTGTTTTTTTGAACACTCTCAAATGGTTTCACTTAATTTCTAATAATTCAGTTTAGCATCAGTACAGTCTTTTTTTACACAGATATGTACATTGGTTTGAATACTGTTTTTTTTTTGTTTACTCTGAGTTAAATGATCAAACAGTTCTATTTCTAACAATCAGGATTTGCATAAGTAGTTTTTTGTTTACACACAGTTAAATGTAAAAATAGTTAATTTTAAACTATTCAGTTTAGCATAATTACACAGTTTAGCTCTATTTGACCCAGAGATGGGACCCTATCAGGTGCTACCACTCCAAGCCAGTGTGGACCAGGGAGCAAAGGCAATGAAAGAGTACACTGCATTCCCCAAAGCTCCAGCATTTCTGAAGCCTCACCATCAGATTGTTTAGTGTCATATCCAGAATACTTGTAGGGAGATCTTATCCCTCTACAGAGATACTGTTAGTGTATTTTGTCAGCCCAGCTGACTGGGTCAGTATATGTGTATAATTAGGCATATATGTTATAGTCAAACAGATGTAAATATGAAAATGCAGAAAGGGCAAAGACAATTGTTGAGAATATTTAAAAAATTCTTTTATACAAATTCTAGGCTTTTATTTTCATTCTTACTGACAGCTTTTTTAATGGCCGAGAATTCAGTTCTTACAATCTTCTCATATATAAGACGCAGTGTGTGTGTGTGTGTGTGTGTGTATTGTATAGCCTTGATGAAGGAAGAACCATAACACTTGTTATCAAAATACCTAGGTCATTTTATACTTCAAAAGGGGTTGAATCTATATAGGTGTGAGAGAGACAGATGGATGGAGGGAGACGAATAGAGACTGTCACATTGACCCATAACTTCTTTAGACCATACCACTTTGTGTTATCTTCAAGGCTCCACTTAGCACTTCTTCTGCTTTTCAACCAGGAGTACTCAACCGGAGGCCCCCTGTGGGCCCTTGCTCCAGCAGAGTGCCCAGCTACTCGCTGGCGCTCCTATGAATGACAAGACTCAGACTCAGACTCACACTGCCTATATCTCATGTGGGCATCTGCATATATAATTTCATAACACTCACACATTTCTGTTCAATCACATGACTGCTTCTGCTTATTTTCACAGGTGCATCCTATGCAGAGAATACCTGATTGATGGCTTGGTCAAGGATCATTATGCAACATATGTGTGTGTGTATGTGTACATTATATATATATATATATATACATACATTTTAAAGAATGGACACATAAACATTAGAAATATATATAGATATATTTTTTTTGAGTAGAGGAGTTATGGCTGTGTCATCTGTAATCTGTAAGAGTATGGATATAACTACAAGACACATCAGATTAAGTGGGCAAATGTTTACAATGACAAGTTGATTTGGCAGCACTTGCATGTGATGTGGACCAGTAAGTCAGTGGTAGGGTTTTGGCTCTGCACTCTGTGGTCACTTGTTTGATATCTAGTGGGGGGGAGATCATGGTATTTACTGCTGATGAGACCTAATAAGGTCAAAACAGCTGTCTAGTGTTTCCATATGTCATGCACAGTGCTCGCCAGATCTTCTGGAGATGGTAATTCAATTTATGATGTATATATATATATATATATAGAGAGAGAGATTTGTTACCTTTTTTTATGATATATTTTTTTCTTTGGCTTTCTTGATAGTTTCTTTGTTTCAGGGTCCAGTTGATAGACGAGTTTCCCTAGGTTCTGCTTTCAAATGCTTTGTATTAAACTGATTCTTTGTCTTTAGGAGGACTACATAAAACATTTTTTATTATAGGTATTTGCTTTTGTTTAGTTTGGGTGCAAAATTTATTTAGTTGGAAAGGTTTACTATTAGTGAGGGTGCTTTGATCAGTATGTTAGTTGTTGAAGATGTTTAGTATGTTAGTGCTGGTGTTAAATACTATTTTATTTATGCTTGGTTGTTTATTTTTATTCTGATGACTTGAAGGATTTGTAAGCAATTCTTATTATTTTTATATATGATTTATAACTATTGGTGAGGGTTTTTTGTATTTTAGCAAATGTGAATTTATCACTGCTTTATTTATATATATGAATATATATAAAGTGATTATTGTAGAACCAATGAGATAAAAGAAAATATTTCAGAGAGAAAAAGTCCACAAATGATTTCAATTTTTGTATTTGTTTTATCAATTCATTTTGTATATGTACATACAGACAAACACTTGCCTCCCATCTTATAAATAATCCAAGTAAGACAATCAAGATATGCTGAATACTACAGATGAAGTAAGGACTAACTCATAAGCAACATTCTCTTATGGACTCCTACACATGGACTCACCAGTGTTGGCTGATCAGCAGAGACTTATATATGTAAGAGACTTGCCAAGAGGAATTGAGTGTAGGGATGGATTGCAAGAGAGAGTCAAGAAAAACCATCGCTCAGCACAACTTGGTGATGGCATGCATATATGAAATTAATGAAAAAAAAACAAACACCTAAATTTAAATCATGGATTTTTCATTATATATATATATATATATATAGGGAAAATGTCCTTTGATAATTGTTAGTGTGCACAAATTCTCTGTCATTAAGAAGTACTGTGCCATGAATAAAGAATACCATCATTCTTAATGAATATTATGCTAGTCCTAATATATTTGACTGCTATAAACATTGGGTTTATGTAGACATATATACAACCCTCTGATCTTAGGCAGAAGTGCCTGATAATGGCATTTTAGTCCTAGGTGGATATAGATATTATTTCTTGAACTTGATCAATGTTATATTCAAGATAAGAGTTATGCTCCTTTAGTAATAGGATGTTTGGAGAAAGTTGTTGATTAGCAGAGATATTGTTGAAATATTGGCATGGCAATGGTCCTACTGGGCTATTAACCAATCATAGCTGACCTGTGCTGAAGACCATAGGTATATAAGATTCAAACAAAAGTGAGTGAAAAAATAGCAGTTGGTCCGGAGGTATGGATAGGTGGAGAACTGCAGATTGTAACTAGATTGAAAGACTAACATTCTGGAGTTGGATTTTATGTCTAACCGCAGATACTAAGCTCTGATCCTTGATTGAAATGCTGATCCCAGTGTAAATGATCCAGTAATTTTTTTTATAGGTACTATGCTAGTTTATGAATAAATTATCCAATATTTATAGATACTTTTAAATAGATGAAACAATTTTGTGACAAATAGATGAAATAAAAAGAAAAAAGAAAGAAAGAAGTAACAAGAATAAAAAGATAAAAATGAACAAACAAAAACAGACTATATATTTTTTATTGAGTTCTTTATTTTTTATTCAAAAACAATTGTTGGTTTTTTCTGTTTGACAAAAAAGATTCCCTCCAGATCTGGTGGTTTTATCAATGTTGCAGTTTCAGATGCTCCCACCTCCAATATAGATGCCAAATTACCCACCCTTTTGTTTGCTTCAGATCCCACAACAATGTGTGAATTACAAAAGAAAGTGAATGTAGAATAATTATTGCTATGTATGCACTTAACAACACAATTTCTTTGTTGATCAATTGTTTAGATATACTTGCAGGTGAAGCTTAGTGAACAAAGCAATGCTTCCTAACACTGATATGCCTAAAACAGCTTTTAAATGTTTGATTTATTCATTGATTTTAATGGTATTTAAACTTGCCTGGGATTATTTTATGCCTAGAATATAGGGAATTGCATATGTTGTGCATTTATATTCATATTTTTGTGTAGTTTCCTAAGAGTTATTTGATATCAAATATTCCTATCTAGTATAAATAATTTTTAAACAAATTTATTCAAGCTATAGAAAGGACCCTAACAGGTACTATAACTCTGGGTCAGAGGGAACCTGGGAGTAATGGCAATGAAGATGTACTCCACACTCCCCAAAGTTACTGAACTGGAGCCTCAATACCAGATGCAACTTAATGTCATATCCAGAAGACGCCTTTTTGGAGGTGTCTTACTCCTCAACAGGGGATATAGTCAGCATATTCTAAGTTTCATGAACAAGATGGACAACTTTTAAAGTTAAAAAAAGGTGGCACTTTTCTTAAAGATGACTACTTTACAATACTTAAAAGTAACTGGATACTTTAAGTTTGATTTTTTCTTTTATTAATGTGCCATTAGAACAACTTAGGAACAATTTTGATGTAATTGGTCCCACACCATTCTTGGCAGTTTAGAAAGGGGATATACTGAACATCTATGGAGTTATAATTGACAAGTAACAAGTCAAAGTTCATTACTGTTGAACCCAACCTGGGAGATGTGTGGGCATTTGTTAATTGGCTAGATGCAGTCACAGGTTATTGGAGAGATATGTATTCTAGTCAGATGAAATTTTAGAGAAAAACAGTCAGTTTTGTTTGAGGGTTTTAATATTTAGAAGCCTCTTTGTGTGGTGTTTTCAACAGAAAATGAAGAAGATACAAAGAGTCTTCTCCTCCTACTGAACAATGATTGGGAATTAGTTGAAAAGGCCAGCTTAATCAAATTAAAACTTCATGAATGAACATAGGAACTGAATTATAAATGTGTTTATCAGCTTCTTTCATTTTTCAGACAAGATTAATGATTAATGGATTTTGAGTTTTATTGGTAAACAAGTGCCAGCAAGACACCCTTGATATGGCACACAATGTATTTATGTTAGTTAAACTTTTATAATGTTAAATAAATAGCTATTTAAAAATGTATTTGCACAAGAAAACAGTTGCATTGAATAATTGCTGGTAAACAAAAGTTGAACATGTGTTGTAATTTACATTCAACTATATCTGATCTGGAAGATATCCTTTGCACATCTATAAAGCCCATACTTCATAATATCTTATTGTGGCAAAGCACACACTTTGGCAAATGAGATATGTTCTAGATTTATATATTGAGAAGATGTCAAGGCTGTTATCCATGAATTTGTGCTAAGATAACGCTTCTGATCTGCTTTATATTTCATATATTGGTGGTGAATCTATTGCCAACAAAATGTGATCCTCAAGGTAATTTATTTTTCCTGCTGATTGTAGGAAAAATGATGCCACTCTTTTATGTCAGTTGTTATTGGATAATTTTCAAACATTTCTTCAATGATGGATTGATTGATTGATTTTAATGACATATAAACCTGTCAAGGGTTATTTGTACTGCCCACTGGCAAAATGGTTTGTGTTTGCCAATGGTCCTGGAGACCAGGGTTCAATCCTTAGCCGAGTCATACCAAAGACTCAAAAAATTGAATCTAATGCTTCCTTGTTTAACACTCAGCAGTTTAAGGTATAGATCAAGGGTAAGTAGAACATTTCAGGGAAAGGAGTAGTGCCCTCCTCAGCACTTTGGTTGTTGTCTCTATTGAAAAGGGTGACTTTAGGTCACCCTCAACTGTGGTCGGCTAACCTACTTAGTGTTGTTTTATTACAAGATGTTAAGAAATTACATTCATTGTACATTTATATTTACAGGATATTTTTTATACATGATCCAATCAAATATGAGTAATTTTTAAACAGTACTATTTAACCCATAGATAGGACCCTAATGGGTACCACTATTCTAAGTCAGGGTGGACCTGGAAGTAATGGCAATGTAAAGCTACTCCACACTCCCCAGATCTTCAGAACTGTAGTCTTACCATCAGATACTGTTTAGTGCCATATCCAGAACACAGACACTTCTTCAGTTTTTATTCTATGTTGATCTCTGTACATTAGAAATGATATGTAATCAACTGTTGATAATTGGGGGGGGGGGTGAAGTGAATCAACATCAAGAGGGAGAGTTCCAGGGGCATTGGGGTTAATGTGCTGAATTGTTTCATTGTATTAACCAAGTTTGAATTCTTGTACTATTAAATTTACTTTCAAACTTATATCTTTGGGAACCGCCTTATCCTCCCCTCAGCTATGGGGTAATTAATACCACAACTGTTTTTTTTACAAGGATGGCTTTTGTATTGAATAAGCCATGAAGGTTGATATGTCATTAGAATAAAGAAATCGAAGAAACTAATCAGCAACAATGACCAGTTCTTTGATCAGGACTCTTGTTTTTTACCTTAGATTTTGTTGAAAAAGTTGGAATTTTGAGAATTTCAATCTATGGTATGAAGGTAAAATATGTTGGAGACATGGCTAGTTTTTAAGCATTTGTTTCTTCATCATCCTTTGATACCTAGATTTCCTTGACCATCTGCTTGACACATCACCTCTCACTGTCTCCAGGTCTGTGATTTCTTCCCCTTTTAACCAGATTTCCTAGCCTATGAATACATATCTACTCAATTGCGTCATACTTCTCAGCTGACATAATGTTGCCCTATTAGTGGGGCTTAGAATACACTAACTTGTATCCCCTGCAGAGTGGTAAGACAACTTCCCAAAAGGAGTGTCCTGGGTATGACACTAAACTTCCTCTGGTGGTGAGGTTCCAGTCCTGGAGATCTACTGAGTATGGAATATTCCTTCAATGCCATTACTCTCAGGTCCACTCAGTGTCAAAGTGGTAGTATTGGTTAGAGTTCTATTTATGGGTCAAATAGATCTGTTTAAAAATTATTCCTATTTGATGAGACCATGAGCAAAAAAACCTCTGATGAAACAACTACACAAAAACTGCAAATATAAACATACAAGGAACAGGATTCTTAAAGTAACCCAAGATAAGTTGATATACCATTAAAAATCTATCATCAATCGTTCAATATATTGGCTAATATTGTGGGCATGTTCTGAAGATACGAGGATCATTAAATATGTTTCCAGACTTTTTTTGTATGGGCACTTTTATTGATAGTAAACACATGAAACTCTAGTCCTCTTCAAAGTAATCTCCTCCGGCTGCAATGCACTTGTACTGTTCCAGCAACTTCTGGAAGGCCCTATGGAAGTCCTCTTGTGTGAGCCTGTCAATGACCTTCGTCATAGCCTCTTTCATCTCCTCAATTGTCTCATAACAACAGCCTCTGAGCTTTGGGAATAACCAAAAGTCATAGGGAGCAAGGTCTCGACTATGGGGAGGATGAGAAACTGTCTTGATGCCCATCTTGGTCAAATAGTTTGTGGAGTTGTGGACTGCTGCATTGTCAAGGTGGAAATGCCACTGACCTAATTTGAAGAGTGCTGGCCTCTTCTGACGGAATCTCTTCCTGAACTCGCTCAAAATCTCAACGTAGTAACCCTAACCCTAACCCTTTGGCCAATCAGCTCTGGTTTATTGACTTCCTTACTCCTCCCACACCTCTCATCATCCCTCACAGACTCCCTGCCTTCCTTGAATCTCTTATGCCACTCAAAAACTGATGCTTGATTCATGTAAGATGGTCGAAAAGCAGTCTGAAGCATTCCATGCGTTTCTGTGGCATTTTTTCCAAGTTTAAAACAGAATTTTATTGCATATCATTCTTCTAAATTGTCCTCAGGTCCAGATTGCATTTTTGAAATTCAGCAGCAGTGACAATCAGGCTTTAGTAGGGTGTATTCCAATTGCTGCTGTAGCTGTTCATTTGAACGTGAAATCATAAAAATTGGTCAGTCATCTCATAAGATGTATAGCAATAATATACTGAATTCTTAAGAGTCTACGACAGTTTTGAATGCCTGTACAAAAAAAGTCTGGGAAACTTATTGAATTCACCACGTATTTATATCTGAATTATTGCTACATTCTGAGTTTGAGTTTTAGAATTACTTCTAAGTATAAACTTTTTTCTTTACATAGTTCCACCTGGTTGCTTAACTGAATGATATAATATAAAAAGTAAAGAAAAGTTGGCAACGATAGTCGAGAGTGACCCAAAGGCTCCTTTATCGATAGCTACCACACCAAGGTGTAGGGAAGGGCACTACTCCTTTCCCTGGATTGCTCCACTTTACCCTTGATCCGTATCTTATAATGCTGAGTGTTAAGCAAGGAGGCATCAACTACCATATTTTGAGTCTTTGGTATGACTTGACCTGGGATTGGACCCCGGTCTCCCGGGCCATTAGCGAACACTTTAACCCTTCAGTCCAGTTAAATTACTTACTATTATAATATAAGTAATATAAAGTATTCTCATTGCTGCTATACATCCTGGTGCTAAATCCCTAATCAATTTATAACTGTTTAAAACTGACTTTTCATATATTCTCATTAATGATTTTTTTATGTGAATATTTGAAGGTAAGAATTATTGTAATTTATATGAATCTATTATGATGAGTGTTTATATCTTGGTGGTTATTGTTAAATAACATTTCAGCAATTTTTGTTGTAAGGAATTATGGTTATTATTCATTGATCGATTTATACTTACATCTTCATCTTAGCTGTTTAAGTAAAAAAAATGTACTAGCTGTTTCTGAAATGAGGAATTATCATAATTACTTAGATATAAGCATGTTTTATGATGCAGGAGAAAGCCAACATAATCAAAATATCAAAATCAAATTATGAAAATCTTTTGCATTTGTTTGGTTAAGTGAGCCAGCTTAATGTGTAACTTCTATATAAGTTAAATGATCCACACCCTTTAACCCCAACAAAAAATATGAAATAAAACAAGAAAAAACAGAAAAAAACCTATTAAATGACATCTCCATGTGGCATGTAAAGAAAAATGAAAACTTTACAACAATATATAACACAAAAGATTATAGGACAAATAAAATGAACCCTCAATAACTTTATCAAAGACATCTTCATCTAAAAAAGTCAACACTGTAGATATAGTATGGTTGGAAGAGTAACCTCTACTGTGACGGATGATGAAAAAGTAAGATACAGATAGGCAAAGATCAACCAGAATTAAAACAGGGCAAAAGCTGTTGACACAAAGCAACTGGGGGTATGCAGTACTTTTTGTAACAGCCAGAAAAGCCTTAATATTGAGAATATGAGTATGCAGCATTGTAACAAAGATGACTGCTCCTATAAAACAGAGGACAAGTATCGAGGTGCAAGGTGTAATAAACTTTGTGATATGGTTGTGAAACATAGTTTTATGAAGTTGGTGGTCCTTGAATTGTCATCAAGAAGTGTCATCTTATTGGGTTTCAAAGTAATTGACTGAAAAACACAAGTTTCAGTGGATGGGTTAATATAGTAGGGATGTCTAACTGTATGAATCAATCTAAAAATTACTACAACTCTTATATATGTCTATGGCTATCTACAGTTCACATAGCCCTAATACTCTCAGGAAACGTATAAATTCAACTCTTCAACTTCCTGCTATGGGTAAATTGTTGGGCAGACTGGACTTTTTAAGCTTTTTAACTTAAGGCAACTGGTCTAAGAGAAGGAAAACTCAGAATTCAAACCAATTAAACTCAGCTAAAAATTGACCCAGTGACATATCCTGCTCAAGAAAAGGGATTAGTAAATACATAACAGAGTTTCAATACTGTAGAGTTTGGTAATAGATAATACCTAATGATATTCATTTCCATTGTATAATGTTCAATTTGAAATGATAAAATCCTGGTATATTTAGTTTAGAAGAAAATAAACCTTTTATTTAAAAAAAATTGGTAGAGATATACTTATTAATGTCTAAGACTGTATAGTTTGGTAATGTTATGTACAGACTATATCATAGCAGTATTTTCACTCATGAATATCTGATTATAGTCATTTCATAGCCATTTTGATGGTCAATTAACCCTCAGAATATATTGTTATCAACCTTACATGCTCTTGGCCTAACGCCAGTGCTGCAGGAAGTTCAACTCATCATTTGAACTAAATACACCTATTTCCTTGGCTTATAGGTTAAAGAATGGCCTGCAAGGCCTTCTGGACATTCATAAGTCTGTCTCATTGTCTTGATATTATAATTAGATCATCTATTGATGAAAAATCACCAAATAAATTACTAATTTAAAAACACACCCCTGCTCAATGAAAACTGGAGCTGATTCAAAAGTGTATACCCCTCTATAACAAGTTGATATTATTAGATTCAATTATAAATAAATTCATATTCTTTTCTGGCTAGATATAGCCAGTCTGTTAGGAATAGATTAATGAAAATTCTTTTTATTTAAAATTTGAATATATCCTTGCAGAAAAATGTTTTTTTTACTTCTTTCATTTTTTAGTTCTTCCACAAATTCTTAAATACTGCTTCCTTGTACTAAATGGTCTTGCTTGTAATAAATGATAAAAATACATCAGTTATCTCTTCAAATGAAGACTACCAAATGAAAATTTTCTTTCCTTTGAACACTGTATATTCAGCTCTTGATATAATATCACTTTTTATAACTTCTAAAGATGATAGGTATTCCAGTGATAAGATTTAGATGGATAACAAACAACACGAAAGTATGTGACATTTATTCAAATTCTCTTTTATTCAACATGGGAGATCACTAACTTACCTATCAAATATAAATAATTTGCAAACAGATCTATTTGACTCATAGATGGAACCCTAACTAGTACTACCTCTCTGACTCAGAGTGGAGCATGGAGTAATTTTAATGAAGGGATATTCCATACTTCCCAGAGCTCCAGAACTAGAATCTCACCATCAGATGTAATTTAGTGTAATACAAAGGACCCCCTTTTTTTTGATGGGGTGAGTCTTAACACTCAGCAGGGGATATAGTCAGTGTATTCTAATTCTCACTGACAGGACAGTGAACCAAGAGAGATTGTTGGGTTATCAAAATGAATCACGACAAACTGTAAAAAAGCATTAGATTTAGATAAGCTAAGAAAAAACTGGATTTTCTTTTTTTGAACAACCCTTAAAATGATCAAAATGATTTGGAGCATTATAGTCTGATGTTTTGTCATCTCTTTTTACTTTGTGGACCTTGCATGCAGTTCCAGTAACTTAAAAATAAAAATTTTAAAAGAATATCTTAAAATTACCAAATATTTTATTAGAATATATTAGAAACAAAATTTGATGTCTTCATATACAGTAAGAAAATTACATGATTCAGAAGAAAAAAAAACCCCTATAAAGTCAGATACCTAAAATGAATGGATTAATAGACATGGTGCAAAATATATTCTTTGTTGAAAATTTTATGATGTGCAGTTTTTGTTGTGCCTGAATGTCATTGACCCAGTGTTTCTATTTGAGTACAATCATTAATAGATTTGTGGGTTGCAACAGAAGAGTCAATTTAAAGGATGAATGTAAAAATTCATTGCAGGTATGTCATCATCACCATCGTACTTATCACAGAGTGCTCTTGGCTTGAACAGAGGCCAATCATCAAATTTTTGGTAGTAAAGAAGTGAAAGCCATGTGAAATTTACCAACAAGTGTGTAATGTGTATAGAGTCAATTAGACAGTCTATGGATTCGAAATACGCTGACTCCAGTTAAGAAAAAATTCCAGGTCCATTGCTCAGTAAAAAGGTCATGCTGACTGTCTTCTAGGACATAAAAGGACCCATCACGATTGATTTCCTTGGAAAGAATACGACTGTAAACAGTGTTTCCTGTTGCCAACTCTTTTGGTAAAATTTACCTTATTTATTGAATGACCCTCAGCAATGCATTTGTATGCATATATATGTCCACACATAATTTTAGAGACAAGAAGAAAAAGAAAAAGAGAAATTGAAATTAGCAATGCACATCTATGACAATATACATATACACATCAATGCAACTATTTTTTAATAGAAGAGAGACAGACAGACAGACAGACAGAGACAGAGAGAAAGAGTGAAAGAGAGAAAGATAAAAAGAGAAAGAGATGGAGAAAGAATGAGATAAATCAGTTTTAGTGATGTATATATATTTCTATATATATATATATATATATATACGCACACAATTTTAATATGATAGATACATAGATTGATAGAAAGAGAGAGTGAGTGAGTGAAAAAAAGAAAGAAAGAAAGAAAGAAAAAGAGAGAGTAAGAAAGAGAGAGAAAGAAAGTGAGGAAAAGTGATAAATTCATCTTAACAATGCACTTATATACCTATATATGTAGACATGCATGTATATTTCTAGAATTAGAGTGTTTATGTGTGTATGTGTGTGTGTGTGTGTGTGTGTGTGTGTGTGAGAGAGAGAGAGAGAGAGAGAGAGAGAGAGAGAGAAGGGTAAAGGAAAGAAAGAACTTGATAATAGCAGTGAATGTATATACTCATGTATGTATACATCCACACACCCATTTTAGAGAGAGAAAGCAAGGGAGAAAGAGAGAGGGAAACAGATAGACAGATAGTCAGACAGACAAGACAGAGACAGATAAACCTAAAGAAAGCAATCATCTTTATGATTTGAAATTCTGCTCCCCAAATTCCTATGGCAATTATATTTCTTTACAAATAAATTAGGCAATTATCATAATAATTGGAGCAAAAGCCTTGTTATTCATTGCTGTGTTCAATGACTTATTTAGTGGATCAATTATTAAAAAAATGACTCAACATAACAAGATTAAAACAAAAAAATCATAGCTGTTCCCATAAAGTGAATTTTCAATATGTTTGCCATTTTAGTCAAGGTCAAAAGACACTTAGCAATGTGTCTTACAATTCTTTGGCACACACTTGAATACTTACTCTCATCCTCAATCTGCATTCAAGTCTAAATTTCATCTGACTAACAGGTTATCCACGTTTGTTGTTCTGCAAATAACTCATGCCACTTCGATAGGCTTCTTGTGTTTCTGAAAATGGACTTTGAGAAAATCCTCTATCTGCTTTTTATAGAATAATGTCTTTCTTCTTTTTCTTATTGCTATATATGTTGTAGCTGGCAATGAATGACCCAAATGTAAAATCTATGATGCCTAGCTACTTTATTATCTGAACCCACATCTAAAGACTGGCACTTAAGCTGGGACCACAAGATTTATTGAATCAGATATTGAAATCTATTTTTTACTTAGCTATCTATTCCATACTTCTCAGTGATTCTTTTTAACAGTCACATCAAATAAATTTCTCAGTCTTTTTTTTAGTTAATTTATGTATAAATCTTAACAAAAATAGATGAATTTGAAGCAGAAAATATTTTTTATTTGGTGACTATGACAAATAATTACGTGAGTGGGTTGAAAAGTTCATAGCTGAAATGCTTATATGCTGACATCATACTGGCTGTTGATAACTTTTGTGACCAATGGGATCAAATCACTGCTACACTGATGGAATAAGCATGTGAACCACAAGGAGGCTACGCTAAAAAATAAACCTCATTTGGTCACATTCCACGAGAGTACTTTGGTCAACCTAGGAACTTTTCAGCTGACCCTTGTTGTTTGTAAGTATGTTTTTAAGAATTAATTTGTTGTAAAGTAAATAAAATGAAAAACTGAATTGGTTCAAAAGTTGTTTTTTTTTATTATTTAACTCAATAATTTTGTTTTTTATTTTCCTTACTATAATTGTAAGACCAATCTATTCTCTGACCATCCTCAGGTATGCAACAATAACTTCTTTGGTTTCAAAATGAGTCATAATTATTTCAATATTTGTTTGGACAGTTGGTCTCATTCTTTTTTATGCTTTTGCAATTACCAAAATGTTTTGATTGATTCTCAGGTATACAAAAATAACTTCTGTAATTATCATTTCAATACCTATTTGCGCTACTGGTCTCATTTTATTTTTGTTGATTTTATGATTACCAAAATATTTTGATCAATCTATTTTCTGGTCATCTTCAGGTATACAAAAATGACTTTGGTAATTTTGAAATTAATCTGTAACACTACAAGAGTTGTTTGGACTATTGAACTCATTCTTTTTGTTGCTTGTTCTATTACTAAAACATTTTGACCTCTCCATTCGCTGGTCATCTTTACATATACAAAGTCACCTATGGTAATTTTGAGATGAGTCGGAGAAAAGTTTGGGCTTGTAAAACATATCTAGGATTTTGATATTGTGTAGATTTAAAAAAAGATATAGAAGTGAAATTATGGAAAAATATTTGAAGGATTGTTTTCTATATTGAACATGTTTAGACTTTCAATATTATGCAGCTTTTTAAATTGCTCAGTTATGAAATTATAGCAAAATTATAGGAAAATATTTTTTCTTATAAAACATGTTTAGGCTTTCAAATTTTGCTAAAACACTCTTATAAATACATAATAAAAACATTTTCGATATCCTTACAAAATGATTGCCAAAAAGATAATGAAAAAAAGCAAAATGTCCATATTTTTGTTTCAATTTTATCTTTTATTTTCAATTTAATCTTTTTTTCTGATATAGTAAATATATGCCCAAGAAAATAAATTTACTCAAGTAATACATTTAATTTTATAAATGAATCAAGTTAGTTTCTACCCCCATGGTATTTAAAACTGAAATAGTTTTAGGCTGACTGAAGACTTATTTTGTGTGAGTCTAAACTTATTTATGCTAAACATCACTCCTATTCCCTAATCGAATTGAACACATGCTCCAAAATATCACTAGAAAAGGATGACTACATTTACCTTGACAAGTTTTCAAACCTATTGTTAATCAAATTGGCCACTTTTCCCATTATATTTCCAGTTCGTATTCTATCTGGCTCAGAGGAAAAAGGGTTACAAACATCTTATTGGTTTTCCATTGCTATTTTTGGTCATAGAAAACACTTTTCTCATACACATTTATTTTGTTAACTTCAGAAATATAAGAAATCATCTTGATAATTCCTTAAATTTACATTTGACTTAATAAGATCTTTTTTTTTATGCAACATATTTTATTGATCATGGTAAATTAAAAATTTAGATAGATAGGTAGATTTTTTTTCACACCTGAGAAAAGACATACTCAAACTTTTATAAAATTTGATTTTATCATCAAATTCTTTCTGTCATAAGTTAGAAGAAATATTAAAGAAAGTTTTGATGAAAATTTTATTTGTGTAAACTCAGTAGAAATATAGTTATTTGTGTTGGAAAAACTATTCTACACTCTGTAAAATACTTTGGCTTGGTTCAATTGTATTTTATGGTGGATCAACCCTTGTGGGTTATCAAGAGCCAAATCCTGTATATATATATATATATATATATATATATATATATATATATATATATTGTAAATAAACAGTTTGTAGGTAACATTTTCAAATGAGTCAGGGCACTTTTGTTTGCTCACAAATGGTTTCAAGTATTGCTAACTCTAATTATTCTAAATGGTTTAAAGTATATCAAGTAAGAATTATTCTATTTAATATTAATCATCAGTTTGCACACAGATAGTTTCAAGTATAGTAAATAGTTAAATAGTTCTATTTGACCCATAAATGGGACCCTAACAAGTACTACACCTTCAGATCAGAGTGGCTCTGGAAATAATGGCAATGAAAGGGTACTCTACATTTCTCAAAGCTCCAGAACTGGGGCTTTTCAATCAGATATTTTAGTATCATACCCAGGAAATTCATTTGCAGGGGTCTTACCCCTCTGGTGAAGTTCAGTTGGCATATTCTGTGTCCCCAACTGACAGAGTTAGTGAAAATACTGGAAACTAATAATTAGCATAAAATCTTCTTGGAAAAACACATTGATTTTAAAATTTTGCCAAAAATCAAATATTAGATTTAAGCAAAAGTTTTGTATCTAATTAAGTATGAAATTATTAACTGAAATTTCCCTTCCAAATTTCAAAATACAAATGTTTAGCATTTTCAGCTAAAACATCTGGATGGAATTTGGTGTTCAGAAATCTGCAATGCTAATAATGAATAGGGGGAAAAAGAGAAGCATCAAAGGAAATAGAACTATCCATTTAGGAGAGCATTAGAATGTTCAGAGAGAAAGAAAGTAACAAATATCTGGGAATCTTTGAAACAGACACCATCAAACAAAGATAAAAGAAAAGAGAAAGTAAGGAATATCTCAGAAGAAAATGGAAATTACTGAAATCAAGCCCTATTAGAAAAACTTAATTGAAAGAATAAATACTTGGGTGGTCTCCTCTGTAATGTACTCTGGATGCTTCCAAAACTGGACAAGAGAGAAGCTCAGAAACCTAGACCACAGAATGAACAAACTGATAACTATGCATAAGACCTTACATTCAAAAGATGTTGTCAACAGATCATATATCATAAGAAAAGAAGATGAAAGAGGACCACAGAATTAAGAATTGATCTTGATGCAGCAATTAAGGGACTTAAAGAAGATACAAAATATAGTAATGAAAGATGAATCACACTAGCCAAAACAGCAGCAACAATGGTACAAAGATAGACAGAAAATTAGGAATTATGAAATTAAGAAAACAAAATAGGGAAGAAAACAATGGCATGGACACTTGAAAAGACAAACTAAAGAACTTTCAAATGAGACGATATAGATGGCATGGATATAGTTTCACAGATGAAACTTAAAGAGAGAAACTTAAAGAAAGAAACTGAATCATTCTTGAAAGTTACTGAGAACTTAAAAAGAGCCAGCAGTATAAAAGCTGGAGTAAATGAAATGGCAAATATAGATTATATGGAGAGAGAGAAATGAGACAATCATGATCAGTATGTAGCAAACTAGTATAGAAAGAATACCAGAGCATGCAGGATTGAGTGGAGAAAATGATCCACCAGGAACTGTACCAACAACTGGATTTTGATTATACAGAAAAACAGTATTTGCTCAAACTAGAATGTATCCTGAAAAATAGGGCATGTAAAATTTTTCGGGAATTTTGAGATAAAAACAGCTTAACCTATCCTGGCCAGAAGATAACTAGGTCTAGTGAAAACCAGACCTAGTTATTGTTATTGAAAAGAAAAGAAGTCTTCATTTCGTGGACATCGCTATTCAAACAGACCACTAAGTAAAATTAAAGAAAAGTGAAAACTATATAAGTACAAAGACATTGCCAGAGAACTAAAAAGCCCATACAACATACCAATCATAGTCAGAGACTTTGGAACAATCTTAAAGAGTCTGGAAAAGAGACTGGAGAACTAGAAGTCTGGGAAGGAATTGAGATTGTCCATAGCACAGCACTGTTTAGATCAGCTAGAAGATATTTTTCTGAACTATTTTTCAGGAAAAAAAGAAGGGCTCATATGTTATATTTGGTAATATCTTCTTAGTCTTTTTAGTATCTAATAGCTGTAAGATAAAAAAAAATTAGTTTCATACTAATTTATGCTTTCTATCAATACTATTATAAATACAGTCAATGTGTATCTCATTTCTAAGTTAGTTTAGTGAATTCCTTTTTATTGAAACTCTTCCAAGTAGATCTATGCAATTAGCTTGAAAAACACGCAAAAATATAATTCAATAGGTATCATTGATTTTATTTATAATTCCTATAATTCCCTAATGATCTCTAACTGACAAGCCTTAGTATTATTCAAAGTCAGAATGAGGTCAATAGTTCATTCATTTCTGGATGACCTGAAAAATTAATGCTATTTAAAGCAAGTAACAAATTAGTCTAAATATTAAAGGATCTACAATGTAGCAAATATTTAAAAGAATTCAAAGCCATCAGAAAAATTAATGCATTTATTTAAGGAATCAGGCCTAATGAGTAGAGTGTTTGCCAATGGTCTGGAATACTGGGGTTCAATCCCAGGTCGAGTTATACGAAAAACTCAAAAAATGGTACTTGATGCTGCCTTGCTTAATACTCAGCATTATAAGTTATGGATCAAGGGTAAAGTTGAGCAATCTAGGAAAAGGAGTTGTACTGTTCCCTACACCTTGGTGTGGTAGCTATCGATAGAGGAACCTTTGGGTCACACTCGACTAAGGTCGCCAACCTTACTTTTACTTATAAATTTCTGATTAAGATAATCACTGATCCCTTACTAATAAATCACCAAAAATATTTAATAATGAATAAAAAATTTACTATACAAAATTATTTAGTTTGTTCAGTGGTTTGATAATTGATTTTTTTAGGAGCAGTAGGTACCATAATCAATCTGAGGCCAGTATGCTAGAGCAAACAAAAGCTTTGTAAATTCTTTCGGAATATCTTATGGAGAAACAGTTTGCAGGTGAAGTTAACAGACCATTATTAGTGAGTTTGATTCTCATCAAGTGTCCCATAATTCTAGTCTTGTATCAAAGTAAGTAGAGTTCAGCAGATGATTTCAATATCAAAATATTTTTAGCGTTGTTTAATATCGATTAATATAATTAAAGAAAAAAACAAAACAAACAAAAACATTAATTTGAACAACTTCGGTGTATCAAAAGTATTTTCATTTCTAATCCATTGAGAGTTCATGAGAAGCATTGTGAGAATTTCTGTATATTTTTCAAAGAATATATAATAATCTGCATATGATATCTTTCAATGATCTTAGCTCTTTTGAAAGTTTTCAAGTGCTGGTAGTTGGGTTCTCCCATATCTTGCTTTTGAAAGGATAATAACAAACAACTAATAAATATTCACTTTTTGAATTCATTATATAATTGCGGAAGGATTTTTTTTATATTATCATTTTTCGTTTTGTATATCTTACCTTTCGGTTTAGTTAGGCTGAGAACCATTCGGCTTAGTGCATGGGTTAGTTAGGTGCACATATTGAGTGCAGATGTTCACGCGCGCGTGAAGCGGATGTGACAATCACAGATGTCACAATAAAAACCCCAGATAGGAAACTAGATCAGGGACGTGAATGACGTCATACCCGGAAGCAATGGGCTGAGGATTTTGGAATTTGAAAAAAAACCAGGTAGTTGAGATTTGACGCTAGAGGAAGCAAGTCGATTTTCGGAGCTTAGTTTGAGGCGGGGTGCCGCTCGTGGTGGGGTCAGATGGAAAAGTCTGGATAGAAAGAAATTGTGTCTCTCACTCCTCAAGTCGAAAAACCTTAGACTCAAAAAGGTAAACAAAGGTTTCGTACCTGAACCAATTTCGTGTTTTTCGGATTCCTATACGCGTATGAACATATGGGATACAAATTTCTTCTAGTCTTAAAATAAGCAATAAAAACATACTTAAGAACATTCTAGAAATTTAGGATCAAACCTGCATTAGCATTTAAATTACATTTTTATATTTTTCAACCAATCAGCTAAAAACATGGAATAGAACATTCTAGAAAATTAGGATCGGAAGTGAACTAACAGAAAACATTTAGGCTCGAAAATAAAATAGTAAAATACAAATCTGATTGGTCAATAAATGTCTACGCGCAAAAATTTTAGGACGATTCTTTGATCCACCTGTAGGATATAAATAACACAGAGTTAGGAAGCCAGACACAAGACACAAGCTTACACACAAACGAAGACACAGACGAACACAAGCCACTAAGCCAGTAGCCGATACTATGTCCAACCAATTCCTTTCCTTCCTCAACTAAAGTTCATGACCTCTTTTCAAATTGCCGAGAATTATATTCAAAAGGAAAACCCGACAAACCTTCTTTCATCAACGAGACACGCTGTCACCACAATCATAAAACCCGCTATAAACTTAATGTAAGAACGACTTATTTACGGACTCTGATAACATGAACATACACACATCTTTCAACAAATTTATTCTCTTCTTCAAACTTTATTTTCCAAAAGGCCATTTACACATCATGTATTTTGTTTTTCATATTCTGTTATATGCATATTAAATTGTTTGTTATTTAATGTTCGTTGTGTTCTATTCCATTTCTTTTGCGCGATTGTAATGTTTTGTGTTGTATTTGTGGTGGGAATAATTTAGAGAGCAATCTACTGAAATAACCAAATTACATACTCCCCCCACAAACATTATGAACATTCTATGAACATGTGTACATTTCACATATCCGTATCATGGATATGTTATAAATTTATTTCAAAAGGACAAGTCTCCACACTGAAAAAACTTAAACCAGTTTCGAGTAGTATTGTCAGATATCATTTCCTTTCTTCTTACTTAACCCAAGTTTAAAATAACTTCTCCAAATTGCCAGAATCTAAACATTTGTATCTACCATTGTAACATTTGAATAGATAGATAAAGCTAAATAGCATTTATAATGATATGCATCGTATTAATAATAATTATGTCATTGATATTTACATATACGTAAATGATATAGTCTAGTAAAGTCCTGTAAAAAAAGAAAATATATATTATAAGATTTTCATAATAGATTGGTGTTTAACAAAACGGCTGGAGAAGAAGCTGGATGGCAATTACACAAGAATGCTGCAAGCAATCTTGGACAAGTCCTGGCGGCAACACCCCACAAAACACCAACTATACGGCCACCTGCCTCCTATCATGAAAACTATTCAAGTTAAACGAACCAGACATGCAGGACACTGCTGGAGAAGCAGGGACGAGCTCATAAGTGATGTACTCCTATGGACCTCCACATATGGCCGAGCAAAAGCAGGACGACAAGCACGGACATACATTCAGCAGCTATGTGAGGATACGGGATGTAGCCCTGAAGACCTGCCAGAGGCGATGAACGATAGGGAAAAGTGGCAAGAGAGAGGGTCAGGGATATCCATGCAAGAGGCACGACATGATGATGAAAATGATTGATAACATAAGTGGCAACTAATGACCCCAAAGTCAATGAGACCATGGTTTGGATTGGATAGTTTCAATCAAGTGACCAAATAGTTTTAGAGTATAGAAAAATAGTTGAAAATCTAATCAGTTGGTTTCTTGGTACTGAGATGCACACATGTACGAATTATGAAGTGTACATATTTTTCCACCTGTGTTCCAAGAACCACTGTCTGATCTACGAGGGATATATGTGAGAAAGACATCATAGAAAAAATAAAGTAAGATGTGTATGCAAGAGTCTTTTGGTTTTGCATTTATTCTTCCCAGCAAGAAATGTCTTTAAGTTTAAAAAACATTGGGAGTATAGGCAATTATTGACCATCGTAAGAATAGACAAGTATCCAACAATAAATCCCAAAATATATATATAATGATAATACAAATAATATTGTGGAATCATAGTCTTTAGATGTATGGTTAAAATATGTTTTGGAGATAAGGTCTTTAAAAACTTTAAGATGATAATATATTAGATATACTTTAGTTCATACATCTATAAATCTATATATCTATATCTCTATCTATCTATCAATCTACACACACACACACACACACACACACACACACATATATATATATATATATATATATGAAGATATTAATAGTATATTTGAATTAAAGGTAGCTTTTAGATATGCATATGAAATAAGCTGTGAAATAAAGGACTGAAAAATGAAAATAGTTTTGATACACCCTAATATATATATATATATATATATAACCATAATTATCATAATATAGTTGTCAAAAATCGTCTTTAGGTATATACATGAAATAAATTTTGAAGTCAGGGTTTGTGAAAATTTAACTAATCCTACACTGCACTTTACTCTTTATATTTTTGGAGCTACCCTCTAGGTCAATTCAGGAACATCCTGTATATATATATATATATATATATATATATATATATATATTTTTATATATATATATATATATATATATATATATATATATATAATGAATACAAGTTGGCATTATTTTGATAATTTCAAAAAGACTTTTCTGGAAGAATATCTTATTTTTTTCAGGTATTAACGTGATGGATATGAATAGAGGAATGGTTTATAAAATAATTTTTCCTATATGAATGAGTCAAATGCATTACCTTTATAAGAGATACTGGTGTGTTTGCACCATTTTTTTAGGATTGTTTTCATAAATGAAAAATGTTATTTATTTCTCCCCACTTTTGTCAATAATTTCTAAGCAAAGAATTCTATTTCTCTCCATAATTTCAGTTTTGGCTTATTTTATTCACAAGCTAAGATTGATGAACAATAGGGCATACTGACATCCATTTCTGCCCTCCAGATATGTGAGAGTTCCTAAAGTGGTTTCCTATCTTCCTATTCTCCCAAAAGTTTTCAATAAAAAAATAAATTGTGAGAGAATATTTCCTTATTTATTTCTGTATATTTGCATACACTCAATTGGATAACTTTTTTAAAATTCATTTTAACCTGTGTTTCTGCTTGAAACTCAGTAACCTTATGTGTTTATTCCTTCGCTAAAATCCCTTACATAATTTTACTTCTATCTCTTCATTTTTACTTTTACAATTTCTTAGTCACTTTAATTTTCTTCATTAAATTACCTTTTATTTCAATTACTTTGTTTATCTTTCCATGTGCACCTGGTCTTACTTGTTGACTGGAATAGTAATTAGTTAACTTCAGTATCTGTTGTTGATACTTCATTCCAGGTAAAAGACTAGAATTTTGAATGTTGATTTTACATAGTTACTAAACTGTTGGTGCATAATCTTTCTAACTAAATTAGTACATTAGTTTAGTGGTAGAATCTTCAATAAGCCTCTTGTATAAATTTAAAGGCCACATTAAAAATAAAACCTCCTATTTATTTCTATAGAAACTATGACAGACACAAGAAGCACAATACTGTAGCTAGAGCAAGTTTTCATCAACAAAACAGTATTTTCCACATAATCACTATCACTGGGTATACATATTGAATAGGGGGAGAGTCCCCATAGTATAGTGGTTTAGTGCTTGACTATGACAAAGTAGTAAGTGAGTTTGAACTCCAGAAGTGTTATGCTCATCTTCAGACTAAAACCCTTCAGAAAGGTATGAACCCCCTTATCCCCCAACCAGCTATGGATTAAATAGTACAACTAATGTCCTTCTACAAGGATGGCTTGGTATTGAATAACCAATGAAGATTGATATTGTTGTATAGTATACTGTGTCATTATTAACAACGAGGAACACATATGTATATAAAAATATAAGATTATATTTTTATTTTTGGTGATGATACTTGTGTGGAGCAGAAAAGCAATCACAGAGAGTTCGCGCACACAGAGGAGCTGTCGGGAGATGGAAGAGCCAGTGAACAACTGACTTTAGCCGAAATTCGGGAACTTACATTGTCTACAACTCTCACGTGACCTGCAGCAATTCCTCTTTTTCATTAACCATGGTTACGCCCACATCTCATTTCTTTGCTTTCCATTGGTTATGTTGTCTTCTTCCCATTGGCTACTAGCCCAAGCCCGGTTCTATGGGTGTATGCATCTGCCACTATCACCGAATTCAACCACGCTCACCGTTCCGGTGATTTTCCGATATCTTCGACTGGATGCACCTGTTTTCAACATCCACTGTATTCACAGCAACTGTGGGCATGGTGACATTTCGGCAATCACCTTGTTGATATTATCCTTGAGCGGATGTAGCTATGTCAACATCCTCTGATACACAGCACCTGTGGACATGATGACATTTCGGTGATCATACCGGTCTTATCAATCTATCAGTCAACAACATCCGCCGTATTCACACCCACAGATCACGTTAATATATTACAATATTCTTGTAAACAAAAAAACGAAACCAAACTACAACTATTAAAAGTATGAACCACCTTATCATATTTACCAACCCCTCCACTCAGGCAGGATATAGCACAAGATCAATTTTTTAAGCAGAGTTTAACAGGTTTGAATTCAGAGTTTTCCTTCTCTTAGACTAGTTGCCTCACCAAGGCTTAAGAACCTAGTCTGCCCAACTATTTACCCATATCTGGAGGGAGAATAATTGGATTCATACCTTTCCCAAGGGTATTAGTGCTATGTGAAATGCAATCAGTCTCGTCCAGGATTTGAACTCGTGTCACCATGTCCATTTCCTACGATCAAAACCATTACACCACGGGCACCTCCAAAGGAATGAACCTCCTTATACCTCCCCCAGCCATGGATTAAATAGTACTACTAATGTTCTTCTACAAGGATGGCTTTGGCATTAAACAAAGAAACCAAACCAAAGTAAAACAAACCAGACATATTAAATATATAAGACAACATAATAATATAGGCAGTATTACTTTTAGAATGAACCTTTTATGAGTGCATAATGTAGATACCTGTCCATCACATTGAGAGAGAGAGAGAGAGAGAGAGAGAGGAAAGACTTTCTGCATGGGAAACTGGGAGTCTTCAATAGAACCTTATCCAGGTCTGCATCCAGATCCAAATCCACACCCAAACCCAGATCCTTGGTCTTGTGCGGCTAAAAGATTCCACCTATAGGCAGTGAAGGTATAGTAGTAATTTTTGTTAAAAACCAAAAAGATAGAGCTCACTTCTCCTAAAACAAAGAAATTGACAAGATAGCAAGTCACTGATATGGGATTCCATTTGCTGTAATAGATTCTCAAGTGGCAACCTTACCTCATCAGCCCTGGAATGAGGATTGACCATAGGAGACAGAGAATTACAAACTGGGAAAATATGTGTCTTTGGCAGACAGGTTCATTGTGGCACCAGTCACCAACTTCTGACATTATCAGCCAGCACACCTCTGCTCTACTTCAAAATATAGATAGAAAAGCTTCTCGTCTGAGGAATGAACCTTATTAAGTGAAATGGCAGATGTAATGCACTGGTCATTGTATATGTTATCATGCTATCAGTGAGATGAACAGTGACCGAAAAATGATCGTTTATTTTTATGAATATTTTTTGTAGCAGTAATAACTCTTTTAGTTTCAGAAATAACCAATACAAGACTTAAAATATAAAAAAATTTTGGGTTAAATAATAAAAATAGGGAATATTTTTGACGATAAAATATATAGTAAAAAGATTTTTGAGTTAAAAAAGCAAGTTTGAAAGCGAAAGCGAAAGTATATTTTTGTTCATGAGCAGTTAAGTTGAAACAACAATTTTTTAAAAGAAAGTGAAAAAAATTAGATGAATTTTCTTTTTCCTGGCAGCAGATGACTAAGGTGAAAAGCTTTTTTGACTTCAACTCCTTTATTGAGTCCTTAATCATTCATCTATCACCTAGACATGTACAATAGATAAATAATTAGGTAGACATATAATATCCATAAGCATTAATGAGGGAAATTGCATAAAAAATTCTTTGTGACTGTGTTATATATTGACCTTTGACAGGTCATGTTAGTTAGTGGATTTCAAAAACAGGATGCAGCAGTGTCTTATGGTAAGCAAAAGACAGCAGAAATACCACGTGAAAAGTGTCGGTGAGATACCAGAAGGAAGAATGGGTGGTGTCTGAAAAATATATAACAACAGAAGTTTTCAACCCTGAGAGTGTGACACAGAGCAGAAAGCAGAGCAAAAGAGATACTAGACATCATGCTGTACAGGGCATTGGCATGGGAGGGCCAGATGGTCCTGGGTTGAGAAGAAGAGAAAAGCATGTAAGATCCCAGAATGAAGAAGAAATGATGATGATTAAATGTTTTAAGTCAGCCCTGTACCAGCCTTGTGGAGGCAGTACATAAAAGAAACAAAGATGATTAAATGTTTTAAGTTGGCCCTGTGGAGGTAGAGTAAAGAAGTAGGGCTCTGAAGATATATTATCCTAGCAGTTCCCTGTCTATCCAACTCTCTCCTAACTCTTCTATTTCACAAACTATTTCGACAATTTTGTAAGAAAAGATAGATGATATTTTATACATAAATGTTATTTCATCCTCTGGTATATAACATTTATTGTAATTTGGTTCTTTCGGCTAAATGTGTCACCAATGTATTTTGATGAAAGAACTTGAGTTACTGTCACATAAGAAAGGAAAGAAAAAATGGAAGAAGAAAAAAGAGAAAGAAAAATCAGGAAGAACAGAGAGAAAACTACAAAGAGAAAACCATTCAATGAAGAAAAGAAAAAAGCAGCCAGACGGAGGAATAATGATAAAAAAGACAGTTAGACAAGAAAGAAATAATTAAAAAGGTATCTACAAAAAAAGATGAAGAGAAAGAAAAAAGAAAAGAAATTGTAAGTAAAGCATACACATGCATATACAGGTAAAAAAATAACATATATATATATATATATATAGTAGTGAAGGTTATTACAATAAAAGAAAAATAATTTTTATAAGTTATAAAAAGAGTTGAAAAAAACTAAAAGAAAACAACTCAGGAGTGAAAATCAAAATTTTTAGAAATTAAAAAAAAAAAAAAAGGCAAAAAAAAAGAGACAGTTGATATACATACATACTTTGCATTTTGCATGGGTAGAAAGAAAGAAGGGAGAAAAAGAAGAGGAGGAAGAATAATTTTTTTTAGAATGGACATAAATCTGGACACTTGTTTTTTAAGTTGTGAACTTTTTAGTAGAACATTTCATAGCATAAACAAATTTTTATTTTTGAGTGACTTTTCAGTTGCTTGCATGTTTCAGTGTATGTGTTTTTATGTCAGGGAATGGTGAAATGTTTTTCTCCCAACTGCTGTAAAATTTTAAAAGGGAAAATTGTTTTGAATCAAGTTGTCATTTTGATTTTTTTTCCCTCTTTACCTCATGGAACATTTTCCCCAACCATTGACACATAAGGATTTTAATTTTAATTCTGATTTTAATTTTAATGTTAATTTTTTTAGGAAGATATGTCTAATGTTGAAAGCAAGTAGGATCCCAGAACAAAGAAGAAATGAAGATGATTAAATGTTTTAAGTCAGCCCTGTTCCAGCCTCATGATGGCAGAGTGAAGAAGTAAGGCTCCCTGAAGATGCTATCTCTCTTCATATGTATATCTTTGCACTTCCTGACTCTCTCTCTTTTAGGCAAACATTTCTCCCTTTTCATAATAAAAAATAGAGATAAATATTTTTATATTCAAGTGTTATTGTCTCTTCTTCCGCCAATATATGACAAGGAGTATTACTCTTGAATTATAGGAACACAACGGAAAAATTGTATTGTATTATTGTGGAAATCCGAAGAAATGTACAAAATATTGAGCTTAATTCTGAAAATCATCATAAAAGTATTCAATCTCATTTGATTTTTCATTAAATAACCCACAAGTTCTGATATGCCATTAAACAAAATAACCAGACCTAACCCTCATTAAAATACAGCATGATAAATGCATATATCATGGGAAAACACGCAAAGTGGAGAATCTGTTTGTTGTCATATAGTTTAGATAATCAGTCTATTTTTATTTCTTAATGTCAGCTTTTGACCCCTAAAGTTTAGCTTTTAACCCCATCATGTTTATAGATGCCCTTTTGACCTGTGAGCATTTATCAACCCTTAGATTGTTAAATTGCCCTCCAAGAGTCAATATCAACCACTTTGACTATCCCTGAGTTTAAAGAAAGGCATTTAAAAACAAATTTTCCCTTTCCTTCTTTAAATGATATTATATTGATTCATAATGTACATAAATTTCTGCCGACAGAACTCTACACTTGATTTTTCCTATTCCTATATGTATAAGAGTTTGCAGAAAAGTTTTTGGCCCAACCAAGAAGTGAATTAAGGGTCTAACAAAGAGCCAGTTAATCTTACAGCAAACCGATACTGTGATGGATTTTGATAAATAATCTCTCTAGGAGAAAGATACTCTAATATAAAACATAGAGATGAATCCCTAGCTTTTGTTAAAGCTTCTATCTAGAAGGACATTTTGATGTAAAACAAGTGAATTTAATATCATCCAATGACATAAATTTGCTCTTCTTTTTGGATATGTGTTATTGAAACTCAGTGAGTGGGATTGACTCAATGCTATGTCTTCACTCAGTATAAAAAGCTTCAGGCACAGGTTTTGCTTGATATCAGGATAGCATAGAATTGTTACAGAATGATGGAATTTGATGTATGAATGAATATGTGCATGTGTGTATATGTGTTTATAAACTATCTTTATTTCTATTCTTTTATTTATTTCATATATGAAGACAAATGATGTAAAATTTTATTAGCTGGATACATATGTGAGTTTTAGGGAAATCATTTATAAGTAAAACTAGGAGCTCTTTGTACTTATAAAATTTGTTTGAGCAGAGTATTTGCAGAGTCAATATGCTTACATTAGAATAATGTTTATATTATGGTGGTTATATATACATTCATATAAAATATATATATATATGTAGCACTTGTAATTAAAGGCAAATTTGTATACAGGTATACATACATATATGTGTGTGTGCATGTGTGTGTATGTGTGAATGTATGGGTATGTGTGCATGGGTTTGTGTGTCTGTTACATTCATTTATACTAATATATATGCATGTATTTATTTACATGTGTATATGTGTATATGTGAGCATGTGTACCCATACATATACACTTTGGTATTTTGATATGCCTATGTGTATACAACTGAATATACACCCCATATATATATATATATATATATATGTATATATATGTATATATATATATATATAAAACAGGCATTTACATTTGTCCATCTTTCTTTTGGAGTTTTCTTTTTATGTTCAATTCATTTTTTTTTTGCTTTTAACTTCTTTTTTCCTGTCTTCTGTCTTGTGTGGTTTGTTTTTGTTTCTTCCTGTTTTTTCTTTTCCTTTTGTTTTTTCATGATATTTATAGAATTTCTTTTTTCCTAAACCATTTCTATTTTCTTAAATTTCTTTCCTTTTTTACTTCGATTTTCTTTTCTTTTTATCATTTTTAAGAGTTTAAATTTTTGTACCTTTCTTTTTTTGGTCTACGTGACAAACATTTTAAAACCAAAAATGACACTCATGAATCTTTTGCTCCCATGAACAATATATATATATATATATATATATATATAAGGAAGGCACTTGTGGTCTAATGGTGATCATCAGGTTATTGAATGCCAAAGCCATCTTTGTGGAAGAATATCAGGATACTATTTAATCCATACTTGAAGTGATAAGGAGAATCATACCATTCCCAAGGATATAAGTCCAAAAGTGAATGTAATAGCATGACTGGAGTTTGAACTTGCTTACTTTGAGATTACAGTTCAGCACTTTTTGCCATTATGCCATGTGGATTCCCTCCACACCAACTCTAGTTCAACTCTTGGAAGAGGTTTGCATTTCACATTGCACTAATACCTTTGGGAAAGTTATGAATCCAACTAATCTTCCTCTAGCTATGGGTAAATTGTAGGTTCTTTAACCTTAATATGGCAACCAGTCTGGGAGAAGGAAAATTCTGAATCCAAGCTTGTTAATCTTCACTTAAAAACTGACCTTGTGTTGCATCTTGTTCATATTGAGGACTTAGGTAAATGCAAATACATATTTCAAATTTATGCATATAATCAATGTATTATCAATAATCTCTATAGTATTTATCTATATGCAGTACACCCCAACCAATCATTTATAAAAAGTTAATTTTCTTCCAATTCAGAGATACCACGATTTTATTATTTCTAGTAGTATTTATTTACCAATCCTTCTGCATGGTCAGGATATAACACAAGATCAACTTTCAATAAGAGTTTAACAGGACTGAATTCAGAGTTTTCTGTCTCCTTGACTGGTTGCCTAACCAAAGCTGAAGAACCCAGTCTGCCCTACTGTTTACTCATAGCTGGAGGGAGAATAATTGGATTCATACCTTTCCCAAGGGTATTAGCATTATCAGAAATGCAATAGGCTGCATCCAGGATTTAAACTTATGTATGTCACATTGTCCATTTCCTATGATGATAACAATTATACCATGGACACCTCCAAAACTTACATTGACATTGTTATGGAACTGTATTCTCAGCAACATACTTAGTGGTTTTGTTTGGTTTCTTTTATTTAATGGCATATCAACCTTTGTAGGTTATTTGATGTCAAAGCCATCCTTCTAGAAGAATAGTAGTGGTACTATTTAACCCATAGCTGGGTGGATAATGGGTTTCATAACTTTCTCAAAAGTATTTGTCTAGAAAGTGAACATAATGGCATGAATGGAATTCAAACTCACTTACTATGATTCTGCAATCCAGTACTTTGATCATTACACCATGTGGACACCCCCAACATGCTTAGTGTATTCATGTATGTGTTTTACAGTGAGATTCATATCACCTATAATAAGTTAATACCTGCAAATTTGTTTAGATATCAATTTTTTCTGAATCAAAGATTCCAGGATTTTAGCATTTCAAGTGGAACATTATATAATCAAAATGGATATATTAGGTATTATGTATTACCAAACATTGCAGTATTGAAACTCTTTTGGCCAAAATAAAATTGCATAAATATATTAGAGGTGTATTTATTCTTGGACTTATACATATTCACATTTTTAGTTGCAGAGTTTTAAATGCTGTAGAGTTTGGTAAAAAATAATACCTTATAAGGTCTTTTTTGATTGTATTATTTTCATCTAGAAATAATATAATCCTGGTACATTTGGTTTAGAAAAAATTAATTTAAAAAAATTTGCAGGGGTGAACTTATTTATAGGTGATACTGTATCTTCCAGTGAAACAAATTTATGATTACACTAACCTTGTTGCAGTGAATAAAATTCAATAATAATGTTAATCTAAAATTTTTTTGGCATTTCTAATTCTATTATTATATCTATTACTTTATTTTTCTTACCTTTTTGTGACTTTATTTTTATTTGTTTTCACTTCATTACACATATACTGCATATTCATGGATTCACTCTTGAACACACACACACACACACACACACACACACACACACACACACACACACACACACACACACACACACACACACACATATATATATGCTTTCAAGTCAGGTAGTGGGACTGAAGACTTCTTCCTATAACCAATTGGTCATTTTGAACAGATTTGCTTAAAATAAATAATTTAAAAGCATCATGTCATCCATCCGTGCTACCAGCACGACATGATGATGATGATGATGATATATATATATATATATATATTTGCATATATATCTATTCACTTACTTGCTATTTTTCTGCTTTACAGCTTCTCTACCAGCATGTATTCACATATATGCAGACATACACATGCATATACATACACATGCATATACATACACATGCACATACAAGCATACACTTTATATACATAACTATAAACATGATTATATATGAATATAAAACCAAGCATTTATTTAGTTTTCACAAGTACTCTACATTATCCTTTTCAAAGGCAATATTTGCTTATTTCATTTTAACCATCAACATGGACTAAACTTTCTTTTTAAAGATGCTCTTACTCATTTACACAAAGATAACAGCCAAATATATCACTTGTACAGCTTCCTTCTCTTAAATTTGTTGTACAGTGTGATAGACAATCAAAGAAGACCTTTTATGGCAACAATAATATAAAAGTTTTCTACAGTAAATTTAAGCATTGGTTTTGTCACTGTTGCTGGATCGAATTGAAAAAATTTCTCTGCTGATCATTATTTCTCTTAAAAGTTTGAGATTCAAAGACATTTGATTAATAACCAGTAATAAAGAACTCATGACAGATGATGATTTTATGAGCTTAAGTACCTGAATTATTTGTTTTACGAATTAAAAATTACTAATTAGGTTTATAGGTAGTTCTTCAAGCTAAATATATAAAATGATAATATAGTATTATTATGTAATGTATGAGAATTTGGTTTTTTATTGCATTGACCATCTGTAATGTTGTTCTGTGGAAGTTCTGATACAAACAAAAACATATATCTGGTGATGAGAGAGACAGGTCTCAATAGGACGTCATATATATATATATATATATATATATATATATATATGTTTGGATAAAGCATCTACAAACACTAACCTAAAATGGCTTTAACATCAAGCTATCTTTTTGAAATAGGGTGGACAGATTTGGGGTGACATATGAACACCTAAATGAACAAATGCCTTACCAAAGCAGTCATGGCTAATTTAAAATACATGATACCCATGTTTAACATATATCTCTCAAATGGAGAGCTCAGTATCAGGTGTCTATGATAGCAGAGATCATATAAAAGTCAGTTGAAGATATTTGGACCCCAAAAAGTAATTTTAATTTTATCAATAGATCTGCAATGTCCCCAATTCATTTTTTGAGACTTCTTTTGTGGCATATCAACTCTTTTAAAAACTTCAATGAAAATTTTCTAAAAAAATCTTTCTTTGCAAAATCTTTTCTCTTAACAGTTGAAACTAGTTAAGAACAATAAAAAAATAAATAACACAAAAGAAATGTTCCTATTTGTCTTATCACTTTTATTCATCTTTATATATATATATATATATATATATATATATATATATATATTAGGCAGCATTTCTTCGTTAATGCAAATTTCATTAAACATAATAGACATTTTATGTCTACATATTTTCTTCTGGATCCATTTGAATTCCCATATTACTTTTATCGTATTCGGGGGGAATTGATTTATGTATTGTCCATAGTTGTATGTATCCCTAGTATTTTCTGCCCGACTTTGGGCCATCATCAGGGGAGGATCTATAACAAAAGTGATGTAACTTTTGTTTTAGCATATTACTACTGTGTAAGGGCTTCTTTGCCGTTGAAGATTATGGCGTTTGCTTTTAAATGTAATTCTATAATTAGTACCAGTAGCTAAAGACATTTAAGTACATTAGCTCTGGTTCGAAAATTAATTCTATTAAGTGTTGGTTGCAGGTTTCTAATATGTAGTGCTTCGAGAATCTGAAGTTTTTGTTTATTATTTTGATGTTCTAATATATGTAGACATAAAATGTCTATTGTGTTTAATGAAATTTGCATATATATATATATATATATATATATATATATACTGGTGTGAGTCAAAGTTTTGCATTATTTTGGTAAATGCTATTTTGCAGCATGTATATCACATGAATAAAGGAGTTCAAGCTATCTTAGGTATCCATTGTTCTTGGTAGTATTATAGTAGTTGGTGTGTTAATGTGTTATGCATTGCTTCACTAAGTATGCAATTTGAAAGCTGCATAGATTAATATGCAACTTAGTCTGATTTGGGAATTTATGCTTTATGAATTCAAACTGAGCCATAATGCTTCAGAAGCAACCAAAAATATTTGTTGGGCAAAATGTGACGGCACGATTAATCAAAGTACGGTAATGAGATTGTTTAGGAAATTTTGATTGGGTTGCAAGAACCTTGACAATCAGGCAAGGTGATGTAGGCCTAAAACTGTGGATTCCAAAGCTGTGTTCCAAGCCATAGAGGCAAATGTGGTGTGTTGGCATTTCTATAAAATCAAGAGGTAAGAAATCACCAGAAATAAAAGCTTTTTGAACTTGGGGGAAAAAAGATACATTGTATTCCTATTTTGATTTTTCCTTCCATATAGTAGATCATGACACAACAGAAGAAGCAAGCATCCTACCCCTGAGATAAGCAATGAATCCTGATAATTTTCCACAGTTATTTCAACAGGAGTCTAAGTTGAAGTCAATAACTGTGAAAAATTTTTAATTTATTCCTCCTTAAAGGTGCCTTCCTTGTAAATTTCTGTTACAATTGCTTTGTTAGGATTAACAATTTAAACAAAATTTTTAAAAATTCAATCAATGAAGTGTTACTCACTTAAATTTAAAGAATATTCTTGACAAAATTTATTTTTATGTAATTTCAGTTATTTTTCATTTACTTTATTTAATTCACTTTTATCATTTTAATTCATTCATGTATTTTGTTTTTTATGTTATTTTATTTTGTGTTATTTTTTAATGTTTATTTTATGCTATTCTTTAAATTTATTTCTCATGCTTAATCTTATTTATTTTATTTTTTTATATTATTTTATTTTTTATGGTATCTTCATTTTTTTTCTGTTACATAGGTTCATCTTTATGATAATAATTAGTATTTGTAACCTGGGTAAATTATAAATTAATAACAAAAATTGTGAGATAAATATCTTTTTAGAAACATAAATAAGTAGAAAAGATTTTTGACATTTGTTTCTTAGTCTTTCAGTGACTGTAATCTTAATTTTGTCCTCTTATTTAGCATAGATTGGTAATTCAGCTTTATATTAGTCATATATGGATATATACAATGGGAAAATTGATTGATTGGTCAAATTATCTATCCCTTGGTTAATCTAGTGAAGTCTGTTTTTCATCAATATATCTATCTTTTCCAATAAAAACTTATAATATGTTTTTTCTACTTATTTTATGGAAAGAGTAGCAACATTTATGCATCTTACCTAGTACTTGCTTTTACTTAACATTTGAAAGATACTCAAAATGAGTAAATTATGAATTTAAAAAAGGAAATTGCTTACACTGTGGCTTTTTGTAAGGGATTAGTAAGTTAGTAAACCATTAAAATATCTGGCATATGAATTTAATATGAATTATATTGCACTTGCTTGACCTGTGAAGTTTATGCAGTGCATGTTTGCAATTAAATAATGGAATGATAAATAACTTGTGTATATTAACAGTGCACAAAAAGGTAATACATGTGTATTCTTTAACAGTTTTTTAATTGCTGCTTTTATAGTCAGTGTATTCATAATGTATCTATGTTTTTTTCCCATTCTAATACAAACATTTTTCATTTTTATAAAAGTATTCTTTACTTCAAATTGATAAAAACCCTATGTTTAATGCTTTTTTTTTTGTTGATATTGATTCAAGTTAGTCACATTGAAATTACCTTATCAAAAATGAATAAACAAATGATATGCAAATTCAGAAACAATATATTTAGTTTCCCTTTTTTAACAATTTAATATTAAAAATTTCAAAAGAAATTCATTTTTAATTTTATCTGATTCAATTTATTATCATTGTTTGTTAAAAAATTACAATAAAAAATTTTTGATTTTTTTTTTATGATGAAGTTTGTTTATATTGTAAGTATAAAAAAAGTGCATATGTGAAAAAATTTTTTTGATGAAAATAGAAAAAATATTCAAATAATTACACAGAAATGTAATACTAAACTTTAAGAATCATATCAGATTAAGTTTCATTCAAGAATTCAAGAATTAAATTGGACAAAAACAAAATATAATTTGCTGTTGTGAAATGGAATTGGAAGAAAGAAAAAGCTGGTGTTGTTTGAAATAACAGTGAATGGCTATTACAGGAAAAAACAGTAACTCAAAATAATTTGTCCTCTGGTCTAATTTTGTTAGGCCAAATTTGGCTTTTCTATAAATTCATGATAAAAATAATATGGATGAAAAGCGATTGTTCATACCAAATTGCAACTTTCTATGTCTATGGATGTCCAGAGGGCTTCAGCAACAGACAGACATTATAAATTTTATCAAGTAGATTGATAAGACTTTCCTTTTGAATTTCTGATCAGATTTTTGTGCTACTTTTGGTGGCATTATTTTAAGGGTTCACTGAATGTAAACCTTTTGTGTGCTACTGCTGAAAATGAATCTTGTGAGCCATTGGCCTAATGAGTAGAGTGTTTGCCAATAGTCCGGAAGACTGTGGTTCAATCCCAGGTCGAGTCATACAAAAGACTTAAAAAATGCCGCCTTGCTTATCACTCAGCATTATAAGGTAAGGATCAAAGATAAAGTGGAGCAATCCAGGGAATGGAGTAGTGCTCTTGCCTCCATCTCGGTGTAGTAGCTGTTGAAAAGGGAGCCTTCGGGTCATCCTTGACTAAGGTTGGCAGGGTTAAAAATTTAATAGGGCTATAATGACAAATTTACAATTATAATGAGTGGACTTTATATGAAGTGTATTGATAATTTTATTCAAAAACTTATCCTTAATTGATATGACTTTTCTTTTGCATTTATTTCCAGATTTTAGTATTACTTCATTTAAGGTTTTTCTAATTTTTTTTTTCAGAAATAAAAAAGTAAAGTAAAGTTGGCAACGTTAGTTGAGGGTGACCCAAAGGCTCCCTTTTCAATAGCTACTACACCAAGGTGCAGGAGAGGGCGCTACTCCTTTCCCTGAATTGCTCCACTTTACCCTTGATCCGTACCTTATAATGCTGAGTGTTAAGCAAGGAGGCATCCAGCACCATTTTTTAAGTTTTTGGTATGACTCAACCAGGGATTGAACCTAGGTCTCCCAGGCCATTGGTGAACACTCTAACCATCATGCCAATATTCTGAAACCTCTTTTTGCTGTTGCTATTAATTAATCCCCACTGACTGAAAAAGGATTTTGTTATGGAACAAAGAATTGATGTAAGAAAATAATTTATGAGAAATGAATGGAGCTTATTGTGGTGATATTCTAGCAAAGATCAACAGAAGGAAATGCCATATTCTAGCTATTGAAAGAATAAATGGATGTCTGGTAGATAAGTCTTGTTTTGACACTTGATAGATATTAGTTAGTATGGTTTGGTTTGGTTTTATGGCACATTAACCATTGTAGGTTATTAATGCCAAATCTGTTTTTATGCATATAAACAGTTCTTTTTCAAACAATTCAGTTTAGTATAAGTTTATCAGTCAAATTCTAGAAGGTGTATTGTGATGAGGAAAAATGACACCCTAGTACATTAGCTAGGTTATGGGGGAGGAAGTGTGACATGCTGGCTACTGGATGACGATAATAGTAAGCAGAATTGGCAATGGGAGAGGCCATCTCTTTCTCCCACCCTCTCTATCATTACTTGGTGAGATAGGCATGGGAGGGCCTCATTCTCTATTAGCCATGTATGTGTCAGCAGAAAAGCAAACCTTCAGCCCTGATTGGTGCTAAGGAAGAGCCAGCCAAAAAAATCAACACATGGTGAATTTTCAAACTACAGAAATAAGTAAGTTGCCGTTCATTCACCACCGGGTGAAGACGCATAATGAGTTGCCATATATTCCTCAAAGGATGAAGACGCATAAGGAGTTGTCTTTTGTTCGTTGAAAAACCAAGAACATAATTTAGGATATGAAAGAAACCCAAATTCCAAAATAATACCACGCAGAGAACCATGAAAGAAAAGAAGAAGCTCATGTTTTTGAATGAACCAGCACTCCGAGGTATGGTAAGCCTCGTTAAACAAATACCCAAAGAAAAGACTTGTCCATGAGGAAAGAAACAATAATTAATCCTGGTCTTATCTGAAATAAGATGTGTATCCTTCTACCAATGTGTTATGGAAACCCAATAACGAAAGAAAAAAAGAGAAGAGAATAAATTCCACAAAACTCCAAGTAAGTGAACATAAAATTGAAGTATATTCAACTTTATCTGGTTGCATTCATACTGAAATGATAAACTTGAGATTGGGAGCATGAGCTCTGCCATTAAATCCCATAGTCTGAAGGAAACGGGACCATGTCTACCATTTTCGTACTACCTTCTCACCTTCCGCCATTAACAGATATTTTATGCTGGCTTGTCCGAGGATAAAGATATTTTATGAAGGGCTTAGTCCGGGATATAGACATTTTAGTGGAGGCTTCTTCCAAGATACAGAAAGACTTTCTCGCTCCTGACTTTTACCTGAATTGCTTTTTTTGTCTTTATTTCTTTCTTTTATTCAATAAAAGAATATTGTTATTAATCCTCTTAACTCAAACACGGCTGTTCAGAGTGGAAGAATTGTGTTTGTCAAAGACCTTGTATTTGAAGGGGAAAGCTGGCCAGTTAGCTGTTTTGACTTTTAATAATTCACCTAGAACTCACATTGTAGCTTTAAAATGTGGTTCAATTTGGGAGTTGGTGATATCTATGACACTAAATAGCGTTTGGCAGATTACAGCCAACGTCTCTGTCCTGCATTAACTGGAGGACTTGGCAGTAATGAACAGCACCCTGGAAGCCCGCTGGACACATGGCAGCATAACAGTATGCGCAAAAAACCTTGAGGCAACAATACTATTCATTGACTTCTCCTAAGCATTTGATTCCATACACAGACGAAAATGGAGCAAATACTTCTTGCTTACGGCCTCTCCAAAGAAACCGTCACATAATGATGCTATATAAAAACAGGAAAGTAAAAGTTCACTCACTGGATGGAGACACAGACTACTTCAACATTGTAGCAGGTGTGCTACAAGGAGTCACATTAGCCCCATACCTGTTTATCATCTGCCTAGACTATGTGCTTAGAATGTCTATAGATTTAATGAAAGAAAATGGTTTCAAGCTGGCAAAGGAAAGAATTACAAACAATTATGGACTTGGACTATGCTGATGACATAGCACTTCTGGCAAATACACCTACCCAAGCCGAATCCCTGCTAGATAATCTGGAATGAGCAGCTGCTGACATAGGCCTCCATGTCAATGCAGATAAGATGGAATACTTGTACTTTAATCAAAGAGGCGATATCTAAAGGGTGGGCCATTGAAACTAATAGACAAGTTCACCTACCTCGGAAGCAGTGTCTCATTAACTGAGAAAGACATCAACACACGATTAGCAAAGGCATGGACAACTATTGATAGGCTATTGGTCATATGGAAGTCAGACTTGACTGATAAAATAAAATGCAGTTTTTTCTAAGCTGTGGTCATGTTGATACTGCTATCTGGATGCACCACATGGACCCTAACTAAACGTATGGAGAAAAAGCTTGACGGCAATTACACAAGAATGCCTTGAGTTATATTGAACAAGTCCTAGAGGCCACACCCTACAAACCCTACAAAGCAGCAGCTGTACAGACATTTACTACCCATCATGAAAACTATCTAAATTAGACAAACCAGACATGCGGAACACTACTGGAGAAGTAAGGACAAACTCAATCAATGTACTCCTGTGGACCCCATCACACGGATGAGCAAAGGTTGGACGACCAGCTAGAACCTATATTCAGCAGATCTGTGCCGATACCGGATGTAGCCTGGAAGACCTCCCAGGAGTGATGAACAATAGAGACGGGTGGCAAGAGAGGGTCAGGGAGATTTATGCTGGCAGCATGATATGATGATATGTTTCATACTGAGACAAAGAAACTAAGTAACTGTTAGAGTGTATTAAAAGTACCATTGTTTTTATAGACCTCTGCCTCAAAGCTTATTTCATCTAAACATTTAAAAACTATCTCTGAATCTGGTATATTAATATTAATATTATGTATGTATATATTAGGGTCTATCAAAGGTATTTTTGTTTTTACACAGATCATTACTCAGTGTGACATGATGACGATGATAGTTTTTTGTTTACACAGTTAAATGTCAAAACAGTTCTATTTCAAACAATTCAGTTTAGCATAAGTACACAGTTTAGTTCTATCTAACCCATTGATAGGATTCTATCAGGTGCCACCATTCCGAGTCAGAGTGGACCTAGGAGTGATGGCAATGAAGGAGTACTCCATATTCCCCAAATCTTCAGTATTACTGGAGCCTCACCATCAGATTGTTTAGAGTCATATTGAGGACACTCGTTTGGGAGGAGCTTACCCCTCTGCAATGAAGCAGTCAGAGTATTCTGCAGCACCAGCCAAATGGGCAAAAATATTAGTTATATTCAAGGTAAGAACAATGAAGATAAAAAGTGAGAAAAAGAAACCGATTCAAAGCATCATGAAGGCTTGGCATATGACATCTTCAATTCATGCTTTTGTTTTAAGAAATTTTTTCCTTTTTATTTTGTTTCACCTGTCTTTTTTTTTCTTTTTTTTTCAATGTTATCTTATTTCTTTTTGTTTGCGAGTGGGTAGGTAATACTTTATTCTCATCATTTTTTGCACCTTGGAAAGTTTTAGTTTTCAGTGAATTTTTGTTATTTTTTTCATTTATTTATTTTTTCCATTTTTCATGACACCTTCTTAAATACTTTCTTTTTTTAAAGAGTTCTGCTACTACCTATTGATACTTGTGCATCTTGATCACATTCTTTTTTGTTGTAAGTTTTTGAAGGCTTACCCAATAGAACACCTGTTTTCCCACAACTACCCTAGTTAAACAAAACTAACACATAAAGAAAGATAATAGAAGTGTTAAATTTGCTTTTACTGGTGTTTTTTTGTGGCATCCATGAGTGTGAATCCGTGCCTGGAGCTGGATCAGGTGTTGGCAAGATTATATGCACCAAGTATTCCCTCTCTATCCCCCCAATGCTGTCCAATGAAAGGGCATGGGCAAGTTCATTTTGGCATTTTTTTTTTTTTGCTTTTTATTAGAATATTTTATGAACATTAAATAAGCCAGATCAATTGGAAATAAAGATGTAGCTTGTGATGAGACTTCAGAATTCAGATAACCAAAAGTCAACTCATATTGCTCCTTAATACAGCTAAAGGCATTTTCTATGGTATAATTTTAAGTGAGTTAGGCTTGCAGACTATTATATAGATTCTAATAAAGGGAGACTTGCTAGAATAAATGTGTTGAATGACAAGGGAAGATTTTTAAGAAAATCAAAGTTTCATTCATTGTTCATTTCAGTCTTGGTAAATATGGCCTTGTGTTAATAGTTTTTGAACACACCTTGCATGATTAGGAATTTGACTTCATCAATTAAATAAGCTGCCATGACAAAATTGGCAAAAGGTGATGTCTATATCAAATATGTTCTCAAGATATAAGATATCAGTTCAAGTCTTACCAGAGGTATTTTTTTTATTTCACTAATTGTTTTAATCAGTGTGGAATGTATTGGTTTAGGGCTTGTAATAACAACAATGATCAAGATGAAAAAAGTCTAATTAAAGTTAATAATATTCATACTCAGTTGAATTCTTCATATAACAAAATAAAGATGCAAAACAGCATCTTTATGGCCACTTACCTCCCATCTCACAAGCTATCCTAGTAAGACAAGACATGAAGGGCACAACTGGAGAAGTATGGATAGACTCATAAGTGACATTCTCTTAAGGACACCTACACATGGACATGCCTGTGCTGGTCCACCTGCATGGACACTGGATTCAGTTTACAAGACCTGCTATGAGAGATGAATGATAAAGACAGATCATGAGAGAGAGAGAGAGAGAGAGAGAGAGAGTGAGTCAGGGAATTTTCTGTGATCAGCATGACTTGTTGATGATGATGATGATGATGATGATGATGATGGTGATTTAAAATGATTATTTCTTGTTTATTTTTTCTTGTTTTCCTAAGTAAATAATATTGTCTCGTCAGTGGTTTGATATAAAACATATGAGTTGCAAGTAGATTTTCTAGTTTATCACTAATATTGTGTGATATTAAAAAGAAAAATTAATTGCTAATGATACAAATTTAATAAAAGATTTAAGAAAAATATACATATGTACACATAAGTTATTTGCAAATAAGTATGCATATTTTCACACGTGGTTTCATTATAAACTAGATGTTTTACAGTAAATTTTTGGGGTGCCATAGTCATAGATATTTTACTGCATGTAGGGCTCAGAGATGTTTTGCCAGTTTTGGGAGTGTTACTGTAAATTTTTGGGTTATTACTGTAAACTGTTGGGGTATTATTGTAAGTTGTTTAGGTGCCATGCTCAAAGGTATTTTACTGGTTGTTGAGGTGTTACTATAAATTGTTGGGGTGTTACCATAAGTTGTTGAGGTACCATGGTCATAGTTGTTTAACCAGTTGTAGGGGTGTTACCATAATTTGTTGGAGTCAGGGATGTTTTACCATTGGTTGGGATGTTATTATAAATTGTTGGGTGTTATTGTAAGTTGTTAGGGTTTCATGGTCATAGATGCTTTACCATTTGTAGGGGTATTACCATAAGTCATTGGGATCATAGAGGATGTACTAGTCGTTGGGGTATTATTGAAAATTGTTCAGGTATTACTGTAATCATGTGGTGTGCCATAGTTATAGATTTTCTACCAGTTGTTGGTTTACTATGTTTTAAAAGCTGTTCTTAAACTTTTTCCTGAGTACCTCTTAATGTTTTTGAAAAATATATACACACCTTTTAAAAGTTTTATTCTGACTAGGTGATTATTCAAGATGTATTCAAAAGAGTCATATTTACTTGGACAGAAATGAAGGATTGATGAAACTTAATTTTCTTCAAAGTATTATTCTTGGTATTCAATACATGTATTCCTGTGAGTTTTCCATTGGTTGAGGCATCACTTAAATTCCACTTTCAATATGCTATGAAGCTGAACCACTTGTGTTTCTTTTAATGTCCTCAAATTCTACTTTTAAGATGATGTTTCAGTTTAGGAAATCATATGCAGATAGATCTGCTGAGTATGGAGAGTGGGGCACATGCATAATACTGTGTTTCATTAAAAACTGCTGTTTAAAAGTATTATAGATATCTAGATGATGTCAAGATATCTAGACTGCTTTCAAAATATCATGTTATCATATAAGTTACTCAGTTGTGCACATTATTTTTATTCTAAAATTAAAAAAAAATTAAAGCTTAAGTCTGGTACTTTTTGACACACTTTGTATACACATGAGTAAGTATATGAGTTGTCTTTACTCTATTTTGGCCTCACGAGTATTCCTCATTCATTTTTGTTTGAACACAAGGAATCATCATGGTACCTTGTGTATTAGGCTCCATACACAGTGAAGCATTTTATGATCAAATGTGTTGATTTTGCCATCATCTAACAAAGATACTGTAACATAAACACTTTCAAGGAGGGTTTGATGATATCAAGGTTGACATTATAGTATCTTTCTTGATGGCATTGGGATTGCATTTCAAGATATAATAATAATAATGTTTTCATGTCCTTGTTTTTCCTGAATATTAAAATATTTTAAGTGATTATTTTTGCTTGATTTTTGCTTGAGTTTTAAACCATCTTATATTTTGTTGTTGTAATTTTCCTGTTGCACTGTCTAGTTAAGATTTTAATTTTGGCATTATGTTACCCACAAGGAATTGATATGCTGCTAAACAAACTAAACAAAACAAAACCTTAGAGCATTATGTACATAGCTTATAAATGATAAAACCAACAAACAAAAACAACTATTTTAAATAGCAAATTTTTGATACAATCTCTTTCCTTCTTAATATGCCTTTACACATGAGTAATGGCGTAATGGTTATCTTTGTAGGAAATGGACACAGTGACATGAGTTCAAATCCTTGATGAGTTTGATTGCATTTTACATAGCATTAATACCCTTTGAAAAGGTATGAATCCAATTATAGAGCTATGGGTAAATAGTAGGACAGATTGTGTTCTTTAGCCTTGGTTTGGCAACCTGTCTAGGAGAAGGAAAACTCTAAATTCAAACCTGCTAAACTCTACTTAGAAATAGACCATGAGTCACATTCTTCCTGTGCAGAGGGATTGGTAAATAAATACCTTTACTGATGAGAAAATAAAAAAAACATAATTTTTTTTCTGTAGCCTTTAATCAAACTTAGAGTTGTGAAAAATAAAAAAAAGTACAGCATAAAAATATGTTGTACTCAGAAACAGGCAAGCACACGTACAGCATAATGTACACACACACACACACATACACACACACACACACACACACACACACACACACACACACACACACACACACACACACAATGTAATCTAAACATACATTACACTCACAAATACACATACACATACATGCACACATATATATGCATGCATACACACACATGCATACATACACAAATACACATGAATACATGCATATATATATATATATATTATATATATATATATATACATATATGTGTGTGTGTATGTGTGTGTATTGAAAATCTATTTATATATGTTGTGAATCTGACAGTATGATAGAAATAAGTAGAAAGTTGGATAAATCAAACATTTAACTCAGATTTAGATGTGTGATATTGTTGTGGACCAGTAAAGGGTCCGGAAGAATAGCACAACTCGGGTTTGCATGGAACAAAGTATATTAATGAAGTATAATACAACATATGTACAAAGTGTTTGAAGACAGTCTGACTGCCAAGTACAGAGCCCGGTATTAATAGTCATGGAAGAGTTCATTATCGACTGCAGGTTGGGTACCATAACAGATATTTTGTTCTGGCTTTATTTCATCTTCATGAACTTTTTTAAGTCTTGAATAAGATGAAATAAAGCCTGAACACATCTTAATTTGAGTCAAATGTTTGATTTTTTCCAACTTTCCACACACACACACACACACACACACACACACACACACACACACACATATATATATGTGTGTGTGTGTGTGTGTGTGTGTGTCAAAAAACATATTAGAAAATGATTAGAAAAAAGGCACTACACTGCCAATTTTGAAAGTTTGTCATTTAATGAACATCATTGAAAATGCATAAAATGGCAGAAACTGATTGTTGATTACAGCTTGGATAGTTTTCCCCCACAGACTTGTAACCTAAACAATTGGCATTCTCATCCTTGAAACCAGTCAGATCCAGGGAGAAATCTGATACGTGCAAATGATACACGTTTTCGGAGACAGTGCTTTTAAATGTCAACATTCTTTTCAATTCAACCAGAGTTCCTTGCAACAATATGTACTGGCTCCTAGGCAAATTGTTTCAGTGATTTCCTCTGATCGCAACATTTTCAAAGCAACAAACATCCAGTGATTCAGTGTGTTGGCTTTACAACAGTAAGGAGGACACTTAAGTTTTCTGATTGAATATTTCCAACTTGTTATATGAAGATATTTATGCATAATAACTAACACCACTACCAATGGGGATATAAGAATATTGGTTAATGGAAGTGGGGGTGAACCAAGTGTGTAATCTGTTCTGTGAAACAGAAACCTGCTTATTAAATTGCTTGTCTTAGCTTGGAATTGTTTTGCTGTCTTTTCTTTCTGTCTTGTGTTGCAATTGTCCTTTGTTATTGATGTCTCTTGGCAATAAGTTCAAGTGCTTTGTTATTTGATTAAGTCAAAGTAAAATAAATAATTAAAAACAAAACAGGGAGAAATTCTTATAACCATGAGGCTTTTAGGTATCTTGAAAACTTATTCAAAATGGTTAATACCCATCTCTAAGGACAGTTGATAAAATTTAAAATCTAGAAAAAAATATTATAAATCCTTTTGTTATATGAAGATATTTATGCCACAAGACTCTTATAGATTTTAAAATTTCATTTTTGTTGAAAGTTTCTGGTGGGGAAATGTTTCTCCTTCCTACAAAGATTTTACCATGATTTTTTGGTAGAAATAAACTTTGAGGAAAATGGGCTTAGAGAATCAAAGAATCTGTATCAAGAATTTATGCTTTGTGATCTTAGAGTTCAGTTAAGGATTTTAGAGTAAGTATAATAATTATCTACTTTTATGCAAAACATTCTATTACTTCATATATTTGTTGATCCCACAGTCTAGTCTCACAACAGTGTAAAGTGAAATTTTGTTGTTATGGTAACATTAAGAATTTTAGAAATTCAAGTATATCTATTATTTTTGCTTCTCTCTAATTCTTACTCTTTTCATTTATTCTTTTTCACTTTCTCACTATAATATTCCATACTTTTATTTTCTCTCTTTTTTGCATTACTTCGTGTTCTTTCTCTCTTTCTAAATTTTTATTTCCTTCTAACTAGGAATAGGCTCAGTGGTTATGCAACTGGACAGTACCCAAGGCACAAAGATATTGGAATGGTCTCAAATGAATCAATGTGTTATAGTTAAAATGTTTTAATATTATGAATCTCTGCTATTCTATTAATATAATCTGATTGATATAGTTTTTACAAGAATAGTATGAATTTAGAAAAATATGATAAAGAATTCATAACAAAATGTTGCTTAATATTGTTGCAGAGGAGTTTTCAGAGAACTGTGATAAAAGGTTAAGGCTAGAATGAATTATGAACAAAACAAACAAACAGTAAAACAACAGGAGGTTGAGTTGAACAGATATTATTTTTGTGAATAACTTTTGATAATATGCAACAATTTCCAAAATATATTTGTGCCTAAGTATTTATTTTTGTATATGTACAGTGTATTTTTAAAATTCTTTACTTGCATGTCAGTCCTAAATTCCTTTGAGGATAAAAATTGGTTATTGTTGTGAAATATGGGATTGATATTTTTGGTTCAGCCTGGAATATCTAACAGCTATCTTCTATTACTGGACTGGTGTTTAATAGGAAGAGGGTATCTGGGTATTCAGACCCACTAACTTTTTGAGGCAAAATTAGGATAAGTTATTTTTGGAAATTATCAAATATATAGCTCTTTTTCAATTTTAAGATTTGGTGAAACACTTTGGCTAGGGACTATTGAATATTCTTGGTTTGTTTGTTTCTAAATTTGGGAAAATACTTGAGTTAGGAATAGTTACATATTCTTCATATTTTTTATTTTTAGATTTGGTGAAACATTTGTGTTAGGGAATGTTAATTTTTTTTCTATGTGCTTTGAACATCTGTAATTTAATGAAAGAAAATGGCTTTATGCTGGCTAAGGCAAGAAGCAGAAGATACCCCATATGAAGAATAATGGACATGGACTACACTGATGACATAGCCCTTCTGTCAAATACACAGGCCTTGGCTAAATCCCTGCTACATATTCTGGAACAGGCAACAAGTGGCATAGGCCTCGCTGACAATGCAGATAAAACAGAATTCATATGCGTTAATCAAATAGGCAACATCACACTAAATGGTAGATCTTGAAAGCAGCATCTCGTCTACCAAAAATGATATCAACATGCAATTAGTGCTGGCTTGGACAGCTATCAATATTGGTCATATGGAAGCTAGACTTATCAGATAAAATAAACTGCAGTCTTTTTCAAGCAGTGGTCATGTCACTACTGCTGTATTGATGCACCACATGGATGCTGACTAAGCGTATAGAGAGAAAGCTTGACGGCAATTGCACAAGAATGCCACAAGCTGTATTGAACAAGTCCTGGAGGTAGCATCCTACAAAGCAGCAGCTGTACAGCCACCTACCAACAATTTACTTTGTTTAAGATATTTGATTCATCCAACTTTTGCTCTTAAAAGTTAGACCAACATTACCCTGTTAATAACAATTAAGGTGTATAAAAAATATTTTCATTTTTTATATAGAATCCCCAAAAAGCTTCTTGGCGTTTTTTTAAGCTTATAAAATGATCTGATATGTTACATGTTTTTATGATACTAGTTCTTTTCAAGTTTTCAAGCACTTTAATATTCCTTGCATGATAATTTGCAGCAAAAATGAAATAAAGTGTTTGATTGGCCATCATGTACTACGTAACATACCAAAAGTTTACCAAAAAATACAGTTTTGACGAAGTAAAGATAGACTGTTGAACTTTAATAGTTTATATCCATAATGACAGATCTTCAGCCTGCTCCACAGAAATTCCTGGAAGTTGTTTGATGCACCTAAAGATCTAGTTTCAATACCATGAAGTGTTTATGCAAGAAACACGTTTTTTTTTCCTATATTGTAAAGGCATTTGTTCCAACAAAGCTAGTTCACCAAAGGAGACAGATTTCTGAGTCAGATTATAATATCTAGTACCAATGTGGGTTATGCTAGAAGCAAAATACAGAAATTATGAAACCTCATTAATTTCACTATTTCACTCAATAATTTTCATAAACTTTTAATACATTATGCAGTCTGCATTGGCCTACTAAATATGCTTTGTTTCATTTCTCTGGTGAATTTGTCCTAAGTCAATTGCATATTCTTTATAGATTCATGGACAATGATACACAACAACATATTTATTATTATTAACTTCTGGACTTTATTTCAAGGGACAAGCAAAGACTACCAAAGGTATGACCTATATGAATGGTTGCTTTGGTTGTCAAAGGTCTCCTGGGAGTGATTATTTGTATTTATCATGTTAGTAAGTATAACTGAATATTAATGTTCCTCCCACCAGGCAGGATTTAATGCAAAGTCTTTTTTATAGTGGGGTCGGCTAGCATATCTATGTCATAAAAAAATAAGGGTGTATACAATAAAAGGTTAGATTTTTTTCTCCTCTTAGATTTTTTTACAACCAATTGGTCATATGGGTAAGTACTGCTAGTATATAATTATAAACAGGATGACTTTTTCGGTATTTTTCTTTGTCTCTCTGAAACTCCTCTCATACTAAACCAAACAAATACAGGGTGGAACGATAAAATTGTTGTCCTAAAGAAAACAACACTACAGCTTTATTTTAAAACTTTTATTGAAAAAATCAATTCAGGTAACTTGATTATGTAGGAGAGCTGACATCTATTCAATGTAGCCGCCTTCAGCCTCAATCACCGCCTCAATACGAATCCGGAATTGGGAGCATGCCTTTTCTACAAGCGCTGACAGGAGCTCAGCTAATACTCGGCGGATGGCGGCGATCAGGCTGGCTTTGGTGTTGTGGGAGGTTATGTTGGTGATGTTCTCAACGTATGACCAAACGAAGTAGTCCAGAGGGTTCACATCGGGGGAGGAGGGGGGGCCAGTGAGAGAAGGGTGCAAAGTTGTAGCACTTTTTCTGAAGCCAAGCCTGGGTCTCTTTGGACTTGTGGGCTGGCGCCGAGTCCTGCTGCCACACCCTGGGTCTGCCACCGGCAACCTGATTGCACCAGGGGATCACCACACTCTTCAGCACATCCAGATACACTTTGGTGTTGGCTTTCAAGCCGACTTCGAAGATTGGAGGTGGCATGATGTGGCCCTCACTTGAAACCACACCAAAGACCATAACCGTAGCTGGAAACTTTGCTTTCATCGTCCTGGGCACATCCCTGTTATTCGTGGCTATCCAGATTTACATTTTGAGGGTGCTGGCAATGGTCCTGTTGTCATAACTTGGATCGGTAGAGAGCATGGGTTGTACAGCGGCGCATCTCCGATCTCGCTCATTGAACATTGTGTCACTTTCAGACATGATAGAAGGCTCCTATCGCTCTTGGGATTTGTACACAACTGGCCAACTAGTAAATGGTCTGCAACAAAAAAAGAAAAGCGGTTTTCATTAAATGGAAATGGAATCATGTCGTCTTTTCTAGGGCGACAATTTTATCTTTCCATCCTGTATATGAAATTAACAAATGAATCGCACTTTGATTCAAACAAATGAGTTGGATGCAAGCAGGCAAGTTACATATCCAGTATGTCAGCAAAGTATTGCCAGAAATTAACTTAGAAATACTAAGTTATGCAGAACACACAAATAATATACTGATCCTACCCAGATGTTTAGGAAGTGACACTAGGTAGAGCATGCAGGTAATCTTAGAAGTATGCTTAGCTTGACAGTTATCATATCCAAAAATTGAATCGGTGTCCCAAGTTTAAATCCTGGATGTGGCTATTTATGTTTCACTTTATGTTGATGTCCTTTGGAGAGGCATGAATCCATTTCTTCATTGCTCAACTATGGGTAACTTGGGCAGACTGGGTTTTTAGCCTTGGTAAGGCAACCAGTTGAAGAGAAGGAAAACTTTGAATTTAAACCAATTGAATTTAAACTTAAAAATTGACTTTGCATCACATCCTGTTTGTGGTTAGATAAATACTTTGTAATCATTTACTTACCAATCAACTCTTATACTTAGGATCAAAGTACCGATGATATCATTCTAATTATATTTATATTTTATCACTGTTCACTCCATATCATTAGGATTTAGACAATTTTAATGATTTTTTCAACTTTTTCCTTTTATTTTTGCTTTTGTTTTAGAAGATACATTCACACAACTCACCTAGGAGAATGAAAACCTGAATTTCAAATCAAAACTGTTTACTAGGATAGATGAAAAAGCTTGTAGTCTGATATATTATTTGAATTTTTATCTGAAAATTTTGCTTTATAATGTTTAATCTGTGTGATTAATATCAATTTTGTTGTCGGATACATTATTTGAATTTTTATCTGAAAATTTTGCTTTATAATGTTTAATCTGTGTGATTAATATCAATCAAAGAATTAAGTGCATTGACAAGGAAAGAGATTATATTGAAAATAAATTGATGTTATGTAAAATAAATACTGTTTTTAGCATTATTCTGCAGACTTAATGATGTACATATGTACCTTGGTTAGATATGCTATTTCCTGATAGACATTATTTCTTATTTTTCAGAAAATACATGGTATTTTCAGTTCAAAATTGGCTTCATACAAGTCGGACTTATTTTTCATTTTGTCACTGAAATACTCATAATATAATCATTCAGGTATTCTTGTACATATCAGATCTAAATATCCAAAAGGAATTAATATCTACTGGAAAATTAGAGAGAGAGAGAGAGAGAGAGAGAGAGAGAGAGAGAGAGAGAGAGAGAGAGAGAGAGAGAGACACACACACACACACACACACACACACACACACACACACACACATACATATATATATATATATATATATAAGTTCTAAGATTAGTTCATTCAGAAGAAAAAAATTCTAAAAACCCTAGGATAGGTAATCAATGTAGAGACATTTCATGGAAGGTTTAAAAAATAAGTACAAAAATTATAACCCAAATGCTTTCTATTTTTTTAGGAATTTTTTTACATTTCTACATTTCAGTTCATAAAAGGTAATACTAAGTTGCATACAATTGTATGAAAAAAAAAACATGAAACAATCTCACCCTGAATTTGGCAATCTGAGGTTAGGGGGAGAAAGTCATTTTGACTGATTTAATAAGAAATTTGGTGAAGACTAAAATAGATTCCAGATTGCAAAACTGATACAATTCTTGTTTCATAATATCATGAACCTGTGTCAAGTAGTGATCACTTAACAATATTTGCCAAGCTGAATAAAATCTTCCTTCATAGTATTAATTTAGTTCTGCTTTGGGGTTAATATACATTTTATGACACAAGAAAATAAAAAGAATAAATAAATAGAATAAAAACAAATCAAGTGAATGTATCGATTATTTATCATTATTTTTTAACTTGAAGAAAAATTACATCAATGTTATATACGGGAAAGAATTAAATGGCAGTCTGGAAGCTTTGGTGTTTTTAGAATTTGGAAAAAGTCTTCTTCCTTCTTTTCTAAGGTTAGTTGTATGTAATTGTAGACACACGCACACATATATATGTTTATATAAATGTTTTTTTTTTTTTGTTTAATGGCATATAAATCTTTGTGGATTATCTAATGTTAAAACCATCCTTGTAGGAAAGCAGTAGTGGTACTATTTAACCTATAACTGGAAAAATAAGGGGATCATACCTTTCCTGAGAGTATTATCAGTCTGATAGTGGAGGTGCCCGTGGTGTAATGGTTATCGTCATAGGAAATGGACACGACGATATGAGTTCAAATCCTGGACAAAACTGATTGCATTTCACATAGCACTAATACACTTGGGAAAGGTATGAATCTAAATATTCTCCCTCCAGCTATGGGTAAATAATAGGGCAGACTAGGTTCTTCAACCTTGGTGAGGCAACTAGTCAAGGAGAAGGAAGACTGAATTTTAACCTGCTAAATTCCGCTTAAAAATTGACCTTGTGTCATATCCTGTCCGAGCGGAGGGGTTTGTAAATATGATTAGTCTGATAGTGAACATAATAGTGCAACTGGAGTTTGAACTCACTTATTATGATGTCAAAGGCCAGCACATTAGCCACTATGTCATTGGAACTTTACTCTCGATAAACTTCAAAATTAAGGGTCCACTTTAGTATTATGTTTACATTGTAAATAAAAAAACTAACTAAAACGGAAAATATTTTTTTTATCAAAATTGGCAATTTTCCAAAACTAAAACAAGTCTTATTGATTGAAAGCACATAACATTACTTTGAAAAAAATGTTTAATATGATATTTTTTACTTAAGGTTATCCAAATCTTAAATTTTGTATCAATATTTATACAATTTATCTACTTATGAATGACTCAAATATTAATACAAAAGTGTAACTTTTGTAAAATTGAATAAATAATAACTACTGTGAAGCAGACTCATTTTTTTAAAAGAATATCTTCTGATCACAAAATTGTCTCAGCAAAAATTTGCCTAGGTCTATGCAGAAATAGAGAAAACAAACAATAAAAACTTCATGGTGTAACTGATCATCACTTGCCAATAATGATATAATCAATCTATATATGATAACTGTAAGAAACAATTTTGATTCTCTTCAGGAGACATCTGAAAGATACTCCAAATGATGATTATAAAAACTTCGTTACCATTCATATAGAAGTAGCAGCTGGTTCCATTGCAACCAAACCAAAATTCAAATGTAAAATTCCTCGGGAATCAATAGCAGTTTGGGAAAAATGAGATAACATGAAAAAGCATCCTTACATGATAAAAGAAATCCAACAAATGCCAATATACAAAAACTTAAAAAAAGCCCAGAAGGAACTAACCCATACCAAAAAGAACAACTAGAATACATTTAAGGCCAAATTGGTTGAAGACAGACAATCACGATAAGCACAGCAGACAGTAAATAAAGTGAACAGAAAGAAAAGCATTTTGAGAGCAAAACTAAAAGCTGCTAGCTAAGAAGAAAGACTTCAGAAGTAGAAAAGACATTTCAATAATCTGCTCAGAAACCTTCTTGGAATCACTGATAAACCGACTAAAAATTTTTAATAACTAACTAGATACCAAACTAGGAGAGTTTATGAGGAAAGAACTTGGGACAAGTACAGTAAAAAATTGATAGCAGAATTTTATAATGTTTGTTCAGACAAAATTTTCATTGTCACTTTTATAATGTTATTCTGAAGGGAACTTGCAACTTGCTATTAGCAAGTTAAAATATTCCTATATCTTTGTATAAAGTTAATGTACTAATAAAACATGATAATGCCCTCGAAAATATTCTCTTAAGTAATATACTCAGAACAATCTCTTCACTGACGTATAGTACTGAATACCAAATACCAAATACCAGAATACTTGATACCAAGTCCTGAATCAGAATCAAACATTGAATACTGAATACTTCAGACTTCTGTCTGAATACTTTATATATCAAATATTTATGGTCATATGACATTTATTGCCTGGAAATCCGTGTTTGACCATATGGGTTGGTATCGATACTTTCTTCCTACATAACTAAGAAAAACTGCAGGACTCAATGAAATACTTTCTGAAGTATAGAAGACCAAAAAATTTGCTGATATACTCCTTCAATTATGCAACACTGTATTCAAACAAAGCACAATAGGAAAATGGATGAAAGTCAGTGTTCTCCCCTTTTCCAAGAAAAGTACCCTTGGAATCACTAAGAATAAGTAAGTAAAGTTGGCGATTGTTGTCGAGGGTGACCCGAAAGCTCACTTTTCAATAACTACTATGCCGAGGTGTAGAGGAGGGCACTACTCTATTCCCTGGATTGCTCCACTTTACCCTTGATCCTTACCTTATAATGCTGAGTGTTAAGCAAGGTGGCATCAAGTACCATTTTTTGAGTCTTTGGTATGACTTGACCTGGGATTGAACTCCTGGTCTCCTGGGCCATAGGCGAACACTCTTCTCATTAGGCGAATGGCCCTGTTAAAGAATTAGAGAACCATAACTCTTACTGTTATAGTTGCAAAAATTTATAAATTCCTGCTTTTCCAAGATTTACAATTCCTGGCTTATCCATTGTATCTAACCTGAAGTAGAGAAAATTCTCAGGAAAAATCAGAACAGCTTTTGGAGAAAACGATCCACTCTATCACAGACTCTGACTTTCTGTTGAATCATCGAAGTAGTACATGCAAAAAATCTTGTACATAGACTTCACCAAGGCATCTGATTCCATATACAGAGGAAAGATGGAGCAAATGTAACGGGCATATGATCTCCCAAAAGAAACTATTACCATGATAATGAGGCTTTAAAAAACACGAAAGCAATGGTTTGCTCATCTGATGGTGACACTGACTTCTTTAACATTGTTGCAGGTGTCTTACAAGGAGATACATTCCCACCATATATATTTCTAATCTGTGAAAACAATATACAATGAATGTCAATATATCTAATAAAAGAAAATGGTTTCACACTAAAAACAACAAGAAGCAGATGATATCTTGTAGAAACTATGACAGATACAGATTATACAGATGATCTAGCACTTCTCATAAATAAACTTGTCCAAGCTGAATTCCTATTGCATAGCTAGGAGCAAGTAGCAGGTGGCATTGACCTTTATTTGAACTGAGTTCATGTGTTTTAAACAAGAAGAAGCTATCTCCACACTAAGTTACAAGCCTCTAGAGCTAGTAGACCCGTTTACATACCTTGGCAGCAATATCACATCTACTGAAATTAAAATCAACATATGCTTTGCAAAGGCATGGACAGCTATTAATAGGTTATCAATCATATAGAAACTTGATCACTTTCATAAAATAAGATGGAGTTTCTTCCAAGCTGTGCTTGTGTTAGTACTACTGTATGGACACACTCCCTGGACACTAATGAAACATATAGAGAAAAAGCTAAATGGGAACTATTCATGAATGCTACATTTGTTTCAAAGAAATCCAGGAAACAGTCCTCCCATAAAGCAACAACTGTACAATCACTTGCTTCCCATCTAACAAACCATGCAAGAAAGATGAACAAGACATACAAGGCACAGCTGAAGAAGTAAGGATAAACTCATAAGCAACATTTTCTAATGAAGTTCTACACATAGTCATATTACTGTTGGCAAATTAGCAAGGACTTAACAAATCAGCTCTGTGTGAACACTGGATGCAGTCAGGTGGACCTGCCAAGAGAGATGGACTATAGTGACCAATAGCAAAAGAGAGTTAGGGAACTGTGTACTATCTGCATGACTTGATCATGATAATAATGATAGCTTGAAAGCCTAAAAAGGCATAAAAAGAGCTTTAAAAATAGAATAAGTTATTTTTTTTTAATCCTATAACCAAATATCGAAATTTTATAATAAAAAGAAAGAATAAGAAAAAACAGTTCACCTAATTTTCTGTGCCTACCTGTATTGTTGAGTGAAGCTACATTTTTTGTCAGCAGGTAAAACACTACAGGCAACCTATGTCTTTGTAAGTTTTGAATGGACGAGCTGTTTTGCTTCTTCAAAGGCTCCATCAGACAAAAAGGTGCCCAGACATTTTTATAGCTCACTTCAAATTCAGTTTATTTCATTGTAAGTATAATCTAGTTACTGAATTGGGATATTGGTTGATGAAGGTGATGAGTCTAATAAGCTTTTCTAATGTCATGAAATAAAGCAACAAAAGTACTGACAGAAAATAATGAAATTTGACTTTTATCACTCAAGGAAACAAAATAGTTAAAAGATTGTTGAAAAGGTGACACTTTTTACATTTTTACTCATGAGCGACTACTACCTCTGCTCCCTTGATAGTTATGCCATAGCCACTGTTAGAAAGACTTACATATACCCTATATTTATATATATCATCTAATCAGCTTTTTTCTCAGTCCACTGTAAAACTCAATAACGCAATTTATCCTGCTGAACTGGCTAATGATATGTTGGCTAGGGGATTGACTTCAGAGAGCTCCAACTCTTAGAGTGGTGGCTCAACATTGGATAGAAAGCCCTGTTTGTCCATCTATTTTTGCTATTTTACTCATAGTCAGAATAGGAGTTATCATATTTACCAACCCCTTCACTCGGGCAGGATATGACACGAGGTCAATTTTCAAGTGGAGTTTAACAGGTTTGAATTCAGAGTTTTCCTTCTCCTAGACTAGTTGCCTCACCAAGGCTGAAGAACCCAGTCTGTCCTACTATTTTCCCTTAGCTGGAGGGAGAATAATTGGATTCATACCTTTCCCAAGGGTATTAGTGCTATGTGAAATGCAATCAGTCTTGTCCAGGATTTGAACTTGTGTCACCGTGTCCATTTCCTACGATGATAACCATTACACCACAGGCATATAGATTTTTCTCCTTCTGATGAAGATTAGTGCAAAGTGAACACAAACAGCTTCAGCTAAAAGTATTGTTGGTATATAGGTTTACAGATAGATAGATAGATAGATAGATATCATCATCATCATCAAGATATATTGATTGATTGCATGGAGTCCCTTGACTCTCTCTCTCTGTCTGTCCCTATAGTCTAGCACACCTGCATCAAGTATCTGCACAGAGCTAATAGATGAGAGTCTTTGCTAGTCAACCAACACTGGTGTGTCCATATGTAGGAGACCATCAGAGTACATTGCTTATGATTCAAAATTAATTCTCCAGCACCACCCAGCATATCTTTTTCATCTTATTTGGATGGTTTGTGAGATAGGAGTCAAGTGGCCGCACAGCTACTATTTTGTTGTTTGGTTTGGTTTGGTTTCTTTGTTTAATGGCATATCAACCTTTGTAGGTTATTCAATGCCAAAGCCATTCTTCTAGAAGAACATTAGTGGTACTATTTAACCCATAGCAAGGAGGATAAGGGGGTTCATACCTTTCCCAAGGGTATTTGCCCGAAAGTGAACGTAATAGCGCGACTGGAATACAAACTCGCTTACTATGATTCCGCAGTCCATTGCTTTAACAATTGCACCACAAGGACCCCCCCCCGCGACTGTTTTGTCGGGAGCTCCTTGCAGAATGTGACATTATTGTGTAGCTCCTATCTAGCTTTTTCTTAGAGCATTTTGTTAGAATCCAGTACTAACATGGTCAGAAGAAATTTTGTTTTATTAGAAAGAACAAATTTCTATATATATATAGCATATGCATATGTGTATGTGAGTGTATTTATGTATGTGTTTGTACATATGTGTGTTCATAGTATCTACAAAAGAAATAGTTTCAAAGATTTATTTAGAAAATATTTAAGATCTTAACATTGCAATATAATTTTGTAGACAAACACTTGAAGTTTAACACTACACCTTATGGACAACAAATTAGATGTTTCACAAATCATTTTGATCTTCCTAATGCTCCAGCCATTCTGCATCACATTATGACATATGATTTTGTCCAAAGCACTTAGACTTTTCAATAACTGCAATTTACAGGGAATCATTTCCAACCATTTTCATAAAATTTTCCAAACTGTCTTGTTTGGAATTTAAAACTTGTCACCTCCTTGTAAATTTCTATAGGCCGTGTACGTAATTAGCATGAACATACTCCAATTGTTTTTCAGATGATCTCCCAGAACTTTTACCTTAAATAAAAATCCTGTTGTTGCAAATTTCTTACTCCAATCATAGATGAATTTGTTTGTTCACTATACATATGAATATATACACATATGTAAATACAAATAAATGTAAGTATTTGTCTATACTGGGATGTTTACATACAGTTATATATGTGGGTATATGTTTGTGTGGTTGTGTGATAGTCGAAAACTTAGTGCTAGTGAAAGCCTTAATAGTAAATTTTTAGTATTTCTCTACAAAACTGAGTGACATTATCTTTAATATTTTTTAAAATGATATTTTAACATTGACTTTTTCTGTTCTAGACACTTTCTCTGTATTTTGAGTGTATTTTTGTGAGCATAGATGTGTGTGTGTGTGTGTGTAAGCATGTGTATATCTCAGTGAATATATCAATGCACAGATACTTGTATAGATACCTGAATGTATATGCACATACACCTATTCAAATATATGTAAATGAGAGTGTATGGCCATATACAAATTATATATATATATCATCATCATCATGTTGCGCTGGTAGCACGGATATCGCTGACCCTATCTCGCCACTCCTCCCTATCGTTCATCGCCCTAGGCAGGTCCTCAGGACAACATCCCATATCATCACACAGCTGCTGAATGTATGTTCGTGCTGGTCATCCTGCTTTTGCACAGCCATGTGTGGGGGTCCGTAAGAGTACATCTCTTATGAGTCTGTCCCTGCTTCTCCAGCAGTGTCTGCATGTCTGGTTCATCTAACTTGAATAGTTTTCGTGATAGGAGGCAGGGGGCCGTACAGTTGGTGTCTTGTGGGGTGTTGTCACCAGGACTTGTTCAAGATTGCACGCAGCATTCTTGTGTAATTGGCGTCTAGCTTCTTTTCCAGCCGTTTTGTTAGCGTCCATGTAGTGCACCAGTATAGCAGTATCGATGTGACCGCTGCCTGGAAGAAACTGCGTTTCATTTTATCGGTTAGGTCTGATTTCCATATAATCGATAGCCTATTGATAGCTGTCTATGCTTTCATTAGCCTCGTGTCGATGTCCTTTTCGGTTGATTCGACGCTGCTTCCTAGGTAAGTGAATTTGTCAACTAGTTTAAGAGAGGTTCCGTCTAGAGTGGAGATGTCCCCCGTTTGATTATAGCACATATATTCCGTTTTGTGTGCATTAACATAGAGGCCTATGCCTGCGGCTGCTTGTTCCAAACTATGCAGTAGTGTTTCAGCTTGGTCGGGTGTATTTGCCAGTATCGCTATGTCATCGGCGTAGTCGGCGTCGGTAATTGTTTTTGCGGGGTACCTTCTGCTTCTTTTCTTCGTCAGCTCGAAGCCGTTCTCTCTGATTTTGTCAATCGATGTTCTAAGTACGTAGTCTAGACAAATGATAAAGAGGTACGGAGCCAGCGTGTCCCCTTGTAGTACTCCTGCTACAATGTCGAAGTATTCTGTGTCTCCATCTGGTGATCGTACTTTTACTTTGGTGTTTCTATAGAGAATCGTTATTGCTGCTACGGTTTCTTTAGGTATGCCGTACGCTAGTAGGGTTTGTTCCATCTTTCCTCTGTGAATGGAATCGAAGGCCTTGGTAAAGTCGACAAATATTAATGTCGCTTGTAGGTTTTTTGCCCGTACACCTTCAAGGATTCTACGGATGGTTAATATTTGTGAGGTCGTGGATCTATTTCTTTGGAAGCCATTTTGGATTTTCCTAAGTATGATGTCGATTTTGGGTTCTATGGGGTTTCGTAGTAGGGCATTGTAGATTTTGGTTGCTATGGATGTAAGTATTATGCCTCGGTAGTTTTTGGCTAATCCGAGGTCCCCCTTTTTAGGGAAGGGGAGTATGCATCCCTTCATCCATCTATCTATCGGATTTTGATTGTATACTGCATTGCAGTGTCGGAGCAGTATGTCGTCGAATTGTCTGGTCTTCCATACTTCTGGGGGAATCTCGTCCAGCCCTGCAGCTTTCCTATTTTTAATTTTTCTGAGAACCGAGTCGAGTCCTTCTTGTGTGAACGTTCCTAGTTTAATGTCTAATTGCTTACTAATTATTCTGGTGATTGGTTCATGTGTTATTTTCGGTGGGTTTCCTAGTAGGTTTTCGAAGTGCTGTTTCCACGGTTTTATTCTTTCTTGTTGGTTTGCTGCTTTCAGTTTTGCTTTGGCTGTGTTCTTTCTTCTACTCACTTCGTTTATTCTTTGCCAGGCTATCCTAGATTGTTTATCTTCCACCGAGTCTCTAATCTTATCTATCTGATTTTGAATGTATTCTGTCTGTTCCTTTATATATATGCCTGCTAATTGATATTGTGCCGTTTTTAGTTTTAAGACATTTGTGTTTGTTGGGTTTTTTCGATAGTTTTTGGAGGCTGTTTTCACTAGTGCACGTTTTTCTCTCACCGCTAAAGTTTCCCATGGGACTCTATATTTAGTTTTGAGTTTTGTTGGAATGCATTTCGCTGCTGCCTCGAGGTGCGCATTGACGAAATTTTCATATTCGTCGTTTGGTGTACTTTTTTCCGTCCTTTCTTGTAGTGTTTCGTATCTGTTTCTTAATTCTAATACGTATTTATCTCTTATATCTTTGATGTTCAAAAGGGCCCAGTCATAGTGTTTGGTGGTCACTGTTCGTTTGGCGTTTTTTCGTAGGCTTAGCCTTATTTTCGCCGTGACTATTCGGTGATCGGTGGACACACCCTCGAAAGAGGAGTATGCCTCGCAATTCATTGCACTATTTTTCCATTTCTTGTTTATAAGGACGTAGTCTATCTGAGTTTAGTATTGTTCGCGTACGTGCATGTCCATAGTTTGCCCTTCCTTTTTTGGAAGTTTGTATTGAGGCATGCTAATCTATTTTCTATCATGAAAAATGTTAGATGTTGCCCATTCCTATTTGACGTGTTGTGGAGGCTGTATTTGTTTCCGTTTTTCCCGATTTGGGCATTCATGTCTCCGCCAATGACTAACCTATTGTGTTTCGGGATGCTACGCACTAATGAGGATAACTCATCGTAGAAGGTGACTAGTCCAGTTTCTTCACTAACATTGGTAGGGCTGTAGCAGGAGATGATTGTTTCTCTGGGGTTGCCGTTAAAAGTAGCTGCCATCATTCTAGGCTGTATTTTCTCAATGCTATTTAGCGTTTTTAATGCTCTAGGTCCTATAAGCAATCCTACCCCTCCTACTGCGGCGTTGACAGCGTTTTTCCATGCGGATACAGTGACGAGCGACCATCCATTGCCAGTTTCGTGATATTTGATATCTTCGGTGTGCGTGTATCTGTGTTCTTGTATGCATATTATGTCAATCTTATGTTCTACGGCCGATGCGATTAGCTCTGGTAGTTGTCCTATTCTATTTAAGGTTCTTACGTTAAATGTGGCTATTTGTAGTGTTTGCTTGCATTTTAGTAGTTTTTGTCGTTTGAGCTCTGTAGCTGATTTTTCGAACACTGAGGCCAGGGCTCCAACCTCAGCAGGACGCGCCCCTTTTTTACCCGCGCGAAGAGCGATGCGGTTTGTGTATGTGGTTTGAGTGTAGGTCATGGTTATCTTTCGATGGCTGTTTTATTCTCTTCTATAGAAGCCACTCTTATAGAGGAGCAGTAGTAGTTCCCCGATCGAACTAACGATCCTGAGCGTAAAGTCGTCAAACTCACGTCCAGGACCTGTTTAGGTATTGAGTTTGGTCGTCCATGGGTTTATTCAAATACCTTTTCGTACATCATGCTGCTTCCCATGTGTACGTGAAAAAAAAAGTGGGGGGGGGGGTAATTTTGATTTAAGTTTTCTTAAGTTTTAACTTAGTTAAAGTCCAAGATTAAGGTACTTTCGTCTGACTTTTATTGGTACTGAATTTTTTTTTTTTTGCAGTATTCGGACATTTTCCTAGGCTTTTTAGTTTTTCTTCTATAATAACGTTGGGAGCCGGGGAGGCTTTAGGAATTATAGAGTTTTTATAAATGACAATTCTTATTTTTATTAATTTTTTTTTTTGTGTGTGGTAGCATTGGGAGTTTTAGACTTTTACTTTTTCTTCTAAACTACTGTTAGGCCTCTAACAATTTTAAGCTTTTTGAAAAGATTCAAAAACGTTTTGCCGTGTTCGCTGACATTTGGACAGAGTCATATATTCAATTCGGGTTTATAGTAAGCGTGTCTTTATATTTAAAACGAACAGTTTAAGCATTATTTTACAAACAAAAATACAGTATAACATTTTGTAAAATTCAGCATTTTAAATTAATAGGACTTAAAGACATACTGACCAATATTGAAAAATTTTTCCTCTGTTGGCACGTGAGTTCAAATCATTCCTCTTCCTTTTAGCGCTTATTTACTAATGAATTTTAGGTATGTTTGGAGACGGTCTACTGTTCGAGATGGGGTGGGGAGGGCTACTAATTTCATTTTTTTTTCTTTCTCTTTTTTTTTGGTGGGGGGTTGCTGTGGTAGCTTAGGCAGCTTTAGGCTTTTACTTTTTCTTCTAAACTACTGTTAGGCCTCTAACAATTTTAAGCTTTTAGAAAGATTCAAAAACGTTTTGCCGTGTTCGCTGACATTTGGACAGAGTCATATATTCAATTTGGGTTTATAGTAAGCGTGTCTTTATATTTAAAATGCACAGTTTAAGCATTATTTTACAAACAAAAATACAGCATAACATTTTATAAAATTCAGCATTTTAAATTAATAGGACTTAAAGACATACTGACCAATATTGAAACATTTTTCCTCTGTTGGCACATGAGTTCAAATCATTCCTCTTCCTTATATATATATATATATATATATATCCAAAACCTTTGCACAAGCAGAATATGGCATAAGGTCAATTTTTAAGTTGAGTTTAACAGGTTTGAATTCAGAGTTTTCCTTTTACTAGACTGGTTGCTATACTAAGGTTGAAGAGCTTAGTCTGCCCTACTATTTATCCATAGCTGGCAGGAGAATAGTAGGATGCATGTCTTTCCCAAGGGTACTTGATGTTTCCTTGCTTAACACAGCTTTATAAGGTACAGATTAAGGGTAAGTGAAGCAATTCAGGGAAAGAAGTAGAACCCTCCCGCATGCCTCAGTGTAGTAGCTATTGAAAAGAGAGCCTTTGGATCACCCTCAAATATGGTTGGCTAACTTATATATATATATATATATAAGTATTAATATATTCATACACATATATACATATATATACATATATATATATATATATATATATATATAAGTATTAATATATTCATACACATATACACATGTATATATATATATAAGTATTAATATATTCATACACATATATACATGTATATATATATATATATATATATATATATAAGTATTAATATATTCATACACATATATACATGTATATATATATATATATAAGTATTAATATATTCATACACATATATACATATGCTTACATAAACACACATGTACACAAAGATATATGGCTGAGTGCATTTATCTATACATGTATGTGTGTGTACACACAAAAAAAGATTTTTTATTTTTTGTATTTTTATATAAAAAAGCAAATACAATGTAAATAGGAAAATAAAAAGGAAGACACTGACATAATGGAAGATGCAAAAAGATCCATCATCAGGAGGCCAAATATTGGTTTGTTTTTTCTTTGAGTAAATATTTGGGATGACTTTAAGAAAATTCTTATGACTCAATAAAGAAAAAAACTTGATACTCACTCCCACTTTCATCCATTTTTGTATCCAGTGAAACCAGTTTTGATCTAGAAGGAAATGCATAAATAGGCACATGTCCACTGATTGTGTTAGCATGTGTATTATGTTTTATTTACAAATTTTTGCTTAGTAGGTCAAAATCCATTGTTATATTAGGGATATTGCAGATGCATTTCAATCATCTATCTATTTATTTATCTATCTATCTATCTCCTTATAGTGGTATTCTTTCTTTCTTTCTTTCTTTCTTTCTTTCTCAAAGTGTTCTTATCAATTTATTCATCTATCACAGCCTAATGCTATTCATTCATTCATTCTTTCTTTCTTTCTTTCTCAAATTAATCTTATCTATTCATTTATCTAGCTATCACAATATAATGGTATTCATTCATTCTTTCTTTCTTTCTCAAACTGTTCTTATCTATTTATTTATCTAGCCATCTATCACAATATAATGGTATTCGTTCTTTCTTTCCTTCTTTCTTTCTTTCTTTCTTTCTTTCTTTCTTTCTTTCTCAAATTGTTCTTATCTATTTATTTATCTAGCTATCTATCACAATATAATGGTATTCTTTCTTTCTTTCTTTCTTTCTTTCTTTCTTTCTTTCTTTCTTTCTCAAATTGTTCTTATCTATTCATTTATCTATCACAATATAATGGTATTTGTTCTTTCTTTCCTTCTTTCTTTCTTTCTTTCTGAAATTGTTCTTATCTATTTATTTATCTAGCTATCTATCACAATATAATAGTATTCTTTCTTTCTTTCTTTCTTTCTTTCTCAAATTGTTCTTATCTATTTATTTATCTAGCTATCTATCACAATACAATGGTATTCTTTCTTTCTTTCTTTCTTTCTTTCTTTCTTTCTTTCCAAAGCTGTTCACATCTATCTATGTGTCAATCTATTAACCAAAACTCACAATATTTATTATGCAATAAGTTATAACCCATTCTTACAAAAGAAAGAGTGACTAAGTAAGAATAAACCATTCAGAAAAATTTATTTGCATAATAAGGTTTGATTTCTTTTTGTTACTTTATTTCTTAACTTTTGCTTAGGAATAGTCATATCTTAGCACACTGTCAAGGATTGAAATGTCACTCCTAGCATATTTGCCTCGAATCAGAGTGCAGTATTTATGCCGGTGGGAATTCTAATTTTGTATTTAATTCTGTGGAAGTACTAAATTCTATACTCATTGAAATAGCTATTTTCTAATGTATTTTTATAGTTTAAAATTTTTAAGATACTGTAGTATTTCTAAGTTTACAGTTACAACACATTGATCCTGGGCTGAGGAAGCAATTCTTTAATCCTGAGGAGAATTCATAAATTCTATTCTCTGATCCTAGGCAAAGGTGCTGATCCATGAATAAAAAATACTTCCATTTTTTTTTTTACGGGAACAATGCAAATATCTATCACTCTCTTTTGGTCTCTCTCTTTCTCTTTCTCTCTTTCTCTCTCTCTCTCTATATATATATATAGTAATAATAAATAAATATATATTAGATTTATATACTTAATGCCATAGAATTTAGTCTGCAACCTCTTGGTTTCATGAAATTTTTACAAAACAACAATCATCCAGCAGTTAACAAAATGAAATGAATTGAAAATCGAATATGATATATATGAGGATCATTAAATAAGTTTCCAGACTTTTTTCATATGTGCACTTTTATTGAGAGTACACACATGAAACTCTAGTCCCCTTCAAAGTAATCTCCTCTGGCTGCAATGCACTTATTGTACTGTTCTAACAACTTCTGGAAGGCCCCATATGTGAACATGTCAATGACCCTCATCACAGCCTCTTTCATCTCCTCAATTGTCTCATAATGACAGCCTGTGAGCTTTGGGAATAACCAAAAGTCACAGGGAGCAAGGTCTGGACTATAGGGACGGTGAGTAACTGTCTTGATGCCCATCTTGGTCAAATAGTCTGTGACAAGAATGGAGTTGTAGACTGGTGCATTGTCCTGCTGGAAATGCCACTGACCCGATTTGAAGAGTGCTGGCCTCTTCTGACGGAATCTCTTCCTGAACTCCCTTAAAAACTCAACATAGTAACCCTAACCCTTTGGTCAATCAGCTTTGGTGTATTGACTTCCTTACTCCTGCCACACCTCTCATCATCCCTCACAGACTCCCTGCTTTCCTTGAATCTCTTATGCCACTTAAAAACTGATGCTCGATTCATGAAAGATGCTCCAAAAGCAGTCTGAAGCATTCCATACATTTCTCTGGCATTTTTTCCAAGTTTAAAACAGAATTTTATTGCCTCTCGTTCTTCTAAAGTGTTAGATTGCATTTTTGAAAATCACCAGCTGTGACAATCAGGCTTAAGTAGGGTGTATTCCAATTGCTGTTGTAGCTGTTTATTTGAACCTGAAATCAAAAAATTGGTCAGTCATCTCATAAGCTGTATAGCAATAACATATTGAATTTTCAAGAGTCTATGACAATTTTAAATGCCTGTACAAAAAGTCTGGAAACTTATTGAAGGCACCACGTATATATATATATATATATATATATATATATATATATATATATATATATATATATATATATATATTCTCTTAAATGTTGAATATGATTACCATAATGTAAGTGATAAATTATATTTCCTTAGATTTCTTTTTCTTTTATGTTTTATTCGATTAATTCAAATTAGAATACTGTCTATCATTTTAAGAAAGAAAGCTCATTAACATTTAAAGAATTATTCTGACAACTGAACTTCATGTTTTAGTTTTTAACTAATTCATTTGTCAGGTGTAAGATGTACCTTTATAAAAAAAATGAGCCTCATTTTTCTGGTCTTTTTTCTTTGGTATAACAAAGATATTAAAACACAAAATTCTTTTGAAACATTTATAACAATACTTGTAAACTATTGTTTTTAGCAAAACAACCTGCTTTACAAAGAAAAATAGAAAAAAAAAGAGAAAAATATTGTGAAACAAGGTAAATTGCATGCATTGATGAAAAAAACAAAACAACCACAACAACAAAAAAATAAAATATGCAAGCATTGTTCTTAATGTTTGAAAAAATTTCTTTCTGTTTGATGTCATTTTTATTTTTGTATAAAAAACCCCACAAACAAGTAAAAAAAAGCAGGACAAAAGCCTCTTTTCTTAAAGAGGTGCATATCAAACCTGAAGAAGGCTGGAAAATGTGCCAACCAAAATATTTTGTGAAAAACAACAACTGGGAAGCCAAATTATATTCAATTGTCCCTTTATTTACCGTGTTTATTTACTATGCATACATACTTATTATCATAGGAAATGGGATAGATGACACAAGTTCAAATCCTGGATGAAAATTTGTATTTCACTAAGCACTAGTGTCTTTGGGAAAGGCATGAATTCATTTGTTCTTCCTCCAGGAATAGGTAATTAGTTGGGTAGATTAGGTTCTTTTGCCTTGTCTAGACAGTCAGTCTTGAAGAGCGAAAACTCTGAATTCAAACCTGCCTTACTCCACTTAAAAGATTGACCTTGTGTCACATCCTATCTGTGATAGAGGGACTTGGTAAATACTTACATACAAGGGACATTCTGAAAGTAAAACTGGAAAATAAACATCTATGAGAGTTTTTCTGAAGTTATACCTCATATTTGTTTACACAGAAACTACAACAGGTTCCAGAAGCCCAATTACATTTTTTCCAAGTTCAAAACACTATTTATCTCTATAGTCACCACCTATTTCCTTTGCATTTTCCCCAGTTTTGATTAGAAATCTGCTTATCATACTTGTAAGTTGGTCACTATGAAAGTAATGCTTTCTAATTTATTATCATGTCTTACAATATCAAAGGGAGATGTTGGTGGTATGGTAGTAGAAGTAAAAACTTTCCGCAAATAACCAATATTATTTTTGATTTGTTAAAAATAATATCTGAGGGGCAATCTGTCAAAATGGCATCTGACTTGAAAGCAAAACCAAAATAAGAATTACACAAGTTTTTCTTAGAGATAGATAACATAAAAATATTGGTTGTATGAAGTTAAAGACTAAGCAGAAACTATCACTTGTAGATAAAATAAAAATAATATACAAGACAGGTATATAGATGTCTTACACAAGTAAGTCTATGGCTTGGTTAACTGGAGGTCACCAGGGTAAGGTAGATGCTTGAATGACCCCCAGGGATTAAGCAATCTAATCGGATTTGATCTGGAAATCTAGTTTCTTGCATAAGCAAAGATATATGTCTTCGGTATAAACATATGGAGACCTAGGTAGTAATATATAAATTCATGCATTCATGGAAAATGACAGTATTCAAGACCCACAGGAAGACTTTGATCCTTCATGCAGACATGATTAGATGTAACTCATTTGAATGGCTTGAGGCAAGACTTGCTTCACACAATCTTGACTCACAAGCAGTAATTATAATAATAAGGGCAATTGTTCTGAATCTGACTTAATCTAATACAAGTCTGTACACTGAAAAAATCTCTTTAATTTCAGGGATGAATTGTATAGTATCTTAAATGTGATGAAAAGACATTTGTAGTCATATATTGTAAGGTTATACTATCTATCTATCTATCGATCGAAGTAAATGTGGAAATAAATCCGACAGTATCTATCTCATTCTATTCAATATCTATCTATCTATCTATCTATCTATCTATCTATCTAAACAGCTTTGATTGAATACTGTGGATTGTTTCTTTTTTAAAATCTTCAAGTGAAGACGTTCAAGTCTTCCCACTAGTCTTCTTACTTCTGGGTCAAGTTGGTAAAGAAAGAACCCTACATTAGCCCAAGCACTTTTGACCATTTCACTGGTCATCTTTGGGGGTTGTATTAGATTGTTAATGTGAGTTTTATATTTATTTGGAGAATATATATATACACTACCAGTCAGAAGTATTTGGTCTCTCTCAAAAATCTTTATTTGTCATTCTAAAAGAGTTATTTTTGATGAAACAAGTTAAGCACCACAATGTTTTTATTTATCATACTAAATACAAATCTTCCTCAGTAACTTTGACCTTAGTATAATCAGATATCTTATGAAAAATTGATTTGAAGGTGTTTTTCTTTTTCAGTAACAAACATGAGAAAAACATTTTCCAAAAGCTACTTAAGATTACTGCTTGAACACGTATTAGATTATATTGTGTTGAATTACTGCTTGCTACATTGTACACGAATTACCGATGCAGAGGACAATTTTGTCAGAGTTCCCAGCTTGCATGACAAAAAGTTGACTTCTCCAAACATCACTGCATAATTAAACCAATGTTCGGAAAAAAATATGTCAACATCCACTGTGAGGATAACACTCTGTGAAGCTAGCCTATGAGGCAGAATTGCTGTCCAGAAACTATTGTTGAGAAAGCAAAACAATGTCAAAGGCTCTAGTTGGCCAAGGCACTCAAAAACTGGACAATAGAGCAGTGGAATAAAGTTCTTTGGGCTGACAAATTAAAGTTTAAAATTGTTGGGTCAAATAGGATGGTCAATGTGCGTCAAAGAGTTCGTGAAAGAGCAGTAACCCCTTGTATCACATCAATCATAAAGCATGAAAGAGTCTCTGTTATAGTGTTGGGGGCTTTTGCTAATTGCAAAGTTGAGGATTTGCCCCAAGTAAAGGGTAAATTAAATCAGACCAGCTATCACAGAATACTGCAGCAACATGCAATCCCATCTGGAATGTGGCTTGTGGGTCAAGCATACTAGTAAACTCTGCCAGAGGTACATTAAAAGCAAAGAGGAACAGCATGTCTTTCAAATGATATCTTGGCCGGTGCAGTTAGAGGACTTAAATCCTATAGAACTGGTATGGGATGAACTTGATTGAAAAGTCAGAGCTAAACAACATACAAGTGTGGCTCACTTCTCGCAAATCTTGTGGGAAAACTGGGCAGTGCTATCTTCAGTCTACCGCCAGTCTTTGACAGAAAGAATGCCGAGAATCTGTGATGCAGTAGTAGCCATAAAAGGGATTCATTTTGATAAATAAAAAGTTTAAGAAGTTTTTGCATTTTTTTTAGTTTAATTTGTATCTAATGGGACTCAGGAAGACTTGTATTTAGTATAATAAGTAAAACAATTGTGGGACGTAACTTGTTCCATTAAAAATAACACTTTTAGGATAAAAAATTTTTTTTTAAATGGGGCCAAGTACTTTTAACTGGTAGTATATATACTTTCTCTTCATATATATATATATATATATATATATATATATATATATATGTAGGGAAAAATTGATTACGAGGTAATCCAAGTGGAAGGAGAGATTTGTTGAGAAGTCGACACTATAGTGTTTTGGTTCTACTGAACCATCATCAGGACCATGAGAGGTGGTATTAGCGATGTCAAGTCAATGATGGATGTTTAAAAATGCAAAATATAAAACCTAGGGGAAAATTTGTATAACAAGAAAAGTTGGCCGTTTAATTGATGAATCAGCATTTTTAAATTATGTCATTTGACTTATTTGGAATATTGTATAGAATTTATGTTACCTTTGTTTATCGAGAAAGATTTCGAGTCAAAAGAAAAAAAAAATGGATATAAATGAGCATCGTAGTAGAATTGAATTCAATTCTGCTAAGATGCTCATTTACATGCATAATAAAAGTCTAAGACAAATTTTTGAAGCCGCTGCTATCTTATTCTTTAAGTCCCTAAATACTTGTCCTGGCTTTTATGATATTTCTCCTTACTTGAGCAAATCCATTTTAAATAGCTACAATATATTCCATCTTTCATTAATATTTTCCACCAATGGCCCGGGAGACCTCGGTTCAATCCCAGGTCGAGTCATACCAAAGACTCAAAAAATGGTACTTGATGCCTCCCTGCTTAACACTCAGCATTATAAGGTACGGATCAAGGGTAAAGTAGAGCAATCCAGGGAAGGAGTAGCGCCCTCCCCTACACCTTGGTGTAGTAGCTATCGAAAAGGGAGCCTTCGGGTTACCCTCGACTATGGTCGCCAACTTTACTTTTTTACTTTATGATTTTTATGCTTTCTATTTTTCTTTTTGTTTTTCTTTCTTTTTCTTCCTTTTGACTTGAAATCATGCTGCTTGATTATTTTCAAGTAGTATGTGTCTTTTTTGTCTTTTCTTTTTTATGAAATTTTTTTCACAGATATCAGTTTGTAGAATTTGAAAATTGTAGATTCTGTTTTTTTTTCACATCAACAGGATTATAGATTAGATATAAAGATTAAAATATATGTGTATATATATATTTATATATTTATTCACCCTGTTGGCTGGGGCAGTAGAATACACCAACTGCATCCCACAACAAAGCTACCTTTTGACCGTGGGTATTAAAATGGGATACTTGTGGCTGAGAAGTCCATGACTTGGCAACTGAGGAAGTCACATGGTTTGTAACATTCCACTTTGGGCTTTACTGGGCTAGATGTGCAGTCAGAGAGGTGTGATTCAATCAGTTGGTTGGTCATGTCCAGCCCTTGCATCTCTATGATTGTCTCAACCATATTGTTCAAATTTGTCTTATTACAAACAAGAACCCAACTCTATTTCATCTTAAAAGTGTTAAAAAGCAGTGGCTGAAGTTCAGGTGCACTGAGATAACCATTTAAACTTGCAATATATGAAATAATTTTTCTGTGTGCAAACAAATGAGCTTTAACACATTTGAAATAAAGTTATCCCCAAGCTATTCACTTAAAAATTGTATGTAATATATATATATATATATATATACCAACCAAACTAAGAACAAAACATAGAGTTCTCTGGGAGACATTAGCAGTTAAGAAAAACATGACGACAGGAAAACAGCATCCCTATGCAATAGGAGAAACCCAAATAACACCAACGCTCAGAAACTTAAGAAGGTATAAAGCAAACTAAATGATGCAGAATACATCCAAGACCAGATCAATAAGATTATAGACCGAGTTGAAGATAGGCAATCTAGGATAGCATGGCAGACGGTAAATGAGGTGAATAGAAGGAAAAGCATGGCGAGAGCCAAACTAAAAGCTACCAGCCAAGAACGATTACACCAGTGGAAACAACATTTCAAGAATCTGCTTGGAAAATCCTCAAAAGTTATTGATGAACCTATCAAGAAAATCATTAGCAATCCACGAGACATTAAACTATGTCAGAAGAAGAACTCGACATAGTACTAAAAAATATTAAAAATAAGAAAACTGCAGGTCTTGAGGAAATACCCACTTGAAGTAAGGAAAACAAAGAAATTTGAAGACATACTGCTCTGATACTGCAATGCTATATACAACCAGAACATAATAGAAAGATGGACAAAGGGTTGCATCCCTCCATTCCCTAAGAAAGGTGACCATGGAGTAACCCAGAACTACTGAGGTATAACCCTTACTTCCATTGCGGCTAAGATTTACTATGCTCTATTACTCAACTGCATTGAACCTGAAATTGAGAAAATTCTTTGGAAGAATCAAAATGGCTTTCGAAGAAATTGATCCATGACATCACAAATTTTGACAATCTGTCAAATATTGGAAGGTGTTCATGCATAAAACCTCAAGGGGGGACTATTATTTGTTGACTTTTCCAAGGCATTTGACTCCATACACAGAGGGAAGATGGAGCAAATACTTCTGGCCTAAGGTCTCCCACAAGACACTGTCACAGCCATAATAATGCTATATAAAAATATCAAAGTAAAAGTTCATTCACCAGATGGAGACACAGACTTCTTTGACATTGTTGCAGGTGTGTTTCAAAAGGACACATTAACCTCATACTTGTTTATTATCAGCCTAGACTACATGCTTCAAATGTCAGTAGATTTAATGAAAGAAAGTGGCTTTACACTGACAAAAGTAAGCAGAAGATATCCAACATGAACAATTATGGACACGGACTACATTGATGACATAGTGCTTCTTGCAAATTCACCTGCTACATAATCTGAAACAGGCATCAGGTGTCACAGGCCTCCATGTCAATACAGATAAAACAGAGTTCACATGCTTTAATCAAAGAGGTGACAGAAGATACCCAGCATGAATAATTATGGACATAGAATACACTGATGACATAGTGCTTCTGGCAAATTCACCGGCCCTGGCCAAATCCCTGCTGCATAGTCTCAAATAGGCTGCAGGTGTCACGGGCTTCCATGTCAATGCAGATAAAACAGAGTTCATGTGCTTTAATCAAAGAGGCAACATCTTCACACTAAATGGTAGATCTCTGAAACTTGTAGACAAGTTCACCGATCTTGGAAGCAGAATCTCGTCTACTGAAAATGATATCAACACGTGACTAACTCAGGCTTGGACAGCTATCAATAGACTATTGGTCATTGGGAAGTCAGACCTATCAGATAAAATAAACTGCAGTCTTTTTCAAGCAACAGTTGTGTCACTACTGCTGAATGGATGCACCCCCACATGGATGCTGACTAAGTATATGAAGAGAAAGATTGACGGCAATTGCACAAGAATGCTGCGAGCTGTATTGAACAAGTCCTTGAGGTAGCATCCCACAAAGCAGCAGTTTTACCGGAGCCTACCACTCATCTCAAAAAACATCCAAATTAGATGAACAAGACATGCAGGACACTGCTGGAGAAAGAAGTAAGAGTGAGCTCATAAGTGATGTACTCCCATAGACCCCCTCACACAGATGAGCAAGGGTAGGGCGAGAACCTATCTACAACAGGTCAGTACTAATACAGTATGTAGCATGGAAGACCTACCAAGAGCGATGGATGATAGGGATAATAGGCAGAAGCAGGCCAGGGAAATCCATGCTAGCAGCACACCATGATGATGATGATGATAATGATATATATATGTATAAACAGTATTTGGTATAAAACTACCATCAAGGATTAATATGCCATGAATTCAAATAACTTAACCTTGAGCTGATAAATCGAGAAACATATATAAGATTGATCCATCACAATATAGGAAAATATCAACTAATAAGATAATAGAGAAATATAAATTAGATCATGATGATATTGATTATCAAATTAATAGAGATACATATGATTTCACCAATAAACTTAATATTAAAAACAAATTAGGTAAACTAAATAAGAAAAATGCATATATTATCTTTAAGGACCATAAGCAGAACTTTGAAAATAAACAGGCCAGACTGATTAACCCAACAAAAACTGAATTGGGATTAATATCCAAAGGTTTAATACAGAAAATTGTAACTAAAATTTTAGATAATGCAAGATATATTCTATGGAAGAACTCACTAGACACTATAAACTGGTTTAAAAATATTAAATACTAGAAAAATACTAATTTAATACAATTTGATATTATAGACTATTACTCATCAATAAGTAAGGAATTGCAATTACACAGTATTAATTTAGCTAGGAATTATACTGATATAACTAAAGAAGAATTAGGCATTATATTAGCATGTAGGAAATCTGTGCTGACAAAAAATGACACTACTTGACTAAAAACAGGTACAGATAATTTTGACATCACTTTTGGATCATTTGATTCTGCTCAAATTGCTGACCTAGTCGGTATATACATATTAAATACACTAAGTAGAATCATAGATTTAAAGAACATCAGTTTATTCTCAGTATTCTGGCCAATCTAAATTGTGTAGTAGTTTTGGATAGTCTCCACTCATCCTCTTATTTTCAAGTCCTCCAGTCCCTTTTATAATCTTTTGGTGGCTGTACTAAGAGCACCAATAGGTATTGGTATAATTGTCTCTTTTATGTTCCACAGTTTTTCCAATTCCCTAGCAAGGTCCAGGTACTTATCCTTCTTTTCACTTTCTTTCAATTTTACTCTGCGGTCAGCCAGGACAGCAAAGTCCACAATTTTGCAAGTTCACTTTTTTTTGTTGATTATCATAAGATCTGATAATCTGGCCAAGATTAGGTGATTTGTTTCTATGTTAAAATCCCATAGGAGTTTATGTGTCTCATTCCCAAGGACAAATGCTGGTTTGTGCATGTACCATTTGTTTGGATGGTTGAATTTAAATTTCTTGCACAATTCCCAGTGGATCACCTAGCCCACCCAGTTGTGTCTAGTCTTATACTATTTCTGTGCAAATTTGCTGCATCACCTCGATTATTATAATTATTATTATAGTTATCATTATCATTATTATTATTTCATTGATTAAACAAAATTACCTTGTTTATTATCATTATTATAATTATCATCATTAATATTATCCTCATTATCATTATTTCATTGATTGAACAAAATTAACTTGATTATTATTGTTATAATCATGCTCACTCATTAGAGCTTTTCACATTAGCGATAGCTGATGGTTTTTCACTGAAGTCTGAGTAACAGCAAGTCTCCTCAAGTCTCCAGGACTCTTCTTAGTATTCTGGCAGTTCTCAACAATGCTGTCGTTTGGATGGTCTCCACTCGTCCGCCAACCTTCAAGTCCTCTAGTCCCTTTAGTAATCCCTTAGTTACTGTTCCAAACGCACCAATTACAATTGGTATAATTGTCACCTGCATGTTCCACAGTTTTTTCAGTTCCCTAGCAAGGTCGAGGTATTTATCCTTCTTTTCACATTCTTTCTGTTGTATCCTGTGGTCTGCTGCGACAGCAAAGTCGACTATTTTGCAAGTTCTCTTTTTTTTGTTGGTTATAATCATTATTATTATTATCATAATTATTATTATTATTATTATTATTATTATTGTTATTATTATTTCATTGATTGAACAAAATGACCTTAATTATTATCATTATTATAATTAACATTATCATGATTATTTATTCTTTTTGTGCTGACTTGCATTAAGTTAAAATCTGGCATAAGGCTATGTCCACATTTTTATGCAGTCAAATGGACATGTGTGCATGTATGCATAAGTATATGCGTGTACATAGCCAAGTATAATAAAGTATGATGAATGTGATTCAAGTGAAAAATATTCCAGTGTTTATGTATTTATTTTGTTTTTTATGACAATCTGTGAGACTCTTGGATGACAACTAATTTCAAATGAGCAAAGTTGAAATTACTGACCAGTGACTAATGCTGGAGCAAATAGAAGGATCAGTGTCCAGATAAGACAATTCCAAACAAACAATAGAGAGAGAGAGAGGGGGGGTGAAAAGAAGCAATGAAATTTGAGAAGAATATCCCCAAAACAAAAAATAAGAATAATTTCCTTCAAGAGGATGATTGGAACATCTTTGTAACATGATATAAGGAGGACACAGAATAAGGCCCAGTTCCCAAGGATATTTTTCTTGCCGGCCTTTCCCCTGAAATCAAAAGGAATGTTTAGAGCAATAATGAGTAAGATTCTCAAGAAAATGAATCATTTAGAAAAGGGAAACTTTTGTCTGTTCAAATAGAAACACCCATCTTCCTTGGGCCATTATTATCTGCAGTGTAGAACCAGCAATGGAGTACTATCTGTAAGAGATTGAGTTACAGACCAACAAACCCTTTTTGGTTTCATTTGGGGCTGATGTCATGTAAATTTTGATCAAGGAAACCTGGGAAAGATTATAGATACAATTCTACTTGGAGTTTGTTTACATATCTGTGTCAGGACAACAATAAAAGAAGAGTGACTGGAAGGGAAGTAATTATTTTTTGCATTATAAGTGTTTTCAATTTCTCATGAAAAAAATAAAATCCGATAAAGCATTTTTTGGTTAATATCCGGTTTAATAAAGTGTATTTTTGTTTGATTTGCTTCATTTGTATATGATCCTCTTTTCTTCTGCAAATTAACTCAATAAGGTTTTAAGGCAAAGTTTGATTTACAACATTAAACTGGATTTTACTTGGCTTTTTGCACATAGTTGATTTTTAAAGCACTCTTTCCTAAAAACAAACAGCATTTTCTTTTTATCTGTAAGTAAAAATTTAATTTGTAGTGTTACTAAAGACCCAACAGTAATTTTAATCCCAGATTGAAAAAAAAACAAAAAACGAATAACAAATAAAAAAATCAATTTCCACTCACATGAACTTTAACAAAATGCTTGAAGAAAAACTAAAGAAGGATATTGTGTATTGTTTTGGACAAATCCTGGAAGCAACTCCCCACAGAAAATGCAGCCATAAAGCCACTTACTATCCATCTCACAAACCATTCAAGTAAGACAAGCAAGACATGCTGGACACTGCTGGAGAGCAACATTCTCTAATGGACTTCTACACATGGACACACCAGCAAAACCTTACATACATCAGTTCTGTGCAGACACAGGATGCTGTCCAGTGGAATTGCCAAGAGTGATGTCTGACTGGGATGGATGGTAAGAGAGAGAGTCAAGAGAATCTGTGTCATCAAATCAACATACGTTGATGAGGATGATGATGAGGGACCAACAAAAAAAGCTAGCATTGTATTTTGTGTCTTTTTTATTGGCAAAAAATGCAATCAAATCACTGAATTTTTTGCTTGTTTTAAAATATTTTTGGCTTTTTTGCATCAAAAATTGCTCACATATTTGTGTAAAATTTGAAAGTTAGTCGAAAAAGGTATATTCTATGGTGGGTTTGTTTTATGTAGTTGCTGCTCAGATATAAAAGTAAATAAATAAGATAAGGATTTTTTTGCATTAAAAAGTAAAGTTGGCGACTGTTGTCGAGGGCGACCAGAAGGCTCCCGTTTCGATAGCTACTACACCAAGGTGTACGGTAGGGCACTACTCCTTTCCCTAGTTTGCTTCACTTTAACCTTGATACATACCTTATATTGCTAAGTGTTAAGCAAAGTGGTATCATGTATCATTTTTTAAAAATCTTTGGTATGACGTGACCTGGGATTAAACCCAGGTCTCTTGAACCATTGGCACACATTCTACCCACAGAAAATTTTGCATTTTTTAAAAAAAGATTTATCATTGACTGTACAAATCAACCACATTACTCACACTCTCACATTTTGACTGAAAATGTTTTTTCTATTAGTACCAGTTTGTGTAAAACTCTATGGAGTTATGGTTAAACTGGAATCAAACCAAAACTAGAAAAATCTTAAAAAATACTATGTAAAAATTTTGATCTTTTCACATAATAAACTAGAGGTGTGTTTAGAGTAACAGTCATTATTGTAAGAAGTAAAATCAGTGATCAGACTTCAAAACCTGAATGAAGCTGTTTATTTTTCCTCTTCACACTAATAATTTTTTTTGAGAGGCATACTCCGATTTCTTCTTTTTCCTCGGTATGAGGAAATAGTCGGGAAGACTGAGTTCTCTATCCTTGGTTAGAAAACCAGTCAATTAAAAGGAAAACTCTGAATTCAAACCAGCTGTACTCTGCTTAACAAATTGACCTAGTGACACATCCAGTTTGTTGTGGAGGGGTTGGGTAAATACATGAATTATAAACTGAATTCTCAATTTTCAGCAACTTCATTGATTTCTACTATAAAATTCAATTCTTAAAAAATATCATTTTTCCAAAAAGAAAGAAGGTCATTTTTAGATAGAGTAGATCAAAGTATTGCATAAGTAAAATATTTTTTCTGGATGAAATACACTAGTTTACTAAATGAATTTTATATTCTATAAGACTGTGTGCAAAAAAAAACAAAAATTCAAGAAATAACTATGTGAGTAATGTTAATATGAATGTATAATGAATGTGATTCCTTAACCTCTAGGTATAAAATAACCCTTGATAGGTTGACATACTGTTAAAATCAATCACTCAATTTAACCAAATTTTCATATTTCTTATTCTAATTTTTACAATTTTATATGCATATAAGAATGAGGTTTTCATTTTCTTAAAAATAGATGAGAGTTGTTAACCATTGTAAATAACTTCTATGTACATAAATGTGTATATTTCATATCCTATAATGTATCTGCAATATAACTGCTTATAAATAAACCGAGGTGTGAGTCTGCTTTTTCTACTCCCAGCTAGAGATAACTTGGGCAGACTGGGCCCTTTAATATTGGGTAGGCAATTGATCTAGGAGAAGGAAAATTCTGAATTTAAACCAGCTGGACTCTTCTTATAAAAAATTTGACCTTGTGTTGTATCATGTTCATGGCAGAGGAATTGAGTAAATTCATAAATCTATCTTTCTCTATGTTTGTATATTCATATACAGATTGGTCACAAAGTAAATATTTACAGAAACACCATCAATCTTATGACAAATAAAATATTTACAAAAAGAGAGCTAACCTATATCTGCCTAATATTTTTGGTTACACATTTTTTTATATCTTAATGTATGAGGCATATGACAAAGATGTGTTGTCATAAAATCTAAAGGATCTGATGTCCACATCCATTATTGGTAATTGTTTATCGATTCTTTCTGACAAACAGATATCAGATTATTCGAAAAGTACATAATTTGTCATGTTTCAGAAGAAAAAAATGATAACAAGTTCAGATGCAATAAAAGTTAAATTTATTTGTTGAGAATGTAATCATCATGATTAGCAATGAAGAAAACATCTCCCAAACTATTTTTTTAATCCTTACAGAAAGAAGCAAGGTTTCTAAATGATCTTTAATTTAAAGGTCATGCTTTTGTAAGATTTTGGTGAATAATCTATAGAATATTGTAAGTTTAATCTATGAAGAATCTTAACATAGATAAGATGATCACAACAGCTTCTAAGTTTAAAAAAAATTGTGAGAATTTATGTAAAAATGTCCTGATTTGTTAGATATGAGGGTTGGCTGAAAAGTCCATAGGCTGGCCAAAATATTCTTTTGGCATGTGACCAATTAAGGCTTATTTTTCAACATAGTTTCCTTTGTGGTCTGTACACTTCTATCAGTGTTGTAGTCATAGTATGCCATCAGTCAAAAATTCATTAACAGCAGATATGACATTATCATATGAATGAACTTTTCAGCCCACCCTGGTAGATTAAGTTGATTGATTTTAACAACATGTCAATTCATCTTAGGTCATTCTATGCCAAGAGGCTAGGGAATCATTTTCCTTGTATATAATTATCTGGGGTTATTTTATGCTTTGAAGTTAGGGACTTGCATTCATTGTATATTCATATTTACATTTTTTGTATTGTTTTTTTTTTTTGCCTATGGTCCTATCAATTACAAATGATTCTTAAACAGATCTATTTCACCTTTAGATGGGACCCTAACAGATTCTGGGTCAAAGTGGAGTAATAGTAATGAAGAGCCGCTCAACACTCCTTAGATCTCCAGAAATTGAGTCTCACCATAAGATGTTGTTTATTGTAATATGTAGGACTCCACCCTTTTTTTGGTGGGTTTTACCCCTCTATAAGGAATACATTCAGCATAATCTAAGACCCACTGATGTCCTGATTTGGTTATCAGAATAACAATGAAAGCTAGCACTGAAAAATAAAGTCAGAGCAAATCCTAAAATTTGAATATTTTATCACATCTTTTTAATTCAATTGATTTGGCATTTTGATATTTCCATTTAATCAAATCACTGAAACAATTTCTTAAAGGTAAAAGAATTGATCATATTTTTTTATAAAATTCTTTGTATTTAACTTGTGATGAAGCATTGTTAATTATTTATATCATGAGGGTAGGCAGAAAAGTTTATTGACTAAAATGTTCATATGATGAGATCATATCTGCTCTTGATGACTTTTTTGACCAATGGCACCAAAACACTGCAACACTGATAGAAGAAGTGTGTAGACTGCATATAGGACTATGAGAGTATCTTGGTCAGTTTATGAACTTTTCAGCTCTTTAGCCTTGATGTAGGAATTGGTCTAACAGAAAGAAAAATTTTGTATTCATACTATCTGTACTCCTCTTGAAAATTGACTTTGTGTCACATACTGCCTACAGTGGAAGAGTTGGTTTGGTTTGGTTTGGTTTTATGGCATCTCAACCATTGTAGATTATTTTATGCCAAATCCGGTTTATTCATGTATTTATATATTAGATATATATGATTTGTAAACATATGTCAACAAAGTTAAATGGTTCCAAGTATTGCTTTGGATCACTAATAATTCAATTAAATGCTAGTCATTTGTTTACACACTGTTAAATGATAAAACTGTTCTATTTCAAACAATTCAGTTTAGCATAAATCTTTTGTTTGCACTCAATTTAAATGCCAAACAGTTCTATCTGACCCATAGATAAGAACTATAAGGTGCTACCACTCTGGGTCAGAGTGGACCTGGTAATGATGGCATTGAAGTGGTACTCCACATTCTCTAAAGCTCCAGCATGACTGGAGCTTCACCATCAGATTTTTTTGTGTCATATCAGGACACTCGTTGCTGGGGTCTTAGCCCTCTGAAGAGATGCAGTCAGTGTTTTCTACTGCCCTAGCCGATTGGGCTTAGAAGAGTTGGGTAAAGTAAAATCTAAGTGTTTAGACTTTATCTAGATGAATCAGAGTCAATTTGAAAATAACATTTATGAAAACAGATTTTTTTTTTTTGATGGGCAGTCTTTGGTGAAACATAAAATTGTACAAACTCAGCAGCCTTCTTTGTTCTATGTAACTTTTTCTTTTCTCAAACTGAAGAGTTGGATTTGTGCATGTGGAGAACAATAAAATCAATATGACATTATATCAAAAGAAGACTTTCATAGGTGCTTTGATGAAGGGAAAACTAATTAGAATGTGTGTTGCATACTAAGGGGATTATTTTGAAGAAAATTAATGTTCTATTGATTGTCCAGTTTTGTCTTGGTAAATAAAGCATCAGTGTTGATACTTTGTGGACACACATAAAATAATTCATCATATATTTGCATAAAATTCACATTTATTTGCATGAAACTCAATATCTATCTATCTATCTATCTATCGATCTATCTATTTATGAGGGTCATTTAAATGGTTCTAAGATCATCCAGAAAGAAAAGCATAGTAGAAGATTTTCTAATAAAACTAAAAAAAATCTGAATTAGTTTTCTAGTTTTTTCACCACAAAAATGTTCACTATATAGTTTTCTTTCTGGATGAGGCTTAGAACTTTTTTAACGTCCCTCATATCAATTTATCTTTGTGTCCATAACACTTTTCTACATCACTAAAATATTCCATTACAAAAAAAATGAGCAAGTTGAGTTAGGAGAAAATCTTTTGTCATGCAAACACTTGGCATGTTTGGTATCACTTAAAGCATCCAAATATTGTGTTACTATAACAATGAAATAGAGGAAATTATAGAACTCCTACACTAATTATACAGGATGCTCTGAAAGTAAAGCTTTCTGAGAGAAACAGATACAGAAAGAAAAATAACACTATTAGTAGAGCAAGTTTTTTGTTACAAAACATTATTTTTCCACATTAAATTTGGAATATTTTTAAACAACCTCAATTAATAGTTGCTAAGTGGTTTCTTATCTTTCATGACATTTCGCTGACTAAAAAGTGACATTCAGTAGTGATACACATCCCATAAAATTATCATTAAAATTGCACATTGGACTGGAAATTGCAAAACAGCATTTTAAGTATATTGTTCTAATAAAAATCTCACAATGATGTACCTCTTTTATTGGCTTAAGGCCACACACACTAACATAATGAGGATTTTTGCTGTATATGTTTAAAAAAGTTGTTGGTGACCTTAGTCAAGGGTGACTCGAAGGCTACTTTTTCCATAGCTATTACACCAAGGTGTAGGGGACGGTGCTACTCCATTCTCTGGATTGCTTCACTTTACCCTTGATCCTTACCTTATACTATTGAGAGTTAAGCAAGGTGGCATCAAGTAGCATTTTTTGAGTCTTTGGTATGACTTGACCTGGGATTGAACCTCGGTCTTCCAGACGATTGGTGAACACTCTATTCATTAAGCCAATAGCCCAAATATGTATAGATAATTCTAAATTATTATATGTTTCTTTATCAGTGTTGAAGGACTATTAAATTGTAATGTGATATTTTTCAATCAGATAATTATATGATCAGATGGAAACAGCATGAGGCATTTTTTCTGGGCTATGGTTACATGATTGCTTCATCTTCATAGATGATTGCTGTCTCTATATCCTCTAGCATCATCTGAATTGACATCTTCTCTTCAACTGAATCCTTTCAAATGACTGTTCAAGCCTGCCACTTGAAAACCTTTAGCAGATAAATGGAGTGATTGACTGTAGATGTTACTTGATTCGGTTCTTGGGGAAGGTTTTTGAGCACCACTATGCACTTTTTAAAGCCAGAAAAAGACTTGCAGACTTTATTGACAATAAAGCAAGTGGTATCAACTCACATCAAAGGAAGTGTGTCCAGTTAACATCTCCTATGAGACTTCATGTAATTGAAATATCCTGCTTTTAAAAGAAAAACATGTTCATAAACATTACACCTTTGACTTCGTTCCCTACCTCAGCTGTTGTGGTTATATACATAAATGCGAACTTAATGATCTTCCTATTTTAAAAAAATTTTGTCATATCTAACCATGGAAAAATTATGTTTAACAAGAAAGGTATGAAATATGGCTGAAAGGAAGGTCATCAAACAAAGACACTGAATTTTCAATGATTATTACTTTATTAAACAAAAGTAATGAAGTAGTAGTAAATATCAGAGTAGAAACTAATTTTATTTGTCTGCATTTTGATTTTTTATCTAAAAGATTTTGTTGGTTTGGAAAATGTAATAATATCCATTTATATATTTTTATATGCTGGTCAAGTTTTTCTTTTATTCACAATATTTTTGAAGTCCTTATGTTCTGGTACCAGACGTTGGCATGATGGTTAGAATGTTCACCAATGGCCTGGGAAACCTGGGTTCAATCCCAGGTCACATCATACAAAAGACTCAAAAAATGGTACTTGATACCTCCTTGCTTAACAACTTAGCATTACAAAGTAAAGACCAAGGGTAAAGTGAAGCAATCCTGGGAAAGGAGTAGCACCCTCCCCAACACCTTGGTGTGGTAGCTATCGAAAAGGGAGCCTTTGGGTCACCCCTGACTATGGTCGCCAACTTTACTTACTTATATTTAGGTACATATTTTCACAGTATTGTAAGTCATTTTTATCAAGAGTAAGGTTTGAGGATATGTAGCACATATCAAAAGAATAGTTTTAGAGGTGTTTTGAACAATACAAAATGTGAGTTGAATATCAAGAAGACTATTTTGTTGAAAATTAATGTTTATTTCATTGTTAATCTTTTCCTTGGTTAATACAGTTTTAATGTTGATACTTTTTGAACACACATTGTGTCTTTCTGGGATGAATTACAAAATAGGAAGTATCAAATCCTGCTGAACTTCTGTTGGTCAAATCAAACAAGCACTGGGTATCAGTTTATTACTGAATTTTGATATGAATGTGGAATCAATAGGTCATTATCCATTTGCTTTAAATCTACCATCTTAGATGAAAGGTGTTGTCATAGAGTAAGTTTAGTCCATTTGCTTGAAAAGAGAATTATACACTTTAAGAAATCCCTATTTTGTGCATTGGTAGGTAAGTATAGTATTTATCTGCTTCTCTTTGATGACAGATTTGACACAAAGTCAAGTTTAAAATGAGAACCAGAATGCATACATGTGGATAGGGACAAAAATTGCTCAGTTCCATTGGCATTTGTCTTTTTGGGATACCTCAAGCATCAGAACTTGATGTTGATCCTACTTCTATAAGCACAATGGGTTGGTGCTGCCTGCATAGACAGCCATTCTGAAGCTGAGCAATGAACTCTTTGTGTCCCTGGATATAGAGGACCAGGGTTTTGACACAAAGGCCAAATAAGGATACATTTATGAATGTAAGAAAAAATAAAGGCAATGTTAGCTGGTTTGAAACTTTATTTCTGTATGCAACAACATTCAAAAGGTAGTTGTCATCATAGGAAATAGATACAGCAAACCAAGTTCAAATCATGGACAAGGCTGTTTATATTTCACATAATGCTATTACTCTTGGGAAAGGTATAAATCCAATCATTCTCCCTCCGGCTAGGGATAAATAGTAAGGAAGACTGGGCTCTTTAACCTTGGTGTGGCAACTGGTCAAGGAGAAGGAAAATTTAAACCTGTTGAACTTTACTTGTGTCATGTCTTACTCTTGTGAAGGGATTGCTAAATACATACAACAACATTCAAATGGTACATGATTTAATGTAGAACCATTTTATTTGCTGAAAAGAATATAAAGATGTTAAAGGTCACAGTTTAAACAAGAATAATGCTGACAGTGAGAAAATAGTGGATGTCACACAGCAACATGAAAAGGAGCAGAATTGTAATTGTTAAATACATGTAGAACTCTCTGTTTTTGTCCGAAGAAAATTTTATAAATTACTCAGTTTTTTTATTTTATAGTTATAGCCTCAATCATTTTGAGCCTTTTTTACTTTTAGTCTTATACTTTTGACAAGAATTTGGTGTATTGAGGTTTTAAGTAATGTGTTTGTTGAGATGATTTCTAATCATCCTTCAGTCAAAGACATAACCGATGAGATGTCTTGAGAGATTATTAGTAGTTTGTTTAATATAGGAATTTTGTTTTGTTATTATCATAACTTTATTTTAAAAATTATATCATCATAAGCAAAAATGCTCAAAAACCTTTTGGATGGTTTCTTCATTCATTTGATCTGCATGCACATTCCTTTATTTGTAAACAAGAAATAAAAAAAAAATACTCATGCATTCTTCCTTGTCTGTTTTTTTAAACAAGCATGCATTAATGAAAAAATTACACATACATAATGATGATTGCTCTATCTTCACTGATGATGATTGTTCCTTCATTCCTTAACATCATCTGAATTGATGCATTCTTGTTGAATTTGTCATTTCAGATGATTTTACAGTCTAGCAAACCTTGAAGCAGAGATAACAGACAAATGAAGCGATGACTGTTGATGCTAGTGAAAATGAAGAGATGACTGTTGATGCTAGTCAAAATGAAGTGATGACTGTTGATGCTAGTGAAAATGAAGTGATGACTGTTGATGCTAGTGAAAATGAAGAGATGACTGTTGATGCTAGTCAAAATGAAGTGATGACTGTTGATGCTAGTGAAAATGAAGTGATGACTGTTGATGCTAGTGAAAATGAAGAGATGACTGTTGATGCTAGAGGATGCTGTATTTGGAGAAAGATTTTGTATCTTATCATTTAAAGCTGGATAAAAATTTGTAAACTTTACTGCAAATGATGGACCCTGCCAAAAATACATACTTATATATATATATAGTCATCCACAGTCAGACTGTTTTGTTGTATCACAACTCTTCAGTGTGGCTAGACATGCGAGATTCTTGAAGCTGGGATCGAAACCTGGCTGACTCATACGCCAACCAAAGATTCTACTGCACAGCTATGAGGAAATTAGCCTAAGCAAAGGAATTTTAAACGCTTATGTATCACTTTTATTTAGTTTACATATATCTGCTTAACAGCTACCGAGAGTTCAATTCATTTGAAGAGCCTTGCCTTATGTTAGTGGCAACCATTACTTCCTTTGCTAGAGATGTGGGGAATCAAAAATATGAAAGCCTGAATAATTTTATATCCTACCATTTCTCAGAGATGTCTTATTGAATTGTCTCAAAGTGAACAGAAAAATAGATTATTAGCAGCTCTGTATTGGCGATAAAAATTTGCATGCCATCTGCTAATATTTTATTCTAGCTCCAGGGTCAAAGACAAAAGTTTAACCCCAAAATTTGAAGAATTAATCCTTTATTGAGATGTTTCAAGGCTGACACCAAGGTTAAACATTCTCAGAACAAAATTAAGGCCTCTCAGTCATCAGTCTGCTGAACAAACCACTGAACTCAATAAGCAGACTCTAAGAATAGAATTTGGGATTGATATATACTGCAATGAATTATTTTGATGTGAACACTTACATTGACAGTCTGAAATAAATAAACCCTTAAAAAGCATGAAAATTCTTTTTTTCTCTCCTCTATTCTTAGCATTTAATAAAATGTCCAGAGCATTTCAATTTGATCTTCTCTTTTATCTACATTATTTTTACAGAAACACTTCCAGTTTGGGTAAAGAGTAGGTTGTGTTTAATTTCATTCTATATTTTTTTCGCTTTTTGTTTTTTTGATTCAATTTTCTTGGAAGGTTCAGGTTGGTACACTGAATTATTTCTAAAGATTTTCCAATTTTCCAATCTCTTTCTGTTACTTCTGATGAGATTTTGATATATTTTGTTTCATTTTTTTCTTTTTTTTTTTTTTGGCAGGAGGGGAGAATTAAATTGTTATTACTGCTTTCAATATCAAGTAAGGAATAATTAAGTAGTCCAGGTGACAGATTAGATAAATGTTATCAAATCAACTTATTACAAATATTTTGTTTACTTCCAAACATTTATAAGCCACTGTGTTAAAAAATGAATTATAATTACAAATTTCAATTACAATATTCAGAATGAATATGTACAGACATTTGGTAACACACACACACACACACACACACATATATATATATGTATGTATCAATTTCATCTGAAAATTGTGTTCACTATTCAATATTTGACACATGAAACTTAAAGTAATGAAAGTATAAGTATTGTAAAAAGGTGAAATAGTAATTTCTTTTATATGTCTCTCTCTCTCTCTCTCTCTCTCTCTCTCTATATATATATATATATATATATTCACATTGTGTTTTTATCTATCTGTCTGTCTCTGCCCTATGCCTGCTTGCAAATATATATATATATATATATATATATATAATGATGGGGTTGGGCAAAAAACAGTGTTTTTCATACAAAAGGTCTTTGAAAAGAATATTAAAAAAGGGTTTGATTCTTCCAGTGTAAAACTGGTTAGAAATGTAAAATTCTAAAATGACCTCATTGAACCTTTACAGTTACTTTGAGTTTTACGTCTAATATATTTGCTGATCATGTGAATCCTTGAAATATCAGAAAAGTAGATTATTAAGTTTTTTTAGAAGATATTTGGAAAAATAATGTGGCAAAAATGTTGAGCTGTGGGGTAAAATGTGGAACAACGCACACACACACACACACACACACACACACACACACACACACACACACACACACGTATATATATATATATATATATATATATATATATATATCATCATGTTGTGCCATCAGCATGGATATCCCTGACCCTCTCTCGGCACACCTCCCAATCATCCATTGCTTCTGGCAAGTCTTCAGGGCTACATCCTGTATTGACACAGAGCTGCTGTATGTAGGTTAGAGCTGGTCGTCCTCCCTTTGCTTGGCCATGTGAAGGGGTCCATAGGAATACATCACTTATGAGCTCATCCCTACTTTTCCAGCAGTGTCGTGCACGTCAGGTTTGTCTAATTTTGATAATTTGTGATGGATGGTCGGTGGCCGTTCAGCTACTGCTTTTTGGGGAGCTGCCTCCTGGACTTGTTCAATTTTACTTGCTGCATTGTATATAAATTTTCTTAGAAATTATATATATTTAGGTATTTTCCAACCTTACTGCATAAGCAGGATGGGAAAGAAGGTCAAGTTTTTAAATGGGGTTTAACAAGTTTGAATTTAGAGTTTATTCTCCTAGACTGGTTGTCATACCAATGTTAAAAAGCCCAATTCTCACTACTATTTACTCTTATTTGAATGCATACCTTTCCCAAGGTATTAGCTCTATGTGAAATACAAACAGCTTTGTACAGGATTTCAACTTTGGTCTTTATGACTGTTTCCTATGATGATAACCATTACACCACAAGCAATATATATATATATATATATATGTTGCTGTATATAATTTTATAAAGTACTCTCTCTGTCTCTCTGTATATATACATGTAAGTTGTATTCATTTAACAATTAAATCATTAAATTGTCACAGTAGTGAGCAAAAAGATCAGAACGATGTGAAAAAAAAGTCTAAATGCAAAATGACTTTTTATTTTAAAGTTTCATAGAACATTTTATCAAGGAAAAATAAGGATATAAAGTTTAGTTATATAATTCCAAAACATAAAGCTCAATAAACTTATTTTCATAAAGTTATAAGAATAATTACATAACATTAAAAAAAAAATAGATGATCAAAAACATTAGAACGATTAAATAAATCCGTAAAATTTAATAATTATTTTGTATTATTAAAGAAATTTTTTAGGTTCAGAATATAAAATAGGGTATTTTACTAAATTATACTGGCTCTTCACTGACTCTTGCATTGTAGACATGGCAAAAAAAATCTGTGACATCATTGGAACTTAGAAAACTAATAGTCAAGTTACGTAATGAAGATAAACTCTTGATTGGGGATATTTCAAAATCTGGGGAAATCAAAAAGTATTATTCATAGTGTTTTAAGAAAACTCGAGGAAACTGGGTCATGTGAAGCCAAGAAACCACCTGGCAGGCCGAGGAAAACTACTGCAAGGGAAGACAGATAGATTAGTAATGAATCAAAAAAGGATCGATTTGCAACAGCAACCATTATCTTTAAAAGAGGTAATGCTAATCTTGGCATTAAAATATCAAGGCACATTATTTCCTGAAGACTTTATAAAATACATTTGAACAATCGAGCAACTTCTATGAAGTATTACATTTCTAAAAAGAACAAAATGAGCTGACTGAAATTTGCCACTGAACACATCATATGGAGTGAAGAACAGTGGGATGGTATTAATTTCAGTGATGAGTCAAAGTCTAACCTGTTCAGTTGTTACGGGAGAAAGTTTGTTCGACACAGCCCTCAGGAACAATATTTGTCTCAGTGCACTAAAAGTAGTGTTAAATTTGGAGGAGGAAATGTGATGGTGTTTGCCATGATTTCTAGATTCTGGTACAAGACCTCTTGTCAGGCTACATGGTAAAATTAATGCAACAGTATACAAAGAGATATTGAAGAAACATGTTGCACCTAATTTGAGAACTGCAATTAATCAACCAGCGGTATTTATGCCAGAAAACATTCCATGTCACACAGCAAAGTCTGTTAAGACATTTCTTTCTGAGGAGGATGTTGCTGTTATGGAGTGGCCTGCTCAAAGCCCAGACATTAATCTAATTGAGAATGTTTGAAAGATACGAAATGAAAGAGCTAAGGAAAATAATTCAAGAAATGTCAAGGGACTATGGACTAATCTAAAAGGAGAATGGGAGAAAATATCCGTTGATGAATACAAGACATTAATTCACTTGTGTAGCAAAAGATGTCAAGCTGTTATTGAAAATAAAGGCCTACATATCAAGTACTAATGAATTATGAATGCTATTTTCATTTAGATATGATGTATCCATTATAATAATATGATTTTGTTAATTGTTCTGATGTTTTTGATCATCTAATTTTTTTCGAATGTCATAATTATTCTTACAAATTTATAAAAATAAGCTTATTGATCTTTATATTTTGGAGTTATATAATTTACCTTTATATCCTTATTTTTCCTTAATAAAATGTTTTATGAAGCTTTAAAATAAAAAGTTATTTCACATTTAAACTTTTTCTTAAGATTGTTCTGATCTTTATGCTCGCTAGTGTATATCTATATGTATATGTATGTATATAATACTTTATAAAATTTTATATACTTATATTTACATATATATATATATATATATATATAAGTATATAAAATTTTATATATATATATATATATATAGTGTTTTATACACATACACACACAAATACACACACACACACATACATACGTACACACACACACACACACACACACACACACACACACACACACACACACATTATATATGTATATATGAGGATCATTAAATAAGTTTCCAGACTTTTTTTGTATGGGCACTCTTATGGATAGTACATACAGGAAATTCTAGTCCCCTTTGAAGTAATGCACTTGGTGTACTGTTCCAACAACTTCTGGAAGGCCCCATGGAGGTCCTCTTGTGTCAGCATGTCAATGACCTTTGTCACAGCCTCTTTCATCTCCTCACCTGTCTCATAACAACAGCCTCTGAGCTTAGGGAATAACCAAAAGTCACAGGGAGCAAAGTATAGACTATAGGGAGGCTGGGGAACTGTCTTTATGCCCATCTTGGTCAAATAGTCTGTGACAAGGATGGAGTTGTGGGCTGGTGCATTGTCCTGGTGGAAATGCCACTGACTCAATTTGAAGAGTGCTGGTCTCTTCCGATGGAATCTCTTCCTGAACTCCCTTAAAACCTCAACATAATAACCCTAACCCTTTGGCCAATCAACTCTGGTGTATTGACTTTCTTACTCCTCCCACACCTCTTATCATACCTCACAAACTCCCTGCCTTCCTTGAATCTCTTATGCCACTCAAAAACTGATGCTTGATTCATGCAAGATGGTCCAAAAGCAGTCTGAAGCATTCCATATGTTTCCATGGCATTTTTTCCAAGTTTAAAACAGAATTTTATTGCATATCGTTCTTCTAAAGTGTCCTCACGTCCAGATTGCATTTTTGAAAATCACCAGCTGTGACAATCAGGCTTTAGTATGTGTATTCCAATTGCTGCTGTAGCTGTTCATTTGAACCTGAAATCAAAAAATTTGTCTGTCATCTCATAAGCTGTATAGCAATAACAGAGTGAATTTTCAAGAGTCTATGACAATTTTAAATGCCTGTACAAAAAAGTCTGGAAACTTATTGAAGGTACACCGTATATATATATATATATATATATATATATATATATATATATATATATATATATATATATATATATATATATATATTCAGAGATACACGAACAGAGAAAGAGTGAGAGAGAGAAAGAGAGAAGCAGGAGAGAAATATATTCTTTAGATACAAATGAAAGTCAGTAGTTCTCATTTAAGAATGCATTGTTTGGGAGGAAATAAACTGTTGTTGAGAATCTATCACTGGAAAAATATCTGTTGTGCAGACAAGTAACCAGAGAAGAATCACTGTGATGCACAGAGAAAATTAATATATATTAATTAAATGTTCTTGCACTATTTAAAGCATTCAAGGCAATTTTTATAATACATTAATTTGACTCATTTTCTATAGTTCTGACATATTTTTACTTGCCGTTTATTCGATATATGGTACCTAATTGACAGCAATTGCAGGCTTTGTGTAGAGGTAGAACATTTAAATATAATATAATTGTCTTTTTATTTAGGTTCTTTGTCTTAGATAACATGTGCTGCTGAAAGTGCATCGAACTCAATGACTGGATTTCTCTGCAATGCCTGAAACTTATCCAATATCAAACTTTTCATGAATAAAGACTTTTGGAAAGATACCAGAGGAATGTTTACAATGAGCTGATAAATAAATAAATCCTGAAAAGTTATGAAGAAATAAGGGAAACAAAACCAAATGATTAATGAACTTGGTATAAACAATTGTCTCAGATGTATTGGTCAGATTCCATCTGAAATGTATTGATAATTATTATCAAGATGAGAACAATGTCATTGCTATGGTAACAAAGATAAGGACACTAGTTAAAAACAGTGACTATAATAACCTAGATTTGGAAACATTTGAGACATTGAGCTGAAACAAACATGATAAAGATGGATTTATTCAAGAAAGAATTCATTGATACTACACTTTAATCTTAGAGAGAACTGCCAATCAATGAATAACTAACGTCATTGTTTTTATGGGAATTATTCTGGTCATAGACACACTCTCACACACGCATGCACAAACACATACACAAACACACACATGCAAACACATAAATAAATACATTCGCACAGAGTATGTACACACACACACACGCACACACACACACACACACATACACACACACACACACACACACACACACACACACACACACACACACACACACACACACACACGTGCATGCAAATATGATGATGACTGCCATGTGATAGCCATTTTATCACCTAAAGTAAAATTCAAACATTCTGATTAACAACTAATTTAACTTCTGAAAAATAAACAATATATGTAAGATGATAAAGCAGCAAGACATCTGTACGTAGTTGGATTATATTGACATCATCTTGTATGATACTAATGCCAATATCTGGGTTTACGTAGCTACTGCCCAGTGACTTACATTGTAAAATAACTGGTTACTGTGTAAACTGCAGGTATTATTTTGGAATACCTTCTCTTAGACATTTCCCATCAAAGAATACCATCTAGTCAGCAGAGGTTAGATACTGGAGATTGATTCTCCAGTTTTGATTTTAGTTTTATCTTCTTCAAGAAGGGTTGCCTTCACCATGGCTTTATCATTACACAGGAACTCCTTCTATTCATATATAAATGTATATATACAAACTGAAGAAAAATTGCAATACACACATACACACACATACATTCATACATATATATATACTGATGGAAAATTGCAACATACACACATACATACATACATACATATATATATACTGATAGAAAATGTCTATACACACACACACACACACACAAACACACGCACACTCACACACACACACACACACATGCATATACATACTGATGGAAAATTGCAACACACACACATACACACACGTACGTATATATATATATATATATACTGATGGAAAATTGCAACACACACACACACACACACACACACACACACACACACACACACATGCATATATACATATACATACTGATTGAAAATTGCAACATACACACATAGATGCACACACATACATATATATATATATACTGTTAGAAAATTGCAACATATGCATACACATGTATATATACAGATGGAAAATTGCAATACACACACACACATACACACACACACACACACATACACACACACACACACACACACACACACACACACACACATGCATATACATACTGATGGAAAATTGTAACACACACCCTCACATGCATACACGCACACATATATATATATATATACAGGCGGAAGATTGCAGTATCCTAGATATTAGTTTCAATTTACTCAAGATTAAATGTATACCTGGATAGCCGTAAATGATCATATATACAGATCAATCAAGGCATAGGTTCCAAAATAAGGGGTGTATCAACAGTTCTCAGATCACAAGTACCCAGGTTAAAATTAGTATTATCCTTCAGTGTGCTGTAATTTTATTTTTATTCAGTATATGTTGGGAGACTGTATTGCACTTACTTCCAAGGTATTGTTATTATTGTTATAATTATTATTATCTATAATTATATTTTCTTGTTCGTTTTAGCAGTCAGTCCATTAGTGTAAAATGACTTAAGCTTCACAATTTTTAAAATATTCCATTCCAGACAAGAAAGAATGTGTCTGAATGTTAACATTAATGCATAATTCTTCAATATTTTTTATGCTTTTAAGAAGTGGATATGACGATTTATAAAATGAGCCAACGAAGATTATTTGGAATAATAATTTTAAAAGCCATTTTTGAAGAGAGGATATATATATATATATATATATATATATATATATATATATATATATATATATATATATATATATATATAAATCCTTTCTACATGAAAAGAAAAGCTGATCTTTGGTTATGGATAGTGGTTTTGCATCCAAGATTGGTGCAAACAACAAGCATGAGAAACTTGGCTCAAAGAAATCCATCAAAAAGCTTGCAATCTTCAATGGAGTTTCATTTAAGGGAAGTGAACAGAACCCATGCTTGGATAACACACACACACACACACACACAAATAAAATAAAACAAAACAAAGCAAAAAGCCAAACAAAAATATCAAAAAACAGAGTTTCTTCAACATTTTCCCAAATTGTTTGAGATTTATTTTTTATAGAATCCAATTTTATCTTACGCTAGCAAAACAGATTGTATTCTTTGTTACTAGTATATCTATCTATCTACTTCTATCTATCTATATCTCTCTCTCTCTCTCCCTCTCCCTGTCTCTTTTTCTACATATATATATATATGTACATATATATATATTGGTGAAATTCCCTATTTTATATTGAAGAGTAGGAATAAATCAGGTACAAAAAAAATTGAATTTCACTTTTCATAATAAAGTTAGAAAGGGAATAAATATGGAATGGATTAAGAAAAAACACTTTTCATCAAGAAATGTAAGAGAATGACAAAAACCCTAGTTGGAAATACAGTCCTTGTGAAATTAAATGTTATCAATAACACCCTATGTTGTGGAGTTAAGAATGTAGTTAGTTTCATTTGGCCTTATTCACAGAGAGAGTCGTTTGCCTGCTGACCATCTGAGACAGGTGAGGAAATGAATGAAGGGAGAAATAGAATAGATATATGACCAACACAGTCACCAAAATCTCAAATGAACTTTTAAAAATTCTTTGCCACAGTAACAAAATAGAATTTGATTATCTGAAAAGAAATAGATAAAGTGTTAAACTTGACAGAAAAGTTCTTAGTGTGTAAGTGTATGTGAGTATGGATCTCTTTGCAAAGAAAAAGTCCTTGTAGGAGGAAAATCTTGTAGGTGGGCATGTGGTGTGTTTTTGTTTGTGGTATTATGGAGTTACTTTCTCTGCAAGAACCTTTGTTAATTCTGCTGTATGACCTGTCCATGAGGGAATGTCTGCCAGTGTTCCTGTATTTGTGGTCATGATCTGTAGTATACCTATCTGCTACAATGGTAAGTTGTTGGATTGTCTACTGTGTCTTTGGGGTTGTTTCCATGAAAGTTTTTATTTGTAGTAAAAAACTAGGTTCAACCTGATCAAAATTCCAAACTTCTGGTCTGTTATTGCTATAGGCTGAAATATGTTTTTAGAGACATGTAGTTAGTTTATCATACTCCAAAATTGGTACCTGTGTGTTTGAAATTTCTGTTCTATTTTTAAATTTGAGGCAAGATTTAATTTTATATATTTTTATTTTATTTAATGACAAGTGTACACATCAAAATTATGTTTCTGAGCAAACATGATATAATCATCAATGTTTTAAGGTACAAATAAGTTAAAAAAACGAACCCTTTCACTTCTGTTTTTATTTCCTTCATATTAAATAACTCTATTCTTACTTTTATATTGACAACCATCTATTTTATCTTCTTCATATTTTCCTGTTATATGCTTTTTAAAATTCTTTCTTTTTTTTTGTTTTTTCTTAATTTTATGTTTTGTTCATTCTTCCCCTTTTAAGGTACAGTTAATCTAGTTCAATGTTTAGCAAGACAGACCTGCAGGCTAGTTACATTGTGCTTCTTTCTTACTGGGTGCTTCATGAATGTAAGCTGTGTACCAGTATTGGCACAGGTCTATGAAATAACTGCTTTTCTTTTCCTTAACTTCACTTTGTGTATTTTTCTTCAGTTTTCTTGATATTTTATGCATTTCTTCCTTCTATATCTTCTTTTAATTTGCCTGTTTATTTAAAATGATCCAATAAGAAATGGATGAAAGTACATCATTTCATTTTTCATTTTTTTAAAAATTTCATTTCTTCTCATAATAAATCATATCACTGAAGTAATTTTGCATTTTCTTTGTAAACAACTACTCTGCCTCTATAAATTCATTCTCTCACCTTTTCTCTCTTATCTTGTATAGATTTCCACCTCTCTTCTCATTTCAATCTCTCTCTCTCTCTCTCTCTCTCTCTCTCACTTTCTCTCACTTTCTCTCACACTCTCTCTCTCTTTCTCTCTCTCTCTCACATATTCACACAAATATGCTCATGCATCCCCCTATATTAAGAAATAAGAATAATAGGATTTTCATGTTTCCTCTCATTTTTTAAAATTTATTTCTAACAACATTTTTAAGTGATTATATTTATAAATTTCTCCTGTATAAACCTAGAAATGAATAGATAACCTGTATCAGCAAATTTTATCTTCTCTTTTGTCTTTTCCTGGAATTCCATGACTGAGAAGAAGTAAAAGAAGAAACAAAAATTGATAAGTTTTTTCTTGCTGAGTATCAAGCACAAAACTCCATCAAAAGAATTTAATCTTATAATAAAAACCCAACATTAAAAATAATTCAGATAATCATATATTTATCTATACATCTGGTTTTCCCTATTCTATATTTATTTTTGAAGAAGTATTAAATCTTATACTCTTTGAAATAATAAATGCTTTTATCTAATAGTTTTTTTAAAACAACTCTGTGCTTTCCAAATGTACAGATACAGTACTCTGATCTAAGGCAGAAATGCTAATCCATACCTTTACATATATACACACCAACACACTCTTGTGAGTAGAGTGTTTGTCAATGACCCGGGAAACCAGGTTCAATCCCAGGTCAAGTCATACCAAAGACTCAAAAAATGGTACTTGATACCTCCTTGCTTAGGTTGGTTGGTTGTTTAGTTGGTTGGTTTTACGGCATGCCAACCCATCGGGTTATTTTATGCCAAAAACGTTTTTATTTATTATTTTTATTTGGTATAATTTTTATGCATATAGTTATTTGAATGCTATAAACAAATACCAACGACATCAAAAATAAAACGATACCTCCTTGCTTAACTCTCAGCATTATAAGGTATGTATCAAGGGTAAAGTGGAGCAATCCAGGAAAATGAGTAGTGCCCTCCCCTATACCTTAGCATAGCAGCTATTTAAAAGGGAGCCTTCGGGTAACCCTTGTCTATGGTTGCCAACTTTACTTTTTTACTGGTATACTAAAAATAATTAAAATTTCGTCTTCTTTCACTGTCATAAGATGAATTTTATCTAAACCTCCATCTGACGATTGTGACTACTGTTCTATAAAGGGTATATGAAACTTACAGTTATGACACTATAGTTAGAAGGTGAGATCTTAATTACTTTTTGTTTTTATACTGCTCAGCTCACCAGCATTTGAGCATGTTTTGATTTATCAACTACATTTTAAATTAGTTATTCTCATCTGTTTACAATGTATATATATATATATATATATATATATATATATATATATATATATACATTTTAAATTGGTTATTCTCATCTGTTTACATTGTATATATATATATATATATATTTTTTTTTTTTTTTACTCGATTTTGAGTATGACCACTTTCAAACAGTACTGATCATTTAAGTATAATTTGCTATTTTATCATGAGCCCTAAAATGACTTATATGACCAGCCTTTGATTTAAAATTACATTGACATAGATATCATGATAAAGAATCTCAGTAAACTGATTGAGGTAAAATTGAGTTATCATTATTTTGTCACGCAATGATTCTCATACCTGGCCTTTGAAAATAAGATTTGACCATGTGTATATATATATATATATATATATATATATATATATATATATATATATATATATATCTTACATAAATATATATATATATATATATATATATATATATATATATATATATATATCTTACATACATATACATATACATATAGATACACATATATATATCTTACATACATATACATATACTTATATTTACTTATGGGAATATATATATATATATATATATATATATATATATATATATATATATATATATATATATATTATACTACCATATAATATGAATATATATTCCTATATGCATTAAAGCTTTATCATTGACATTGAGCACTATTTAATAATACTGCAAAATTTGGTCCACCATTAATGCACCAATAAGCAAGTGATAACCATAAACCACTGCAATATATATATATATATATATATATATATATATATATATATATATATATATATATATGTGTGTGTGTGTGTGTGTGTGTGTGTGTGTGTGTGTGTGCATAAAGGGAAAGGTATAAATCTGAACTCAAATATATGTTTATATATGAATATTTACATATGTACATTTCCATATGTATATGATCACTCATATAAATATACATGTTTATATATGTTTTTATGGAAATATAAACTCATGTATGCATTTTCACATTAAGTGTATGCATGTGTATGTGTGTATGTGTGTGTTTGTATGTGTGTGTGTCTGTGAATTCTTTTGCATCAATTTTCCTTCTGTTTTTTTTATATCACCTTTTTTTCTTTCTTTTTCTTTTGTATAGAAAATCTTTTCCTTTGCAACTCTGCTGGTAGAACAAATTTCTGGCAGCTAAAGTACCTCTAGTTTATTTGATATAATGCCTCTTCTTTATTTGATATAACAACATCCGTGTTCATGCTTCAATCAATCTACTCCAAACATCTATTCGCTGTGTGGCTGGGTGATAATGATCAACAAATCACTGTTTCCTCTCAGATTTACTTTGGCTAAATGGGTTGACAAAATCATCCACTGAACTGAATATATCTGGAATTAACAATTGTAAGACATCCTTACCAAAAATATAACACCTATTATTTCTAATTTATCAGGAATTACAAGGCAACTTGATACAGATGACTTAGAAAATTAGAAATTCCATAGTGCCATCAGAAAAAATTAAAAAAACAAAATACTTTTGATTTTGCTCAATAATTATAATAATAATAATATTAAATTAATTTTGACCATACAAACAAATGGTATATGCACAACCCAGCATCTATCCTAGAAAATGACGCATAAACTCCTATGAGACTTTGACATACAAAGGGATCATCTAATCTTGGCCAGAAGATCAGCCCTTATAATAATCAACAAAAAAAAAGAGAACTTGCAAAATTATGGACCTTGCTATTCCAGCTGACCACAGAATAAAACTGAAAGAATGTGAAAAGACGAATTAGTACCTGGACCTTGCTTGGGAATTGAAAAAAACTATGGAAAATGAGGGTGACAATTATACCAATTGTGATTGGTGCTTTTGGTAAAGTAACTAAAGGATTATTAAAGGGACTGGAGGATTTATAGGTTGGAGGACAAGTGGAGACCATCTAAACTACAGCATTATTGAGAATGGCCAGAATACCGAGAAGAGTCCAAGAGACTTGAGGAGACTTGCTGTCACTCAAACTCCAGTGAAAAACCATCAGTTAAAACTGACGTGAAAAACTCTCAGTGAGTAAATAATAATAATATAAGAAGTGCGAAACATGAAAGTCTTCGTGATACCAATCATAGTTTTAACCCTACGAATCATCTTCAAGAATCTGGAAAAGAGATGGTAGAAACTGGATATTAAGGGAAGGATTGAGACAGCCAATATCATGGTATTGTTGAGATCAGTTGGAATACTGGGAAAAGTTCTGGAGAACTGAATAGATTTATTGTCACTTGGATTTCCATGAAGACCTCTAGTAACTACTGATGTAAAATTCACAAGGAGTATAATATTAATATTGTGGCATTATAAGTTGTGTTTAGATGAGTATATAAAATAAACTTTGGAGTAAAGGATTGTAAAAATGAAAATACTTACACATATAATAGATATAATCTACTTATGATATTGTTGGGTCATAGTCTTTTGATGCGTACATGAAATAAGCTTTGAAGTAAAAATTTATAAAAATAATTATACATTCTATGCAGGCCAATATGAAAAAATAATAATAATGATAATAATGATGATGATGACAAATTGGCAAGATTGCACATGAGAAGACCTGGACATGGCTAAGATAGGGAAACCTCAAGAGAGAAACTGAATCTCTTCAAATAGCAGCACAAAACAATGCCATAAGGAACTATTGTATTAAAGTGAAAATTAATAATATGCAACAGAATAGCATGTGTAGGCTATGTGGAGTGAAATGAAATAGTTAATCACATAATAAGTGAATCTAGCAAACTGACACAAAATAAGAACAAAGCCAAGCATGAATGGGTGGGAAAAGTTTTTCACTGGGAATTGTGCAGGAAACTGACTTTTGACCAGACTAACAAATGGTTTATACAAAAACCAGAATTCATCCTAAGAAATGAGATGCATAAAATTCTCTGAGATTTTGAGATACAAACAGATCGCCTAATCCCAGCCAGAAGACCAGATCTTGTAATAATTAACAAAAAACTAACTTGACATCATGTGAATTTTTGCAGTTCAGGCAGACTACAAAGTGAAAATAAAAGAAAACAAAAAAATACACAATTACTTGGACCTTGCCAGAGAACTGAAAAGGCTGTGGAACAGGAGAGTGTAGGTGATACCAATTGTAGTTAGTGTACTTGGAACAATTCCAAAATCTTGGAAAAAAAATTGAGAGAAATTGTAAATCAGAAAAAGAATGGAAACCATCCAGATGACAACATTATTGGGATTGGCCAGAATACTCTGAAGAATACTAAACGCCTGTGGAGATTTGTTGTCACTTAGTCTTCACTGAAAGATGCTCAGGTAAAGCTAGTGTGAAAAACTCGCAAGGAGTAAAATAATAATAATTATAAGACCTTGCTAGAGAACTAAGAAAGCTTGGGGACATGAAGGTGATTGTGATACCAATTGTAATTAGTATGCTTGGAAAAGGGGTTGGAAGAGTTGGAAATTGGAGGATGAATTGAGACCATCTAAACTGCAGCATTGTTGAGAATCGGCAAGAATATTGAAAAGAGTCCTGGAGACCTGAAAAGACTTATTGTCACTCTGACTCCAGTGAAAGATCATCAGCTAATGCTGGTGTGAAAAACTTGTAAGGAGTAAAATAATAATATAGGGTATCCAAAAAAAATGGGCATTTCACAAATTAAGCAAATAGAATTTTGTTACTGTCATGGATTGGTATTTCATCAGTCATATTTCAGGAAATTTCCACTGACAGGACAACTCATCTATAATGAAGAAATTTGAAATAATGATGTTTGCATAAAAGAAATAATCCTGAGAGACCATCAGTCTTTAACAAACAATTGGAAAATGTTTATACTTGTTACTTCATCAACCCACAGAAATTCACAGAGGGCAGGTTAGCAGTTGTAAGTTCCAAATCAGACTTGAAAATTTTGTTGGAACAGTTGAAAAGTATTTCTCACACTTTGCAAATATTACAAAATCTAAGTAAGCCTATGTCATGATTTCTGTAGAGAAATGCTGGAGCATTGTAAAGATGAAATTGCATTTATAAAGTATCTAATTTTAAGCAATTAATGGACAAAGTTGAAGTAATAAACTTCAAGTATTTCTCAACAAAACTGTTTATCATGACTGTTAATATCTTAAATAGTTTTTTCAAGTAGATTTTTAAAAAATCATCTATTTCTTTTGTAGATATCCTATTTTGGAGTTATAAACAGTATTTTTAGATAAGTACTTGAAATAAGCTTTGGAGTATAGTTTCATAAAAAAGTAATAATAATAATAATGATAAGCACTGAGTGAAAATCAAAGAAAATGAATAAGAGATAAGTACTTAGACCTTATCAGAGAACTAAGAATGTTTCAGAACATGAGGGTGACAGCAATACCGGTTGTAACCGGTTCACTCGGAATGGTCCCCAGAGACTTGGAAAGAGAACAGGAAGAGTAGGAAATCAGAGGATTAATGAAGACTATCCAGACTACAACATTGTTAAAACTGGCTAGAATACTGAGAAAGTCCTGGAGACTCACTGTCACTCAGATTCCAGTTAAATACCATCAGTGTCCAGCTAATACTGGTGTGAAGAACTCGCAAGGAATGAGATAATAATGATAATATGATATCAGTCAAAGTGATTAATAAAATAAATAGATTCAAAGATCTGGAAATAGAAATTGAAAAAAATGTGATACCTTAAAACTATCATGGTGTCAATAGTTGTGGGAGGTCTGGTTATTGTTAAGAAAGTAACTGATAAACACATTAACGAGATACCTAGCAGTCACAGCCAATATGAAATACAAAAAATTGCAGATTGTCAAACAGCTCATCTCCTTAGGAGAATACTATCAATGTGAGTACAGGGTGGAACGATAAAATTGTCATCCTAAAGAAAACAACACTACAGTTTTATTTTAAAACTTTTTCTGAAAAAATCAATTCAGGTAACTTGATTATGTAGTAGAGCTGACATCTATTCAATGTAGCTGCCTTCAGCCTCAATCACCGCCTCGATACGGATCCGGAAGTGGGAGCATGCCTTTTCCCCAAGCACCAGCAAGAGCTCGGCGAATACTCAGCGGATAGCTGTGATCAGACTGGCTTTGGTGTTGTGGGAGGTCATGTTGGTGATGTTCTTGACGTATGACTAAATGAAGTAGTTCAGAGGGTTCAGGTCGGGGGAGTGAGAGAAGGGTACAAAGTTGTAGCACTCTTTCTGAAGCCAAGCCTGGGTCTCTTTGGACTTGTGGGCTGGCGCCGAGTCCTGCTGCCACACCCAGGGTCTGCCACTGGCCACCTGACTGCACCAAGGGATCACCACACTCTTCAGCACATCCAGATACACTTTGGTGTTGACTTTCAAGCCGACTTCAAAGATGTGAGGTGGCATGATGTGGCCCTTACTTGAAACCACGCCAAAGACCATAACCGTAACCAGAAACTTTGTTTTCATCACGCTTGGCACGTCCCTGTTATTCGTGGCAATCCAGATTTGCATTTTGAGGGTGCTGGCAATGGTTCTGTTGTCATAACTTGGATCGGTAGAGAGCATGTGTTGTACAGCGGCGCATCTCTCATCTTGCTCGTTGAACATTGTGTCACTTTCAGATATGATAGATGGCTCCTATTGCTCTTGGGATTTGTACACAACTGGCCAACTAGTAGATGGTCTGCAACAAAAAAAGAAAATCAGTTTTCCTTAAACGGAAATGGAATCATGTCGTCTTTTCTAGGGCGACAATTTCATCATTCCACCCTGTAGAAAAGTAACGCCTAAAAGAGGCAGCAAAAACATATGTACATAAAATAAATATAATCACTACCTTCCCTCATGCTAGGTCTTGGGTAAAGATCCAGGGAAAGTTTGTAAGAAACTAAAAGTGAAGCTGAAGAGTAAATAATGATAATAATAATAATGATGATGCAGCAAACAAGTGCAAAAAAAGTATAAAACCAGGCATGACTGGATTGGGAAGGTGATCCACTGGGAATTGTGCAAGAAATTGAAATTTACCCATAATGCTAAATAGTATATGTACAAACAAAAATCTGTTTTGGAGAATGAGATGCATAAGATTCTCTGGGATTTTGAGATACAAACAGATCAACTAATCCCAGCCAGAAGACCAGACCTAGTAATAGTTAACAAAAAAAGAGAATCTGCTGAACGATGGATTTTGCTATCCAGGCAGATCATCGAGTAAAAATAAAAAAATAAAATGAAAAAGGAGACAAGTACTTGAACCTTGCCAGACAACTAAAAACGTTATGTAACATGAAGGTGACAACGATACCTATTGTAATTGGTGTGCTTGGAATGATCCCCAAAGGTTTGATAAAGAGGCTGGAGGAGTTGGAAATCGGAGGATGAGCAAAGATTATTCAAACTACAGTATTGTTAAGATCAACAAGAATAGTGAGAAGAATCCTGGAGACTTGAAGAGACTTGCTGTCACTCAGACTCTAGAGAAAGACCATTAGCTAATACTGAGGTGAAAAACTCACAAATAATAATAATAATAATAATATATGAGTCATAGTGTTTAGATGTATACATCAGATCAGCTTTACAGTAAAGGTTTGTAAAAATAAAGATACTTTTGATATACCCTAATATAACTATATCACTTGCTAAGTAACCCTATCATCCTTATGATTAGTGTCCTTCTCAATTATAATATAACAACTATCATTAAAATTATAAACTTTACTAGTGTAATTATGCTGCTGCCATGATTACCATGAATAGAATGATGTCATCAACATAGCTAATATTTTCATTATCACTATCACCACCATTGTGATTATCTCATTTATCTACTGCTATCATCATTATAATGATCACTATCATCGACTTTGTTATCAGCAACCATAATTAGTTTCCTTTATCCTTACCCATTTTATAACTACTAAAAGAATCTTCCTATTCACTTGACCATTTTATTTTTTGCAATTTAGTTTGTGATGGCTCAGGAAATATTTGAACCGGTTAAGCCACTTCTTCCTCTCCAGAGTCCACTGTTGCCACATCTCTTCTCCTGTCTCTTTTTGCAGCTAAAGTCTCTGACAATGAAGAATTCTGTGAATGGATTTGTTCTCAATTGTCCTCTTTGATCACTGTTAAGACCTAATTGTCATTTATGTCATAGAAACAGAGATTGGTAAATCTATAAGGCTCTGCTTTCTTTTATTCTCTATCTCCTCCAGATCAGTGCAGCACTAAGCATAGTCTGTCTGTTTAAGTATTTTTACCCATGGGTCTTTGTAACTAAAAGCTGATTACCAAGGAATAAAAGTCGATAATTGCCACTTGATAAAGCTCTGAAATGTTTGTGGCAATACTTAGGAAAGCCTTTGCATCAGAGGATTATGTTTGAAGAAGCACAGACCAACCAAATTTTTGTGTTCTTGGTGCCTTTACAATAACTGGTATTAACCTCTGATCTTAAGATTTGTTGATCTTCATAAGTGCTGCTATAGAAAAAGAAAAAGGAACCAAATTTCCTTTAGAATTTATTGTTCTTTAGAATTTGCAAATATTTTTTCCACTTTTGGAGTTATTATATTATATATCACTGAGAAAAGTTTGTCCTTTTTTTTTCTTATGCCATATTGCGAGACATTCTGCTGTTCTGTGTTAACTTATATTAATTAAAACAAAGTGCTCAATAAATAAGGACAAGTAGTACATTCAGAAAAAATTGGTTGCATCTGTTCATTTTGATAGATCATTGATCTGGGTGCAAGTCGGTGTAAAAATTATGAGGAAGACCGGTTGTTACCTATGCAGAGTCACCTCTTTCTTATACCACAGGTGTTATCCTTGGGAAGGGGAAGGGCCAATGCAGCTTGGCACTAGTGTTATAAAAAGAAGTTGCTAGAATGAATTTAAAGGCAATGTTGGACTTATGGATTCCATTTTCTGGTTTTGAATTCAGTGTTGTTTTTTTCATAGACTTATTACTCACCAAGACTTGAGACCCCTTCTGCCCTACTATTTTACCCGCATCTGTTTGCAAAACTACTGTATTTCATTTGGCAATTTTTTATTAAACATATCTAAGTTTTTGCACAAAGCCATAAGAATCAAGAACTCCACTATTAATCTCCCAGACAACTTTGCTAATCCTTACTTCATTTAGCATCAACCTTATGTTGTTCTGTCAACCAAGAAAGTCCGTTAAGGTAGTTCATCAATATTGATGATGACATCTCTATTTCCTCCTCTTTTACTAAATATGAAGAAATGGGAAAGCCTCCATAAAGAAAGAACTTAAAGTGCTGGAGGAGGGATCTATGCCCATCATTGGTATATACAAAGGTGGAGGGGTAGTTCATACCCACTATTGGTATATATATAGTGTTAGAGATGTGGTCTGTGCCCACCCTTGACATATAAAGTTGAACTCCAATGGTATGGAAAATCCAAGATGACCAGCTGCTGCATATATTTGTTTAGGGTTGTCTTTCTTTACTTTCTGTCTTCCATAATTAACATAGTAGTTGGAAAAGGTTTGGTAAACACTGTCTTATGACTGAAGATTTAAATTTTCAATATTAAGAATTTAAAATTTGAAATTTATATGAAGACATGTACACAGCTGAGTAACTTATATTATTAAGTTATAAGTAGCTCACATCTAGACTACTGTCAAGACACATCCATGCCAAATTGAAAAGAAATCATGAATCTTTTTGAATGGCAGTTTTTATTGAAATGCAGGATTGTGAAAGTGTAATATTCTCTATACTTATCAGATCTAATTCAGTACAACTTTTTCTTGTTTCCTTTTCGGAATATTCATCCAGGACTAGGAGGAGATAAAAAAAAATACGATATTGCAGAGTCACACCATATTAAAAGAGAAGTTTCAAAGGTGCTTCAATTAATGGAATACTTGCTTAAATAAGCATGTTGAACTTCAAGGGGACTATTTTCAAGAAAATGAACATTTCACACATTTCTAATTTCTGTCTTGGTAAATAAAGCTTTGTCTCAAAACTTTTTGAATACACATATTTCTAAAGTTATACACCACATTAGTCTGAGGCATATACCTTAATATCTAAGGAACACAATAACACCATTAGATAGAGCTATTTTTTTTTAGCTATGAAACATTATTTTTTTATAAAGTCATCATCAATGATTTATGCATTTTCACCAGGAATGAATAAGGGCCTCCATACTATCATTGTAAAAATCTGTCCCGGTAGTGATGACCCAGATTTTCTCAGCAGGGATGAAAGTTATTTTTTATCAAGAAAATATTCTTTTTGTTGTTCATCTTTCATTAACCTGATGAGGCACTTTTCATATCATGGCCTGATGTTGGAGGAATATGGCTTTTCATTCTTGGTAGCATTTCTTCAACCAAAACACATTACCTACAGCCTAATTATGATCACATCACCTATTTGGTCTCTATAAACATTCACAAGTATCAATGAATGTCACCAGATAAATTTTTTTCTTTATGAAGTAATTCACTGACATACTTCTGCTTTGTATGCATTTTCTACAGTGACTTTGCTGCCATTTGTAACAAGACAAAAAACAAAATGACTGGTTATTGGTAGGGAGGCTCATCCTCTACTGCCATATCACCAATATTCACCTTTGATATGAGATAACATAATTAAATAGGAGGCATTACTTTTAAAGTGACTGTCATGCAAATGCAGTGTGCAGCATCTTGTTCATTACTGACAAAGACGTTTATCCAATGGTGGTGGGGTGTCCTCGTGGTGTAATGGTTAAAACGATGGACTACGGAATCGTAGTACGCGAGTTCATACTCCAGTCGCACTATTACCTTCACTTTCGGGCAAATACCCTTGGGAAAGGTATGAATCCCCTTATCCTCCCAGCTATGGGTTAAATAGTACCACTACTGTTCTTCTAGGAGAATGGCTTTGGCATTAAATAACCTAAAAAGAGTTGATATGCCTTTAAACAAAGAAACCAAACCAATGGTGGAAACTATATAGAAAATGGGTGTTTTGTAGCTGTAAACTTGCTCTATCTAATAGTATTATAGTGCTCCTTAACTCCCTGGCAAAAATTTTGGAATTAGCACTCTTAGAGGATGTTCCCTTAAGTTTTTTTAAAATTAGTTTTTACCATGAATACTTACTATTGTAATTTCTATGAAGATAAATTGGATGCATCATTTTTAGAGCACTGTATATTGTGTATATACTCATAAAACAATTTTGTTGTTTCTTTCATTTGCTTTGCAGTCTTAGGATAAAGGGTGAGGTTTCTTTCTAATATCTTCTTTCATTCTAACTTCATTGACTGTCTATTTTGGATCGAGACTGGATTGACTATGATCAAAAATAAAACCTAGTGAGAAAACTGACTTTAAAAAGTTAGTGCTCGACAATTTTAACTTCCAGAGTTACCTTACCCCTCAACTCAAAACTTAAGTCACACCTGAATTCATGCACATGCATATACTGCTTCAACCCACTCATCCTCATTCAAGCCTAAAGATACCTGCACATAAAACAAATCAAAAGAAAAAAACTTCAAGATAAAAGCAAGTAGCCCATTGTCAATGAAAAAGTTGCTTTGAGAGGGGAAAACTTAATACAGACCTTCTGCACTTGAAGGGAGCCTCCTTACTTATACAATAAGGATAATGAAATTATTTGTTTCCTAACCAAAAATATTTTAAGGTTTCTTTCCAGTATTCGGTTTCACTGGACTTAACTTCTTGTTGCTTTACAAGAAAATTGACTTGAATCCAAGTCTGTTGGCAGACTCAGATTCTATGCCCTACCCCTAAACTCTAACTGCAAGCACTTGTTTGTTGATGTAGCTGTAGCTTGAACAGCAAGAAAAATCTATCTATCTATCTATTTATCAAGATAAATAATATGGTCTTGTAGGTAAAAGTTCAGAAAATTTATGCATAGACACATATCTATCTATCTATCTATCTATTGACACATGCACACACTCACTCATATGTATTCATATATATACATAAAAGGTTAGTCTAGAAAATAATGAAACTGATTTTCTTCTTTTATATTCATTTTGATAAACCTAATTGAAAACCAACTAATCAATGTTGATCTTAAACAGATGTTAAACATTTGGTTTAAAAAAGGTTGTGTCCTAGGTATGACACAAAACTGCATCTGGTGTAGAGGCTCCTGTTGGAGAGCTCTAAGGAATGTGGAGTACCCCTTTACTGCCATTGCTCCCAGGCCTGATCTGACACGGTGTGATTGTACCTATTAGGGTCTCATCTGTGGGTCAACTAGATCTGTTTGAAAATCATAAGTATTTGATAGGAATGCTTAAAATCATATAATTGTGTGCAAATAATTTGTATTAGGAATACTTGAAGCCATCTAACTTAGGGCCAAAAATTGATTACTATTTGAAGCCATATAAATGTGTGCAAACAAAAAAAATATTATGATTAAATAGAAACGATTACTTGGAACCATATGAATTATTGAATATAAATTATCATTAAATAGAAATACTTGCAGTTTTAAAACTGTGTGCAAACAAATGATTTTTATTATAGACAAACAAAAGAATGTAAAAAATTATTATGTTGAAAACATGAATATTCATGATTATATTAAAAAAATTCACAAATGATCAAATTTTGGTATAAAGGTTTAATATGCTGTGAAATAAACCAAACCAAATGAAAAAAAACATGTCTTTTTAATTTCTAGACACACTCACTTGTGAATGGGATTTTAGCTAAAAAGAAATATCCTAGTGAATTTACTTTACTCCTCTGATCTGAGTCCTATCCAGGATATCAGTTTATATAAAGAAGCAACTTTGAATATAATAATTAAATAAAGTGAAGGACTATTTATCCATATGAAGCATTAAATCATGCTGACAGCACTGATTCTTTTGAATCTATCTCTCCATCAATCCCTATTCACCATCACAATTAGAGGGTCTTCTAGGTGGTACCCAGTGTCTGCACAGAGCTGACAGAAGTATTTTTTTTACTGGTTAGCCAGCACTGATATGTTTGTGTGTAAGAGTCTACTTGGGAACCTCATTTATGAGTTTGTCCCTATTTCTCCAGCTGCACTCAAACATGTTTTGTTTGTCTTATTTCATTGGTTTGTAAGATGGGAGGTAAGTGGCTGTTCAGCTGTTGATTTTTTGGGTGCTGCTTCCAAGATTTATTTGAACTAGTATGCTGCATCCTTATGTAATTTCCATTCAGTTTTTTCTCCAAACATTATATTAAAGTCCAGGTAGTGCAGCCATATAATAGTACTGACACAATTACAGGTTGGAAGAAATCACATTTTATTTTATCAGGGAGATCAGATTTCTATATGATGGATAACCTGTCAATAGCAGTCCATGCCTTTTCTGTGCATATTTTGACATCACTTTTAGTAGACAAGATATTGTTGCCAAAGTATGTGAAATGGTCCTCTAAATTTAGAAGTTTGCCATCTAATGAGGAGATGGCAATATCTTATTTTGAACACATGAACTCTGTAAAAACCAATGCCTCTTGGGACCTATGTTGTAGGGATTTGGCCTGAGCAGAAGATATATTGAAACTGAAATTTAGATTTTCTAATTATAATGTTTAAAATTAAAATGAATATATGGACACACCTAAGCAGCTTATATCATAAAGTTATTATGTTTAGATATCTAAATTTCATCTTATCATAAAGTTATTATGTTTAGATGTCTAAACTTCATCTTGATGAGTGTCTGTTTCAAATGTCAATATTTTTGGTCTGTAATTTTTGACTAAACATAGGACTGTGCAAGCATGGAACCCTCCATACTCACCAAACCTTGCTTTGTGATATTTTTTCTTGTTTCTAAATCTGAAAATTCTTCTCAAGGATTTAAGGATGTTGAGGACATTGAAAAATATCTTAGTTTAGCTTCATACTTATCAGGAGAGGAGTTTCAGTGGTACTTTGATTGATGAAAAACTCAGTGTGTTGATTGCCAAGAAAATAGTTCATTCATTGTTAATTTCTATTTTGGTAAATACAACTTCAGTCTTGATGGTTTTTGAGCATACCTCATACTACTAATCTCTTTTCTCTTTTTCAATGTGATATTGTCTCATGGATTTGAGCTGGCACACTTAGAAATGTTCTGCTTTGTTGTCTAGAAAGCACCAGGAATTGTCCAAGAACTGTACTGCAACATAGTGATTTGTATTTTCTGATAAATTTTCAGAATAAAGGTTTTATTCTATGGCTGTTTTAGGATTATTCTGTGCCAAAAAAGGTCTTATTCACTTTAAGCCATGAGCTTTGGGTTTCTGCCATAACTGTTGCTGCAGCTGCCTAGGGACACTGGAAAGGCCTGAAGTTGGGAATGGGTTGCCTGACCATTAGAATGTCAAAGTGATAGGCTTCAAGTACCCACCTCATCTGGCATACTGTGTTTCTAACCATTAATTCTCAGAGAACACATAGCAATAAGCTGCAATTTACCTTACAATAACAGTGTAAGAAAAAAAAGGGGGAAAACACTGCCCCTTCAACATGTCAAATAAGGGGAATGAAGGCTATAATATAAAATGAAATGAAATAACAAAAAATAAGAATAAAGAAACCTTATATAAAAGCAAGGAATACTTTTGTTTAGCATTGATGGAAACTGTTATTTGTCCCTGAATCAAACCATTTATTTTCTTCGAAAAGGTTAGATGGTCTTTGTGTCGGATACTGAAATTAGAGTTCTTTTATTCATTTATTTATTTTATTGTAGGACCCTATTATCAGTAGTAAGTAGGCTCCAAGAAATCCCACAGATGGTGAAATTTATGGATAATAGCTAAGAAAGTCCAAAATTTTTCATCTGGGAAATCACCCCTGGGTCTAAAAATGATTGATATTAAAAAAAAACTTTTCTGTTATCAATATTTTTTTATATTAATTTGATGTTGGAGGGGAGACATTCCTTTGCTCAACTAAAAAATATAATTTATTTTGCAGACCCCCACCCTCCCCCAAAACAGTAACCAATTGTAAAAATAAATGAATTAGACAAAACTATTTCTCTTATATTAGTGAATACTGAATGCATATGGCATCTTTCCCACTTTACAATGTTATTCATTTACTTTTTCATTTTGATGATACAGGAGATATAATGATTATCAGTTTTCAAAATCTGGTCTAGGCTATTGGCATTAACATCATATATTTTCAGAAAGCCATGAATCCATCTTTGCTTTTCCCAGCTATGGTTAAAATATTATGGTTGAGTAAGCTCTCTAACATTTGGAAAACAACTTTTTTGGAGAAAGACAATTCTGAATTCAAGGAACTGGAGTTGATAACCCCAGCCCTGAGTTAGTCGTAGGAAACAGAAGTCTAAGAGAGAATAATATTAAAAAACCCCAAAACAAACTATGAAGTATCTACTTGAAGGCAAACTGTTGACTGGAATCTGGAAAGCTGCTGGAAACTGTAAAATTATTGCTTTGGAATTTGCATACCAGTGGATTTTAATTGGGCAAATCAAGATAGAGCTGATGGTGTTTGTTGAAATCCCTCTTGCACAATATTCTCTTCTTTTATTCTATTTTTTTCTCATTTTCTCAGTGAAAATTGTGATACCATAATTGATATCAGTGCACTTTTTTAATGATTGATGTTATCTTTTTAAGCATGTGTGTTTGTTTGTAGCTGTTTGCTTTTGTCTTTTCTATAGTGGGTCCTATTGAAGTGCCTTATCCACAAAGATTTACCTGAAATATCTCTTTACTTTATAATATATAAGTTTAACTATTTAGAAACTTAATAATTTGTTATAATTTTTAGATATCAAAATATTATTGCTGTTGATTTAATGTACAGATTTTTTTTAAAATTCAGTGATTTGACAAACTTTTTGAAGAGGGCAGCTATTGAAAGTCTTAGAAATGAGTTTTATATTCTTTGTCTCATAAAACCCATTAAAGTCCCAGACACTGATAAACACTTTGTATAGAGGTTATCTTTAAGAGTGTTTTGATTTGACCTTACTTTCATTTCTGCTGAATTTACTGTAAGATTCATCAACCTTTTGTTGACTTCTCTATCAAACCAAAGGTTATTTCACTCTGATTTGATGACTTTCTCCATAAACTCCTGTCTGTTTACATAATTTCAAAAGAAAATTACCCAGGAAAATAGTTTTGAGCAACTAAGCTGCCAATCAATCCAACCTTATAGTCATATTGAGCTATTTTTAAAATCTAATTTTTTAAAAACTTTACATGCATTTACACATGTGGTGTAATGGATATCATTATAGGAAATGGACACGGTGACCTGAGTTCAAGTCCTGGATGAGGCTGTTTGCATTTCACATAGTGCAAATAACCTTTGGAATGGTATCAATTCAAATATTCTCCCTTTAGCAATGAGTAAAATAGTTGGGCAGACTGGGCTTTTTAGCCTTGGTATGGCAACTAATCTAGGAGAAAGAAAACTCTGAATTTAAACCTGTTAAACTCTGTTTAAAAAATTTTGTTGCATCCTGCTTATGCAGAGAAATTGGTAAATACATTCAGGTATTTAATACACTTATGTTAGAGTTTCTCAAGACTAGTGAAAATATTCTTCATATAGTATCTTGTGATGATCTTAGATCTACAGAAAGTTTTCAAGTGATGTTGATCAGGCTCTTCTCTACCTTGAATTTTATAGCATCATAATTAATGATTTATGGTCAGACTTTATTTTAAGGAACAAGACTGAACCTTCAAAATATCTAAACCACTTTTAGGAAGTTAAGTTATATACCTGTTTCATTTTTATCCCCTTCCCAAATTCTACAAGCAGTTTTGAAGTCTAGTTTAAAATAATGCCTCAGAATTGCCAGAACCTCAGTAACTCTATCCACTGTTAAAATATCTGAAGCAAAATAGTTATTTACTAAGCTTTTTTTGCTTCGATGTGGAACAAGACCGAATGAATGGAGCACTCAATAACATTTGAACTCATTTAGGAAGGTTTGCCAGTCGAACTTGAAAACCATTACCCCTCTTGAGGTGCCTAAAGCAAAATATACAGCTTCATTGTACTGATATATATCATCATCATCATCATCATCATCATATTGTGCCACTAGCACGGATATTCCTGACCCTTTCTCACCACTTTTCCCTATTGTTCATCGCCTCTGGCAGGTTTTCAGGGCTACATCCTGTATCCTCACATAGCTGCTGTATTTATGTTCTAGCTGGTCATCCTGCTTTTGCTCAGCCATATGTGGGGGTCCATAGGAGTACATCACTTATGAACTCATCCCTGCTTCTCCAGCAGTGTCCTGCGTGTCTGGTTCGTCTAACTTGGATAGTTTTCATGATGGGAGGCAGGTGGCCGTATAGTTGGTGCTTTGTGGGGTGTTGCCACCAGGACTTATTCAATATTGCTTGCAACATTCTTGTGTAATTGCTGTCTATCTTCTTCTTGAGCTGTTTTGCTGGCGTCCAAACAGACAGACTGTTTCGTTCTATCAGAACTATTCAGTGTGGCTAGACACGTATGACGCTTGAAGCCGGGATTGAAACCCGTCCATCTTTTATGTTAGACTTAGTATCAGACCGCTCAGCCAACAAGTGTACCACATTGGCTAAGGGAATTATAAGGTATTATGTAGCAACAGCAGCAGCAGCAGCTTCCGTTTGTTTACATTTTTATACCCCATCGGCTACCAGAGTGCTCAATTAACAGTGTTGGTTGTCACTATCTCACTTCATTTTGTTGAGAATGAAAAAGACAGAAATCATCTGGTGTAAGGTCTGGTGAATATGGAGTAGAACAGACCAACCTACATTCTTCCTGTGTGATTTCGGCTGAATGTAGCCTTAGATTATCAAAGAAAAGCACAAAGTTTCTCCTCTTGATGAGTACAGGGCATTTTCTTAGAAGATTTTCATGCTAACTTTTCCTATCTTTTTTAAGTAGCAGCAGATTGTGGATGGAGATTTATTGAAGTCAAGAGCTAATTCTTGAGTACTTTTGCACAGATTGCGTTCCATCAATTCTCTTAAAGTATTTTAATCAAAGTCAAATGAGCATTCTGGTCTGGTTTCATCTCTCAATGATGTATCGCCTGAATGAAATTTTGAAAGCCATTTTTGGATTTAGTAATCAGTAATGACACCTTGGATGACACCTTGATCATAGACACAACAAATTTTCTTTATTATTTCTAAAGCATTTTTTAAATTTTCAAACTCTCACATTACATGTTAAATATACACCTGCAATTCTTCCAGGAACCATGATATTATAAATTGAATTATGATATTCACTCATTTGCAACAGAAATGAGAATGATCAATGAAGTCATTCTTTGATCAGGTAATTTCTGGTTGTGCTTAAAACTTTGGAAGTTTGAAAGGAGTACTTACAACTTGCTTTTAAAAAATAGAAATTATTTATAACTCAACTTAATATCTAGTAATAATCATTTGTTTGTGCACAGTAATATGGTTTTAAGTAACTAATATTTGGTAATGCCCAGTCAGCTGGGGCTGTAGAATACATTGACTGCTTCTCTGTAGAAGGGTAAGATAACCCCCCCAATGAGTGTACTGATATGACACTAAACAAGCTGATGGTGAGGTTTCAGTAATGCTGGAGCTTTAGGGAATGCAGAGCACCCCTTCATTCCCATTGCTTCCAGGTCCACTCTGGCCCAGAGTGGTAGCAACTGAAAGGGCCCTATCTATGGATTAGATAGAACTAAACTGCATACTTATGCTAAACTGAATTGTTTGAATAAGAACTGTTTGACTAAAATGAATAGCTCGATATAGAAATGTTTTTGACAATTAAACTGGGAACTTACATTTAAATTGCATACTGATGCTAAACTGAATTGTTTGAAATGGAACTGTTTTTGAAATTAAAACTGTACTTATGTGAAACTGAATTGTTTAATGTAAGATTGTTTGGACATTTAACTGTGTGTAAATCTATACTTATACTAAACTGAACTGGCTGAATTAGAACTGTTTAAATAAACTGAACAGCTTGAAATAGAAATGTTTTGACAACTAAACTGTGTACTCATGCTTAACTGAATTTGTGAAATAGAACTGATTATTTGTAGAAAAATAGATTTGGCATTAAATAACCTACAAAGGTTGATATGCCATGAAACCCAAACAACCAACCAATTAATCTTTAGTAATTAATTTTCACTTCAAGTAACTTTATATAAATATTTCAAATAATGAAATTATATAGATAAGTTATATGCTATCAAGTTTTTTATCTAATATAAATAATTTTCAAACAGTTTAATTAGACACATTAATTGAACTCTAACAGATACTACCATTTTGGACCTTGGAATTATAGCAATGAAGTACACTACTCCCCAAAGCTGGAGCTTCACCACAGGAATCAGTTTACTGTCATACCCAGGACAAAAATTCTAAGGTAAACTTAGATTATTGTAAGTCTTTTGATGTGTACATAAAATTAGTTAGAGTAAAAAGTCTGTGAAAGTAAAAGATATTTTTGATATACCTTATATATTGCTAAAACAACCTGCTTATAACAGGAATAGTATCATAAAGCATAACTATAATGATTTTAATAACAAAATGTATCATAAATTATTGATTGATTGATATGCAAATGAATTAACAGTGAATTATTAATTGGGGACTTTTTTTTTATTGCAGTCACTTAATATAAACAAAATAGAAAATTATTATTAATAAAAAGCTGGAATATACAGTGTGTTCCAGAAAAAATTGATATCATTTTGTAATTGAATAACTAAACCAATTCTTATTTAAATAATTTCATATTTTAACAGCAAGTGTAGAAACTAAAAATTCTGTGTTCAATGTTTAAACACCTTTTCTTTTCTAGTGAATGGCATTTCTGTACCTGAAGAGAAAAAAACAAAACATAATAACGATGAAATTTTTAGTAGTTTCTACAAATGCTGTTAAAATTTGGAAGCATTTGAATAAGATTTGGTCAAGTCATTAGATTATGAAATGATATTAATTTTTCTTAAACACCCTGTATATTTAATTTACACATTCTTCACTTTGGTTATTAAATTAGCCATTTTATAATGATCTAATTTTTGCATGCATTTTTCCATAATAGCAAAAATTCGATGTCATATTGAGATTTTTGTTGGCGCAGTTGCATTTAAAAACTCCAACATAAAAGTAAAGTAATTTAATCCACTAATAATAGTTTGGAGCCTTTATTTGCACTCACTCCAATCATTATAATTTCTCAAGGGAAAATAACTATTAAATGCTAATTATTGAGTACTTTCATTGTTTAGCTGCTGTTAATAATAATTTCTATAAATACAATATGACTTGACATTAAAACTTAATGGCCATGGAAAGCATTGTTGAAGTTAGTCTATGTTTGTGCTAATGTATTTATGAAGGGAGATAACAATTGATGTTAATTGTAGAGTACTTCTTATATATTTAGTTAGCATTAATCAAAATTTCAATAAATAGAATGTAACTTGGCATCAAGCTAAATGGCTATTGAAGGCATTGTTTAAGTTAGTTTATGTTTGTGATCACTCTGATCACAATACTTTCTCAAGGGAGATAACTATTAAATATTAATTCTAAAGTACTTTCCTTTATTCATTTAGATTTTATTAAAATTTCAATTCTGTACATAGGAGAAACCTTAATATCAGTATTAATGGCTGTCAAAAGTAACCTTTAAATGATCTTATATAATATTGATTTGCGTTATATATATATATATATATATATATATGTTAAAATAATATGCAAAAAGGCAATCAAAATTATATTTTTGTTATAGTAATAGTGTTAAAATGCTGTGATTTAGAAAATAACATAAATCCTCTCTAACTTGCCACTTAACAACAACAACAAAAACAACAGCAATAATAATAATAATAATAATAATGACCAGACTTAATAATAATCAACAAAAAAAAAGAGAACTTGCAAAATTGTCGAATTTGCTGTCCCGGCTGACCACAGAATAAAACTGAAAGAAAGTGAAAAGAAGGATAAGTACCTCGACCTTGCTAGGGAATAGAAAAAACTATGGAATATGAAGGTGACAATTATACCAATTGTAATTGTGCGTTTGGAACAGTAACTAAAGGATTACTAAAGAGACTGGAGGACTTGGAAGTTGGCGGACGAGTGGAGACCATCCAAACAACTACATTATTGAGAATGGCCAGAATACTGAGAAGAGTCCTGGAGACATGAGCAGACTTGCTGTCACTCAAACTCCAGTGAAAAACCATCAGGTAATGCTGATTTGAAAAACTCTAATGAGTAAATAATAATAATGATAACAATTAGTATCAAACAAAGCCAAAAAAGAGCAAACTCAAGAGAGAAACCGAATCTCTTTTAACTGCACCAGAAAATAATGCCACAAAAACCAATTATATCAAAGAGAAAATTGATTATATTCAGAAGAATAGCAAGTGTAGGTTATGTGGTGATAGATATAAAATAGATAATGACATAATAGGTGAATGCAGTAAACTGGTACAAAAGGAAAGGTGGGAAAGGTGTTGTACAGGGAATTGTGCAAGAGATTAAAATTTGACTATGCTGACAAATGGTATATGCACAAGCCAAAATCTATTCTAGAAAGTGAGACACATTAAATTTCGATAAAACTTTGAGATACAAATGGACCATGCAATCCAGTCCAGAATACCTATACTATTGTTAAATAACAAGAAGAAAAGAAATTGTCAGCTAGTGGATTTTAACATTTCATACTTGGATCTGGATAGACAGTTGAAAGAGCTATGAAACATGAAGATGATAATGATCCTGATTGTAGTTGGTAACCTTGGAGTGGTTGGTAAAGGCCTGTAAAAGTAGATTGAGGGAACTGAATATCAAAGGAAGAATCAAGATCATCCAAACCATAGCACTGTTAAAATCACCTGGAATACTTAAAGGAGTTCTGGAGACCAAAGGAAACTTGCTTTCATTCAGACTTCAGTTAAAAACTATCACTTAAAATTGGTGTGAAAAACTTGTAAGAGGGAGATAGAAATTTGGCATAGAAAAATGTGCCATGCTAATAATGAAAAGCAGGAGACACAACACTTGATGGATATAATGGAACTACTAAATCAAGAAAAAATTAGAACACTTGGTGAAAAGGAATCCTACAAATACTTGGAAATATTAGAAGCTGACACCATCAAACAAATGGAGATGAAAAAAAAATTAAAAAAGAGTGTCTTAGGAGAACAAGAAAGCTACTCAAAACAAAACTATATAGCAGGAAACTGAATCTCTTCTAATACCAGTACAAAACAACACCATAAGGACTAATATCAAGGCAAGAATAGATAAGATGCAACAAAACAGCAAATGTAAGTTATGTGGTTATAGAGATGAAATGATCAATTACATAATAACTGAATGTAGCAAATTAGTACAGACTAGTATAATTAGTATAAGACTAGACACAATTGGGTGGGCAAGGTGATCCATTGAGAATTGTGCAAGAAATTAAAGTTTGACCATGCAAACAAATGGTATATGCACAACCCAGAATCTCTCTTGGAGAATGACATGCACAAACTCCTCTGGGATTTTGAGATACAGATGGATCATCTAATCTTGGCCAGATGAACAGATCTTGTAATAATCAATAAGAAAAAGAGAACCTGCCAAATTGTGGAATTTGCTGTCCTGGCTGATCTCTGAGTAAAATTGAAATAAAGCAAAAAGAAGGATAAGTACCATGACCTTGCTAGGGAATTGAAAAAACTGTGGAACATGAAAGTGATGATTATACCAATTGTAACTGGTGCTCTTGGTACAGTCATCACAGAATTGGTACAGAAACTGGAGGACTAGGAAATAAGAGGATGAGAATTGACCATCCAAACTACAGCATTGTTGAGATTGGCCATAATACTGAGAAGATTCCTGGAGACTTGAGGAGATATACTATCACTTAAACTCTAGTGAGAAGCCATTGGCTAATGCTGGTATGAAAAACTTGAAAAGGAGTAATAATAATAACAATGATAATAATTTGAGGTTCAAATGTATCATTCAATCCTGTCTTGAAGGTCACTTTAAGAGTTAATTAAAAAGAAAAAGAGAACTTGTCATCAATCAGTTTTTATTGCTTCAGCAAATCACAGAGTAAAGATGAAGGAAGTTGAAAGATAAACAAATACTTGGATCTTGCCAGAGAGCTGAAAAATCTGGGGAACATGAAGGTGATGGTGATACCAACTGCATGCTTAGAATGATCCTTCTAAGGCTTGGAAAGTAGAATGAAGGAATTGGAAATCAGAGGAAGAGTCAAGACCATCCAGATTACAGCACTGTTAATATTAGCAAGAATACTAAAAAGTCCTGGAGACCTGAGGAGACTTTCTGCAACTCAAAATTCAGTGAAAGTGGTGTGAAAAACTTGTTAGGAATAGAATAATAATAATATAGAATTTGTGTTTTGGTTTACTCTGCTCATTAAAATTTTTAAAGGAATATTCTTATTACAATTATAGTATAAATTCTATGATTAGAACTTAACATCAAACTTAATTACTGTCAAAGTTAGTCTTAAAGTAAAGGTAAATTTAAACTCACCAGTCAAAGGCATCACTGTATATTAATCTGCCTATGTTGGCTTTGATATAGGTTTTCTGTACTTTTCTTTACAAGATCAGTGGTCACTTACTTTGAAATACTTTAAATATAGACCTCATATTTGTACTGAATATAAATTATATTTCAAGGGATTTATTAGTACTTTTAGTGATACGCTGTAGCATATTTGGAAAATAAATTTTTTTCTTTGACCTTTTTACTTTGACATTTTTTTTTTACCTTTTTTCTTTGACCTTTTTCTTCTTTGACCTTTATTTTTTTGACCTTTTTTTCTTTGACCTTTTTTTCTTTGAAAAATAATTTTTTTTCTTTGACCTTTGATTTGGTTCTTTGTTGCAAGTTTTTTTTTTTTTGTTAATGGCTATTAATTTCTCTACATCCAGTTGTGAGGATTTTAATCATTTCTTTTATGAACTAGCAGAAGGACCCTTAATATTTTATTCCCCTTAATATTGAAGGTATTCTTGCAGACCAGAATATAGGTGATGTCAACTATATGTTTAACTATTTATTATCATCCTTATCTGCATAAACCCACAAGGTTTCCTCACACCTATTTGTTCACACAGGATTTCTATTTCATCCAGTCTTTTGCCAGTTTTTCCACTGTTAGCAGAAATAGTTTTGTGTTTGCTCTTATAAGTTTAATCTATTGTTTTGATGGTCATCTTCTTTATTTTCTGTTGGTAAAGTCTTGCTTGAATGATTTGATGACATAGCTGTTATTGTCTTTACAAACCACATGTCCAAACAACTTTAATCTTTTCTTGTTGAAAATACCTGTGTTTTTATGTAGAATTTCAAGATCACTCTTTATAATTGGCTAATACACTCAATTTTGTTTCTAAAAGGGCTTATCTAATGAATATTATAATGAAGCTTTTTGGAAAAAATATGTTTTTTAAAGATACAGCTGATTTATATTGTTTCATATTGCAAAAATCATTATTTCTTGCAGCCTGGTAGCACATGCTCTGTAGTCAGGTACTTGTTCACAACCTGGTGATTGGGGAGTGGTATACAAGCCAACAAAGATCTGACTTAGACGCAGAGCACAGACTGACTGACTCTTCGTATATACAGGGTGGAACGATAAAATTGTCATCCTAAAGAAAACAACACTACAGCTTTATTTTAAAACTTTTATTGAAAAAATCAATTCAGGTAACTTGATTATGTAGTAGAGCTGACATCTATTCAATGTAGCCGCCTTCAGCCTCAATCAACGCCTCGATACGGATCTGGAAGTGGGAGCATGCCTTTTTCACAAGTGCCGGCGGGAGCTCGGTGAATACTCGGTGGATAGCTGTGATCAGACTGGTTTTGGTGTTGTGGGAGGTCATGTTGGTGATGTTCTCGACGTATGACCAAACAAAGTAGTTCCGTGGGTTCAGGTCGGGGGAGGAGGGGGGGCCAGTGAGAGAAGGGTACAAAGTTGTAGTATTCCTTCTGAAACCAAGCCTGGGTCTCTTTGGACTTGTGGGCTGGCGCCAAGTCCTGCTGCCACACCCAGGGTCTGCCACCAGCCACCTGACTGCACCAGGGGATCACCACACTCTTCAGCACATCCAGGTATGCTTTGGTGTTGACTTTCAAGCCAACTTCGAAGATGTGAGGTGGCATGATGTGGCCCTCACTTGAAACCACACCAAAGACCATAACTGTAGCCGGAAACTTTGTTTTTATCACCCTTGGCACATCCCTGTTATTCGTAGCAATCCAGATTTGCATTTTGAGGGTGCTGGCAATGGTCCTGTTGTCATAACTTGGATCAGTAGAGAGCATGTGTTGTACAGCGGCACATCTCCGATCTTGCTCGTTGAACATTGTGTCACTTTCAGATATGATAGAAGGCTCCTATCGCTCTTGGGATTTGTACACAACTGGCCAACTAGTAGATGGTCTGCAACAAAAAAAGGAGACTGGAAATGGAATCATGTCGTCTTTTCTAGGGCGACAATTTTATCGTTACACCCTATATATATATATATATATATTGACATCCCAGCAAGCATTAAAACCACTTCCAAGTCTTTTTGAGGAAGAAAGATATTTGGAGTAGAAAGGTGACTTATGTGTTTGTGAAACTTTTTACAGATCTAGATGCAAAAAAATGAAGTCCAGCTGTCTAAGTGGATGTTTATGACTATGTAAGGAATCTTAACCCTTTCACTATTTAAGGCTAATCAGCAGTATCTACTCTCACATTTTCCCAAGATTTCATCTTTTAAATAGGGTTTGAGAAACATACATGGCTTTCAAATGTGTAATAAGAACACTGAGATAATAGGAAAATGACTGAGATGTTAAGAATCTGTATTAATAATTGTTAGCAGTTTATTAATCTATCCTTTATAAGTAACCAAATGGTTTGTTGTAGAGGGACAAATTTGTTTTGTATATATTTATTATATAATATGTGCACTGAAAGAGCTGCTCAGGGAGAGCATTTTGTGCCAAAAGTAGATAAGGGGTGCCCATGACACTTGGCTGTCTAACCTTGAAGCAAGGTCACTGGCATGCAGATTCAAAACTTGAAGACAGAATTGTTACTAGTGTAAAAACTCTAAACACTTCCTCAGAAATGATTGTGTCTGGTGACATACCTACATGTCATGCTAGATAGCCCTGAGATGACGCAACAGGTGAATGAAAAAGATTCACCCTCTTCTTTTTCAGTGCTGCTAAAGAACAGATGTGTTTTCTTTGCTCTTCTGGTTTTCATGAAAAGCTCTACATTCAAAGATAAGTTTTGTAAAATAAAACAGAAAAGATTATTTTCATAATATAATAAAATCACCTATCCTCAAGAATACATGTTATTTGACCCAGAGGATGTACATTAATAATAGCAAACAGTTTATGTCTGTTCTCTACAGAAGGCCAAATAGCTTGTAGAAAGAACAAATTTGACATATATATGATTATATTATTATATCCAGAGTAATGCTTTAATGTTGAAAAAGCAAATCATTTGTTCCACATGGGGAAAGGTTTTTACTGAAGGTGGTTTCTTACAATAAACATTAGCAGCAAGTCATATGGACTATACAGAAGACTATTGAATAGATTAACCAAAAATACAGTAGGTACAAGAAAAGCAGCATAAACAATAAATTCCATTATCTGAACAATTATTTGGCTGACAATGGTTTTGTCAAAGTATTCTTTACTGGTCCTGTAACCTAGTTTGGTCATGTGGATGCTACTCATCAAATATGTCTTGGGCAGGAACAGTTTGGCAAAGCTCATCCCTCTCCAGAATTACAACTGATTTGAATTCAAAGTGTTCCTTTATCTAGACCAGTTGTATTTAGTTGAGGGCGACCTGAAGGCTTCCTTTTCAATAGCTAGTACACCGAGGTGTAGGGAAGGGTACTACTCCATTCCCTGGATTGCTTCACTTTACCCTTGATCCATACCTTATAATGCTGATTGTTTAGTAAGGGAGCATCAAGTAGCATTTTTTGAGTATTTGGTATGACTTGACCTGGGATTGAACCCTAGTCTCCCAGACCATTGGCAAACACTCTACTCATTAGACCATGTCTGATCAAGGTTAAACAGCCCAGTCTACCTTGCTATTTACCTATAGATGAAGTGGGGAATAGTTGGATTCATACTTTTCCCGAAGGTATTAGCACTGTGTGAAATGCAAACAACCTTGTTCAGGATAAGAACATGACTAGCCATGTCCACTTCTTATAACAGTTATACCATTAGTATCTCCACCTACTTGTATTGTCTCTCAATTTATAAACTTTAAAAGAAAAAAGTTAAAATGTCTACATTTAATTAAACATTAATAATTAGGTTTCTACATTGTTCTTCAAGTTGTAAAATAGAATTATTTCTTTATTAGGACAAACAATCCAGATGAAAAAAAAATGTTTAAACTAATAAATCTCTTAAGTATAACTCATTATATATGTCATATATTGATAAAAATGATGGTGGGAAAAGAATCATTGATAAATTAGACATAGAGTTTCTTAAAGATATTAAACATTTCAGTGTTTTTGAGACTTTCAACAACTACCGTAGGATATCAGGTGAACATCTAACTGATTTCTTGGTGCCATTTAAATATCTCTGTCACGATTTGTAAACAAGATATTGTGTTACCTCAGGCTGTTTTGGTGTTCCTATTATTGAAGGCCTCTAATGTTTTCATTGAAAATGAAAGGATCACTTTTGCTAATTGCCCCTTTATGATCAATGAGAAAATAAATAAAGTCTTGTATCACAAAGATCTTTAAGGATTCTGTTTCAGATAATGGCTAATATTGTCTAAGGGTCAAAACTGGGTTATTATTTAAAAGTGATTATAAAGAGGCTCTGCAGTCTAGCTGGTCTGATAGCTGGTATGTTTGTGACAGAGGTATGAGGATGGGCTGAAAAGTTCATATCTGCTGTTTATTACTTTTTAACCAAATGGATCCAAGCACTGTAAGACTAAAAGGAATAAGTGTGTGTAGTGCAAGTGGTTCTATATTTAAAAATAATCCTCATTTGATCACATTCTATGAGAGTATCTTGGTCAGTTTATGAACTTTTCAGCTAAGTCCCATAGTTGTAGCTTAGACAGATTTCTTCCAGTACAAATGTTAATAAAAGAAGAAAGTATTCTAATTTTTATATTCTTATCAAAGAAAACAGATGGAATGTTAATATCTATTTTCACCTTAGCTTTTAAGTGTGAAGTTTGAGTGTGTTAATTCTATGAACGAGCTGACAAAAATCCAATATTTTTTACTTCTTCTTGTTTATTTATTCTATTAATATATATATGAAATCATAGTAACCATTAACTTCACACTCAGAGTGATAATATGAACTTTTGTTAATCTGGCTGTATTTATCAATTCTCTGAGTCTTGACTGATATTTTGTTCTTGTTTAATCATTGGTTCAATTCAAATTGGGTTTTTTATTTCAAGATTTATCAAGTTTATATATTTATGTGCTGATGTACATTTTTGTTTGAGTGAGATTTTTAAAGTACATGCCTTTACCCAAGCTTGTTTAATTAAAATCAAAAAGGAAGTTCTCTTGCTATTGACAAATATAAGAATAATTATATTTTTGAGCATAAAGAATCACAGATACATAAGATACCTTTAACAGGGATTTGTATGGTATATCAAATATTACGAGAACTTCAGTCAGTTTTTCTTTTTTGCTTTAGCTTTTTAAGTTTTTTTTTTTTTGCATTTATAACAATTTTATAGAATATTGTGAGAAAAAGTGTATTTTATATTTTATTAAATATAGTGAATAATTTTGTAATTGATGCAAAAGATTTATGATGAATTATATAGATTTTATTTTGAAATTTTATATATAAAACATAATTTAAGTAACTATATATATATATATATATATATATATATATATATCCAGTGATATGTACACTGCAACTAAACTAGACTCAGTCCAAGAATAACAAAAATAACCCCAAAAAAACAAAAAGGAAGCCTTTCCAATTTTTCCAGGTATTCATTTTTTTTTCTTTTTTACACACTGTGGTTTTTTTTTCTTATCAACTACAATATGATTTCTTTTTTCCTCTGTATTGCTTGCTTTTCTTAGAGTATTCTCTGACAAAACATGATTGAAATAGATCCTTTTTTTAGAACTTATGCTCTCTCTCTCTCTCTCTCTTTATATATATATATATATATATATATATATATATATATGAGAGATATCCAAAAAGTGAAATACAAATCTCTATTAATCCGACATTTTCACATAGATAAAAAAGTATACACATTACCAGTACTACTATATGACTTTTCCATGTATACACCAGTGAGATTGATACAGTTGTCCTATTGGTGCATAAATAACTTCCTTGAAGAAAAGTTGACCAATTTTCAACTGTTCTTCAATCAATTGTTTTGGGATCTAATGAAATGAAATTTTCATGTGCAATGTCATCTTCTGTTATGGACAACATTGTACATGTTGAAGCTTTGATCCAAAGTGATACAACAAACTTTATGATAGGACTGGGTTATGGATCTTGATCTTCCAAACTTGATGGTCCATGATACCTTGAGGAGTTTGAATAATCTATTGTTGGGTTCTCAAGTGATTGACTTCATTCTACATACTTTGAGGAGGATATTTATATATTGATGCACACATGGGAAAGAATAATCTATCTTGATAGTGACTATAGAGAAAAGTACTGAAGTATGGATTGTGAAATATATTCAATATTTTAACAAATGTTCCTACTTTACTTTTCAGCAGACTTCTCTTGTATATATATATATATATATATATATATAACTAATTCACATCACATCTCTGGGACAATACAGAGCATGTAAAAGAGTCATCCGATGAGACGGAGAATATACCAACAATGTTCTCCGCCGAAATAAATTTATTAATTTATTATGACGGCTTAACCGAGTTTGAGTCTCCATTTAATTGCACTATATATATATATATGTATAAACAGGTTTGTTTGAAAATCATGGATTGTTTCTTTTTTAAAACCTACAAGTAAAGATTTTCAAGTCTTCTACTAGTCTTCTTTTGTCTGGGTCAAGTTGGTAATGAAAGAACCTTATATTAGCCCAAGCACTTTTGAGCATTTCACTGGTCATCTTCGGGGGTTGTGTTAGATTGTTTGTTGCTGTGAGTTTTTTATTTATTTGGTGTGGCTTATATTTATTTGGAGTGTGTTTTTTTTATAAATTATAGATGGGGTTGGTCCATTCAGTCAGGATGGGTGGTTAGTTATTGAATATATTTAATATGTTTATACGTGTGGTGAATTCTATTTTATCTATAGTAGGTTTTTTATTTTTTATAGTTATTGCTTTGAGGATTTGTAAATGGTTTTTATTGTTATTTTTATATATGATTTTTGTATTGTTAATTAGGATCTTTCTTATGTCTGGGGATTTGAGTTTGTTAGTGTCTTTGTTATGCTTTGTTATTAGATGCTGTTTTATGGCACTTATGTCGGAAAGGTGGTAGGTAAGGCAACGAGATAGTGTGGTTTTTGTATGACCAATGTAGGTATTAGGGGTTATGTTATTTTCCAAGAAACACTCTCAAAATGTACAAGTAAATTTATACACTACATTAGTTTGAGTTAGGGGTTTTTGGGGAAGTTTGTGTTATTCTTAACAATGTTTTAAATTTAGTGTAGTAGATAATGAGTTTTATTTGTTTTTGAGGTTCAATGGGTTTAATATGTCTGTGTATAATGTTGGTTATTACTTGCTTGTCTATTTTGTAGCTTTTATGCATTTGATTCTTGTAGTATAGATTTATTCTGTTAGTATTGTTATTGTTGCTGTTATTGCTATTTTTGCAGATGTTATGGAGATATTGTTTTATTTGTTGATCAATTAGTTTATTAGGGAAGTTGATATTAACTAAGTATTTTTTGCAGACTTTTATTACATATATATATATATATATATATATATATATATATATATATATATATAACAAAAATCTGCAAAAAATACTTTAAGTACTCTCAAACTGGTGATATTGCATATGAGAAGATCTGGACATCCCTAAGAAAAGGAAACCTTAAGATAGAAACTCTTTTAACAGTAGCACAAAACAATGCCATAAAAACCAATTATACTAAAGTGAAAATTGATAACATGCAACAGAAAAGCAAGTGTAGGTTGTGTGGAGAAAGAGATAAAATGGTTAATCACATAATAAGCAAATGTAGCAAACTAGTACAAATGAAGTTCACGACTAGACATGACTGGATGGGAAAGATGATCCACTGTGAACTGTGCAAGGGATTGTAATTTGACCATGCAACCAAATGGTATATACACAAACAAGAATCCATTCTAGTGAATGAGGCACATAAAATTCTCTGGAATTTTAAGATATAAATGGATCCCCAAATTCTGGTCAAAAACCAGACCTTGTGTTAATCAATAAGAAAAAGAACTTAGGATCGAGAGGATTTTGGAATCCTGGTGAACCACAGAGGGACAAGAAAGCAATAGAAAGGACAAATACTTTGACCTTGCCAGAGAGCTGAAAAAGCAGTGGAACATGAGGATAATGGTAATACTGATTGTTGCTGGTGCTCTTGTAACAGTTCCCAGAGGCTTGGAAAAAAAGATTGAAGAATCTGGAAACCAGAGGAGGAATTGAGACCAACTAGACCACTGTTAGAATACAGTGAAAAGACCTGGAGATCTGAAGAGACTTGCCATCATTTTTTCTCCAGTGGAAGACCATCAGCTAATGCTAGTGTTAAAAATTCACAAAGAATGAAATAATAATAATAATAATTTGAGTCATAGATGATCTTTAGATGGCATAAGCTTTGTATAAAATCAAAAATACTTTTAATTCTTCCTAATAGATTACTTTTACTGCTGATTAGAAAGCATAATGCCATTTTACTTCCATATAAAGGGAAAAATAAATCTGTCATAAGAAAATGTAATATCTTTAAAAATGTTCCCATACCAATCTGTAAAAAGTGAATAAAACAAACCTATGAAGCACACCAAAATTTATCTGAAGAATAAGAGGCATACAAATCAATTTAATTCTAGAGGGACAACGTATCCTTCATGAAAGCAATTTAAATCAACTCTTGCTGAAAGACATGCGTTGGAATTTTTTACACATTTATTTTTTTTAATAAGTGAAGATCATAAAGTTTTATGGATATCAATAAAAAATTTATGATCTATTATTGAAAAAAAAAACTGTTTAAAAAATCTTTTATTGATTATTTTACATTTTACTAAACTAATCATAATAAATACCTTGGTTGTAATTTCCTTTTTTAAACCTTAATAATCATGTGCTATCTTGTATTATCAATATGCATTGTCTGTAACTGATACACCCAATGCTAGAAGATGACAGCAACTTAATATTCATTAAGACTTTACAACAATTAGCTTTCATTGAAGATTTTACAACAATTAGCTTTCATTCATAAACTTTGCATACAGATACCAAAGAATCTTTTGTCTGGGATTCTGTATTAATAGTAACAAAGATGAAGAGAAAAGTTTAAATAACAATATAAGGAAGTGGAAAGCCAATGAAATTAATCAGTACAAGTATTATAATGTTTGAACAATATAAATCAAAAGATGATGTGTCAGTTTTGTTCATTTTTTTTTGGTATTTATTTGGCTTGAGAGTATTATTAATGTATTTATAACTTTATTATAATAAATAATGATCATTCATCAATTTGATGACAACCATTACCTAAGCTAAGGCTTTGTGAATGAACTATACAGGTAATTCATTAATAATGATGACTTTTTGAAAAAAATGATAACAAAAGAATAATGCACCACTGTAAATATTAAAAGATATTTGATGGTTTGGTATTAGTTTTATCATTTAATGGTATATCATCCTTTGTGGGTTATTTAATGCTAAAGAAAAACAGTAGTAGCACTATTTAACCCATAACTGGAGGGATAGCAGGGTCAAGGATAATTACTTCAAAAGTGAACATAATGCCACAACTAGAGTTTGAACTCACTATGATTTTGCAGTCCTCCATGTCAGTCAATGTGTAAAGGGTACTTCCCCAAATTATATTTGAGTAATTATATATATATATATATATATATATATATATATATATATATATATATATATATATATATTAGAGGTTTAAAACTTGAAAAACTAATATATATTAAAGATTTAAAACTAGAAAAATTAATTTAGATTTTTCTATTTTCATAAAAAGTGGTTTTATGTGGCCACAGGGAAAATGTTCAGCTATGCTGTTCTTTCTTGGTGAATCTTAGAAATTTTTGAACAAATTTCATGAATGTATGTGTGTGTAGATAGATAGATTGATAGATAGATAGATATGAATATTTATGCATATGTGGAATTATGGTAATTGGCTCAAAGAGTTGAGTTTAGAATATGGAAAAGGGTGTATGTATTTCATCTTCATGCTAAAGTCCTTTGGAAAGGCATCAATTCATCTATTCTACCACTCTCATCTATGGTTAAAATAGTAAACAAACTGGGCTCTCTTGCTTTGTTAAAGCAGTTAGTATAGTAGAAGGAAAACTCTAAATCTAAAACCAGAGGAGAGTTGCTTGGGAGAATCTTTTATGCATTGATGTTCCATTTTTCTGTAATCAACTCATCCAAAAAGTGTGAGTGATTCTGCACATGCCTTCACAACTATAAGCAAATCATTTGTGTTGGTAGTTTGATGTTTTATATATTTAACTGAACTTTTGGGTCTTTATATGTGTAGATTGATGGGAGAGTCCATCATATATATATATATATATATTGATAGTTTGGAAAAGATAAATCCATATGTGTGTGAGTGTGTGTTTACAGATATATATTTATGCTTATCCACACACACGCACACACACACACATATATATATGTATGTATTAATATGGTGCAAAAATAATTTTCATGTTTGTTATTTTAAACTGTGATACATATTTTGAAATAAAGTTAATTTACTATGTTCATATAATATACTCTCTTAAGGTGTGAAAGTAACAGTATCATCTTGAAAATCTAAGAAAGAATTGGTCGCCAAAAATACTCGGTGTGAACAATCATAATATTGACTATTAAAAAAACACAAAATACATTACTTTAAAACTTTTAAATCACCATAAAATGTTATGATAATGTAAATGTTATGAACTAGTGTCAGAACAACAAAAAGGAAATATTCTGAATGAAATTAGGGTATTGATTTCATGGCATTAGAGAGAGTTTTAGTATGTGTATGGAATTAGACTTGTTGCAAAACTCTGTAAAAATGAGAATATTTTTGATATATCCTAATATGTATATGATAATATTGATAATATACAATGAATTGTATTAAAAGAAAACTCTGAATAGAATGAAACACACTCACATACATGTATAAATATTGTATGCATATCTCACTTTTCACAGTGTGCACAGATACAGCACTTTGGTCTGATACTCAACTATTAGGATAGAATGTAATATATGGTCAGTTTAACAATTTAATCTCTACAAGCAGTATCACAAAAGTATCAGCTCTAATTTTCCCCTTTTTTACTATACCAAGATTCTTTCCTATGATGGAATTTCCATAAATAGGCTCAACTTCCTTTGGTACACAATGATACTCACTATAACTATAAGGTGTGTCATCATTCTAAGAGTTTTTCAGATTATTGATCTTTTTTTGTCCGATTTAGTTGCTATCATAACTCAAAACTTTGTATATACTTTCTTTTACTCTAGATGCAGTCAAATTTTCTCTCACCAAAATTTCTACTAGCTTTTATGTATCTACACATACTGTGATAAAATGAACTTCATAGTCAGGAGATCAAATTGCCACCTGATCCTGAACTGGACCCCAAAATTTTTACATGGATGATTGAAACAGTTGACAAACATGTTATTACTTCTTTAATTTTCCACTTTATTTAGTGTTTTCTTTGATTGTGGGTATGTTTGCAATTGTCATTTTGATGAGAAGAAGAAATCCTATGGTTAAGAATTTATACCTCTTGGAATGGTGAATTTGTAAGACAGTCATCGTGGTGCCAAGTATTAAACTGATCAAAAATCAAAGTTAACTTTTCTATCTCTTTTGTTTTTTTCCTGTCATATGACCCCCATCAACCAATGATCACATAGTCTCACATTCTTAAAAAAATGCATATTTCTTTGAGTTCATTTCTGATACTGGGGTATTATCACATGACTTCTTGTCTATCAATTGATGTTTCTGTTGTCTTTCTTGACGTCTTCTGGCATGTGTTTACTCACTGTGTTCTATACTCAGTGACCTACACCAAGCTCTTGCATAACAGAAGCAAGAAAGGACAATATAATTTACTCTAAATATCTGTCAATACTGAAGAACATGAATAGAAATCATCTCAATCTATACAAGTGAGTAAAAGAGTAAATTTTTATATACATTTTATAAATCACTTAAGCTAAATAAATGAAAAGAAACTATCTGAATAATAAAAATGTTTAAAAAGCAAAACAAAAACTTTTTAAAAGCAGATGAGACATAGACAAATAGAAAAAGAAAATATGTGTAGAAAATAATCCAAATGGTCAGGAAAGAACAGAGTCAAGGTAAATTTTTATGAATTTGATTATCCTCTCATCCATGACTGAAAACAATATTTACTATTGTTTGGGCATGATAACAAAGCATAGATTGAACCATGGTATAATAGTGACTGGAAACATTCAGGAGATGAAGTTTCAGTTGGTAAAAATGACTATAGCTGCCAACAAGGATGAGATTGCATGGTGGGATACAAACTGCAGAGCTGATTATACAAAGCCTGCTTACTGAACAAAAATAATTATTATCTTGAAGGCCACCAAAACTGTAAGCTGGTGAAGAGTAAAAGCAATCTGATATATGACAAAATTACTCTATTGTAGATCTGACCTTGACTAGGTAAAAGGGTGAAGAACTGGCTTGAATTAGTCTGGAACTCTTAATAGGAATTGCAATTTCCCTCCGGCGATCTTAGATATAAGAATTAAAGACAAAGTCATTAACTATGGTGACACCAAGTTTGTGGAAAGAGTTTGATTGAGGCCATTCATACACTATCAGTTGTGATGATGAATTCATTCATTCCTTTGTAAGTTTATTCTTAGAAATGATAAGATAAATTACCAAAAAGTCAATTATTTCTTCCTTTCTACAGTACTGGCTTTATTTCCCCTTTTAGCAAAAATATTTTGTTCAACACACACACACACACACACACACACACACACATATGCATATATATACAGACACACACACACATATGCATGCACACACACATACACACAAATATACACCAACTGACAGGTAGACATACACCCATACATACACATGTATACATATATACATACACATACACACATTGACACAGACACAGACAGACATAGACACACACACAACCATGCCCATGTGTTTTAAATAAACTTAGAAAGTTATTTGAGTTATCATCATAGGTTTTTCCTAGGTAATACCTCTATCTTTAATGCTTACCATATTTAGTGTATGAAATATATATGCAAATGTACCATTATAGGATAGAGTTAATATTATTTTCCCACATATGATTTTAACACGGCAAATAGAAAAAAAGAAAGATATATACAGAAAATGTATTTGCTCTAATCAAACTGAAATTAAAGCTCAAAATTCCTCTCAGAATTTGGTATTAGGTCAAAGCATAGTATCTGTAATTTAAAGACAGTCAAAAATATATCAAGGCAAAACCCTGTTCATCTAGAAAAACCAGCCTCTCTTCTATAAAATCAATAACTGATAAACTTGTAACACATAGACAGTGTCAATTCAAATCTCTGTTGAACTGTCAAAGTCAGTTTCTCTTCTTTAGAGCCAAAGGTTGATAAGCTTGTAACAGACAGTGTCAATGCAAATCTGTATATGTAAGAGATGCAGTTTCTCTGATATTGAGCCAAAGATTGATAAGCATGAAACAGTGTGAATATAAAACTAGGAGGCTCAGCCTTTCTTCTACTGAGTCAAGGATTGATAAACTTGTAACTGTGTCAAAAGAAATTTCTGTTCAACTGTCAAACTCAGTTTCTCTTTTACTGAGCCAAGGATTAATTAGCTTGTAACATTGGCAATACAAATCTAGAAGACACCTCTTTTTCTACTAGGTCAAGCATTGATAGTCCATGCAAAAGCCAGGTTTTTGAATGAAGCTTTTCATTCTTCCATCATAAATACCTTGCAAGGGAGTATCTGTTGTTTCTGTCTCTGATCAGAATTTCTTCCCAAAGTCTCATCATAGGTTCAGAGTTTAGTATCAGAATGCTTTGCTTAGGATCAAAGTGGTGCTCCCTGTTATTTCTTAGGATCAGTGTGTAATTGTATGTTTTATGAAAAATATCAACTACATTATCTATCAATCAATCTATCCGGATGCACTATGGGAAAATTGGTTCTGATAAAATAAAACTTACTCTATCTGATAATAGTGGTTACATTTACATATAAATTTCATAAACAAAATATAACAAGTATTATTAGATGGAGGTAATAGTATTGAGAAAGAACCAATGATGAGGCTCAAGATAACTCAGATAATTTTGTATGTTTGAATCACATTGTTAAAAACAAAGAACTCAGACTATAACACTCTGCATACAGAGACGCCATTATTACACCCTTCTTTCACTCTCACATAAACCAATTTTTCGTTATCCTTGGTGATATTGGCACTCTTTAGTGCTCTGAATGCAAGTACAGTTTCTGGTAAAAGATTGTTAAAATCTTTTAATTTGGTGACAAGCCGGCCAAATTCAATCAGGAAATCTTCTAATGATGTCCCAGGCAGTCTCAGATAATTTTCAAATGTTTCGTATGCTCAAAAGGCAGACTGGTTGACATCTTCCAGAAAAAGTGTATCCAGTTTTTCATATAACTTTTTCATTCCATCCTCAGAATTAATGTTATATAGTCATCTACATCATCATTCAGCATCACAACGACACAATATCAAAGACAGACGCAGGATAAAGACGGACGCAAGACTTCTTTAACATTTTACCTCTCATTTTATTGCAAGGGTTCGAAAGGGTTGTTCAAGGTTTGCATGTGAGAGGGTGCTGGAGACCGAACATAAACTTCATATTTTGACCCCACTGTTATGACCGTCACGTTGTGTCTTTCTTGTTCTCTTGATGTTAGGGTCTACTCCATCGGGGCTTCTGAGGGCCCCCTCGGTCAGGTGTGGCCTTCCCTACCACATCTGGTCTCTAGCTGTCTAGAATTCTACTGGCAACTGCTTTGGCACCCCAAACTCAACTGAGTTAAATAATAATTCAACGCCCACACGATCGCCTACTGGATCTTTGAAATCAGATGTTTAATCGTCATCAAGCGGAAATAACTGTCATGCAGTTCAGAGGTTACTCTCTTCCGGTGCATCACTGCAGTGGCACAATGGGACCTTCACCTTGTCCCATATCATAAGCCTTAATCTGCACATGCGATCTCTTTCGATTACTGGCCATTGGAATGTGTCACTTCCTTCCGGTGTATCACCTTGGAATAGCATTTTTGGGCCGGGGCGAGGGTCAAAATATAAATTTAAGAACCGCAGTATCTAATTCCAAAACAGCCTCTTTAGCCTTCCCTTTCCAATGACAAAGACACCATGAGGGCTCTTTTTGTTTTATCCAGTGAAGTTACAAGCTCCCATATTTTCATTTCTCTTGTACTGTATTTATCCTTAAGCAAAGTGGGTAGAGGAAAATACTAAGAAGCCATAGTGTCTTTTAGTTCTGCTACCATTGTTTAAAACAAAGAACTCAGACTATAACACTCTGCATACGGAGATGCCTTTATTACACACTTCTTCTCACACATTCAAATAAACCAATATGGCCGTATGTTTACTTCCGGTCCTCGAATACCGCTTTCTCTTCTCAAGAGTATCAGGGGAGATAACTTGCATGCTTTAACACACATAATGTGTTTGTGTGTGTGTGTGTGTGTGTGTGTGTTTGTATGTGTGTGCATCAGTACTAGGAATCAATGACTATATTATAAAGAGCAAAGAAAGATAAATTACTGCAGGTAATTGCAGCAGTGACAACATAAGTACAGATGAAAAGACAACAAAAACTAGGAAGCAGAAATATGCAATAAAACAACTGTATGGATATTTCAAGTGACAAACTGGAATGTTTGCACTGAAGATGTGGATATTGTTACAAAAGGAAAATTTCAAGAGAGCAATTGAATAACTTCTAATATCAGCATAAAATAACACCATAAGCACCAATTATGTTAAAGTGAAAATCAATAATATGCAATAGAATAGCAAGTGTAGGTATTGCAGCGAAAGAAAAGAAACTATTAATCACAGTGTAAGTGAATGCAGCAAACTAGCACAGAAAGAGTACAAGACTAGGCACCACTGGGTGGGAAAGGTGATCCACTAGGAATTGTGCAAACCATTGAATTTCAACCATATTACCAAATTCATCCTAAAAAATGAGATGCATAATATTCACTAGGATTTAGAGTTACAAACAGATCACTAGATCCTGGCCAAATGACTAGACTTAGTACTAAGTAAAAAACCTGTGCAACATGTAGGTGACAATTTTACCAATTGTAATAGATGCTCATAGAGCATTCTCCAAAGAACAGAAAAACGGATTGGAACAGTTGGAAAACAGAGGAAGAATCAAGACCATTTAGATTACAGCATTGTTGAAATCAGCCAGAATATTTAGAACAGTCTTGGAGACATGAGGAGATTTGCTGTCATTCAGACTCTAGTAAAACCTCACCAACTAATGCCAGTGAGAAAAACTAGCTGAGATAATAATAATAATAATAATAATAATAATAATAATAATGATAATAATAATAATAATTGACACAGAAAAATGTGCCATGTCGATAATGAAAAGTGAGAAAAGCAAAACAATGGAAGGAATGGAACAGCCAAATCAGGAAAGAATTATAATGATTGGAGAGAAGGAAAAGTGCTTGTACTTGAGAATTTTGCAAGTGGACACCATCAAACAAGTGGAGATGAAAGAAAAAAATAAAAAAGAACAAGAAAGCTACTTGAAGCCAAATTTTGCTGCAAAAATCTTATGAAAGGGAAAAACATTTGGGCAGTCTTCCTTGTAAGGCACTCGGGACCATCCTTAAATTGGATAAGGGAGGAATTCACACAAATAGACTAAAGAACAAGAAAGATGATGACTCTGCACAAGGCCTTCCATCCACAAGAAGACATAGACAGTCTATATGTGTCAAGAGGAGGAAGATGACTCACCAACATTGAAGATTGTGTGGATGCATCTATACAAGGACATAAGAACTATATTAAAAAGAAGAAAGAAAGATTAATTACAACAGCTAATAATAGTATGGGCAACATAAGAAAAACAGTAAAACAACAAAAGCTAGAAAATGTAAATGGGAAGAATAACAACTGTGTGGATATTTCAAGAGACAAACTAGCAAGATTGCACGAAAGAAGATGAGGAGATGGCTACGAAAGGAAACCCTTAAGAGAGAAACTAAATCTTGACTAATATCAGCACAAACAATTCCATTAGGACCTATTATATCAAAGCAAAAATTGGCAATACACAATAGAATAGCAAGTATATGTTATGTAGTGGCCATGATGAAATGGTTTATCACATAATAAGCAAATGCAATAAACTAGTGCAGATGGAGTTCGAGATGAATTATGACTGGATGGGAAAAGTGATTCACTGGGAATTGTGCAAATCACTGAATTATGATCATACTACCAAATGGTATATGCACAAACCAGAATCCATTTGAGAGAATGAGATGCATTAAATTCTCTGAGATTTTGAGATACAAATATGTTGGGTATCATCCACCTTTTACCACACAATGAACTAGTCCATCTGCCATATGTAGCAGTAGCTACTAATACCAGCAGACTAGAAGGTGAAGAGCAGCTTCTTATAGGAATAGTATTAGAGCATTGGAGACTGGAGATCACACTAGATCACCTTACTTGTTACCGTAATAACGGAAGCCAATACTATCGTTGGACTATATCTTTATTCTGTATTCACTAATCCTATGTTCTTGTCTACTAATAATCTCTCTACTGTATATAATTTTTTCCTGAGAATATATCTCTATTTTACTCTCATATCATGGTTTGTCCTCTATTTAATATTACAAGTGTTCACTAACCAGAATGCAATAGAATAGATCACCAAATCTTAATTAACAAGAAAAAAACTTGTCATCAAGTGGACCACCGAGTGAAAATAAAAGAAAGTGAAAAGATAAACAAATACTTAGGCCTTGCTAGAAAACTAAAAAAGCTGTGGAATAGGAGTGTGACAGTAATGCTAATTGTTGTTGGGACACTTAGAATGGTCCCCAAAGGACTAGAAAAGAGACTAGAAAAGTTGAAAACTGGAGGGAGAATCAAGACCATCCAGATAACAGCATTGCTAAGATCAGTGAGAATCCTGAAGAAGAGAATGAGAGACCTGAAGAAACTTGTTGTCTCTCAAACTCCAGGAAAAACTCACTAAGAGCATAATAATAATAATGATAACAAGGTGCATCTAATGTATTTTCGCTTTTTACCAATTGTTAATAATATTAATATCAGATATTAATGAAATATTAATTTATGTGAGTATAAAATATGAATCATACATTAATTAATCTTAATATCAAATAATAATGATATATCAATTGATATTAATACCAAATATGAAACACGTATTAATTAGTAATAATAAGTAAAGTTGGCAACTATAGTCGAGGGCGACCAGAAGGCTCCCTTCGCAATAACTACTACACCGAGATGTAGGGGAGGGCACTATTCCTTTCTCTGGATTGCTCCACTTTATTCTTGATATGTACCTTATATTGTTGAGCGCTAAGCAAGGAGGTATCAAGTACCATTTTTAAAGTCTTTGGTATGATGTGACCTGAAATTGAACCCTGGTCTCCTGGGCCATTGGCAAACACTCTACCCACTAGGCTAATGAGCTGGTTTATAATACTTTAAGAATATATTCGTCATTTATTATTGACTATTCATCAATGATCAGTTAATAAAAATACTAACATCAAGAACTGATAGAATATTAAATGATATTAGTATTAATGCCAAATATTAATAAAAGCATTAGTCAATAATGATATCAAATATTTATAATCAATATTTCATAATAACTCAAATATCAATCACATATTAATTGATATTAACATGAAATATTAATCGACTGAAAGTATATTTTTCTATTAACTTCATTCTTTTTATCTTAAAATTGTCTGATGGAAATGTGTTTTTAATCATGTGGCCATAGAATAATTCATATTTTCAATTGACAGCTATATTATCAACATTCAAGTACACAGGACATGTGTCCTGGCCATAAATTTGCATACTAAGCACCAAAGCTGGTCAGAATAAGTAATTAAATTCTAAAACATCTTAAAAGAAAACCGGTTTTTAACATTAAAAAATGTTTACATAGCACATTTTTTATCATTTTTTCTTCATATTAGATTTGATTTTTATACTTTTTTATGAGAAAAAAATAACCTTCTTTAGGAAGAAAATGATTGGCAATTCTGTTAATACATTAGTAAAAGACTTGTTTTTTCATTTGGTAGATATGTTCAGCTTTATTAGATAGATAGATAGTAGATAGATAGATAGATAGATATAAAGACAGAGAGAGAAAGAAAGAAAAAGAGGAAGATTAATTTGGGTTTAGACTCTTGAAATAGTGTAAGAATATTCTAGATTAATTTCAGACTTCAATGGAAAATGAATCTGTTGATTTTCTCTTGGTTGCTGCTTACAAAAAGAAAAAGAGGCAGAATTTGTAAAAGATTTGTTATTGATTAAAAGAAAAAAAAATCTTAGAAATATTCTCATGAAGGTAAATAAATAAACATAAGCATGCACATGTACATGCACCCACATACACATTTTCTGTAGGTGCATAACAACATAACAAGACAATATTACTTCAGGTATATACAGACTAAATTTCTGTCCACCTACACACACATATATATATATATATATATATGCATATATGAATCACTTACTTTTAACATTTAAAAAAGTGCAGTATGTCCTAAAGACAGAGCAGTCAGAAGCTAGTGGTTCCTCGCTGCATAAAGTGTTAAGTCATGACTAATAGTTTTCATGGTAAATGTTTTTAATTTACTTTGGTTTGTATATTAATTTCAGAGACTGGTCTTTGGGACAGGCTACTTGTCTGGATGAAAAATAATAAGTGTTACTTACTAATTCTAAACTTGATTAGAATCTGTATCTCCTGGTAACATAAGCCTCACTAATCCACTTTTGTTCTCTGTCTATTTCAAATTCCTGTCATGTGGGTGCTATATCTATGATGCTCAGCTTCCTGATTACCCTACAATTCTGCAGGTATTTTTGATCACACATGCACTTCTTTTTTCTTCACCAGGGTCATTTCCAGGTAATCACACCATGCATCTACTGCACATGATGACGTCCTTGTTTGGCAACATCAAGCTGCTGTATTACAATTATAAGCATCATGCCACCTCACTGTTTGCTCCTTTCTTTCTGTTCATTTCAATTCAAAATTAAAAGACAGCACAAAAGTACTTAGGAGTGGGAGTATCTGTTAGGATCCCATCTGTTGGTCAAATACAACTACATTTAGTATACTTGGAACTATATAACTGTGCGCAAACAAACGATTAATGTTAAATAGAATTATTTGTATTACATAGCAATACTTGATACCATTTAACTGTGTGCAAACAAAAGATTAATATTAAGTAGAATTATTAGAGTTAGATTGCAATATTTGAAAACATTTTACTGTGTGTAAACAAATGATTAATATTAGATAGAATTATTAGTGTTGAATAACAATAGTTGAAACCATTTAACTGTGTGTAAACAAATGATTAATATTAAATAGAATTATTAGTGTTGGATAACAAGAGTTGAAACCATTTAACTGTGTATCAGCAAATGAGCTTTGGCTCATGTGAAAATGATATTTCAACAAACTATTTACTCACAAATCATACATACATATATATATATATATATATATATATATAAACAGGATTTGACATTTAATAACCCACAAGAGTTGATATGTCATAAAGCCCAACCAAACAAAGGAATCTTTGGACTTCTGGAGTATCATTTGTCTGTTATCAACTCATCTAAAAAGTATGGCTGATCCTAAACAAGTCTTCACCATAAAAAATGAATCACCTGTATTTGCAGTCTTAAACTGAACTGTTGAACATATATTATGTATAATAAAAGAGTTACAATATATATATACAAATTTTTCAACCCCTTGCCACAAGTAGGATGTAAACTTTTAAATAGAATTTAACATGATCCTAATTAAATTATAGACAAGAAGTGTCTTTATTATTTAATCAAACCTGCTTAAATGAAGGACTGCTGCTCCACTACACCTATTTTGATCCTGCAGTTCCTGACAATGCTGACACCTGAAAATATTTGTGTAGTCATGTAAAAAGACAAATAACAATAAAAAAAACACTGTAATGATGGCCTATGAATAATCCAAAAGTGCTCGGGAAAATTTTGGTAAATTCATCTACTAACTCCAACCTAAAATCAAATCATATCATACATAAAGTAAAGTTGGCTCCCCTTTCAATAGCTACTACACCGAAGTGTAGGGTTGGGCACTACACCTTTCCCTGGATTGCTCCACTTTATCCTTGATCCTTACCTCATAATGCTCAGTGTTAAGCAAGGTGGCATCAAGTACCATTTTTTAAATCTTTGGCATGAATTAACCTGGGGTTGAACCCCGGTCTCCCGGACCACTGGCAAATGCAACCACCATGCAAGAGATCATGTGGAAATTAGGAGTGCCCTGAGAAGAAGGAAAATCTGGAAGAAGTTCATGAATGAAAGTTCTCTAAATACCCGGAGTTGTTAGAACAGTTATGAACCTAGGCTGGTAAACCTTATATGAACCAAGAGATGAGGGTTGTTGAGAGTTTGTAGGGCCTTCACTTGAACTGATATTACACGAGCTGATGGGGGCCATTAGAACCATCATGGAGTTGGAAGAAAAAATTTCTTTAGATAAAGAGAGTAAGTTTATGGATAATTGCTGCCAGGATAAAAGCTGGGAAGTGATCAATCCCATTTTAGGGTCTAATATTGACAGATTCAAACCTGCTGATAAACCTTCAAACATCCCTGATGATGCATCTCAGTGCACCTACGTATCTTTATAAACATATATATATATATATATGTCAATCAATAAGAAAAGACAAACCAGGCCAACAAACAGGAAAATTAGTCAGACTATCAATTGAATAGTCAAGGACAGGCCAAAGTTTTAGAAAAGCAAGAAATATCAAAAGAGTGAACACCAAAAGTTTATCATTATTCCATAATCTCTCAAAGTGCAAAATATGATTTCATATCATAATCTCAAGTGACCTGTAGCTCTCACTTTCTATCTCTCCTATTTAATATTTCTTCTTTTTTTTTCTCTTTTTTCTTTCTTATTTTTCCTGCTTCCTTTTGCTCTTCACTCTCCTTCTGTTTGTTGACCTCTCTTATTCTTTATATCTTCACTCTTTTTATATCTTCCTTCCTGGTCTTAATTGGAAAGTTATGAAATTGCTTTAAACAAATATTTTGTTTTGTTTCCTCTCTTCTTACAGCCTTTTGTGCCTCTGGGGACATAATACAAAGATTAAGTCTTCTACAATATTATGATTGATTAGTCTTTCAATACAGGTTATTCATTATTTGAATTCTGTGATAACCACATGATCACTTTGAGTAGACAATGTGCTAATAAATAAAATATGGTAAATTAAAAAATATGAATATATGACTGCAAGCTAGTCTACTGATTTATAAAAGGTTACAAACAGACAGTATTTTTCATAATAAAATTGGTGTTTGTTTGATAATTACATGGCAAACTTCCCTCTTAGAAACTAGTTTTGTCAAGCTAAATAATCTAACTCAGGATAAGTACAATGTACAGATATCATAAAGATATGTGATTGGTATAAAAGATATATGGTCAGATTGGTTTGATTTTTTTGTTTGTTTAATGGCATCTTAACCTTTGTGAGTTATTTAATGCCAATCTATGCTTGTAGAAGAACAGCAGTAATACTATCTAACCCATTGCTGAGATATATGGTTGGAGTAATGGAATCAACAGACAGTTTTTGAAATACAGCTGGGACTGTTTCTATTCTGTTCCCATTAATACCACTGATAAAAACATGAATCCAATGCCAGCTATAGACAAAATAGTAGGGTAGACTTGATTCTCTAGGCTTAATGGAATTACTAGTCTAAGGAAGGACAGTACTGAATTCAAAACCCCTCTGACACACACATACACACACACACACTATTTAAGGAGGCTTGTTTAACTTAACAGTTATACATGCATGATTATTGTCATTGGAAATGAAATCAGTGTCCTAAGTTCAAATCCTGGTTGAGGTTGATTGTATTTCACTTCACTCTAATGCCATTGGGAAAGGTATAAATCCACCTATTCCTTCCAGCTATGGATAAATAGTAGACCAGACTAAGGTTTGGGTAAAAACACACACACACACAAACACACACACACACACATTATTATGAGTGATTCCATTTGAGTAAACATTGGTTTAATTTAAAACTTAAAACATTCCAGCCAGATTACTGAATCACTTTTATTGTATGGGGTATAATGAATTAATTTACATTGTGTTTTATTATGAAAACAGAATAAAATATGCTGGCATAATTATCATAAATAAAATAAATTTTTATTGATAGAAACCTGACAAAGTATAGCTAATAATAAAGGTCTCCATTAACAGACATTGAACATAAAAACCTGGAAATTGAGAAATAGTATATGCCATACCTCCATGAACCTACCAGCCACCATTTCCTCTCCTGACTGGAAAATCACTTAAAAGTTGTAGAGGACATTTTATGCTATTTTTACAAGCACAAATCTGTGCAAAAAGTGAATCCCAGTAGAAGACAAATTAGAATTTCAACATTCTTTTCTGTCCAATAATAAAGCAGAATGCAACTTGCCAATGAGTAAGCAGCTGAATTATACACCTTTTGATCGGATTATTTTTCTATAAATAGCTAGGGTTTTTATGCCGAAAACTTTAGTATTTGGATGGCTCTCAAACAATACACAATGAGCCAGAAATCGGATTACTCATCAGCATTTTGACTTTTTGCATTCTTTTATCTTCTTTCCAGCTAAGAAGAAATTCTGAACACATTTCACACTAGAATCCTTTAACAAAGTCTAACTCTTTCCAAAAGAAATGTTCTCAATTCAACATTATGAATCCAAATCTGTGTGCTGATTTTCAACCAACAGTTAAATCATTTCAAAGCAACATTTCTTTTTCTTCTTAAATTACTCCTAGTATAAACATACATACACAATAACAACTCATATTCTTATTTCAGCCCTGTCAACAGAGCTTAGAATATGATATGATGTCTATATCATTCGGCAGAGGAATTGAGTATGACCCTAAGCTGAGGACTGTTGAATCATCATTGATGAAACAGATCCGTTTAAAAATGATTAGTATTAGATAGGAATACTTGAAACCATATAACTGTGTGCAAACAAGTGATTATCATTGAAATAATTACTAAACACCATGTAATTGTGTACAAATTATTAGTATTAAATCAAAATACTCGTAGAAATAAAGCTGTGCACAAACAAGTGATTATTATTGAATAATCATTATATAAATACCTTGAAGAAACAATTATTATAAAAGTAGTAACTTGAAACCATATAAGTGTATAAATTATTAGTATCATATGGAAATACTTGTAACCATTTAACTAAACTGTAACTATTTATACAGAGTTATTAGTATTAAATAGGAATACTTGAAACTATATAACTGAGGGCAAACAAATGATTATTATAGAATAATTATTATTATGGAAATAGTACTTGAAAACATTATCATAGAAATAGTTACTGTAAACCTTATAAGAGATAAATTATTTCTATTAGATAGGAATACTTGAAACCATATAGCAACATATAAATTGTTTATATTACATCTGAGCATTGAATAACCCATAAGAGGTTGATGTGCCATTAAATAAACAAACAAAACTAACCATAATCACATAGTAAAGGAACAAAGAAAACTGATTCACTATTACAACTGTAAATTCTTGAAAGCGCTTAATGATTAGCAAGCTAAACTAGCAAACCATTACTAGAGAGTTTGAGTCTCATAGGGTGCTCCATACATCCAGCCTTGTGCCAAAGTAAGCTTTGTAAATAATTTGCTAATAATAACCTACATAAAAACATACAAGCATCGTAATACAGAGAAAATAAGAAGGAAACTTAACCCAACAACTTTTTCTTCTTTTAATTTTGTTTTAATGTTCAAATCATTTAAAATACCAGTTTCCAAAATGAAAAAAATATTGAATTAACTCCCTTTGTTTTGACTCCGATTTAAAAAAGGAAATAAAAGTCTATGTTGTTATGTTGACCTGTGACATCAATTCCATTTTCTCCTTGCCAATGAAAAAATGAGAAGACAGGCACTAATTTTTCACCTTCTTGTGTTCCAGACATGGCCACATCATCTAATCACCATGTGTCTACTAACCTTAGAGATTTAGTCCTCATGAAGACAACTACTCTTCTGACAATAAGGTAAAAATAATTATGTTATCATACCCAAACATTCTTATGAAAAATATCAAAAAGTTTTCCGTTATCTTGACTGTATTGAATGACATTGATAAACATACTGTTTATGTAACCTGTGATAATGGATAGGATTTATTAAACAAATGCATTAATTTTTTATTTACTCAAATGATTATACATATATATATATATAATGAGACAGAAAATTTGAAAGGCATATATAGAAATTTATTGGAAATTATTTTATGTACTGCAAATTATCTTAAGCTATTTATGTAACCAGTGATATCACTGACAAGATTTTATGAAACAAATACATCAAAACTTTCATTCTAATGATGATGACAGTTTTAACAGCAAATTCTGGTCAGAAAAATAATGAAACAAGATTCAGTTGTATTTTGACACAGACAACATATAAATACTGTCGGTAATTCTTTTTTTCTTTGTGCCCACAGACTTTACTGCTACTTCACCACTTCTCTGCTCAACTTTACTCATTTCCTGGGATAGGGGAAAAAATTAATGGTTAAGCACTGAATTCTGCAATTTTTAAATCTATATTTTATTGTAATAAGTTTTTTTATATTTAAAAATCCGGATTGAAATTGATTGGGAGTTGTCAGGAATTAATGCAAGTTTTACTCCTGGAATAAATGTATAATATACACAAAGCAAATGTATTGATAAAGTATTTTCAAATTTTCCAAACTTTTGTATAGAATGTTAGATACTCAAGAAAATGTAAATGTCCAGAATATTCTTATTCTTTTCATTATACTTATCATCTTATAGATCATAGGAAACAGCAATGTCCATATCCATATGGGATATGGTTATGGGGCTATATCCATATGTATAACTATAGGTATAAAACCATATCACATATCCATATATGATATGGTTATAGAGGTGCTTGTAGTTTAATGATTATTGTTGTAAGAAATGGACAAGGTAACCTGAATTCGAACCCTGGATGAGGCTGTCTGCATTTCTTGAAAAAGATTTTCATCCAATTATTCTCCCTCTAGCTATAGGTAAATAGTAGTGCAGATTGGGCTTTTCAACCTCGGTATGGCAACCAGTCTAGGAAAAAGAAAACTCTAAATGCAAACTCCACATGAAAAATTGACCTTGTGTCACATCCTGCTTGTGAGGAGAGATTAGGTTTGGTTTGGTTTCTTTGTTTAATGGCATATCAACTCTTTTTAGGTTATCTAATGCCAAATCCATTCTCCTAGAAGAACAGTACTGGTACTATTTAACCCTTAGCTAGGAGGATAAGGGGGCTCATACCTTTCCCAAGGGTATTTGCCCGAAAGTGAACGTAATAGCGCGACTGGAGTACGAACTCGCGTACTACGATTCCGCAGGCCAACGCTTTAACCATTACACTATGAGGACACCCCCTGAGGAGAGATTAGTAAATACATAAGATAACAAACAAAATGTTTGAAAATTTTCTTTTTTCTTAATAAAAAAAAGTGCATGAATAAAGGTCAGCAGAGAAGGATTAAAACCTTGAAGAGATTAATATTTCACCTTTTTATGTTGGATTCATGACTATAATTTTCATGTCTCAATTCAGATACAATCATCAGAGAAAACACAAGAGTAAATGGGTGAAGAAACAAATTATTAGATACTAAGTATTCCCAATACAGAACAATGAATTATTATAAGGCACATGTAGTTATAAGGTGAATTTTGATCAGAAATTTTTATATATAATGTTTGATCTGTGTGATTCATATTTACCACTGAATTACACGCATTGATAAGGAAGATTATGTCAAAAATATTTTTGTATAATATAAATGCCTCTTTTATCAATAGATTACAGACTTTTAGATGTATATATATATATATATATATAAGCAGCATTTCCTCTTATAAACATGTTTGATTAAATAGAACAAACACTTCACATCTGCCTATTCTATCTTTGATCAGTTCAATGTTGGTTGTTGTTTGGGTTTTATGGCATATCAACCTTTGTAGGTTATTTAATGTCAAATCTATTTTTATACAGATTGTCAGTTCTATTTCAAACAATTCAATTTAGCATGAGCACACAGTTTAATTGTCAAAACATTTCTATTTCAAGCTATTCAGTTTATTCAAACAGTTCTAATTCAGTTTAGTGCAAGTACAGATTTTGTTTACACACTGTTAAATGTCAAAACAGTTCTATATTAAACAATTCAGTTAAGTGTAAGTAGTTTTAATGTCAAAAACAGTTCCATTTCAAACAATTCAGTTTAGCATAAGCAAGCAGTTTAAATGTAACTACTGTTTCATTGTCAAAAACATTTCTATTTCAAGCTATTCAGTTTAATCAAACAGTTCTATTTCAAACAATTCATTTTAGCATAAGTATGCAGTTCTATTTAACCCATAGATAGGACCCTATCAGGTGCTACCATGCTGGGCCAGAGTGGACCTTGGAGCAATGGCAATAAAGGGGTGCTCTGCATTCCCTAAAGCTCCCGGATCACTGGAACCTCACCATCAGATTGTTTAGTGTCATATCCAGGACACTCATTGGGAGGTGGGGCTTACCTCTCTGCAGAGTTGCTGTCATTGTATCACCGACTGGGCAAGGATCAGTTCAAGTCTTCATATGTGTTGTTTGACTTCTGGATAAAATTAATTTTGGGATGTGCCATATTTTTCCCCAAATACTTTCAGCCTCAACTGGAGCCATTTTCATGAGAGCAAATAATGAAATAATGACAAACACAATCACAAGTCATATACAACTATATAAAAGGGTAGGAGGAAGAACAAGTGGAAGAGTAATTTATGGCTGAAAAGAATTTTACAAGGGGATGAATTGGCAGAAAAAGTGTTATAGGCATTTCAGAATGTGGCTGCTATAGTTGAAGTTGATCTTGGTTTTAGGAAGGTTTGGTAATCTTTATATATAGAGCTTCAAGAATTTGGAGTTGATTTTATTTGTTTTTTTCTTTCCATTCAGAAGTCAAATGACTCATATGAAGACTTGAATGGATCAAAGATTGAATATGCATACAGATAGTGTCTGTCCTATTTAATCAAACATATATATATATATATATATATACATATATATATGTGTGTGTGTGTATGTGTGTGTGACAACTTCAGCCTTATTAAAGGTCTGTAAGATATGAGGCATAATGGGCTTTCGCCAATGGTCTGAGAGACCTGGGTTCAATCTCAGGTTGTGTCATACCAAAGACTTTAAAAATGGTACTTGATACCTCCTCAGCATTATAAGGTACATATCAAGGGTAAAGTGGAACAATCCAGGGAAAGGAGTATTGCCCTCCCCTACACCTCAGTATAGTAGCTATTGAAAATGTAGCCTTCTGGTCGCCCTTGACTATGGTCGCCAACTACAACTTACTTCTATGTTATCCTATGATATTTTAGAGGAGGATTTGAATTAAGTTTTCTTTATCCTAAACTGGGGCCCAAACAAGAAAAGAAAGCTTAGAATGGTTACTTTACCAAGGCTAAAGAAACCAGTTTGCCCAACTATTTACCCATAGCTTCAGGGAGAGTAAATGGATTCATGTCTTTTCCAAGTACATCAGCACAAAGTGAATTACAAACAACCTTGTCCAGGATTTGAAGCTGGGTCGCCTATTATATTCCCTGTAATGATAATTATAATGCTAAACATATCTTGATAATGTGTATGTGCATGTGTATTTATGTGTGTATGTATGAGCAGAAAATAAACACAGTGATCAATGGAAAGGGAAACATGGGAAATAACTCTAAGAGATCAATAAGAATTAGAAAGCAGATTGAAGTGAAGAGATAATTTTAAAGTTATTAAGCCAAGAATGGATGTGGGCTGAACACATTTCTAGAAGGGAGGATAACAAGTGGTGTAAAAGGTTTATAGAATGGTAACCAAATAATAAGGAGCCTGAAAGAAGATATAGAGATGATATAATGGATATAAATTTTCTGGCAATAAATGATAATGGCTAACACAATCAAAGGAATCCCAGAAGGAAAAGAAATAGGTCTTTATCCAGTAGTGTACTGAATTTGGTGATCTTTTTTAAAAACTAATAACTAAAGAATATGGACAGCAAGTACAATTGAAATGTAGTATAAATTTTTGTTGCAACTCTTTGTGAGCAGTCCTTTTTTAAGACTAAACAACAGGCAAAGGATTGCTTAAAGGGAAACATGAAGCTGTTTTTTGGGTGGCACATTATGTATCTGGGTGTGTGAAAATTCTTCTAAGTTGTTATGTAAAATTTTGTATGAGGATGAATCATTTTAATATTTGCTTTGTCAATATTTATTGCATATAATCTTTCATAATCTCTATTTCAGCCAGATGTCTTTAATTTTTCATTTGCTCTTAGTGTGTATATGAATCTTAAAAATCAAATTACTACGAAAATAGAAAGAAAAATTATTAGCATTGCATTTGGGAATAGATTTCTTGTGGTTAATTCCACAGCTGAAAATTAAATACGAAACATTTTGAAAGTGGTTGGGAAATTAAAAAAAAAGTTAGAAAAGAAAAAAAAATGTGTCGGAAGGATTCGAAGACTTGATCAAATTCTCATTGTTCACAATATGGGAAAAAGAAATCCGTTGTGAGATTAACAGAGCTGATAATGCAAAACTTATCAAACGGATATTTACATCAAATCTCATCTCCAAAATGCCTCAAGAGATAAGGGAGAAGTAGAAAAAATAAAGTTATAACCCAAAGCTAAAATGATTTAAAGCAGGTTTAATTAAGAAAGATATGATCATTTATTTTTTGAAAAATTTACATGTTAGTCAACACACACACACGCACACACACATATGCATATACACATATGCATACATGTACACCCAGAAACTGACACCCCCATGGACAAACATATACACACATAAAGACATACGCACACACATGTACACATATACACATACATATATGCACACATATAACATACATACACAAATGCACACACACACAAGCATATACACATTCATACATACAAACATACATACACCATACACGCATACTTACACACAAACATATACACACACATTTACACATGTATGCACACAAATACACACATTCATGCACATACATACACTCACAAAGGCACACATACACATGCACATGTATATGCACACACACACACACACACACACACACACACACACACACACACACACAAATGCTAACATAGACATGAGGCATGATCAAAACAGTATAAAGAGAGGTTCTTGAAATTTTTGAAATTCAAAATTTAAAAGAAGACATGCACATCTGAACAACATATATGTGATGATGTCTAGACGTCAAAAAAAAAAAAAAATCCCCAAAAAACGAATTATTACGAACAAAATATTCTGGTTAAAACATAGGATTATGCAAGTGCAGCAATTTCTATACTCACCTGAAAATTCATATTATGAATAATATTTGAAAATGTGGAGAACATTAAAAAATAAGTCTTTATACCATATAAAAAGAGGAATTTCAGAGTGGTTTTAACCAGCAGAAAATTTGCTGGAATTGGTGAGTTGAAAGCCAAGAGAACTATCTTGAAGAAGTTGTTCATATCTGTTTGGTAAATACTGCTTCAGTTTTGATACTTTTGGCACACTTCTTATATATATATATATATATATATATATATATATATATATATATATATATATATATATATATTGTATTGAAGAAGCAGACAGTTGTTTTTTAAAGATACAGTTTGATTCAAGACCTTAGATAAGGAAATATTTAATTTTTTAATCAATTTTTCTTGTTTAAAAACAAAAGAACACATATATCCCCCTTGTGTATTATATGATCATAATAAAAAAAATACAAATAGAAACATTGATTAACAAATAATCTCTATATTTTTTCCTTGATCTTGATAATGAACAGAAGTTAGGTCAAAATTATGAGATTTCGAATTTCAACCATATATCAAATTTAGATATATGTTCATTTGTATATAAACAAAAAAGATTTCTTATTTATAACCTTTAAATAATAACAATGATGGTGAGGATGATGATGATACAGGAGCATGAGGGTGATTCCAATTGTAGCTGGTATTCTTGGAATGATCCCAGAAGACCTGGAAAAGAGACTGCAGGAGGAAAGAGACTGGAGATCAGAGGAAGAGTCAAGACCATCTAGATCACTGCACTGCTAAAATCAGTTAGAAACCTGAGGGGACTTGCTGTCACTTAGACTTCAATGGAAAACCATCTGTTAAAACTGGTGCAAAACATTTGCTCATAATAATGATAATAATGATATTAATAATTATACACACACACACACACACACACACACACACACACACACACACACACACACACACACACACACACACACACACACACACACAATATAATTGCCTATAAAAATATAATTGTCTATAATTGCATGTTGAATAATCTTTATAAATTTTCTTCTGAATCAAAGATATTAGGATTTTTTTATTCCAAGTAGAACATTATAAAGTCAAAATGAATATTATTAAGTACTTTTTATTATCAATCTCTAAAATGTTAAAACTCTAAAACCAAAAATATGAATATATAACAGTCCTAAAATATGTACACCTCATGTATTTATGTAATACTATTTTTGGTTTCAGAAGTTTCATAATTTTATTTCTGAATGTCTCATCATAAACATTTTGATGGTATGGAGTTTCACAAGAAATGATAAAATCCTGGTATCTTTGGTTAAAAGAAAATTAACTTTAAAAATAATTGCTGGGGTTTGAATTTATTAGGGATGATATGATATATAAATTTGTTCTCATATTTGGATAGCAAGAGCATCTCTTCATGAAAAGATAGTCAACTGAGTAAGTAAAGATAATAGCACTTTTGGAATACTTAATTATAGTCTTTGGAATAAAAGAGGCATTAAGCTTGAGACAAAGCAGTTTACAAGGCCATTTTATTCAGCTCTCTTTCATATGGCTTGGAATCCTGAACCAATCACAAATCAATCGACTTGATGCCTTCCACAAGTGCAGTTTTCAGTCTCTCTCTGGATACACATTGTAAGATAGCATCTCAAATTCTGATCTCTTTGCAAAGTGCATTATTGGAGGTGCAGAAAGCTTCCTCATAAAATCATGATTGTGATGAACTGGATATGTCGTCCAAATGAGAAATGACAGAATTCCTAAGATCTTCATTTAGAGCTAGATTCCTGATGGAAATGTAAGATCATGGCTCGGGTTTAAAGATAAGCTGAAAAACAACCTTATAACTCTTGGTATACTTGTTGATAAATTCAAGCAAGTTGGTTCAGTTCAAAATGATTGGAGAGCAAAATGCCATAAAGTCATTTAGAAGTTTGGCAAAACCCATCTCCATCATCTCAGAGTATTGAGGAAGAAGGCAAAAATGAGATCAGTCTTTCCAGCTACTTCATCTACTCTCTTGAATGCAAATCTATGGCTGGTTTGAAATCTCATATAAAACAAAAGCATCTGAACTGATGAGAGCTAATGGGCCCTCGCATGACCAAATCAATGAGAGATTCCATCATATATATATATATATATATATATATATATATACCAAAGTATATTAGGTATGTACCAAAGTTCTTAGCATTCTCTTTTTTGAAAAATACTGGCTGAATACAGTTGAAAACTGTATTTTTTATTTGGTGTTCATTTATCCTGTTTTGAGAAAAAAAGAAATAAAACAACAGTGGAGAAGATGCATGTGTGACTATACATGTTGTTCCTTTCCTTGTCAGTCAAGGCAGCAGCAGAAGCAAAGAAAATCATTGATGAAGATTGTTCAGTTGGAAAAAGTACTTGTCATGACTGGTTTTCAAAGTTCAAGTCAGGTGAATTGGACTTGGAAGACTAACTAGATAATGGTAGACTACAAGAGTTTGGTTTGTTTTGTTTGATTTTAAAGAGAATGAATGTGTTCTTCAAAAACTCTTGATTTTAACTTTTTTTTGTTGTTGTATAGTGGCTCGTACCATGTGACTTCCGGTATCGTGGAAGTATAAAAGATGCCATGTCTCTTAAGCATGGGGAAGCCGAAGCAGAAAGGGAGACAGCTCTGAAAGGATATCTGTCAGTAGTGACACCAACTTCGGATGTAACACCAACAGCGTGAGACTTATAATACAAGTCGGACTGTATCACTTGAGTTAATAAATAATTAACTCTATTTCACTGTGTATCTTTTACCATGTGACTTCCGGTATCGTGGAAGTATAAAAGATGCCATGTCTCTTAAGCATGGGGAAGCCGAAGCAGAAAGGGAGACAGCTCTGAAAGGATATCTGTCAGTAGTGACACCAACTTCGGATGTAACACCAACAGCGCGAGACTTATAATACAAGTCGGACTGTATCACTTGAGTTAATAAATAATTAACTCTATTTCACTGTGTATCTTTTCCTTACCACGATACAACATTTTTAGTATTTTTTTCTTTAATGAGCAAAATCTAAAGAATTCAATTGAAGAAATTGTTGAACTTGAACACTCACAAATAACAACAGAAAAGTCAAATTGATAAAAAAAACATCAAAAAGTAAGCATGAATTGTTTTTTGTATTTTCTGGTTCTTTGAAACTTTTTTCTAACATTTTATATTTATATAAACAATTTGAATGCCCTTATAGTCACATGTATATTACCTGAAGGCACATAGAATTGTATTGAAGCATTTATACATTAGAAATTCTTTTAGCGACAAAGGCAGTACTATATTTTATTTATTAAAAAAAAAAGGAAAAATGGCTTTAAGATTGCCTTATACAAAAAAATGTTGACACTTTGTCAGTGCGAAGAAGGATCAATAACTGAAAAACACCCAATAAATGGTAAACATTGTGAAAGATGGTGGCACCCTAAATGTGTGGATCAACTAGATCATATAAAATCAATTTGTGACAAAATACATGACTGAAAATGTTGAAATTGTTTATCATTTAAAATAAAAATAAAGGAAAAACTGATTGCTAAGGAAGACCAAGTAAATTGTGAGGTAAAAATTAAAAATGGAGAAAAGAAATTACAAACTAATATTAGGTAATAGTAAAAGTAAAGATGGTGACCATAGTTGAGAGTGGCCCGAAGGCTCCCTTTTTGATAGCTACTGCTCCAAGGTGTAGGGAAAGGCACTACTACTTTCCCTGGATTGCTCCACTTTACCCTTGATTCATACCTTATAATACTGAGTGTTAAGCAAGGAGGCATCAAGTACCATTTTTGAGTCTTTGGTATAACTCAACCTGGGATTGAACCCATGTCTCCCAGGCTATTGGTGATCACTCTAACCATTACACCAATGTCTAGACAACATTAGGTAATAATATTACCAAATAATAATCATTTTGATTGTATGAATCTCCATGAAAGATTCCCTTGCCAAAAATAATTGAAAAATTGAAAATACATTGACAAATGGTTTTTAAAAAAAAAAGGATAAAATTAATAAAATCTGGACAGATATCACTGAAGGTTATGGTTAATGAAATAGAGGAAAACACGAGTAGAAAAATAAATGAACTTAAGCACAAATATAAAAAAACAAGAAAACCATTCAAACAAAATACTAATATCTAATAAGGAAGAAAAATAAATTGAAGTTATTTTTTATTTGATTAATAAAGAAAAGGAAGTATCAAAAAGTATATTATAAGAGCAGTATGTCAAGAAAAAAAATTAAATAACAGAAACAGACTGATACTCACACTAAAATACAAAGAAGATGCTAAATTTCATTACAACTGGAAAGAAAATCAAAAATGAAGGAGAAAATATGTGTATTAGTCCAGACTCAACTTGAAGAGAAAGAAAAGCTGCATTTGAAAAAAAGGATATAAAAAATTATAAAGAAAAACAATAAGAATATAATGAAAAAAAAAAACAAACAAAAAAGACAAACTAAAAATCATAATAAAAGTTGGAAATCTATCAACATAAACAAAAATTTACATGAGTAAAGAAAAACAAAAAGTTTGAAAATATTGTATACAAACATGAATTGATTGAGAAACCAAAATACTAGAATGAAAATTAATTGCTTATAATAATTTGTATTACAGAAACACATTTGTCAGTGAAAAATGTAAAAGAAATGGAAATAGCAAAAGCAAATTTTAAATTAATATGAAAAGATAGGGAAAGTGATACCAATTTTTGGTGGGTCTCTGCTATTTATGTACATCATCATCATCATCATGACATGTGGCTAGCACGGATATCCCTGACCCTCTCTCCCCACGTCTCCCTATCATTCATCGCTTTCGGCAGGTTTTCGGCGTTACATCCTGTATCATCACATAGCTGCTGTATGAATGTTTGAGCTGGTCATCCTGCTTTTGATTGGCCATATGCGGGGGTCCACAGGAGCACATCACTTACGATCTCGTCTTTGCTTCTCCAGCAGTGTCCGGCATGTCTGGTTCGTCTAGCTTGTATAGTTTTCGTGATAGGTGGTAGGCGGCTGTACAGTTGGTGCCCTGTGGGGTGTTGCTGCCAGGACCTGTTCAATATTGCACACAACATTCTTGTATAATTGCCGTCGAGCTTCTTCTCCAACCGTTTAGTCAGCATCCAAGTAGTGCATCCATACAGCAGTATCAACATGACCGCAGCCTGGAAGAAACTGCGTTTCATTTTATCAGTCAGGTTTGATTTCCATGTTAAAAATATCTAATTGAATTGGTTGGAAAATACTGAATCTTTGGAATTAAGAATAACTGATTCTAATGACAAAATTGAAAATTTTTTAATACAATTTCAGTGATGTAAAATTTGGCAATGATATTACCTAATAATAATCATTTTGATTATATGAAGTTTCACAAAGGTTTTTCCAGCTAAGAATTTTGGAGTGAAAATGTACAAACCATTTTGGATGAATACCCAAATCAATCAACATAACGTTAACCTAATTAAGATAATTATTATTGCAAGCAAATATAGTGTGGTCATTCTTATCTAATGAAATATATCTGAAAGAAAATATGATGCCAAAATGCACTTATATTCATCCACGATCAAGAATATCTGCCTATGAATACAATTTATCTGTGTATGTCAGTCTTCTCAAATCTCTCTCACTCTCTCTCTCACTCTTTCTCTCTCTCAATCTCTCTCACTTTTAATATATATATATATATATATATGTGTGTGTGTGTGTGTGTGTGTGTGTTGCAAGCAGAGAGTGAGAGAGAGAGAGAGAGAGAGAGAGAGAGAGAGAGAGTATTCTTTATCATCTATTACTGTATGCTCATGTTTAAATGCAAGTAGAAAAATAGTGAAATATTTACCCTCATACCTTCTGCAAGTATATATTATTTCTTTATCTATATCTACAATTACTTTTTTAAAAACCTAAGTTATTAAAGTGTTTTTGAACGGTTTCATATCTAATTGTGGATTAGATTCCTATGATAAAACAACTTTATCTAATAAGAAAAATAAGAGTATTAATAATAAGTATAATAAACGTAGTAAGATTAGGAAGCCAAATAAGT